>OY740773.1:84085686-85285686 GCA_963513935.1 Aphrophora alni
CTCATCAGTCTGGAAATTAGGATTCTCTCCGAGGCTCAGATTTCAAACTTTATTCAAAATACTAATTAGGATTTCTTCTTCAACGAACCACTAATAATTTGTTTAAATATACGGGTGTTTCTGAACTCTCGTTACTAACTTCGGGGTAATCTTTCTTGGTTAAAAAAGTCAAAAACATAATACAACCAGGAGTCTATTTATTTCGTTCTATGTCTATCTTTCCCTATGCCTTTTTTAATATAAAATTTTTTTTTTAAACCGCTCTATAAAATTGAACAAAATGTGGGTTATTGCTATTGTTAGTTTCAGTTAATCTCTTAAGTTTCATTATTGTAACTCAACTAGTTACAAAACGACAGCCATTCGAAGTTTTAAACTTGAAATAATTCTAAAACTAGCCATTTTACACGCCCACAGAATACAAGAACAACTTTTTTAAATACATTTTAATTACTAATTACGCGTCTTTTGAAATCAAACTTTGTTCTGTTTATTATTCGATAGCTAAAGTTGCAATTTTAATATTAATTTTAAAACGAAATTGAATATTAGCATTTTTCTGGTCAATTTTAAAAAAGGTAAAAAACTGAACAAAAAGTAGGTGAAATTGTTAAAAATTAGTTGAATCGCGACATAAGAGTTTTCGGTTTGCAGGAAATTATATACCAACAACTTGTCAAATTATTTTGCAATGGAATAGAGTTGTTTAACAAAACTCCAGTTTTTTAACATTTCTGCAGATTTTAAAGGTGTCCCCCCCACAAATCTGGTATGTTTATACGTTTCCGAAGAAAATATGATGATACAAGTCAGTTTCTTGAAACATGATTTAGTTTTCTAAGGCGGTTGGACTCATGGATACATCCTGAATATATTTTAGCACTCTCTTTTGTATTGTAGTAATTTTCTGATATATTTACCAAATTGTATTCTTAGATAGGTACGTTAGCCAAATAAAACGACGGATGACGTATTGATTTACTTCCTCCTACTGTATTTTTTAGTTTCTTCTGGAAACCATTCATTTCTTTCTGAACCGAATTAGAAATTCCTGAATTTAACTCTTTTCTTAATTTTGAAGTTTTGATTTCCAAGTTGAGCTTTTGTAGCCCAACTTAGAAACTCCTGTACATAAAAGGGGTACCGATCAGTACACCTGCAACACATTCACAGGTCAGTTATAGTTTGATTGGTGTAGCTCGTGTATCACTGAAGAGGACGACCTTGTCGTTGAAACGCGTCTGATACTTAGGCGTTTTTTTTTATGAGAATTGTGTTCTGTGTGTTTGTTATACTGTACATTCACAGGTACAAAATTATTAATCGTGGTAGTCAAACCTCCCCCCCCCATTTTTACCGTTTCTTCATTTTTGAAACGATTTGAATCAAATCATCTTCTATCCAATTTGTACTCTTTGTACGATTTTAAAGCTCGAAATTTTTAATTATACCTTTTTTTAAAAAAAGAATATCCAATATTTTACTATTTTATCTTTAGCAACAACACTGGTGTTCTTTTATTATAGAATTTATTTGAAATAAAAATAAATTTATAATGGCACAGTAAAAGTCTAGCATATTATTATATTCTTTAGACTTTGTTTCTTAAACTAATGTCTTTCAAGCAGTTAAAGCGCTTTTCTGTGATAAATTGAATTTATCAAATCACCCGAGTTTCATTATTAACTTTGTAAATGCCCAGGTAATGTCTCCAAAGACTTACTTGGAATAAAATCAAAACCAAGACATTAGCATAATTTTGCCTGTTTTCGCATCGCTATGTAATGAAGGTAGGCCTAACCATCGACCTGATCAGATATGAGACCCTCACCAGGCGATTCTCGGAACCCTAGGACAAAATTACTGCACTTACATCGGTTAGAAATGATAATCGTTTTCCCGTCGGCAAATTGACCAATTTCGAACGAGTTCGTTTCTGAGAAGGGTAAAGACCCTCTGTAGTTGATTGTAGAAAGCATGCCTCGAGTCCTATTGGAGGATGGATGGGATTTGCAGATATAGATCTTTGTATAATGGTGATTAGGTGGGGGATTTTTGATATGCTAGTGGCAATACTTGTATATAACGGCGTATATGGTGTTGGGGATTTCTTGGAAACTTCAACGCCGCATTAACTTTCTCACTTATTAAGTTCAGTATTGTGCTCATTGTTCTAACGAAAACGAAAAGTAACGCAAAAATATTTATCTTATGTAAGAATATCTACCGAACGAGTAAAGCGAAATTTTGCCCGGTTAGTAAGGAATGATCTGATAATTTTTTCAGAAAAATCTGTTGCTAAATTTCAAAAGAACAGTTTCTCTAAGCTCTTTTTGCGTTTGTATATATCATTTCATGCAGATTGTAAAATCAACATCCAACTAAATTCTTAAGAATTTTCTTCAATTTTAATTGGGAAAGTTATAATTAAAAAAAAAAAAAAAAAAAAAAAAAAAAAAACATTAATATGTGACATAACCTAAATGTATGGTGGAAAATGTTGTTTTGTTACTCGATCAACATAAAAGCATAATTCATGAAAATGGAAGAAAGCAGATTTCTAAAAAAATATGTTCTTATATTAGGAAGGAGGAAGAAGAAGAGCGGGTAACGTATAAAATTCCCATCATATCGCCTACGAGGCGGTTACTAACCGATCGCTCATCAAACAACATTTTTCGCTTGGATTTTGAGTTATTAATATTAGAAATTACACGTTCATACTGTGTGATAGAACAAGACCATACTTGTAGGTATAAAATTGAGTACAACAATTTCTAAGATGCTTAGACTAATGAATTCTAAGAATTGAGCTAAGAACATGTAGTTGTTTGTTAGTCAGGTATTGATTCCATCCTCATCCCATTTCCAGTTTGATGTCAATACGCGTAACCACTGCCGTTTTGAGTTCTTTTGAGTCAAAAACGTTTTTAGAATGATGTCGTATTAACAGTGTTTATAGCCTAAACGCGTGGACCCGATTTTAATTATTTTGGAATATTTTGCTCATATCTTGGGAATTAATTTGGAGAACAACACGATTAAAATTTTCTCAATATAAGCTCTATTGATATCGATTAAATTTCAAGGAAATGTAAAATGACCCAACCCGTGTGCAAAATTGTAAGTAAAATATATTACGATTCAGGAATAACTAGAAAAAAATATACAAAATGAATCTTAATTAAATCTAATATTGAATCTAATATAAAAAAAAACTTGATTTTAATTAAATAGGACATGTTTATGGTACAAGCAAAGTGTAAGCCCTTATTTAAAGATAAATATTTTTGCGAAGATTTCGTCCACGGTTCATTCTTAGTTTTTCATTTGACAACTACCGAACTGAAATTTTTGGTTCGTTTTTATTTGGCTTTGGGGACGGGTAAGTGGGAAAGATTTAGCACAGTTTATTTGATAATACCCTCATTTTCACACTTTTCATATGTTATCATTCCTATCAACATATCAAACTCGCGAGAAGTTAAAAAGTACGGACTATAGGACTTTACAAGTAAGAACAAATCTTATTGTTGCTATTCGATACCAAAAGTATTGCAATTATATTTTATTTTAATTTTAACCTTTTTTTTACGATTGATTAAAACAAATCGACAAAGATACGTTACACGTAAACTTCAACATCCGATTATTTGTACGTTGACTATTTGGTAAATCCTTATTTTACCAAAATGTAATCAAAATCCGCATATCCCTCCTCGAATAACAAGTTTTTATTCAAAGGCTAACGTATAATTTGTACGTTGACTATTTGGATAATCCTTATTTTACCAAAATGTAATCAAAATCCGCATATCCTTCCTCGAATAACAAGTTTTTATTCAAAGGCTAACGTATAATTTGTACGTTGACTATTTGGATAATCCTTATTTTACCAAAATGTAATCAAAATCCGCATATCCTTCCTCGAATAACAAGTTTTTATTCAAAGGCTAACGTATAATTTGTACGTTGACTATTTGGATAATCCTTATTTTACCAAAATGTAATCAAAATCCGCATATCCTTCCTCGAATAACAGGTTTTTATTCAAAGGCTAACGTATAATTTGTACGCTGATTATTTGGATAATCCTTATTTTACCAAAATGTAATCAAAATCCGCATATCCTTCCTCGAGTAACAAGTTTTTATTCAAAGGCTACCGTATAATTTGTACGTTGACTATTTGGATAATCCTTATTTTACCAAAATGTAATCAAAATCCGCATATCCTTCCTCGAATAACAGGTTTTTATTCAAAGGCTAACGTATAATTTGTACGTTGACTATTTGGTTAATCCTTATTTTACCAAAATGTAATCAAAATCCGCATATCCCTCCTCGAATAACAGGTTTTTATTCAAAGGCTAACGTATAATTTGTACGTTGACTATTTGGTAAATCCTTATTTTACCAAAGTGTAATCAAAATCCGCATATCCCTCCTCGAATAACAGGTTTTTATTCAAAGGCTAACGTACAATTTGTACGTTGACTATTTGGTAAATCCTTATTTTACCAAAATGTAATCAAAATCCGCATATCCTTTCCTCGAATAACAGGTTTTTATTCAAAGGCTAACGTATAATTTGTACGTTGACTATTTGGATAATCCTTATTTTACCAAAATGTAATCAAAATCCGCATATCCCTTCTCGAATAACAAGTTTTTATTTAAAGGCTAACGTATAATTTGTACGTTTCAGCAGTACAACTGACATTATACACAAACCGTCCATCGATTTTTTCCAACCGCTCATTATTTACTTTGTAATATAAGAAAGGAAAGCTTTTATACCATTTGTATCGCTAGACTCTTTAAATACAATTCCAGCGCTGCTCTCCCTCCCACCTTCAAGTAATTGCTTAGTGTTCTCAGAAAGCATTACCCCAGATGTGGCAATCCTTGGGTGTTATGACCCACATTCTCTCCCTCTCTCTGGGACCTGCTACATTCATTGTGAGATGTTGGTTTCATCAGACGTCAAGGCTTCATCATACGTACTAAGTACGTTAATCACTATTGAATTTGACTTCTCTTCAGTTTCATGATCAAAGTAATAGTGATTTCTAAAATAAAGTCTATATGTCCTTGTGACGCAGTTTGTCCCTATACATATTTCAATCTTCTATGTTGTGAAGCTTAGACGAAAATACAATCAGTAGAACAAATCAAATACACCCCAAATGAATGAACTATTTTAAATCAAATTTGGTAGCTTAAATGCATTGGTGTTTTTAAAAGTTTTATCTTTTCAAAATCTCAAAGTTTATGAGTAGTTGGAATAAGACGAAAACTCACAAATACGATTTTATCTCAATCAAATGTTAGATTATTTTGATCAAATGTTTCTATAATATTGCAAATAAGACGTTATGACAATCTCCTTAAAAATACAGGTTCGGAATTTATTAGTAATAAAATGTTACCATGGAGCTGTTATAGAAATCTATTTCTTAAATTGTATGATTTAATGACAATAGGTATATTTAAATATATATATTTTCAAAAACAAAATATGTATAATGAAAGAAAATTTGCCAAAACCACAAAGACTGTATAGCACTACCAACACAAAGTTACAGTGTTGTAGTTTCGGAGAATTTTCATTCATTGTATACGTCTCTCTTTCTTATGGGGGGGGGGGGTAATATTTAGATAATATGCTATCAGTAGTTACGTCTAATAGGTAATATTTTTTAAATTGTCAGAACTTTTTTACAAATACAGTAGTCTAAATTGATAATAAAACAATCAGAACAAAAATAAAATCAACATTGAGTTATTATGGAAATGAACAAATTCTTTATAATTTCAACTGACAAATTTTGTCTTCAATCTATATTGATAATAAAATAGCCGAAAAGAATAAAATCAACTTTGAATTGGTGTAGTTATAAACAAATTCTATTAGAATTTCTACTGACACATTTTCTCTTCAATCTAAATTGACAATAAAATAATCCGAAAAAAAATATAAATCAACTTTGAATTAGTGTAGAAATAAACAAATTCTATTAGAATGTCGACTGACAAATTTGGTCTTCCATCTAAATTTATAATAAAATATTCCGAAAGAAATATAATTAATTTCGATTATTACAGAAATGAATGTTTTATTTAGAAGTTTTTACTGACAAATTTTCTCTTTGCAAAATTGGACTCCGCACCTACAACAAAAAAATCTAACTTGATTTGCCATCAAATGTCTCAATAATATTTTTCCTTAGAGTATTTTTTTTTTTTGTTAAAAACAAAAAAATCGTGTTAGGGGGTATATAACTAGTATATCACACAACTTTTGTACCAAATCGGACAGTTGTACTATAGTGTTGAGAGACATTATTGCATGTATAAATAAGGAAAATAATAAACAAGAAATTATCTGTTTTTCTGACGAAATGGTTGTCGTGACTCTTACTTCTCCAACTTATCTTTACTAGTTCACAATGGGCAATGTATTATAGTAAATTCAAGAGAAAGCTTGCAGTGATTACAATTCCCGATACTCTTATCTCTTGTTAAAATTTACCACTCTTGCTTGCTCTTATCTTGGTTATGGATATGACGAAAAGGAATTTCCTATTGTAGTAAGTAGGTCTTTCAATTAACCAGAAAAATACCAATGGGAAAAAGTGAAATTTTACATTATTCTTTTATGAAATACAGTTTCTTGTTACAAGAACGTTTTTTATAATATGACTTATATAAATAATATGGTATTTCCACAGGGAAAATGATCTACGCCATAGTCATTACGAGAATACCCAGGCCCGGGAGTACATGTAAAAATACTAACAATTGCAATATGTGCGAGTGGTTTGAAACAATATATTTAAAATATTTTACTAAATATACCTTATACAAACATATTGCAGGTCTTATTCTGCACAAATTAACATCAACCCAAATTTTTTGCAATGAGATAAAACTAATAGACAGAAAGGGATGTGTACAGATTAGAAATGAATTTGTGCTTGTACGTTTTTGTGTCTCATTTTTAGTTTATGAGTTTCAGTTTCACGTTTTTTTTTTCAATTTAATATATGATACAGGAAAGAATTTCTGTATCTCTACCAGTTTATATCCGTCGTATGACTTCGTATTTGTCGTATGGTACGACGCGTTTCGAAACCTTAATCCCATCTTCAAGTTGTCGTCAATATGGATCGATTCGTGTGTATTGATATGTGTTTATGTACATGTACTGTCAGTGTTTTTATTGTTTTTAATCTGTAAGCGACAATCTCCAACGTAGTGACAATTTGAAGATGGGATTATGGTCCCGAAACATGTAAAATACGAAGTCAAAAAAAAAAAAAAAAAAAAAAAAAAACAGGTAACATATAAAAATTCTTATTTTCCTGTATCACACTTTCAAAATTTTGAGTTATGTACTTATGGATGAAAAGTAGGTATAGAAATATTCTCTGTTTGAGGTTATTTGTTAATGATGGGAGTTCAATTTTATTATTATACATTTTTCGGACAGTTACCATCAAATGTGTGTTAAAAATTATATTATATAAAATGTATAATAATATAATATAGAAATATCTTTACCCACTTTTTTGTGAAATCGTTGATAGTTTGTCACTTTTTAATGTTTAATAACAAAAAAATTAATCGGGTTTTGTGGTGCACAACTGACAACTTAAATAAGAATAGGATAAAATAAAGCTTAAAGTATCAAAATATTTTAATAATATAAATGAACTACAATTCTTTCGCCTTGCGGCATCATCGGGCAAGGCGAAACAATTGTAGCTCATTTATATTATTAAAATATTTTTATACTTAAATAAGAGATTATTGAAAATAGCATGACAACATACCCAGGACATGGTTTTTTTTTATGGTAATTTATGGTTTTGATCTTAAACAAGTTTTAAACAGATTTATCATATGGATTTGGTCTTATAAAAACAAAATGACTTCGTTTTCGAAATTATAACTGCACAACCTTTGAAAATCAACAACATAAGATGCTAACATTTTCCGCACCAAAAGATAATAGAGTTTCATCAAAAATTGAAAGATTTAATTCTCAAAATTAAACCTTAAATGTGAATATACCTTAAAATTACCCTGTGGCGCTATACAGCGGCCACAAAACCCGATCGTCACTCTAAACCTTCTCAACATCATCCAGTCACCTCCTCCTAAAGGTGACTTTCAAGTAGTTTCTTGAAACCTCTATCCCCAACCTTTGGATATATCCGAGGAGACTAAATCTTCCAGTTTAGACCATCCCCAGTATGTTAGGTTCGTATTACAGTTGTTTAATTTCTGTTCTTATTCTCCATATCTTACCGTATAAATATTTTTTAAAGTATATTTGGCACTCCCATGTTCTAATTACATTTTATTCCTTCTAATTAAATTTAATATAATTCGTTAAGACGTATTAGAATGTTAAAAAGGTAGTATTTTTGTTATAAATATTTTTTCTTTAATCCAAACGCCGGTGGTAGGCTTTCCTACGCTCCTTTTACGGACGGAAAATATGTTTTTTGTACCAATCATTTTCTATCGACTTTACAATATGATGCCGTAAATTCTAAATCTGCAATTACATTGTTAGCTTATATAAATACTTGCAATCGTTTCAATATATAAACATTAAGTTTCCATAGTGGTAATTTGCTATGAGTGGGTATCTACACAATTACCACATAGTTGTTTTCTCTGATGACGTCACTGTATCTAGCTGCGTCCTGCAATTATTTTGTATTTCTTCATACTTGAGGCCATCGGTGTAGCGGCAGTTTAGAAGGAGGTGATTTTCATTCATTAGTTCCAAAAACATTAAACCCTGAAACATTTGCCAATTTTACTTCTCCCTAATTTTAGAGGTTTAATTAAAAAAAAATTGTTATGCAAAGTTGGTCGTGTAATACATCTTTTTATTCCTACTTGTTATGGCACAAACGGGATTCAAAACTTTGTTTTCCATTTCTATATTAGTGTTTAGATGATAATTTTTCCACCTTGGGAATACTTTCTCTTTGTATGCAGAGGATTGAATTTCTATAACTTTGTCAGCTTCGCTGATGACTCTTATCAGACACCTTTGAATGGTTTTCCCCGTGCTGCTCCGGGGCTACGGAAACAACCAATTACACGAAACTAATTGGGTTTACATAACGCAGCAACGGGTGTATTTGACGTCATAATTTCTTAGAATTTGCATGTCTTTGTGTAATTTTAACGTGAAAGATCGTTAATGATCGGTTATTTCCGTCACGCTATCGGATGGAGTGGCATGTCAAGACAAGACAGTCGTGTGTTATGTCCCTTTGGTTGATAGCCTGGTATATTGTTAGCTTTTGATTGTCACTCTTGAAAAATAGATTATACTGTTAGAGACACGTAGGAATTATTACCCTTTCTTATGTTTTAGAAGCGTTTTCGTAGATTTTAATCAATTTGTGCCCCCCCCCCCAAATAGATTTTATTTTGTCACATAAAGTTTTGTGGAAGCCAAAAAATGATTTGTTTGAATTATACCTATCGAAATCTTCAAAAAATTGGTAAACTTAACAATACTAGCTGGTAAAAATCTATAAATTGTTGTTTAGAATGATGATTGTCTGTCAGTACCGTAAGCTAGTCCAAACGAGTAGTCAAATTTGGTATGTGGACAATTATGTTAATGTTTCAAGTAATAACTCAAAATTTGCCGATAAGATAAAAAATAGAAATTCTTAAAATTAGCTCTAACAATGTTGATCAAATTTTATTTATCGTTTATTCACCATAACAACGTATTGATGGCTATTTTCCCAAAAATTTTGTTTCGAAAGAGGTCTACCTGTAAAAAAATCCAAAACTCTAAAAAGCAATTATAGAAATTCTAAAATTAACTCTACCGATAAAATATTGTGGAAAAGTAATGGTTATGACGCAAATCTCTGTGTCAAGTCCTAAGTAAAAACAAATTACATTTTAAGAATAATTGGTAAAAGATAAATAATCTTGATTGGCGCCATTGAAAAATTTGATTACAATCAAATATACGATTTGAAACAACCTAAGTAAGCTTAGATAGGCTCTATTGTATATAATTGCATTAAAAAAAAAAATTGTACAAAATTCCATAAGGTAGTTAAGAAGGGGCTACTCTATACAAACTCATCTCCCGTAAAAAATATATAATACATGGAAAAAACTTGGTAATGACGAAATAGTATATTTCATCACTAGGACCAAAAGTACAGCTTTTCAATATAAGCTCAAGTTTAACGAAATGAACTAGGTTCGAAAAGCTTCTTTTGGTCCAAGTAATGAACTAAATTTTTTGTTATACTGCAAATAATATAAGAAAACATTTTTACAAAAACTAAAATGTTTAACCTATTTATCTTCAAATCGATGGTAACAGCTGTTTTAACGGTTATTTACAATCGAGAATATTGGTTGTTTTAGATGCTTTACAATCGTTAATTAATTTTTTATAAACGAAGTAACAGCTGATGACCTCGACCTCAACTGATGTTTTTAGGTCCTAGGACTAAAAAGGATAACTTTAGCATCTCAATACATGTATTGAAAACAGTTGTTTTTGAAGCAGTATGACGAAAAATACCTATCTTTTTTTTCTTTCTGATCTATAATTAGTATAGATACTTTTATGACAGATGACGACCTATTTTTGTTGTTGTTAGTATTGGTTCTTTTGGCTGGATGTGTGAGAAAGTTAGTGCAACACTTTATATAAATAATGTCATTAATTTCAAGTGTTAACGGTCAAACGGTAAACACAAACATTACACTATATTCATATATCTCTCACCCATACAACACTTATGAAAACAAAGTGTATACCTCTTCTCGCCTATTTATAAATCCTGGTTTTAGTTCTTTTTGGTATTTACGAGTCGTAACATATCAAAATACCAGCTAACATATTCTTTCTTGCTTACCAAAATTTGTAAATAACGTTTAAATTATGACTTACTAGCAGAGTACCCGTCCTTCGTACGGGGTTTGACGTATATTTGTATTGAGTGTTAAGGGAGTCTTCAAGGCCAGTGGGGCGGTGCCCTGATGGAATTTCTAAATAAATATAAGCCCGTGTGTTAACCAGGGACCCTAAGAATGTCCATTTACAATTTCAGCTCAATGGGTCCAGTTGTTTTTACGTGATTGAGTAACACACACAGACAGACACTATTAGATTTTTATATAATAGTATATATTTTTTAATTTATCTAAGACCAAACCTACAAAAAATTGGAGAATATCCGGATGCACATCCGTCTGTTTCCGATTTAACAAAATGCCCCGATCCCATTCATTGTCATCATTTTTAGTTGAACTTACGAGTTGAATAAATAACTACTGTCTAGTGGTCCAAACTGTTAGAATTGTCAAATTTTGTCTCCGTTTTATGAATAGTTGAACAAAAAGCTTCCTAAAATAACTTTTTTTTTTAACATTTAGCCAAAAAATTAGAGGAGGTCCGCTCTTCGAGATTGTCAAATCGACGGCTCTGCGAAGAAGAGAAGTATATTTTTAATCGGCATAATCATCTAGTCCTGAGTAAGAAGAAAATAGTTTTTGTATCCGAAATTATAAATTTCATTTAAATTTATCACCCAAATTAGGAATTCTATATACGAATGTATATTTGTTTCTCAAAAATAATATCTGGCAAATTTCAACGTGTGGTTATTTGAACAGGTTTCTTCATCTTGTATGTGCCCATAGTCTTGATGATAGTAATTTGTAACCCTGTCTTACCACGCCAGATTATTAGAATTGTTGTCGTGTATTCATGTGAAAGTAGTTACATGAAAAAGTTTAAAGTTAGCTTTTTATTCTCAAAACCTGGATTAGGGTAAACAATAGCCCTTAGAGGCTCTAAATGAGTACAGGCTTGACATCCCTAAGAAACAAAGCTGGATCTAAATTTTTCATGTTGTCTTGGGTTAGATCCTCTCTTTCAACTTTCCTATCGGGTCTCTCATATCCAACTCTTGTTATTTTCCGACCCTGACGCTATTAGAGTTTTTAAGGACTAGAAGAAGTTCTATTCTCCTTCATAAGACTACGATGAGGGAGTTTCTTGTACAAGTCGCTTTTAGCTTTTCAACCTTTTAAACAACATGGAGAGATATGATAAACAATAGTGAGAAGTAAAAGTTTGTTTTTGGCAAATTCAGGACAAGAGGGCGCGCTAAGTATTTGGTTATGTAGGCCTGAGGCCTGAGTTAACTTTCACTTCCAACTATTGTATTCTATAATTTAATTAATAACAAAACACGAACCTTTAAGCTATGAAGTTAATTTTAAATTGTTTACGATTCCATGTAATTTACAGTATTGTTTGTATTCTTCTTAAAGCCGCAAACCGGATGTGACGTTACGTTCTGTTGATCAACTTCCGGTAACAAGTAATAATAGCAAACACGAATCCTGATTTCATTGCGAATACAGGTATTGCGAGTGGACAGGTTTTTTTTAGGTGATGTTGAATTGTAATGTTTTTAAAAATTCTGGTCCAGAGTTTATTTCGTTTGGCAAATTATTTTAAAGGGATATTAAAAACATTATTATTGAAGAATTACTATTATTTTGGTTTCGAGCCTTAAATATGGTCAACTAAAGAAATAATTTGAACTTTGATCAGTCGCCAAAAAATCGTGTTTAGTGAGTTTTCTTAGGAAATGGAGACATTTTTTTACAGTCAACGTTTGACAGCTGGAGTTCAGAAGCACCCATTGTATGATTTATTTTTAAGTTTCGAAAGTTAAAACTTTATACATTTATAACAATGTATGTTTCTTGTTAAAGCTGTGGAACAAATCTGCAAGTTGTTTACCAATTTAATATGATCACTTCTCGTTTGTAAAATTAAAACGCACATCACAAAACATCCACTGCAATCAGCGAATTTTCTATTTTCGTAAGAAAAAAAATCATACCATTTTAATGAGCAGTCAAAGTGTACCGTCTTTTCTATGTTCTCTTAGCTTTGACTACTCAGGCCTAGTTTTTTAGGCTTGCGTTCTTTTCTTAGGTTATAGATTCATTTTTAGTTTCCAATTTCGCCCCAGATTGGTGTTTTTCTCTTTCCTGATTTAGGTTTAACGAGAGTTGATTTATACTCTTGAAACGTCGTGATTAGTTTGTATGATGACAAATTTCAAATAATATTAATAATGTTAACTATACATCATTATCAAACAACTATAAAACCAGAATATCAGGATTGGTTTTTCCCATTTTTGTTTGTGCCTGTAATACTGTAATAGCGTCAGGGTCCGAACAGAAGAAAAGTTGGCCAAGAGAGACCAGATAAAAAAAAATTAAAGAATGGGATCTAACTCGAAAACTACATTAAAATAATTTAGATCCAGCTAGGTCCATACCCACTACAGGGAGTCCCTCAGTATTGTGTTCAAGGCATCAAAACAAAGACAAAAACATATGTACCAAGACGTTCTGGTTTGCATTGACAAACTTATTATCAGCTTATAAGTCCTTGGTTAAATAAAACAACTTCCTTTATTGTAAAACTTCTTTTATTCATAAAGATTAACATGTATTCATACGGGGAATAACTGGTTTCACAATATTCTGGTTGTTGTAATCAATTATCTAGAAATTATCACTTTAAATCTTTTTTTTTTATCGAACATTCCGTTACAATAAAATAGAATATATTATCCTATTTGTCATTAAAAGAGCAAAATATTAAACTATCATATATTTTCTCTAAAAGTTACTAGTTTTCGAGATTTACAACGTTAAATTTTTTTTAAAACTGTTACCATTTTGAAACTGTATACAGTATTGATTTATGATATTCTGATAAAGGTTTCGTACAGAAAATTTAAAACATACCCTACCTGGACTGATAGTTCCATAGTCATAAATTTGTTTAAAAAAAAAAAAATTGATAGGACGGAAAATAAAGAGTTATAAGATACAGTTCTGAACTATTTCACGCCTCCAATGAATCAATTTTCTTTGCAATATTTCCATATTTTCGATACTATACCTTCAACAGGTAAGTTAGAATAAATGTTATAAAAACGTAAAAAAGTAGCTTGAGGGGGGAAAATTGGAGATAAAATAAATACTTGTTTATGAAAACAAAGAGATTAAAATTTAATTATATAGAATTACTGGTAAACTATTACCTGAAGCCAAATAGATTTCTTACATTATTTTGTATCGTAAGAGATGGAAATCCTGTCTTATTTTCTCTTATGAACTGTGAGTTGAAGCTTGTAATTTTGTGGACAGCTGATTAAGTTAAGTAACAACTCCTTCGTAAGTTACATCTGTCTTTTTACTAATTTGCATATTCACTCTCCTCTCCGTCCTTTTTATTACTACATAGGCTATGTAATTTTATTTGTTACTTAATTGTTATTGAAGGCGAAAAACCTCACTGTAATTATCGGTTTAAAAAATAAAAGAATACCCTATAGAGAACAGTAGCTATGTAATACTCTATAATAGTGTGTGGGTCGGAAGAGAACAAGAGTTGGTTAACCTGATAAAAGAAATGAAAGATAAGGAGCTAACCAAATATTGCATGAAAATAAAAGGGCCAAGTGTGTGTGTTAAAACTTAACGACTTGTGGTCCGTAGGCATATAGGAGCAATTATTTCACAAAGTCCAAGTCTGTAAACCGTCCTAAAGCCAACATATTAAGTTCATCGTCAAATAAACATATATATTCGTAATCAGAATAACTAACAGTTTTATTTGAATACCACAAATAATATTTTTTTAAATACAAATTTTCAAGTCGATAGCTTTTGCCCCTTAGGATTTATCGTCTTGTCTGTGTAGACTGGTTACGACTTAAAGACAGACGCCTGTCTATAAGGATCCTTGGTTTTACCTATAGACCTTAAAAAGGCGTAGTACAGCTAACAGCGTCGTACATCGGATTGTGAGCCCCTGAGGGTTCGTAGTATAGAAGGTCACCCCCTCCCTGTCAGGATTATGTATTTTGAAAATATTTATGTCTAATAAAAAAGGAGTCGTACTTCGCTTGTGCTTGTGCTATAAACTAATTCTAAGAATTTATCGTATTTGATTAAAATTTAGTTTTTAATGTTTTGCCAATTATTCCTGAACTATTATTTCTTTTACTTGCAACTTTATATAGTTTGGGTCAATCCTCTTCATATTACACCAACATTAAAACAAATAGGTAGAGATAAATTTGATAAACCACGTACTTTATTAAGGACAAATGACTGATTTTGGTGGTTTTTACCGATAACTCACAACTATTTTTTTAAGGGACGGTAATACGTTTTGTTTGGGTCCTTACATTCTGCACTAGAAAGAAATTATATTTTAGAGAGACTAACGATTTTGAGAAAATTCGAATTATCGGACGAATGAACAAAAGTTCCGGGAAATTAGCAAAATATGTCCACATAGGCTAACAAATTTTATTAAAATCTGTCCACACGTTTGAACTGTATAGCACGTAGGACATTCTAAAGACCAATTTTTTCGACTCAGGGGTCCTCAAAATCGATTTTTTAATCCATCACGTAAGTACTTAACTATATATTACATACACGGTGGTTAGGTTAGGTTAGGTTAGGTAACCCCTCCCCCCTATTTCTTCTCACATTTTATATCAAGATTGTTTTTTTAACCATTATAAATGTTAAAACACTAATTTTTTAGTCTGGGAATTTTAGGCGATTACTCTCAGTGTACAAGATGTAGGAGTCAACTTCAAAATCTTGTGCAAAGGTGGTCATGCGACAATTTTTTCTACAATAATCAAAACAAAGGTTTTACCGCTTTCGAGGTATCATAGGCTTTAGATTTAGGAATTTACTTAAAAGTTGTAATCTGAAGACGGTCATGTGACATGCCACCGTATTTTTTATTTATTTTTTGAAAACGGGTTGAATCAAAAACTGTAAAACCTTTCTACACAATCTACTAATCAAGCAATGTTTATTGATGAGGAACTAACTCCATTAGCAGAAGCTCGAAATCTAACACCGCTGTATCTCCCAACAGCGTTAATTTGACCGATGATCATGATATTTGCATATACAGTAATAATTATAATTTAACTCGTGACAAGCAGATTTTTTTATTGTTAACACGAGTAAAAAGTTTCGACTAAATTTCAATACACTAAGCTTATATTAATTTATAAATCAGCTGTTTAAAGGCTAAATCATTTTAACATTCGTTACCCTAACACCCTATTTTACAAATTTAATAACAGAATAAAATCAATTTGATGTTAGGTTAACCAACTACTAGTATGACGAAAGATTATAATCATAATTTATTATTTGTGTTGTTTCACATATACAGGCCTGTTAGTATGTTTTTCTGTCACCAGAGGTTTCAATTTAATGAGTACAGGCGTGGCATTCCCGAGGTAAAATTTTTGGTGTCGCGAAAAAAGCGCACAGCGAAAAAAGCGCACTGCGAAAAAAGCGCACAGTTAACCCTTTTGTAGTTACAAAAGGTATCCAGCCCCTATCTTCTTAGAAATAATGAATGTTACAGAGAAAATAAAGTTGAATTAATTAGTTTCTGATTCCCATCACACTTTATCCAGGCTTTGGACTGGCTAAATGATTAAATACTTAATAGTTTTTAATCATTTAGGCGTGTTTAAAATCAGTATGAGTATAGCTTCGTCAATGTTAACTTTTTAATTATATTTACAGTCTTATCAATATAATTAGGCTTGTGCAAAATCAGCAAAAGTGTAGCTTTGTCCATGGTAACATGGTAGCTTAGGCTTGTTTAGGTTAGGTTACATAGGAATGTACCTGAGCTATTGTATTACGTGATGACACACCTGAAGGGGTGAACTGTGGTGGATGGTCAGGAGAAATGTACCTGAGTTATTGTATCGCGTGATGACTCATCTCCAATCCGCTACAAGTATTCATTTCCTGGTAACGTAACCTCTACCCTAAACTGTCACATTGGCCCTTGTGCGCTTTCATCGCACATATCTATATGTGCGCTTTATTCGCTGTGCGCTTTTTTCGCACAATCAAATTTCTTTCTACGTGTAGTTTCAGAATAAATCCCTCTTTTTCGAATTACCTATCAGGTCTCCCTGAACCAACTCTTTTTTATTTTGTGCTCTTTTTGACTAATTTTTTTTAGGCGATGACGACCGAGAGATTTTTTTTTGCCTTTAAACGACAAGAAAAAAATGTTTGTTTCTCTCTTTCAGATGTAAAAACTATTTTACAACATTTCGCACGTTAACTTTCACAAAAGGATATATTTATTACAAATGTAGTACTGGATTATTGTACAACATCAAGCTCTCAATGAGGTATACAGAATGATTGAAACAAGTTGACTTCTGTTTTATTAGATAAGCACGAAAGTTAAAAAATAATTTAGGTTAAACCCAGAGGTTTTTTAGTTAAACTTAGAGGTATTACAAAAATTTCATATCATCCATTATTTTTCCAATATGGTGGTCAGCTCTAAATGTAATTATAGGAAAATATATTATTTTAAGACTTTTTTATTCTTTGGTGTTTTTTGATATCTTTAAACGTTTAAAAGAATTATAAGTGCTCAAAGTTATAAAAATACAAGGTTTTAGGTGTTTTCAGAGGTTCATTTTCCGTACCTAAAACAATTAAAATGAATTGAAAATTGAAACATGTAAAGGCTGTAAGGTACAAAAAAATGGCAACATTTCTTCTTTTTTTACTCACGTGGTAGGACTAAAAAATGACAACTTTTTTTGAGAAATTAATCATTACTTTTTCTGGATGGCAGATCAGTTTTTAAAGAAATTCAATAAAAGGAAGTCGGATTACAGTGCCTCTTAAAATGTCTCAACATTCAATTTTGTGCAACTTTTCTAGTGATTGTCTAAAACATTTACTGAAGTACACTAGTTCTGAATTATTACTGGACCTTGCGAATAAGATAATTACAGCCGAAACAAATATATCAACAACGCTTAATAATAGAATTTGTTCTTAATTCACAAGGTGTAATACATTTAGTAATAATAAACAGCTGGGGTAAGCCAGTGGATGTGCTAGACCATTATCAGAAAATTATGATATTTGTTTTCTATCAATTTTCCTCTTATTCCTTTCCCTATATAACAAATAAAAATAACAGTACTGATATTACACCTTTTACCCTAGCTCTAGTTTAAATTTCACCTGTATTTGACCTTTAAAAATTGTCTCTGAAAGTAGATTGAATTTACGAATTTTTGAAACATAAGTACTTTCAGCTCTTAACGATTAGAGATATTGAAAAATATTTTAAAAAAAGTCTTCAAATAATTTATCGTCATAAAAAATAGTGGTGTAAAAAATGTAGAACCAACTGACTGCCATATTAGAAAAATGGTTGGTGATATAAACAATTTGATAATACTTCTATTTTTAACTCAAATATCCTGGGGTGGTTACCTTTTGTAAGTTTTGTACTTATCTAATAAAACAACGGTCACGTATGTTTCAATCACCCTGTATATGACAGTCCAATTTATGACATTTAAATTTAATTTTCTAATCTCCTATGTGAAAGTTTGTGCAATGTTTGTACAATTGATGTCAGCTTTCGACAGTTATTAGCACACTGACGCTCATAACGTAAGAATTTTAATTAATTTATCCGCAAGGAAATGAAAATATTTGGCATGAAGTCAGTAAGAGGTCTAGTTGATAGTTTTCAGAATCAGTGGCACAGTGGCCAACTAAACCTTATTATTGCATCGTGTTGCATCGAAGTTAGAAGCCAGAACATGACTCATTCTGTGTAAATATACAAGACATGTTTCACTCATTGTAATGAGGAGTTTGTTTATGTCGATATATTAAAATAGTAAATCATTTTAATTTAACTTTCCTCTACTTTTATTTCCTTGCTAGGTTAGGTTAAGTTAGGTTAGGTTAGGTGTTACAATATTTTGCTAAACTTAAGGTTTTATTTTTATTTTTAGATTTTCAACAAACCAAAACTCAATATTCCGAGTTTTCAAAACCAGCATAAATGTTTTTGATGATAAATTTGTACTAAGATGTAACTTCCAAGAACCTAAACAATACGAACTGGTATTAGAGACATTCCACTTCTATGGTTAAAATCTTTTCTTTATAACAGAACACAGCGTGTTAATGTTGCAGGGAGGCTGCCAAAACTAACCCAGCTGAGATATGTTGTCCCTCAAGGATCAGTTCTTGGAATGGTGTTGTTTTTAATTTATATCATCTTCAGTGTACGCAGACAGTATAATTCAATTTGCTGATGACACAACTTTGAGTTCCCATGCAGACTAAGTTGAAAATTTAAAACAATGCTTTTTCTACAAGTCAACACCACAGGCCAATACTTTGCTGAAAATAATGTGACCATAAATTCAAATAAGACAAAGTACATGTTTCAACTTGAAATTTAGCTCAAATCAGATCAAGTACTGGTTGAGAGTGTACTCGAAGAGGTCAATAGTGCAAAGTTTTTAGGATTTTGTATTGACGACAAGTTGACATGGGTTGATCACATGAAATATTTTTGCTAGAGTCGATAAGGGAATATTTGTCCTTAGTAAATTATGTTTGTATTGCAATCATGCGATTCTACTAACAACTTACTATAGTTTTGTATAACCGCATCTGAAAAGTGGAATCCTCCTGTGGGTAGGTTTGTCAGTTCGGAATATGCGAAGAGTTTTGGTTTTGCCAAAAAAAAGCTATAAGGCTATAAGGGGGGGGGGGGTCTTAAAAACGCTGAGTCATGTAGGATTGTGTTTGAATAGTTTGGAGTTTTTACAATATTTGAGATGATACTCTACTACAGATTCAAATGTGAGCATATCCAAAATAAAGATATATATATATATATAGTTATAGCACCAGACAAGCTAGTAATTATCGTGCTGGACAGCACAGATTGAATTCATGTAGCAAACTTTCTTCCCAGGCTGGTGCTAGACTGATAAATAAGCCCCTACAGAGCATTGAAAACCATCAAAATTTTTTACCATTTAAAAACAGCCTTAGACAACTACTATTGTTTAGATTCTAGATCCTTTTACTCTGTGCACTCTATCCCCCCCC
This sequence comes from Aphrophora alni, assembly GCA_963513935.1. Taxonomy (NCBI): domain Eukaryota; kingdom Metazoa; phylum Arthropoda; class Insecta; order Hemiptera; family Aphrophoridae; genus Aphrophora; species Aphrophora alni. The sequence continues at coordinate 84,105,756 of OY740773.1, forward strand.
CGGGGCATTGACATGATGGATCTGATCTCTTTCCCACCCTTTGTATCTAAATTTCTATATAGGACTGATTATATTATTATAATTATACTTAAATGTGTCTGTATTGTGTACGTTAATATTAATTTACTTTTGTCTGTCACTATTTTGTTATTTTTTGTTTAATTGATTATTGGAATTATTTTGTGAAATGGTGTTTTGTCTAGTGTGTATTGATTTATATGTTGTATTGTTTGTGTAATATTTGAAATTGACTATGGTTATGCCATTGTTTTTGTCTGCGGCTATAAAAATAAATAAATAAAATAGTCTTATCCCCCAAAATACCTCAAGAGCTATTGAAGAAACAATAAATCATTTACGAAGTTAATATAATATCAGTTCTACCTATTCCTCTCCACTTAACCAAATTTTTAACAAAATCTGTAGAGCCAATGTAGACAGTTATTTATTTATTATTTTTTACGGAACAACCATTTTAGGAGAGCTGGCGACCAATGCGTTGTTTTAGTTCCTTACTAACGCCTTTTAGCAAAATTTGAAGAAATTTCAGAAAATATGAATTTTTCGTTTCGGTTTTATGACAGCTAATATTGATTTTAGATATGAATAATAAATTTCAATATATGACTAAAACATGCCCTCATGTCACATTCAATTAAAATCGGTCCACTCATTTGGGCTCCAGAGCAAATATTTGGTTTAGGAGACTTTAAAATTAATAATTCCGCATACGATTTACACAATGTATTGATGAGAAAATAAGAATGGCGGAATATTTACGCGAATTTAGCTTAAACATCCCCCCTCGTCTAGTCTATCATAAGGAAATTCGCTCAAAAATATCACTTTAAAAGACTGTCTTAATGAGTTATCACAAATTAAAATCTGTACGTTTATGACTGGAGACTTGTTAACTTCAAAGAAGAAGATAAGCTAGAAACATCTTACATTTTTACAGGTATTAGTGAGTGGATTTGGGTATTTTTTTTATTATTATTTTTTTTTGTATTCTCCAATGAACTCTTTGGCGATTGGTGAAAAGGCGTGGAAAACAGTAATCGTCAGATTTATATACATTGTGTACTCGTTTTAACATGGGGAGACAGAACGCTACCGCGTTACTTTAGGGGGCATAATTTCTAACAAGTTTTATTTATTTAAACATCGACAAAGTTGCTATCTTCATTTATTCACGAGCTACAATAACTAACTAAAAAAGTAAATAAGAGTTAGGTAGCTCATGCATCACTGACGATGACGACTTTGTCGTTGAAACGCGTTTAAATAAATAAACGTAGTATTTGCGTTCAAGTTTTATTCTATAAACTATATCCTAAAGCAATGTTATTTGGAAATAATTAATAGCTCCAATGAGCTTTACGGCTTTTAGAAATTAGTCACGTCTATTTGTAGAGTTAATGAAGTGTGGTGTGTTGTAATAATTGCAAATACATTACTATTTGAGTTATTACTATTTAAAGATTATCAATTTCTTTTTAATTTGTTTTCTTGGTAAAAATTGCTTAACTACAAAATTAGTATTTTACTTTCTAGTGCTATGCAATATTACGAATCAAATAAGCTATAGTAATGAGGAACTAATCTTTTCCTGACAGTAGTATGACAACTCTTAATCCTCTTAACACAATCTGCATTTCCCTTATAGCTCCATTTTGTATGTTTCATTTTACATGTTGTAATTCTGCAGATACCTCATTGTCGTACACAGGGTTTGTCTGGCTAAGGTATAGGAGTAAACGAGTGTATCGCACAAGCGATGGCTTCATTATGCGATTCAGTAATCCAATTACTTTTATATATCCAGTATATTTTGGGCGATTTGTTCAATTTACCCAGGTAAGACGATTTATAACCCCAAAATTAAATGTATTAATTCTAAAATTTCGTTTACGAATTACTTGAAATCGGTTCTTCCTTTACAAGGTTTTTTCTACTGTTTCACTAATAACAAATTGGGAAGAAGATTTTTAAAGACACACTTTTCTTTTTAAATCACATATTTTGTTTTTAGATATTAATTTTACAGCAAATTTTGTATGTGAGTTTTCCTGTGAACTTATTAAGTTCCTCTCCTTGCGTGTCACAGTGTTTGTATTGTCAGAAAGTTTGTGCAGCGTTAATTATTGTTTGTGTAATATCACGTGACACATTACACGCGAGATAAAGGTTATGACCATAAACGGATCGTAAATCATAAATTTTGCCATTAGAATAATTATAAATAACAGGAAATGAATAGACATAATGTGTGCAGGGTATTACGCAATACCGGGAGTGCTAGAGGTCCATTTACTTCCCGTGGCAATATCTAACATTCACAGTCAGCTGTTTTGTACTGCCAGCTGTTATGTACCGTGTTCTGAGAATGCAAAGTTAGGTTATGTTAGCAGAACCCTTAGTCTGTAGGCCGTTAGCGTTATAACGCACCTGTTGTGGTAGGAGCGGAGTAATGTACTTGTACAGACCAAGAAACATGTGCTTTTAGCTCTCCCCCTACTCACTTTAATTATAAATTTGTATAATAAAATTGTAATGAAAAGTTAGTAAAGTTGTCCAAAGATATAAACGATACCACCAGGTAAACAGCCATAAAAGAGAAACTATATATGGGTTTTTATAAACTGTTAAATCATGGAAGCACAGCCTACGCATTCGTTTAAACCCTAGGAAGGCCATTCGACATTCGATTAAACGTAAATGGTACGCAAACTACCGTGTTCTGAGAATGCAAAGTTAGGTTATGTTAGCAGAACCCTTAGTCTGTAGGCCGTTAGCGTTATAATGCACCTGTTGTGGTAGGAGAGGGGATAACCCACTTGTACAGACCAAGAAGCATGTGAAAAGTTAGTAAAGTTGTCCAAAGATATAAACGATACCACCAGGTAAACAGCCATAAAAGAGAAACTATATATGGGTTTTTTATAAACAGTTAAATCATGGAGCACAGCCTACGCATTCCATGAAATGTCGCAAACTATATCTCGTACTTGATCAGCTGTTATGTACTGCCAACTGTTTTTAGAATGCAAATTTAAGTTACGTTGGAGAAGAACATAGTTTTGGAGTTTTATATACGAACTGTTTAATCATGTAAGCATAGTTCGTTTAACCCTAAAACGGTCATTCTGCTACATCTAAATGGTACGTAAATGTAGGCCTATTCTAGTACTGGGTCAGTTGTTTTCTACTGCCAACTGTTTATATAACCTGTTTTGAAAATGCAGAGTTATGTTATGTTAGGAGAATCATTAATCTATTTTGAGTCAAAGTCGTGTAACATAGCCGGATGTGACAATCCCTAATGAGATTTATACAATGAAATAGATTACCTAGGGCATCATGCTGTTTATCGTTATGCAACATGTTTTTCCATCATATTTTGATCTTGCCAAGACTTCGATAAGTCCATTTGTAGGCCTACTGGTTATAATACAGTAAATAATAAACCAGGATGTTAGAACAGTTTTTAAGGTAATTTTAGTCTCAAATAGTTTTGATTAGAAGCTTAGTTATGGCTTAAAATTCTAGAATTTCAACAACTTTTACCACTATTTCTTGCTTGACTTGTATCCTTTATTCATGAGGGGCGTCAACATACAACTTTCGTCACCTTACTCGATTCATGGTAATTTGCTTTTTTCCCTTCAGTTCTTTGCCTTTCATTTTAATTTTTTTTCAATCGATTTCTTCTACGTTATTTTCGGCGTTCCCCTCGTTTCTTGCTTCCTTGGGGTTCTACTCTAGGGCTTATCGACATGGTCGAACCACCTATACTTCCTTTTCTTAATTATTTCGTCAATTGGACTTTGATCTGATCTTCTCCTCTCCACAATGAATATTATAAATTCTCCAAATACGTATATTTACAAAGTCGTGTAACTTATTAGAAATAGACTTTGCAATGTAAAAAGCACAGATTTTACATTATTCTCGAAAATCCAAAGTTTAGTTGTTCTTCTTAATATCTCATTGGCTTTACTAATTCTTTGCGAGACATCTTCGTTTGTTCCTTCACTCTTTGATGCAATACTAGTAAAGTATTGAAACTTTTCTACTTTTCCATGGTCCTACTCTGGACAATTCAATATTCTTGGTACCTTGAGTTAAACCGTGAACTATCTTAAACGGTTGCTATTTTAAACTCCTTTTAAAATGTAATTTTTAGTTTTACATTTGCATTCTTCATGGACTCATTATAGCCAGTACGGAATTAGCAAATCCTAGGCTAGATCTTCACTTGTAGTCTTGGGTTAGGTACTCAACTTATCTTTCATCTTGTTGTGATCACCCCATTGGGTTTGTCGATCCTTTGCGAGACGTCTTCGTCTGTTTCTTCACTCTTTGATATTATATTACCAATGTATTGAAATTGTTCTACATCTTCTATGGTCTTTTCAATTCAATATTCTTGGTTCCTTGAGTTAAGCCTCATTTTCTTTGTTTAAATCCTTATGTAATTTCAATCCAATGTAGTAGTTAGTTTTACAGAGCGTTAGGTTTGTGAACAAGACAATTAAACAAACAATAGAAATTTAAAAAAATTGTGTCGCAATTACAATGATTTAAATTCTTCTGTAATTAAAGAAGTGTATATACGTCTACCTGTTCACTTCTTTCGCTGTTGTTGATATCTAAGAACAATGAAATCTAGCCTTGGATCCTATCAACACGTAGTTCCCTTACAAAACAATGCTGCGTTTGGAATCACTCAAATAAACGGAAGTGTCAACTCCTACTTCCTGTCTCATTGTCGGAGGGTAATGTTGAAGAAGTTTATAAATATGTTATAGTTACTAAAACTGAAAGATGGAACGGTTATTAGTTGTAAAAATAGAGTGCTGATGAACAAAACAGAACTACAATTCAAGAAATATAAAATGACTCGCAATGAATTTTTCTTGTCTTTCTTAACCTTATGTGCATTTCTACTAATTTTAAAAACGGAGAGAGACTTGAAGAATTACTTTTGCTGCTATATTTTATAATAATATGAGAGAAATAAAAATAGACATGTTCTGCACTATAGGAAGGGGCCAGGCTAAGTTTTATAAAGCGTTATATATTGTAGGAAAGGTACCTTCGTCTATATACGTACTTTTTTAATTATCCACAAAAACACGGGTGTAACACACGTTACAAAAATTTGATATCTCGTTAGATTTTAATCTTTTAAAGACCCGTGCTTCCATTATTTTTTAATATACACATAATTAAAAACACAGTAAATTGTAGGTAACACATGATATCTTGACATTTTTTGATTGACGAAGTATTTTCCGATTTATCAGCGACAACCCCGAAAAACTCTGTAAAACTGCGATTTTGTATTTTTTTCATGTTTGTAATACGGCTATTTTTTAAGTAAAAAAATTGGAAATAACATTTTTCTTCAAGCGATGTACCGGTAGGCTCTTATCTCGCTTCTACAGTAAAGTAACTATCGCAATTTTAAAATAATTTACTTTTAAACATGTGGAAAAATTGTACCATCTTTTATTTTTTATCTCTTTTTACCGGTTCAATTTAGTTATAAAAAAAAAAACAATATATGTAAAATTGTATGCTCTACAAAAATCATACTTTCATATAAATACATTCTTAATTTTCGTGTAATCAGAGAAAAACTATTGAAAGTTCATAACATTTTCGTTAAAATATATATATATATATATATATATATATATATATATATATATATATATTTCGGTCAATTTTTATCGTAGAAAAAATATTAAAAAAAACAAATTGCAGATAATTTTACGTTGTAGATTACCCCCTCTCCTTTCCAATCTTGCTATTAATTAACCAAACTGCAATTTATAAACTTCTACCCGGGCTGTTGCTATCGACCAGTAATCCAACTTGCATCAGTTATAAACAGTTAAAACTAAATCATTGCACAAACTTTCCCATGCGATCGAAATAACTGATCAAACAAAACGATCCGCAGTAAAACTGTCACTTCAGTATTTGTCAGTAAAAAGTCTTTGAAAAAGATATTTATATATTAAATATTGAGCTAAACGTCCACCGCATGGATATTAAATATTGAGCTAAACGTCCACCGCATGGATATTAAATATTGGGCTAAACGTCCATCGCATGGATATTAAATTATTGGGCTAAACGTCCATCGCATGGATATTAAATTATTGGGCTAAACGTCCATCGCATGGAAATTAAATTATTGGGCTAAACGTCCATCGCATGGATATTAAATATTGGGCTAAACGTCCATCGCATGGATATGAAATATTGGGCTAAACTTCCATCGCATGGATATTAAATATTGGGCTAAACGTCCATCGCATGGATATTAAATATTGGGCTAAACGTCCATCGCATGGAAATTAAATTATTGGGCTAAACGTCCATCGCATGGATATTAAATATTGGGCTAAACGTCCATCGCATGGATATGAAATATTGGGCTAAACTTCCATCGCATGGATATTAAATATTGGGCTAAACGTCCATCGCATGGATATTAAATATTGGGCTAAACGTCCATCGCATGGAAATTAAATTATTGGGCTAAACGTCCATCGCATGGATATTAAATTATTGGGCTAAACGTCCATCGCATGGATATTAAATATTGGGCTAAACGTCCATCGCATGGATATTAAATATTGGGCTAAACTTCCATCGCATGGATATTAAATATTGGGCTAAACGTCCACCGCATGGATATTAAATATTGGGCTAAACGTCCACCGCATGGATATTAAATATTGGGCTAAACGTCCATCGCGTGGATATTAAATTATTGGGCTAAACGTCCATCGCATGGAAATTAAATTATTGGGCTAAACGTCCATCGCATGGATATTAAATATTGGGCTAAACGTCCATCGCATGGATATTAAATATTGGGCTAAACTTCCATCGCATGGATATTAAATATTGGGCTAAACGTCCATCGCATGGATATTAAATATTGGGCTAAACGTCCATCGCATGGATATTAAATACGTCCATAGTATAAGTTGTATTTGATTAAAATCGAACTTTTAATGATGACTTTTAAGGTTTATTTGTATTTTTTGCCAATTATTCCTGAACCGTAATATGTTTTGGCGAATCTGTACACGTGTTTGAGTCATTGATCTTCACATTTCATTAATTTTATGTATTTTATAACAGCCCCGTGGCTGATTTTGTTTTTTGATTTTATTACCTTCAATTGAAGAAACACATTTTTTGAGAGAAAGCGACCTCTACGTTGTTTATTTTTTCAATTTTTCCATATCTTCATCATAAAACTTTATCCATACTATCTATGTATGGTGAGAGGAAAAGCGGGAATATAATACATGTATTATGCAGATCCAGTAAATCTGTGAGCGAACAAATTACTCCACTGTTCGTAATGTTAACCACAATAACTCCAATTTATATATTAGAAATTCCCCAGGTATTATTGATGTACGCACACTATTGATTATACCCATACTGCAATCAGCTGATGTTAAGCCTAAATCAATACAACCAGACAGGGGCATCATCACACTTCATTAACAACATAGCGGAACATTGCCATTTCACGGTTTCCTTCTCAGATCCAGTGCTAGTGTTTTAACTCCTTTGTTATTTGTTTCTCGGCTAATTATTACGATATAAATGTTAAAAAAAGTCAGAATTTGATCAGTGTTTAGATAGATAGAAGCGGAAAAACCATAGATAGACAATTTGTTAAAACTAGTTTTTATTTTAGGGTTAGAATTTCAACTTTGTTATTATATTTAAAGGTAAATAAATTATCTGTATAAAATAATGCAATGAAATATAGCGTAGTCCCCATGCGCAATAAATTTAAACTGACTACGACAAAGTGTTAAACCATTAGAGCTTTTATTAATAATTTCAGTAAATTTAATGTCCGTCTTATTACTCCTTGTTTTTCCTCTTTGCAACAAACAACAAGCTATTCACTAAAACCCTCAAATTTGAAACGAGATATTTGTTTTAAAAAAAATGTTCGAACTTATAACCGTTGATAAGCATATTGACCCAAATTTTACTGAAATAGGTTTAGTATAGTTTCAGATAAAAATTTTATAAACCAAATCGAATGCGAATCGAATTTCGTTTTCTCTGAAATGAAGCAATTTTGTATGAAGTCATTACTATTAGAAAGACAATTCAAGCTAGCTTATGTTTTATACATATCTTTATTCGGCCATTAGAAATATAGGGTTATCATAAAAGAATGGTGGGGTTTCATTAGTTCATACGAAGACAGTAGAGAAATTTTGTGGTGTTGTATTGGTATCACTGATAGTCTATAACCCAAAAGTTTGTTACAACTGTTGTAACCTCAAAATTCTTGCATTGTTGTGGTAGTGTCTTTTATGTTTTCTGGAGTATTCTGTGTGGACTGTGTTATTATGCTCTAATAAAGAAAAAGCAAAGTATGTTTTGTTGCTGGCTGAATTCAAGTCTGCAATTTCAGTGCAACGTGCGTTTCGACGCGAATACAGAAAAGATCCACCACATGAAAATAACATACGACGTTGGTTCAAACAGTTCGAAGAAACTGGATCAGTTCAAAAACAGAAATCATCTGACAGGCCAAGTGTATCAGACGAAAAATTTCAACTTATTAGACAATCTGCAATCAGAAGTCCCAAGAAGTCAATACCTCGACGAAGCCTAGAGTTAGGTATTCCAAAAATATGGCGCAGCTCCGCACTTTAGTGCGTTTGTCACAAACACTTCGAATGAAAAGTTTGGACATCGATGGATAGGCCGGCAAGGACCTATACGCTGGCTTCCAAGGAGTCCAGACCTGACACCTTGTGATTTCTTTTTGTGGGGATACATCAAAAACATTGTTTATCGAAAAAAATCGTGAAGTAAATCACTAAAGAAACAGGATTAATGAAGCAGTGACAACCGTTGACAAAGACACGTTAACTAACATTTAGGCAGAACTTGATTATCGATTGGAAATTTGCCTAGCGACTAATGGCGCACATGTAGAAATGTATTAGCTATGTAAAAAAACTGTTTCAGACGACGATTTAGATAAATAAACAACATCAGCTGTAAGTAATTCTGTTTTCATTTAAATCATGTTCTAAACCCCACCATTCTTTTATGATAACCCTGTATAATGTAAAAAATCGCATTGATTTTGTTCGAGGCGTAATATGTTACAGCTCGGTAAAGTTAAAAAAATATTTATTTTATTTCCGATATCTCTGAAGATATTGGCTCTGAGACAAAAATAGGTATACAGTTTATCTTAGGTATCCCCATCCTATGAAACAACTTTAAATGAGAGACCTTTGTAATTTTTAATTAAATTTAAAAACCCGTTTTGTATCTTTTGAAAATGGCTGCCATTTTTTTATGTAGTAACAAACTTTTAATTTTTTGTATGGAAACCCCGAGTCTCTTTCTTAAATAACCTACTAGTTGTAATTTCCATTAAGACTAGAATGCTTGTTCTTTTCATATTTCTCGTGTTCTTCCTTTATCACATGATAACGGGATCACATACTTCCGAAACGTCGTTTATTAATTTTTTTATCCGCAAATGGTGAAACAAAATGTACAAATAAATTAGTTCAATTATATGCGAAATTTGAGTAAAATCTAACAAGAATTTCTATTTTTAAACTATTTACTAATACCCATGTAGGCACGCTAACATACATTTTCCTACACTAATTTACTATTATAATGATGTATAATTTTCAATAAAAATCATTATAATTTCGTTTAAATAATAATAAAGTAGTGGATTGTATAATAAAATGATGCTGCAATGTACTACAACAGGCAAACGCACGCACGCTTTGAAAACATTATTGATGAACATTGTTATCCCTAAAGCTTATCAAAGTATTACCTCCTAATACCAATGACTACATAAATACTATAAGACACGACATGGCCATGTTAAATGTTCTACGCTTATTCTTGAGTTGACCAATACCCGCTAGGGTGTGCTGCTAGAGAATCTGAAGTTGATGTGACTGGCGCTAGGTGGCTCTACGGTCAAACAATGTTTCAGGCGGGTAAGAGAAAACGCACTGATGCCACACATGGGACCAGAGATGCGAGGGAAGGTCGAGAATCGCTTATCTCAGCGCACGAACTGACAACACTGACTATGCTGACGGAAGTAAGTGAGAAGGTTTGTGAGAGAGAGGTCAACAGTTGTACAGTCTCAACCAAGTGGGATGCGTACAGTCAAGCACCTGCTGCTAGCGCTTTCTGATAGCTGTGTGTCAAACTTGTGACGAACAGCACCCGTAAAGCGTAGACTATTTCCCTATCCTATGTCGTGTCTTATAGTATTTATGTAGTCATTGCTAATACAAATTGAAATTGCCACAAACAGAACTAACTCGTCAGTGCACTTCAAACAAAAATACCAGATTGCCTAAATATTCAATGAAATACAATACTGTATATTAGCAGTAAACAGTGCATATACATTTTGATTACATTTTTTAACAACTGATTAAATTGTTAAACTTTTCCTTGTAATGTTATTATTCTTTTGTCCGATTGATAAATTGTTTTCAATTTATAATTTTTATTTAAATACGTTCAATACACAAAGCGATCAATTTAATCATTTTATTCTGGACACGATTAATAAACTATTGATCCTACGCAACACTTTAAATGAGGGACCTTCGTTACTTTTTCATGGAATTTTAAAACCATACAAACTTTGAAAATAACCACCATTCTCCAATATGACGGATAACTTAAATATTCTTTACAGGAACTCTAGTGGTGTTTCGGAAATGTACACCTAATTTTAAGTTGTTTTTTTTTATTCTTGCATATTTGTTGATAACCCCTCTTTATTGTTAAAGTCACTTGAACTTTCGAATATTTGAAAATTGGTCCATTTTTCGGATACAATATTCCACACTTCCTCTTGTTGCGTCGAATTGAATACAAATGTATCTAGGAAACTACGTCTAGGAAATGTAAATACAAAAATCCTGGATTAAAATTCAAAAAATTAATCAAATACAACTTACGTTGAGGACATGCGAAGCAAGTTTCTGCGTGCATTGTTTATTTTCACTTTTTGATTGACAACTTACCGGAATGATATTTTTGTCTTAGTTTAGATTCCTCTCTATCAAGTCTCTCTTGACCAGCTTTTGTTCTCTTCCGATCCTGGTGCTATTAATGTATTAGAGGGTTAGGTGTCTTTATTTTACGTTATGTTTTTATAAGGCGATGGTGATCGTGAGGTTGAACAAACGAGAAACACGACAGGCTTTATAACTATCCTATCTAGCGTTCGTTACAATCATTTTTATAAGTAATATTTTTAATGTTTTTTTTTTTTAAACTCAGAGATTTTTCTTTATTTTTTTAACCAATATATTGTGCCAGGGAATTTCATCTGCTTTTACATACTATCATTGCACACTATTGTATATATATTTATCCCACTAAACATCGCTACTATTGATTGTCAATATTGATTTTGATTACTAAACTTCCCACGTTGCAAAATACTTGGAATTTAATTTCCAATTTGCGAGGGAGTTGGTGGGATATGCAATTGTATGAAATCTAAGTGTAATATTTTGTTTGTATAACGTCAATTGATATACCCATACATTTTTAGAAATGATAAGAGCGAATTATTAACTGTCCTGGTGCCCTGGCAGGAGTATGAATTGGAGTTTAAAGAGAAGAGTGTCCGTTGGCTGGCGTATACTCGAAACAACAGTCAACTTATACAGAGGTATATCGGTGGAGGGAGGAAGAGGGGGAATAGGGGAAGGAGTATGAATTGGAGCTTTAAAGAGGAGAAGAGTATCCGTTGGCTGGCGTATACACGAACCAACAGTCAACTTATACAGAGGTATATCGGTGGAGGGAGGAAGAGGGGGATAGAGGAAGGAGTATGAATTGGAGCTTTAAAGAGGAGAAGAGTATCCGTTGGCTGGCGTATACACGAAACAACAGTCAACTTATACAGAGGTATATCGGTGGAGGGAGGAAGAGGGGGGATAGGGGAAGGAGTATGAATTAGAGCTTTAAAGAGGAGAAGAGTATCCGTTGGCAGGCGTATACACGAAACAACAGTCAACTTATACAGAGGTATATCGGTGGAGGGAGGAAGAGGGGGGATAGGGGAAGGAGTATGAATTGGAGCTTTAAAGAGGAGAAGAGTATCCGTTGGCAGGCGTATACACGAAACAACAGTCAACTTATACAGAGGTATATCGGTGGAGGGAGGAAGAGGGGGGATAGGGGAAGGAGTATGAATTAGAGCTTTAAAGAGGAGAAGAGTATCCGTTGGCAGGCGTATACACGAAACAACAGTCAACTTATACAGAGGTATATCGGTGGAGGGAGGAAGAGGGGGATAGGGGAAGGAGTATGAATTAGAGCTTTAAAGAGGAGAAGAGTATCCGTTGGCTGGCGTATACACGAAACAACAGTCAACTTATACAGAGGTATATCGGTGGAGGGAGGAAGAGGGGGATAGGGGAAGGAGTATGAATTAGAGCTTTAAAGAGGAGAAGAGTATCCGTTGGCTGGCGTATACACGAAACAACAGTCAACTTATACAGAGGTATATCGGTGGAGGGAGGAAGGATAGGGGAAGCTTTATGGAATAAGAATCCAAAGCAACGAACAAATAGATTGCCTTGTCTTAAATTGTTTACAGTTCCAAGTCCAATTATTGTTTGAATATGTATTTTTTCATTTCCGGGATCAGGAAACTCCTCTTGTTTTGGGAGAGAGGCTCCCCCCCCATAGTGTTCTCGTTTTAATCGAAATTATGTAAAATCTCCAATTTGATGACGCCTACAGTTGAGAAATATCTCCGCTCTGAAGATGGAGAAGATACTTCGAAACGCGTCGAAGCTAAAACCAAAGTCACGTGACGGATAGGAAAATATAATATTGTTATTACAATCACCGACTTGGATGCTATAAAGGAAAAATTAATTTGATTATATTTATTACTTCTTTGCAGTGGTAACCACTATAAAACGAAAAATACAATTTAAAAATCTATACATAATCGTCCAAAAAACCTTATACCTAATTCCTAACTGGTGTATAAACAAACATAAGAAATATCAAATGATCGAGTTAGAACAAGATTTAGCTTCGCTCGATTACGAAAGAGAGAGATACGTTTGGGTACACTATTTTAATTTTAACTGTAGTTAAACCAAGAAAAGACATAATCATTGTTTTTCATGATCTCAGTTTATATTTGGCACAATATTGTTTGCTCTGACATACACCAGATTCTCTTTAAGTAATAATGTAGGCCTACTTCATGGATTTGTAAACACCTCCAGCTGTCGACGTCAGCCGGGAACATTAAATTGAAATCTCCAAGAATTACCTTTTTTTTTTGTTTATATAGTGATCAATGTTTTCACAAAAATGTTGTTTAACTCAATATAGAAAGTTCTCGGTAAATTGAGATTATCTTTCCTTGGAAACGTACATTTAATAATCTGTTTGAGAAGTTTCATACAATTCAGTCTGAGATTGAAATAGGTTTTAAGGTCTTTAAACTGTTGTAAGTCAACGGGAAATGTTACAATCTCTGTGCAGCATTGGAGTGTAATGTTACCGGTGGAAATATCACCCAGATATCATTTTTACTTTTGTTCTAAATATTGCAAAATATGCAAATAACAAATTGAGTCTAATGTTTTAGAAATGAAGCGATTTTGATGTGTTAAAATAAAACCCTCCCAATACAAGTTGATAATTAGCCTCACTTGTGGAGCTAAAGATCCTTAACTATACAATGTGGTAATTATTCTTCACTACAGTAATTTATTTTTTTTTCATTGCTTAAATCGGTACTGTAATCATTTTAAAGTAGCACAAAACAATTTTCCCTGTTTGGAGTTGAATATAACAATTTAATAGTTATATATATATATATATATATATATATAACTATTTATAAAAAACTAACTATTTATATAATTTTTTTATAGAGCATTACAAAAAATGAGCATTTTTAAGTTACAAAATAATAAGATAGGTTTCAAGCTGATTATTCTATTTACCTTAAATTATACACGTTCCTATTTTAAACAATATGATATTTTATAGAGATTATTAATTAATATGAATGAAACTTTAGAATAACACCATCTTTTTATATTAAAATCTCTAAATAATTTGTATAGTGTTTACGGGTGTGGTCTCCCGAGGGAGCTGGTCTTTTTCATGCAAGTATTGGGTTAGATCCCTCTCTTTCATCTTTTTTATCTCTCTTGACCAACTCTTGTTCTCTTTTGACTCTGACGTTAGTAGAGTATTCGATGATCTTTGTTTTATGTGCTTCTTTTTTTCATAAGGCAAAAATACACAAGAGTTTTTCGCCTTTAAACAACAAGATAAAACAGTTCTACACTATTTTTTTAAAAATAGGAATGTGTAACTTTTGAAGGTTATGTAACAATTCAAATAGATCAATAAACTTGGAACCTATACTCATTATTACTATAATTTAATAATTAACACGTTTATCCTAACTAATAGTTTCGTGGAAGCTATAAAAACGGATATATTAAAAACAACTAAATAAAGGTAACATTTTGGTAACTTAAGGTTTTCTGTTTAACTTTTTAAAATACCGTAAGAACCTATTTAAGAATAAAATGTCCCTCCAGACCAAAATTGTTTTACGTCTCATTTTACTGGGCTAACAAAAATAAAAAACGCGCCCTTATAGGCCTATATCTTTTTCTCCATTTTTTAAATTATAGAATATCGAGAAAGAGTAGTTGTGAACACCTTTGATGATATTTTCAAGGAAATAATTGCTTTGGATACATCTAGATTAAATAAATTTACAGTATATTTTTATTTCTGAATCTCCAACGCCCTGCTGTAAGGCTAATGAGAATTTTAAATCTCCATAATCAAACCGATGTTAATAAATAGACTGTGTAAAAACTTTGCACTAACTTTCTTTCACCTATCCACAAAACCAAAAATATTATTCATCAGTAAGTTATATGATGTGTCCAAAACTTTTTAATGTTTTTTACGGAATCATCCGTTATGGGATTTAGTCAACTCAAAAGTAGTGGTTTTGGGAATGATGTCTGTCGATGTGCAGTTTTATACAATCCAAACATGTGACCGATTTTTGTATGTGGTCATATTTTGGTCATACCTAGAATTTTTATTTTTGGTAATTTGAGACTAGCTACCGTAAAACCAAAACTCATAATCAGCTGTAATGATTTTGATCAAGCATTAGTACTATCTCTAAGGACCCCAACAAAACGTATTAATTGTCGTCTCCTTAAAAATGGCTACTTTGTCGAGAGGGAAATAATCTCTTTTAATATTATTGCTTGTGAGTTTATTATAGCTGATGAGTTGGTATAAAAAAAAGACTTATTGTTATCAATTTTGTTTACAATTTTTTTACAAAAATTTTTATACTCAGCTTGTTTTGCTTGCGTCATATATCGTAATATATATTAGTCTTATTTGTTCAAGCTTTTAAACCATTGTTATCAACGGTGATTTTCTGTTTTTCCAATTATTCGTAATCCTGTTTTTACTCCCGAATGTGTATTTTAGGGGATAAATAAGTCCTTTAGTAAAATTTGTTTTTCATATAATCAGAATTTAAAGTTGTGGTGTCATGACCGTTACACCTAGATTTTGGGTTATCCCAAAAATTAAACACTCCGAGATGTGCCCCTCCGACTCCTCACTATAGTGAGTACGGCTTGACAATCCCGAAATAACTTAGCTGGATCTACACCCTTTTTCCCGTAGACTTGAGTTAGATCCTTCTCTTTCATCTTTTCTATCAACCTGTCTCGACCTATTCTTCCAACCCTGAATTAGAGTGTTTCGAGGGCTTAGACGCATTCGATAAACTTACAGACATTATTTTCCAAAAACCATTGTTTTGGGACTCGGGATATGTAAACTGTTATTTTGGGGGAAATATCAACATCGGGTTTTTCAAACTCGTTATGTATACGAATATACGTAATTACCTATAATAAATACGTTAATGTGATAAAGGGAAATGTAAAGAGTTGTCCCCCCACCTTGACTTTTCGAAGAGACGTAGAATAGAAAATTAATATTCATGGGCTAGTCTCTAGAGAATTTAACCTCAAGAAGAATTTTTAATTAGACAACTATTATTTGGTGAGGGGGGGAGTTGACTATCTTCACACTTTTATCGATCTTGTCTTCTGTCTTGGTTACTTTGGACGAATGTTGTAGTTGTCTTCACTAAGCAATAATTTGTTTACAAATATATTTATAAATACAATTTTATTGAGCTGATTTTTGTTTGTTTGAGGCAAAATTATTTGATTATTTTTTATTTCGTATATGTGTAAATATTGGAGAATATGTTGTAATTAAGTTTTTTCCATTTTTCTCGTTGAAATGATCATTTTAAAATGATTTTGTTCATTACATAATTTAACAAACCGTATAATTCTAACAGGATTTTGAAACTTTTACGTCTTTTTGTAGGTACGCCACTGATTTTATTTTATTTTAAATAGAATTTTAGGAAATCATTGGCCGGTTGAATAACCCGCCGGGAAAAGGGAATTCAACAAACTTTGAACAAAACGTTGACAGGATTCAACAACAGGTTACAATATTATTATTATACATTTTTGGACATTTGCCATCATTTGTGTGTTAAAAATCAAAACACGACGTTTCGGGAATAAGAATTTTGATACAACAAACACGTATTTGACGTTAGTTGTGTGTTACCGTGATTGTGTTTTTTGACTTCTCAGTTTTAGCTCTGAGATGCATGTTTGATTTTAAGGTTGGTGGTATTCTTATTTAATTTTACTTCTTACATAGTCTTAGTTTCTAGTTTCATGTTTCTTTAGTTTTTAGTCACTTGATAACGGGAATTGATTCTTATTCTCGAAACGTCGTGTTTTAATTTTTAACCCACAAATGATGGCAAATGTCCGAAAAATGTATAATAATAATATTAACTTCCATCATTAACAAATAACTTCAAACAGAGAATAGGTTACAATAGTAGGATTGCTTCTCGTGGTGGAGACAGACCTCGAACTTACGTTGAACGTTTTAATATCGTTGTCACAACATTATGTGTTGCCGGTGGAAAGGAAGTGGAAACTATTAAACATATCCTGTTTCATTGTAAATCTCCAAGTGGCTCCACGGATAATCTGAAGAAGTAATTAGAATCTTCACAACTCTAGTACTGAAATACCGAGAATATAGCGACAGTTCATGACAGACATAAAGTCATCGGAATATGTAAGTTTGTACTTAAAAATAAGCTGTAGTTTATACCGTAATTCCACCACACGATAAACGTAACCCGTACGTTGTTGTTCTGTCGAAACGATTTGTGCAGTTTCGTTGTTATTTTAAGAGACATTAACGATAAACAAAGATACCAAGGATAATAGCTAAAGCAAATAGACGATAGAATGATAACCGAATCTCTGGGGAATATCACTTTCCTTGCCCAGTACTTCAAAAGGAAAGTTTTGATTGGTCGAATTCATCAAGGACTACGTTGGTAATTTATTAAACTTATAAAATCGACAGTAATTGTTTTTAAGGAGAGTTTTTAATTTCATTTAATGTTTTCATCATACATTTAACATAAAATAAACATTCTTCTTTAAGGAAATAGTTGACTTCCCAATTACGTTTTATCTTCGTGAAATTCTAAGTCAGTTCTTAAAAGCTTACAGTTGTGAGTTTATAAAAACTCTATCAATACATTCTATATTGTGTGTTTGTTTTGAATTTTCGAGTGATCCCAACTGGTCCTCAGGACATGGTAGATACATCTCCCGAGCGGCTCGACTGTTCTATCAAAAAGGTAAGGAGTATGTATCACCCAAAGAACCGAGACGTGTAATTTAATAAAGTATAATTTTGAATATTTCAAACGCTATATTTAAAATTATAATTGTAATTATTATCTGCTGGGAGCTAAGTACTGGCAATGACTACATAAATACTATAAGACACGACATGGCCATGTTAAATATTCTACGCTTATTCTTGAGTTGACCAATACCCGCTAGGTCGCTCTGCTAGAGAATCTGAAGTTGATGTGACTGGCGCTAGGTGGCTCTACGGTCAAACAATGTTTCAGGCGGGTAAGAGAAAACGCACTGATGCCACATATGGGACCAGAGATGCGAGGGAAGGTCGAGAATCGCTTATCTCAGCGCACGAACTGACAACACTGACTATGCTGACGGAAGTAAGTGAGAAGGTTTGTGAGAGAGAGGTCAACAGTTGTACAGTCTCAACCAAGTGGGATGCGTACAGTCAAGCACCTGCTGCTAGCGCTTTCTGATAGCTGTGTGTCAAACTTGTGACGAACAGCACCCGTAAAGCGTAGACTATTTCCCTATCCTATGTCGTGTCTTATAGTATTTATGTAGTCATTGGTACTGGTGATAGGGTGTGTGGCAAAGTACTGGTGGGACCATTTGTCTGTGCGCGCGGCTCTGACGCTACTAGCCGATCTGTAAAAGTAGTGCTCGCTCACCCAACTATGTTTGTCTACCTTTCGCGACACATAATTACAGTTTACAAGGTTTGTAGTGCATATAGAAACATGATGTTTACAAACAACTCGAAGCTACATTGAAGACAGGTAAATAATCCACGACCGGCGTGCCGCGCGGCACCACATATTTTTGGAAATGAGCGATAACCACTCCCCTCTTCCCCGCCGCGCCATAGCAAGCCGCGCGCACAGACAAATGGACCCATCAGTAACCTGGACGAATCCAGTACTAAAGTAGGTTTCAAAGATGAGAAACTCTGAAACGTATCCATAAATAATAAAAAATAATGTTAGGATTGACAAACTAACTGTATTGAAATTGTACATTTGGAGAACGGACTTGCACCGTCTGCTTGTCTGGTAACACTAGAAATCGTGACGCCATTACAAAATTTGTATGAAGGCGTAATAGTGGGGAAATTTTCTCCATTCGTGACGTCATCAGGAAAGCTTCACTTTAAATTAGTCGCGCACGGAGATGTTCTCCAGGTGCATTTATTTTCTACAAGTAAATAACTTTTTATTAAAGATGAACTTCTCCGCATGTTGTTAAACGTGATTAATGTAATGACTTTCATTCTTACTTGACAATGTCGTTGTTACAGAGCTTATTTAAGTACCTAAACCTGAAGAATAAACAGACTGTTCAGAAAATGTCGTCATAAACTTTAAGCGGTGGTTATATGAGTCAAAATAATGAAAAAACATAATTGATGCTTCTTTTTCCATCTGACGGCCGTTTAATATTTTTTTTTGAAAAATAATTGTAATTTTTGAAATTATTAAGATTTCGATTCGAAATTCGGTATACACATACATCAAAACTTTATCTTATACATTTTCAAAATGGCGGCCGTTTACGTTTTTGAAACGTTAATGGTTTTAGAGATATTCAATATTAAAAATGTCAGTCATCATTTCAATTTATAACATAAATTTTAGATTCTTGGTATGCTGTTAAAAATGTATCATGAAAGCTGTGTATACCAAATTTCTACTGGAGATCTTAATAATTTCAAAAGCTATAATTTTTTTAACACAAAATGGCCGACAGAAGGAAAACTAAGCGTTTCCAGACTAATGTTTATAGGATCTTTCTTCTTTATTTTAACACATATATCCACCACTTTATGTTTGGCACTACATTTTTTGAACACACTGTATATCTTTTGATAAATATGTATTTTTTTCCCTGTTTTACATTACGTAATTTTTTATGTTTTTTATTATTATTTATTGTTTAAGAACTAGTTAAAATTACCGTTTATATTACATATTAAATACCAGAATAATTAATTGTATTTTTTGTAAATTATAATAACATGATTTGTCTTACATTTATATTTATTTTTCTTCTATGTGCATGATCGTTCAATAATTACGACACTTTACTGTTTTAATATTTATTTTTTATATACCGGTATGAAATATTAATTACAATATCTTACTTTTTGCTTTAAATTGATCGAGAGGAAGAAGTTAATCTCTTAGGAATAATATCTGAAATATATATTAATTTTTTTTTTAAATAGCAAATACTATATCTTTTTACTTGCTGTTAATAAATTGATTTATGTACGTACAAATGGTATTTAATTCCAGTATCATTCGATATCTTCATCTGCGATGAATAACGTAAATTGTTCAGTAAACACAATATATCCTGTCTTATAATATTGTCCGATCTAAAAGGACTCAAACACAATTGAGTGCTTATCCTGACAACAGCGTTGTCAATATTAGCTGAGACATTTTCAGTGAAAACCGATAAAATAATACACTGAAATACAAAGAATTCACTAGACAAGTAAAATAAATTCTTATATTTTGTGGAAAAAGAAAATGTACGATGTAGTGTTGAAAATACATGAAACTTTGACAAAAATGCGCCAATTTTGGAGTCTGCGCAATCCATGAAAATTTATAATCATTAAAAAATTACGAAAATGTTCTCCATTGAATTAGCGTAAATTTCAACTTTTGCTGAAACCGTGGAGAAAAATTGTTGTTTATTTTTCTCTACTTTATAATTTAAGCTCGTTAGACGATTGAATACGAAGCAGTATGTACCAGGCTCGAACCTGTGCAATCTTTGACTATTCACTAGTCCGAACTACGGCGAGATAAGCCTTCGTCTGTCAACTGCCACTCCCCTATTTGACGTAGTAAAGGAATCTACTCTTAATCCTTACAAAAGGATTTGTTTCTGTGAAAATTCCCTGGTAAAAATAATTATCAGCAAGAGTGTTAAAAAGTAGATGATTGTTGTAAATTTCGTAATATAATAATATATGGGATGCTATGTTTTGTGTATGTTATACGTGTAAATATATATAAGCTTGTCTAATGTGACACCTGCCAGCTTTCATCCAAAGTTTTACTTTCGCGGCAAAATAAACTAACAAATAGATCACATACACTTAAACATTCTAATTTTGTATCATCTACTATCCAGAGTTTAATGTTTTCTTTCTTTTTATACCAGGTTTAAGGACGACAAAGCCTACCCATGGCCTGGTGATGTATCCAGCTTCATTCTCTATCCAGAATCAGCGAACCAGACCATCTACAGCCAAGCTCTTCGTCCTTTGGATGCTGGCAACTACACCTGCAGAGTAGTGAACGATTCTCAGACTGTTAGTCATAGTACCAGCCTGACTGTGTTTGGTAAGATGATGTCTTGATCTCACCATCTGACCTTGGTTAAATTTTAGCTTTCTAATTAATCGAGAAATAATAAGAATAAACATTCTTTTCTGAATAGTAGAGGGAAATTAGTTCAAAAAATTGATGAGAAGTGATGTAACTGGAAATTTGATTTTCTTGTTGTTTTTTACATGCAAGTTAATGGAAAACCGAAAAAAATAGCAAAATCAGACTGGAGCTTCCATAGAAAAATGTTTTTTTATTGCATTTTGAATGCATTATTAGTGTAAAAAATCTTAAATCTAATAATTCTAATTTTTAGAGGTTAGAAAGTACTCTTAATGTTACTATAACCACCTATTTCGATTGTCCATTCATTTCCGAGTATTTTATTTTTTAAATTTTCTACGACCCATAGAGCCGGAGATATTAAAAAAATAGTGTAGCGATTCACTCAAAATGCATAAAAAAGCATTTTTCTAGTGAAACTTCAGTCCGATTTTGCTATTTTTTGCGATTTTGAATGCATTATTAGTGTAAAAACTCTTAAATCTAATAATTCTAATTTTTAGAGGTTAGAAAGTACTCTTAATGTTACTATAACCACCTATTTCGATTGTCTATTCATTTCCGAGTATTTTATTTTTTAAATTTTCTACGACCCATAGAGCCGGAGATATTAAAAAAATAGTGTAGCGATTCACTCAAAATGCATAAAAAAGCATTTTTCTAGTGAAACTTCAGTCCGATTTTGCTATTTTTTTTCCTTTCGGTTTCCCACTAAGTTGCATGTGCAAAAAGAAAAAAAAAACTTCCCAGTTACAGCATTTTTATATTCTAATTTCCCTCTACTAAAAGGCGATGATGACTGCAATGGTTTTTCGCCTTGAAACCAAAAAACACTTATTCTGGCTAGAGGGAATTTGAATACTTATACCTTTTATAATTATTGTTATAAGATGATTTAATAATAATGATATTTTAAGTTACATAAAAATTCATCCTTATTTGGAGATGAGGGTGTTTTGGTATTAATAATATATGTTGCAAAATTATACCATTTTGTTTTTAGGGTCCGTACGTAAAACCAAAGACCCTTATAATTTCAGGCGCGTGTCTGTAAGTCGCAACTTGTCTACATAGGCAAGACGTTAAATCCTATATATTTCAAACTTTGTGTTGTCCCACATATAGCAAAAATATACCGGGTAGAAAAAAAATCGACGTGGGAGTTGATAAGAGGCAATAACTATCGAGTTAACAATTATAGGATGTAGGGGTATCGAATAAAACTAGAAGTTATTCTGATTACGAATATGTACGTTAGACGAAGAAATTAATATGTTGGCGTTAGGTTCGCTTAAAAGACTTCGTCTTTATAAAAATAACTGTCCCTATATCCCTAATTGGAGTAATTTAATACACTTTTGACCCTTTTATTTTTTAATATTGGTTTTTTTTTTGTTTTTTTTTTTTTTTTTTTTTTTTTTTTTAGGACCTATGGAAATTAGTTATGACAAATACAAAGAATAAGAGATGGTTTTGAAGTTAATGGATTTATTCAGTGAATAATTTTACATAACCTCAAAGTTTACACTTGTGTATTTTTAAGCAATGTTAATTTTATCTTGACAACGGAGTGGAAGTATAAGTTGAAAGACTTATCTAGGTCTCGATGATGAGGAAAACTTATCTAAGGGATTAAATAACCAGGTTAATTTCTATTATAACAGATCTGCTAATAAGTAGCAATAATAAAATAAATAAGTCTTAACAAAAATACTATTTACGAAGTAGTAATACAATCTACGGTTAACCTCTCAACTGTCCCCTCCTTGCTACGGTTTTGAATTGCCTACATGTAGGAATAGAAGGTACCTACCTGTTATCACAGACAAAATGTAAAGGTGTAAAATAGTTGATTTTATTATTATACACGGTAGTTACAGCTGATTGATTCCCCCGGTCTCCATGTCTTATTAGAGAATTTATTAATTCTTATTTTGTGTTCTTGGTTTTTACATGTAATCAAATAATATTTTTGTCAGCGATTCTAACTATAACTAGGACAGTATTGTATGAATAAATTGTTTTTTATATTCAGCAAGTAATAAAATTTTGTTTCAAAAGTCCTTATTGAAATGTTAAAACAAATAATTAATCAGCATCAATATTTGTTTCGAAATTGATTCTTAAATGAGTCTCTGGTCGTCTTACATTATTAACTTCAGTGGTTTTGACTTAATATTACCATTTTTTGGAAATTTAAGAAAATATAAAAATTGTTACGTCTTCAGCCTCTTTTTACCTTCTAGGTACTACATACATATATCGGAAACAGCCACCATTATAAACTAAATGTTTTGACAATGTTGAAATGTTTTTTTTTTTTTTTTTTTTACTTGCTCAATAAACGAAGTTTAGAATAAGTTGGTAGACAAAAACAAATTTAATCTCCGTTTTTTTACTGATCTTAAGTTTCATAATCTCCGAAAAAGTAACTTTCACATCCTGCCTGTGGTGTCATCGTCTTTTCGAAATAAAGATTGCGGCCACACAAATTAAGATATTGGTGTAGAGGTCTATAGTAGATAATATTGGATTAATAATTCACCTGACGATCTATGACCAAGATTTTGTTTACTTGTTAATCATATGAAAAGTCATTTAAATTAACGATCATTTTAAGAAACAAAACCTAAACAGACATTTTGTAAAATATGGTTGTTTTAGACACACGTGGTTACAAAAGAGGACAGCTCAATCTTAACATTTTCTAAAATAAAATAACATAACATTTACATAATCGATATTGAACTACAAAGGTGAATCTCTGCCAACCAAAAATATATATCAAGAGGTATAGACAGATTGATTAGATCCACGTCAAATGTCATACTACCATTGCGCATATCCTTCGCGCATTTCCACTGCCACCTAAAGAAAATTTATGACTTCACTTCACTTCAGTTCCGGGAATTCCAATGCAAATTATAATTGGATGGTACATTATTATTCATATTAAAATAAATACACCCGCCAGATGGGGAGATTTTTTTCCTAGAATTGATGGAATTGTTAAGTGGAGAGTCGGTAATGAAGGGGAAATTGTTTACACTTGAAAGAGAGAATGGAATTTAATAAAATATACAAATGTTTTTTTCGAAGAAATGAAAATTGTTACAATAAACCCCTTTCATTAACTTTCTCGTACAAATTGTAACAATCATCACTATTAAAAAAAAGTTTTCAATTCTACTTATATGCGAGAAAGAAAAAAATATAAATTTTCTTTATAACTGACTTTCCTCAGTATATTTCTTATTTACCTTTTTTTCGGATAGGACTGTGTCTAGTCCTCTCTTCCACCCATTTTTGTTTGTTAATGCTGTTTTTCATATTTTTGGGACAATACAAAGAATATAAATCGAGTGTATGAAATATATAGGATTAATCGTCTTGTCTGTGTAGACTGGTTGGGACTTGTACAGACATATGAATTTATAAGTGTCCTTAGTTTTACCTAATAAATAGCTGCATCTTCATTCATACAAATAAATCAACTCAATTTCTAATATACACCTTAGGCCTGGTAGATAAATTGGTATAAGCAATGACTACATAAATACTATAAGACACGACATGGCCATGTTAAATATTCTACGCTTATTCTTGAGTTGACCAATACCCGCTAGGGTGTGGAGCTGTCGCTCTTTGCTAGAGAATCTGAAGTTGATGTGACTGGCGCTAGGTGGCTCTACGGTCAAACAATGTTTCAGTTGCGCACTGATGCCACATATGGGACCAGAGATGCGAGGGAAGGTCGAGAATCGCTTATCTCAGCGCACGAACTGACAACACTGACTATGCTGTGTCAACAGTTGTACAGTCACAACCAAGTGGGATGCGTACAGTCAAGCACCTGCTGCTAGCGCTTTCTGATAGCTGTGTGTCAAACTTGTGACGAACAGCACCCGTAAAGCGTAGACTATTTCCCTATCCTATGTCGTGTCTTATAGTATTTATGTAGTCATTGGTATAAGTAGGAAATTTCCTTATCTTTTTTTTTCTCTTCATATTTAAAGTTATTTATGTAGAACCTAAATTTGCAATGTTTCTGTCGTAATCTTGTTCTAAGTAAATGTGTTATTGTTTTGTTTAAAGACCTTACGACCATCATTGTCTTATGGAAAAACGGAAGAAAATAGTTTAAAATGAAAACTCCTAGCAGTTGAATATTCTAATAGCTTAAGGGTCAAAAATTAACCACAGTTGGTCAAAAGCGATCTGATAGAAAAAGACCTGACTGAGAGCTGATAGACCTGAGTGGGTCTACCGGTTTAAAGACTTCATGAAGAAAGGCGTAAATCCGTCTAGGTTCCCTCGGGATTCCCAAACCCTTACTCACTAAGGATAATGTTTTATTGAAATGTAGAGGTTTGTGAATAAAGTTGAAAATACCAAAATGGATTCCGACACTTCCATGCGACTATTCGGCATTCAGGTGTGCTTTGCAATTTTATATTTCACCCAATAATTTATAAAATAGTAAAAACCCATGTTATGATTCTAATTTTTCCGACAGTTCTTTGCTTACTATTTGATTTTGTATTACAAAGTTGTGCAATAATTTTACACAGTGTATTACTTTTCTCTTTTTTCTGTCGGCAGTTTATACAGAATATCAAATAGATGTATTGAAACTCACTTTTGTATCATATTTAGTTGCGGTAAATCAATACAGGTCGTTGGTTTCCCTTAATACCTCCAATTTGTGACACTTTTACATATTATATATTATGTAGTATACAGAAAGTTATGTGATCCATTTTTTAAATATATTTTTCTGTTTGAAGTCTGGGTTAAAAATAGAGGTTTTAGGAATGATACAACGTAACTACAACCCAAACGTATAGCCAGATGTTTTATCAAATATAGTACGAGGGCAGGTTTTGATAAATCGTGATATTTTTTCCAATTTTTCGATGACTCAAAATTTTTGATACGCGTTTTAAGATCGAAATTCAAAATTTTATAAAGATTTTTTCCTCAAATGTCAAATCGTTCATGAAATTGTTCTGAAAAGATTTTTTTAAATAAATCGGTTGTACCGATTTCGTTCAAATATTAATTATACGTGATTATTGATAATAATTAAGTATTAAGCTATTTAAATGAAAAATTTCTATTTAGGAAGAATTGTTAAAAACTGTGATCGCCGTCATTAAAATCTCGATTGTATTCAAATACGATGTAAATTTCTTAAAAAAGTCTCTTCTTATTTCTCATAAAAAATACTAAAGGAGAAAACTTAACAATGAATAAAATTACTTTATTAAAAACATTTTTAAATGAATTGCAAAGAATTGTGAATGTTATTGTTTTGTATTGTGTATGTGTAAGTTTAAGCAATCTATTGACACCGGTTATATTTTTCCTACGTGCGTGTAATTCAAATCAAA
The DNA here is from genome assembly GCA_963513935.1 of Aphrophora alni. Classification (NCBI taxonomy): domain Eukaryota; kingdom Metazoa; phylum Arthropoda; class Insecta; order Hemiptera; family Aphrophoridae; genus Aphrophora; species Aphrophora alni. The sequence goes on from OY740773.1 coordinate 84,132,441, forward strand.
AGACGCAATCCAACTTTTAAACATTATTTATTTGTTTTACCAAAGACACAAAAACCTGAAGAGGCTATAAAAATTTCTGGTCGTCGAAAGCAGTTACTAAGAATTTGTATAGATAACTTTTGTAAGAGTTTTCTTTGTAACACGGCTTAGAGTACAAACTAGGATATCTCCGATTTTATTGTTCAATTAAAAACTAGATACAGAGGTCAGCACACGATGTTGATTTCATAACAGCCGATGATATAATTTTAACGTGTGCCTTAAAAATATAAACATTACAAATTATGGAGATTTGGACAGATTCTAATTTTTTTAAGGTGCTTGTAATGCCATGTTTTAGTTTTTAATTCCATCATACAAACAATAACCTAACCACAGTTTCAATATACGCATTTTTTGATTTCTTGGAATATTTTATTTAAAATTAAAAATATAGCTGATGTGTGCCAAGGAAATGTGTTCTCCATTTCTTTTTGTGGTATTTGATTGTCCATATAATGAGGATTGTTGTGACTAGTGGTAGACGGGGACTGGAGTATACATAGTGGGTTGGAGGATTTAAACTTTGGGGCCATCACTGTTTTCGAATATTTCTGGATGTGATAAAGAAGGTACAAGATATGAAATGGGCAGCTGGAAAGAAAGAATAGATTGAACAACACAACGAAACAGGCATTGGTTGTAGAAGAAGAATGGGATTTGAGGAAATTCGCTAATTGGGAAGTGTAATGTTAAGGATTAGAGGAGTGGATGTAGATAAATACATGTCTGTCCAAATTAGGCCATACAACTCGACTAAGTGAAAGAACAAACTGAGAATTTTTGTAACGAATGTTATGTCCGTTCTATTCTAAGGTTGTGAGACTTATGAAGGAGTAAAATAACACCTTTGTGAACGGATGTTTGAGAGAGCCTATTTGTAAGGAAGTACCAACTGTGGGAACGTGGGAATGAAAAATCAATACGAGTTGAAGGTAAGGAAATGGCAATGTATTGACCTAATTCGTTAAGAATAGAGGATGTGAAGGTGAGGCAGACACTGAAATAAAAGAAGACTGTTTAGGATGACCTGGAGATGAAGTTACAAGGAACATCTAGGGAGAGGTGATGACTATAGAGGTGCATTGTGGTGTGAAGTAGAGACCTATTGTTCCTGAACTATGTCCCTTCTTATAATGAAAGGACATACCAATAATGATTCGAATTTGCCCCTAACCACAATCACTAGAAACTTTAAAATAAAACACAATTATCTGATTAATTGTTCTTTATTAATTATTTCCACTAAATGCCCTGATGTACATTTTGATAACATGGTTATCATCATCGGAGGGTCTTACTTAGCCTATAAACTAAATCTAAACTTACATATCTACTAATGAAATAGTAGAAGTTAGAATCTATTTCATTAGTAGATATGTAAGTTTAGATTTTGTTTATAAGTAAGACCCTCCGATGATGATAACCATGTTATCAAAATGTACATCAGGGCATTTAGTGGAAATAATTAATAAAGAACAATTAATCAGATAATTGTGTTTTATTTTAAAGTTTCTAGTGATTGTGGTCAGGGGCAAATTGGAATCATTATTGTGAATTTCACCACAGTGCTCAACAATATTGTAAAGGACACACCAATTAAGCCAATACAAAATCTTGAATATAAGTTATTTGAATTTGTTTGTTCCATCAGCTTTAAAATTGAAAACCAAACCTAAAATATGTAGACTATTACTTGTATTTATGAAATAATAAAAAGAAAAATAATAAATTTAACAATCTACCTGATCGTGGGAACATCAACAACAAAATGAATTAAAAACACAACTTTTCACACAAATCACTTTATTGGTGCAAGACGAGGTTTCAAGTCATTATCTTATGTCATTCATGGACATAAACCTTACTGACAGTCTACCTAAACAAACCCTATGTTTGTTTGTTCTATAACGAAAATAAATATTGTGGACTCTGTAAAATACAGTTGAAAGTTATACTCAGTTATACAGTTGAAAGAGCTAGCTCGTTTAATTATTTCTAAGAAACTGTACTCTTGCAATTGCGTTTCGAAAAGCATATTTCTCTCTTGTCAAAAGTATATTAGAATATGAATTACCTCTTACATGTCAACTTTTTTAAAGGTCGTATAGAACCATCCTGGACAATTTTTCGATTGTTAGAAGTACTACCGTTGAGAAATCTTTAAATTTAGAAGAAAAGTGGTGACTTACGTTCTAAAAAACTAGTTTTAATAATTTGTATTCATATATGGATCCAGATTTATTTAATATTTATTTAATATTGTGTTTCAAATAAATTAAACAATGTATGAAGAGTGTACTCAGTGATGCTATTTTATTATTTTGCGTTTGCGTTTCATTACAATCATCGTATTTAGAGTGAAAAGGCAGAACTAAATGTTAAATCTACATTTTTAAAAGTGGAGAATACCAAGGGCTCTTGGGAGTGTTGTGTATTGGTGGAGAGGGCCTTTGGAAAATTAAAAAAAAATCATAATTAAAAGTGCAGTTTGTGTGATCGTTTTAAGTTTTAAAGCACTTTTTAATTCTATAAATTACATAAAATTATTACACAAATTACACCTTTATTTTTATTTAATTTTTTTATACTACGCCCACCTTATTTTGGACACAGTTTATTCCTTGTTCTTCTTTTTTCTTTTTTTTTTTATTGTCAACCACAACAGATCGCAGCACATCACTACAACAAACACATATAAAAGTTAGAGTTATATTTATTATTATTATTATTAACGGTCGTCAAAGATAAATAAAATTCACCAAATCACACTATACACAGGGGGGGGGGGGGCACGTATGAATTGTCTTGCGATTTGCAAAAAGAAATCTCAGGGATACACTGTGTAAATAAATTTCATCCACGCCTAAATCGTGGATTAATCAAAAAATAAAACAAAGACATCTCAGTTTGATATCTTGTTAATAATTTTATTTTTATTAAAACAAAATCTTATTTAAAATCCTCAATTTTGAGTGTGTAAACATAAAGTTCTGGATATTTTAACGTTCCATTGGTTTCGGGCGGGACAATTTTTCTCTTCAAGAAATCGGGGCAATCTCATTTTCAGGACCTGTAGCAATACACACGACCCTTTAGTATTTGAAGTTTTAAAATTGCCTCCACCCCTTGTAAATATTTCGAAGTTGTCTATATATAATACGTACTATCAGGTTTACGTACAAATAAATCGTATAGTATAAACATAACTAAGTTACATTGAACATTAATTTTCGATATTTGTTTTATTTTGAAAATTTGCATGGTTTACTTTTAACAATTGTCGAAAACTTTAGATTTTGTACGACAATAACAATGTATCTTTAAGCACGAAAAAAAAAGGGTTTATATAATTATCTGGCGTAAGTATCTAATTATATCTGAAGTACTTGCACTTTTAAGAAAAGTATTTTTACTTGTTTCATTGCTTATCAGTGTTACTCATTGAGATAAGAGAAACAATAATTGTTTATACTTTTAAAATAATACATTTGCATATTATCTTTTGTCGTTATCAAAACAGCTGTCGTCATAATTCCTTCAGCTAATTATCATAATGGTATTATAGGTAGCAGCAGCAGTCGTTACAATAGTATTTACACTCGAGAAGTAAAATTACCTAGCCTATAAACTATAGTTTTCTATTAAATTTAATCTGTTGAAACATTTATTCTTTGACGGAAACGTTACTTTCTGAGGCGTATTTAAGAAAATATCAGCATGCAGATTCAGGGGATACAAACAAAGCATTATGTCACATCAATGTGAAAAAAATAAAAATATTAACAAAAAATTATATTCATCTTTATCACATCAAAAATGTCTCTGTTACATAAATAATATAAGTATTTGTGAGATAAAAACAACTATGCAATTAAATTTGTTTATTAGATTGTTTTGTCTGTGTATTTTTTAAATGGAAAATAAGTGGAATAGAATGTTTGTATCAAATGTAAACATTTATGGATACTAGTCTGTAACTAGTAAGTTTCAGATGTTTGTAAATACAAGCATCGGAAGAATTTTGGATATAAAATAACCCGATATTATAATAGATGAGAAACTGTTATCACGAAGGAAAAATAGAAGTCCAGATAAGAAGAAGAAAGTGGAAATGGCCTACACACTTTGAGGAAGAATACAGAAGTTGTAGAGAGGATAGTGCTGGCCTGGAACACTCAGAGACTTAGAAGAGCTAGGTTTGTCCTTGTTGTTTAAAGGCGAAAAACCACTAGGTCATCACTAAAAAAAAATAGGAATACGGATAAAAGACCCCTAGCCCTCAAATACTCTAATAGCTGCAGGGTCGGAAGAGAGTAAGAGATGGTCGTAAAGAAAGAATTGATAGGAAAGATAAAAGAGAGGGATCTAACCAAGACTCTATGACGTGGAGAAGTACAGTGGAGCAGAAGGTAAATGAAGGTTTGGTGACCATTAATGCTTTGTACAGGCTCTGCATACCAAGGGTCGCTAGAGAAAGTACAGGCCGTGGCAATCCCGAGTGACCTCGCTGGAACTACACTTTTTCATGTAGTCTTTGGTTAGATCTCTCTTCTTTTCTATAAGGTCTCTCTTGACCTTGCCCTGACGCTATTAATGTATTCGAGAGTTAGGAGTTTTTATTATTTCAAAAAGAAAAAAAAACATCACTTCTCCTCCGGGAGACCAGTAGATTGCATCACCACTTCTCCTCCGAGAGACCAGTAGATTGCATCATCACTTCTCCTCCGGGAGACCAGTAGATTGCATCACCACTTCTCCTCCGGGAGACCAGTAGATTGCATCATCACTTCTCCTCCGGGAGACCAGTAGATTGCATCACCACTTCTCCTCCGGGAGACCAGTAGATTGCATCACCACTACTCCTCCGGGAGAGCAGTAGATTGCATGACCACTTCTCCTCCGGGAGACCAGTAGATTGCATGACCACTTCTCCTCCGGGAGAGCAGTAGATTGCATGACCACTTCTCCTCCGGGAGACCAGTAGATTGCATGACCACTTCTCCTCCGGGAGACCAGTAGATTGCATGACCACTTCTCCTCCGGGAGACCAGTAGATTGCATGACCACTTCTCCTCCGGGAGACCAGTAGATTGCATGACCACTTCTCCTCCGGGAGACCAGTAGATTGCATGACCACTTCTCCTCCGGGAGACCAGTAGATTGCATGACCACTTCTCCTCCGGGAGACCAGTAGATTGCATCACCACTTCTCCTCCGGGAGACCAGTAGATTGCATCACCACTTCTCCTCCGGGAGACCTGTCCAGAAAACTTCATCACTTCTCTCTGGCCACGTCATCACTGGCTCTTTTCAAGGCCAACCATCAACTTACTAAGACCGAGGCTAAGTCAGAGTTAAGTTGATCTATAATCTTTGAAATACAGGAACATATTTTTTTTTTCAAACCGCTACGACCGCTATTTAAAAAAACTACGTTTTCCGAAAATGTTTTTCGTCGCTTATGACCGATTTGATAAATTGTATAACATTACTATTTGTTAAAACTGCGAGTTGAAATTAAAAATCTGTTTAATTGAATTGGACGTAAGCAACGTCAAATTACATTCACTGAGTGAATAAATGAAACGGACCTGAGCGGGGAGGGGTGTATATTAAATAAGTTTCAACTGGTTTACAAATTTGTATGGCTTTATGTATTTCTGTTTGAAATGTCAATTGTGTACAAAGTGGTGGGTGAGGGAGGTTTGTAAGTTCTGAGAATATTTGTGATCTACATGGCGGGTGTTATGTAAAAGGAGTTCTTAGTATTTGTTTGTATATAGTTTTAATGGGAGGTAAATGTTTGACATATAAAATATATTCTATTATTAGCCTCGAGTTTTTTATAAGTTTTTATTTTATTTTTTAAGTCTATAAAGTGCTCAATTTAATCTTTGAATTACTGGTTACATGATAGTATACTGTCAAACTGTACAATGTATATAAATGAAGAAAAAGATGAAATTTAGTGATCGTATTTTCTTTTGTAAAATTGTATAATTATTCACATAAGCAAGACCTTAGTTTGTACATTATTTAAAGTCTGTCATTTACAATTTTTTCCGTCGAATTTTTTGAAAGCTATTAATTTAATGTAAAATTTATTAGTGACAAAAGTCTTTTCTTTTTTTACGGTAAACGCGATGTTAATTTGTATTCCACGTCAAAAGAAAACCGTGTTATCGATTTTTAAAATCGTTTAATTTCTTGATAATTGACTACAACAGTAAAAAGTAATGATTTTGAATTTATCCCCTCCCTCCTAATTATTTACCGACTAATACGGAATAACTGGTATCATGAACTTCTAAGTATTTTAATTCATTACGGAAAATTGATTATCCTTTGATGTATATTAAACAAAGAAAATAACAAAATGTCAGAGAACGTTTTGTGTAAAGTTAATGGGTTTCGAAGTACTACCTTTTTAACGATGGCCATTTTGAAAATGTTACAATATAACGTATTTATTTTTGTATACTGGTAAAAAAATACAATACATCTAGACACAATATCTCAACTTGTATACATTTTATTTATTTGTTGTTTAAATGCGAAAAACCTCTCGGTGATTGTCGCCTTATGAAAAAAAGAAGAAAAGAGCACAACCCCCTGAGCCTTCGAATAATCTAAAAGTGTCGGTGTCGGGAAATACCAAGAGTTGGTCAAGCGAGACATGTCATGAACGATTAAAGAGAGGGATATAACCCAAGATAAAGGTTTAGATCCAGCTACATCCCTCGGGAATATCATCCCTGTGAGCTCCTATGGCTTGCATAGATTTAAAGAATGTTAGTTTTAAATGTTATACAGTTGAAAGAGCTAGCTCGTTTAATTATTTATTTCTAAGAAACTGTATTCCTGCAATTACGTTTCGAAAAGCATATTTCTCCCTTGTCAAAAGTATAATAGAATATAAATTACCTATTACATGTCAACTTTGTACCCTGTTTCACTAGCTAAGAAAACATTGTTTAAAAAAAAGGTCGTATAGGACCATCCTGGACAATTTTTCGAATGACTACCGTTGAGAAGTCTTTAAATTTAGAAGAAAAGTGGTGACTTACGTTCTAAAAAACTAGTTTTAATAATTTGTATTCATATATGGATCCAGATTTATTTAATAGTTTACATTTAATATTAATATTGTGTTTCAAATAAATTAAACAATGTACGAAGAGTTTAACCAGTGATAACTACAGTGATGCTATTTTATTATTAATTTTTTATTGTATTGCTTCTTATTTCATGTATTATCAATATAGGTTTTCATTTTATGTACCTTTTGATTATTAAAGTAAGCTACATTCTCAGAGTCTCGCTATAGTGAGTTACAGGCATGACAGTCCAGACCGATATACTGGGTGTCCCACCTAAAATGTTACAATAGCTAACTTTTGATTTATAAATATGATGATTTTAATGGGGAACCTTCCGTTTTTTTCAATGATCTTTTTCCAATACGGCAACCAAGTTATGAGCACCCTGTATTTTATGGGGTTTTCACGTTTAAAACAATATTTTAAGAATGTTTTATTCTTGGGTATTTTTTAAAATCTTTAGCCGTTTAGGAATTACAGGCATTTAAAGTTCAGATAATTAAACTTTATTATTGAAATATTATGAGCTTTCAGTAATTGCCAACTTAATTGTGTGTTATTAGACATAAAACTAATAAACAAATACTCCAAATGTTCTCCAGCTCTGTTATTATTAGGAATTTTGTCAATGTGCCAATTAAAAAAGTCTCAAATTTGACCAAAGAATAACTTTCCGTTATAAAAATTTGGGGTTACCAATTTAAAAAATCAAATCCCTATTTTTAATGAAATTTAGCATTTTTTCCCAAAATTTATTTCCATGTCATATTAGAGCTTATAAAAATAAGGGTAGTTGCCCATTAAAACTTATTTGTACCCCCAACGGTTCACAAGTTAGCAATTGTAACATTTTAGGTGGGAATCAATTATTTGTAGGTCTATCAAACGTTTAATTATCTGAACTCCAAGTGCCTCAAATTACAAAACGGGTAAACATTTTTAAAAATACCCAAGAATAAAACATTCTTAAACAATTGTTTTACACCTGAAAAATCCATAAAATACAGGATGTTCCATAACAAATTTCAAAGTTGGCCGTCATATTGGAAAATGGCGGCAATTTTTAACATTTTACAAAATTGATTTTTAAACTTAAGTGAAAAGAAAGGAAGGTTCCTCGTTTAAAGTATTCTATCATATTTACAATTCGAAAGTTAGCTATTGTAACATTTTAGGTGGGTCACCCAATAGGTACGTCTTCCTTCATGTAGTCTTTGGCTTCAGGGTTCTCTCTTGACCAACTCTTTTTTTCTTCCAACTGGGATGCTATTACAGTATCAAAGAGAAGGGGGTCTTTATTTCATCTTCTTTTCTTTTTTTATAAAGCAATGCTAAGATGTTTTTCGCCTTTACACAACAAAGAAAAATAAAATAAAGTAAGTTACAATAAGAAATTCATACTCACACTTACATAGGCTATCAATCAAAGCAAATGGATTTTCTTTTAGAGAAATAAATACAAATGTAAAACAGAATCGTGTTTAAACTTATTTGTTTGGTTAAACATGTGCTGTTAGAATGAATTATTCAATATGTTGGTAACCTTGATGCTGGCTTTTTTATCTGTCATACAGGCATACAGGTAACTAATTTTCCCTTTTCTAGGTCATTTGGATTAACAATGGTTTTTGTTTATTTAATTTCAATTTTTTTCTCTTTTGTTTGTAATTTATAGAAAAATAAATTAATATTTATTTCCCATATTTTACATATTTCTTAGAAAGAAACAAAGCGTTTTCGGACATGTATAAACCTTTTCTAAACATTTTTTACATGTACAATCATATCCTAAAATTTGACCGTATATTTTTGAATCACTCTGTATTTGTGCAATACTTTACTGCTGTCATTCCCATACCGCGCAGGACGGGCAGACTTCCATCCTGATTGGGAAAGCAATCAGTCTTTTAATGAACATACGGACGGACAACGATCTCAACCACACCCTCTGTAACCTTGACTAAGAATATTTATGATGTTTAATGTCTAACGAACTATTCACACAGTAATGATTGATGCTATCTGTGCGCTGTGTGAATGAACTTTGCATCTACGGCTTGATGTATCTGTGGCGGGTCGCAGGTGAAGTCGAGGCAAAATTAATCTTCGGTCCACGTTTTGTCTTTTTGCAGTTCACCGCGCTCGGTACTTCTCGACGCCGCATGGGTCTTGAATTCTTGGAAGTAGGTTTAAGAACTGTCTAGCATTATATATTAGGGACTCTATGTTTTGGTTTTGTACTTACGTCATATTCGTTGACTAATCATCTTCATTGTTTACATGTTGTAGCTTATCAAAATCCTTCATGTTATGCATATGGAAAATTTGAATTTAACCTATCGCCAGTACTTCATACATTATTTAATAAACTTAGAAAAGTTTGAATAGTCCTTTGGATGAAGTAATTGTTTGATAAAAATTTGGTTAAAGTGTTACAAGATTCGTACTCACAGACAATTTATATAGGTCTATGTTAAAAATAGAAGATTTTATTACTTTTTATTGTTTTTTTTCGAACTATTGAATTAAATTAATTACCATGCCTTATTTTCTGTCAAGTGGTTCTTTTATCAGCTGTTTAAGTTCTTCTGAAGGCAGCCTTCAGGGTATTCTTCCGCTTGGCAAACCCGAAGTAATAGCTGAAACTATACATTTTATCGTATAGTCTCGAGTTAGGTCGACCTTGACACTATTTTATACGAGAGCTGGGGGTCTTTATTTTATGTTCAATACAAGTATATAATACAAGTAATATATATATATATATATATATATGACTTTATATTTTTACCTCTATGATAACACTCGTGTATTTTGATAGTGTTACTGAATGTGGGAGTGCTTGTTTGTTATGTCGGCTGATGAATAACAGAGTTAACAATAGAAAACGAACAAAAATCATAATTTTCTGGGAATTGTCTAGAACATCCACTGGCTTACACTAGCTCTTTATTATTACTAAATGTGAATTAAGAACAAATTGTATTATTAACCATTGTAATACATTTATTTGGGCTATAATATCTTATTTAAAAGTTCTAATACATTCAGTAATAATTACAAACTGGTGTAAGCAAGTAGGCGTTCTAGAAAATTGCCAGAAAAGTTCAATAAAAGGAATTCGGTAAAATCACCTATTTCGAAAAATGTCAACATAATTTTTCGAAACTGCTTTGTATTGTAAAATTTGCATGACAGCTGTTCTAGGGAATATAGAGTATCAGTCCTGTGGGTTACTTTTTAATATTTGTTTGTATCTTTTGTATTTATTGAATAAAACAACGGTCACTCTGTATATGAAAAGCAAGTACAAGTCCCCCCCCCCTCTTTTTTTTTTATTAATGGAAATAGATAGATTTGCTTTGGGGAAAGTTTAGATAACCAAAGGAGGAGTTTTTTGAAGTATCAAGATTTTCAACCCTTACCCCCAAAATGGAGTAGTTTGGGGGTAAGTCAAGAATTTGAAATAACAACCCCTATTGAGCGATACCTCATTTTAAAGGTCTTTTCAAAATAAGAATAATGGTGCAAACCAGAGGTCTCTAAGTTCATCCTACCCAACATAGCGTCCAATTGAATTGTGAATTTTACGTTAATAATTAGACCGGACATGTTACGAAATGTACAGCAAGCTTTTGAGTCCAGAATCTATTTCTGCCAAAAAAGTAAATGGTAGCCATTTCAAGAACTTAATATGAGCTAAAAAAACAAGTTAATGCTCTTACCATCATTTTACCAACATAGAGCAGTTTGTAATGTAATAAAAACAACCGGAGTTTGTAGTTTAACATTCACAATTCGATTGGTTGCTATGTTGGGTAAGATGAACTTAGAGACCTCTGGTTTGCGCCATTATTCTTATTTTGAAAAGACCTTTAAAATGAGGTATCACTCAATAGGGGTTGCTATTTAAAATTCTTGACTTACCACTCCATTTTGGAGGTAAGGGTTGAAAATGTTGATACTTCAAAAAACTCCTCCTATGGAGTTAAACTTTCCCCAAAGCAAAACTGTCTATTTCCATTAATAAAAAAATAAGAGGGGGGTGTGGGACTTTTTGGACACATGGTATTATTATTATAGACTAATAATGATCATACAAGTTTCATTGGACGTTGGAACGTTTATATCGATTTTACACCATAAATGGTTGAACCGATTTTAATACCATTTCCACTGTCGATTGATCTGCGTGATTTAATTTGCGCACCAAGATGCTCGATTCTTGAGTTTCGACCCAACAAGTTTTAACCCTTCGATTCCACAGCCCGGATGTGGATACGTATTTAATGTGACTTATGCACCGATTGTTGAATTTCGTTTTTCATTCAATTATTACAGCCTACCCTGTGTTTACCACAGTTTATTGTTGCACTTTATTTAATGAATCTCATTTAGAGGTTGTTAACACGAAGATTGCGAGGCTCAGCAGGGGACGATGACTTCTAAGAAATCTACATCATATACTAAATGATTTAAAGAAACATTTTTTGATTGTATAGAATGATTGATGATCGTTTGCCAGACGCGGTGGTCGTCGCGTAGGCTGTGTATTGTTAGGTGGGCCGCACTGATGGGATGATACAGTTCTGTTGGTTTAGAGAATAACATTGGCCATATAACAGTGACTTGCGGAGTTATGATAAAGTTTAAATTTGAGAAGTCCAACCTCTATAAAACATTACTATGTTGTAGTCAAGTGACGTAATCTAGAGCGGAACAAGTTTCTTAGATTAAATATATTTACTGTCTTTGTTAAGAACTCTTTGTTGTAATGTAAATAGTGTTTTCCTGTAGATTAGTCATCTAAAAATGGAAAACCACAACAATAGGTCGTGACACAACAGAAATAATACATCTTATGATGATCTTTCGTGGTTGGTTAACCTAACCTTAAATTTTTTTATTGTAATAAATCAGCTGTTATTAAATTTGTAAAATTGGTTGTTATAATAACGTATGTTGGAATGGTTTAAATTTTCAAGAAGCAGACAGCTCATTTGTATGTAGTTGTAGGCTTAATGGGTGTGAAATTTTGGGGGTCAGAAGCTCAAAATCGACAGACACATTGTTGGGTTTAAATTATGCGTGAAAAAAATCTTCGGTGTTTAGTCAAATAGTTTCCGCTATACCTTTCGTACATTTCTATTTTAATCCATTGCCAAGACAGCTCCGGGGTCAGTGGATCATATTTAAAATAATATATAAAATTAATAAATTAAGACGAAATGTTTCAGTTAAAGGAATATTTTCAATCTTGAAGAATAAATGAAATGAAAACCACTTTGTAGACAGTAAAAACGAATAATAATGAAGAAGCTCAACTTTAATAAATATCATGTGATATCTCCTTGCACATACTTCAATACATCTAGCATTTTGTATCTTGTAATTTCTAAAAATCTATATATTGGTTTTTTTAGAGACTGCATTTTCGTCCCTTGGTTATATTAAAAATAAACACAGATATAAATTGCATGAGTAATCCGATTTCAGGCTCAAGGATTAAGACATTAAAAACAGCAATTCAACACTCGCCATCGATTAAACTGACTTGGGGAATCGTCAATTGCTGTAATTCGAAATAAACATATAATATGTCTTGTTGTATCTACTCTAAAATACAATATCATTTTCTCTTTAATTGTTATTCTAGTTAATAGACTATATTATAATAATCTCTTTCTGGACGTCAGCAAATGGATTTTCACGATTTTTTCGGTGATGAAATCCTTATAACAGGATGTCCCATGATATTCACATGGGTCAACAAAATAAATTTATTTTGATTGAGTTGAAATTCGAGATATGCAGGACTATTAAGAGGTCACTCTAAACACGATTCTGTCATAATTATTTTTAAATTTTATGGACCAAACCGGTAAAAAACTTGACAGAAAATTTCTTCTCCAATTTTAGAAAGGTTGTACTAGGTCAGTCATCGCGACAATTCGACAATCGTCTAGGCCTGCGCGAAAACAGTCGTAATATTTTTCTGTACGACCAGTAGGTTTTGAAATGTATCTTCTTTATGTACGGTAGAGTTGATTGGATTAATGCTGCTGTATGTGTAATGAAACGCTGCCCCCCACTACTCTGACATTCGACGCACTTTTAATGTAAGTTTTGCTTTATAGGATTGTTTTGATCGTAAATTTAATTTAAAAATGAATAATGAACGCAATGTATCCGTTAAATAAAGAAGTACAATTGACGTTGCATTTTATAGTTATTAAAAACAAAAATATTCTTTTGATACAATAACGTACCCGTTGTAAGGGATATTGGGTAAGATTCCTTAGTTTACTAAACATTTTCTACTACATTTAGAGGATGTGCTTGGATTACAGTTTATGATGGTTCTGTGTAATCCATCAACTTGTTTTAAAGTGTAAAGATAATTTATAAAATCTAATTACTCAGAAGCGACAACTTTACCGTGGTTTTGACATGTTTACAATATTGAACATTCAATATCAGTGTTGCAAGCCACCTGCGCACAGGGTATTTAGGGCGTGAATACAAATTAGCTTTAGCTGCTACATGTTTCGTAGATAATAGAAAATAACTGCATCACTAATTACGTTGTAAGGAGAATATTGTGATGGCGCTCAACGTATTGCCCTTCTTTATAATTGTCACCTAATGTATCCTGTAGTCAAATTGGATAAATAACTTTTTAAAGTGTATTTTTTTTCTTTCATAATTTCACAAATACATTTTCAAAATGGTGACCGTTAATCATTTTCCAAGTCGAATATCTGGGAACCAGAATATCCTTACAAACATGTACAGGAGACAAAATGTTTTCCTTTTCAAACTGTAAACACAATAACCATTGTACGAAGTATGTGATAAGTTTGGCAGGGTAATCGTAAATAGGTTCTAACTCCGTGTTTTGGCTGTATTCACTTTTCATGGCCTCAGGACGCCTTATAAATGATTTTCTACATGTTTTTGTCGTCCTAAGTACCATAGCTGCTATAAAAATTATGATATGAACATTAAATTTGCTTTAAAGGACAAACGTATGCTCATATCCTAATTATATTCCTAATTATATTCTGAATCCTAATTATATTCAGAAAATCGAATTAATAACGTCCAAATAGAGACCTTTTAATCGGTATTTGTTTATACTTCGTGTGTTATTCAATTAAACACACTAATTTAGATAAAAATTTACAGATTTTTTTTGCATGTAATGTTACCAACCCCACATTTTTACATTGATAAATAGCTGAGTACAAAAATGTCATTGTAAACCTCAACTTTCCAAGAAAATTTGATAGTCTTATGGTTACAAGATCCGACCTATTGCACTGGGTAAGATCTACCAATTCAATTTAACGATTTCCATAAGAACCAAGATACCAACTTTTGTTCATTACATGTAAAAACTGAAATTACTTGTATCATTGGGATATGTAACATCACCTAAGTAACCTACTCTTGAAGTTTGTTCATGTTTCTTAAACACACCCTGTATATTTGTATGTATTTGGTGCACGGTTCCTCACAAGTTTTCAACTTTTTGTATAGGCATTTTGCGAGTTTTATGAAACTCCCTTGTCACAGTTATAATTTAATATTTCCCTTCCCACAGTTTTGAAATATAATACGGCCTTGTTTCCCAGTAAAGCTTTCTATTGTTTATCTATACAGTTGAGCCTATAGGATGTAATCTTGTTTTTCCACGAATTTTCATTATTTCTATGTTAATCTCGCTCCCATTCAATTACAGCGGATTTGAATACTGGGAAAATAAAAAATAAAATTAATCTGCAATTTATGAAGCTCTACCAGTACTGTACGATATCGATCCACCAATCTCAAAATAACTTGGATTAATTATAAATATTAAAGAAATATGTAAATTGTAGAAATCGTTTCATTAAAATTAATAAAGTGTTGGCCCAAATTATGTACAGCATTTAATACATTCTTGTTTCATTTCAATTCGTTCCTCATTGAAGGATACAATGCCAGCTGTAGTGAGCTCTTTGATGTTGACCTGTGTAGATGGGACAAAGTAGCTGTGTGCACGTACCGTAAGGCAAGAATTCTTTGACGTTGTATGTATAGATGGGACAAAGTAGCTGTGTGCACGTACCGTAAGGCAAGAATTCTTTGACGTTGTATGTATAGGTGGGACAAAGTAGCTGTGTGCACGTACCGTAAGGCAAGAATTCTTTGACGTTGTATGTATTGATGGAACAAAGTAGCTGTGTGCACGTACCGTAAGGCAAGAATTCTTTGACGTTGTATGTATAGGTGGGACAAAGTAGCTGTGTGCACGTACCGTAAGGCAAGAATTCTTTGACGTTGTATGTATTGATGGAACAAAGTAGCTGTGTGCACGTACCGTAAGGCAAGAATTCTTTGACGTTGTATGTATAGATGGGACAAAGTAGCTGTGTTCACGTACCGTAAGACAAGAATTCTTTGACGTTGTATGTATAGATGGGACAAAGTAGCTGTGTGCACGTACCGTAAGACAAGAATTCTTTGACGTTGTATGTATAGATGGGACAAAGTAGCTGTGTGCACGTACCGTAAGGCAAGAATTCTTTGACGTTGTATGTATAGGTGGGACAAAGTAGCTGTGTGCACGTACCGTAAGGCAAGAATTCTTTGACGTTGTATGTATTGATGGAACAAAGTAGCTGTGTGCACGTACCGTAAGGCAAGAATTCTTTGACGTTGTATGTATAGGTGGGACAAAGTAGCTGTGTGCACGTACCGTAAGGCAAGAATTCTTTGACGTTGTATGTATTGATGGAACAAAGTAGCTGTGTGCACGTACCGTAAGGCAAGAATTCTTTGACGTTGTATGTATTGATGGAACAAAGTAGCTGTGTGCACGTACCGTAAGGCAAGAATTCTTTGACGTTGTATGTATAGATGGGACAATGTAGCTGTGTGCACGTACCGTAAGGCAAGAATTCTTTGACGTTGTATGTATAGGTGGGACAAAGTAGCTGTGTGCACGTACTGTAAGGCAAGAATTCTTTGACGTTGTATGTATAGGTGGGACAAAGTAGCTGTGTGCACGTACCGTAAGGCAAGAATTCTTTGACGTTGTATGTATAGATGGGACCAAGTCGATGTGTGCACGTACCGTAAGGCAAGAATTCTTTGACGTTGTATGTATAGATGGAACAAAGTAGCTGTGTGCACGTACCGTAAGGCAAGAATTCTTTGACGTTGTATGTATAGATGGGACCAAGTCGATGTGTGCACGTACCGTAAGACAAGAATTCTTGACGTTGTATGTATAGATGGAACAAAGTAGCTGTGTGCACGTACCGTAAGGCAAGAATTCTTTGACGTTGTATGTATAGATGGGACCAAGTCGATGTGTGCACGTACCGTAAGACAAGAATTCTTTGACGTTGTATGTATAGATGGAACAAAGTAGCTGTGTGCACGTACCGTAAGGCAAGAATTCTTTGACGTTGTATGTATAGATGGGACCAAGTCGATGTGTGCACGTACCGTAAGACAAGAATTCTTTGACGTTGTATGTATAGATGGAACAAAGTAGCTGTGTGCACGTACCGTAAGGCAAGAATTCTTTGACGTTGTATGTATAGATGGGACCAAGTCGATGTGTGCACGTACCGTAAGGCAAGAATTCTTTGACGTTGTATGTATAGATGGGACCAAGTCGATGTGTGCACGTACCGTAAGGCAAGAATTCTTTGACGTTGTATGTATAGATGGAACAAAGTAGCTGTGTGCACGTACCGTAAGACAAGAATTCTTTGACTTTGTATGTATAGATGGGACAAAGTAGCTGTGTGCACGTACCGTAAGGCAAGGATTCTTTGACGTTGTATGTATAGATGGGACCAAGTCGATGTGTGCACGTACCGTAAGGCAAGAATTCTTTGACGTTGTATGTATTGATGGAACAAAGTAGCTGTGTGCACGTACCGTAAGGCAAGAATTCTTCTACGTTGTATGTATAGATGGGACAAAGTAGCTGTGTGCACGTACCGTAAGACAAGAATTCTTTGACTTTGTATGTATAGATGGAACAAAGTAGCTGTGTGCACGTACCGTAAGGCAAGAATTCTTTGACGTTGTATGTATTGATGGAACAAAGTAGCTGTGTGCACGTACCGTAAGGCAAGAATTCTTTGACGTTGTATGTATAGATGGGACAAAGTAGCTGTGTGCACGTACCGTAAGACAAGAATTCTTTGACTTTGTATGTATAGATGGAACAAAGTAGCTGTGTGCACGTACCGTAAGGTAAGAATTCGTTGACGTTGTATGTATTGATGGAACAAAGTACCTGTGTGCACGTACCGTAAGACAAGAATTCTTTGACTTTGTATGTATAGATGGAACAAAGTAGCTGTGTGCACGTACCGTAAGGCAAGAATTCTTTGACGTTGTATGTATTGATGGAACAAAGTAGCTGTGTGCACGTACCGTAAGGCAAGAATTCTTTGACGTTGAATGTATAGATGGGACAAAGTAGCTGTGTGCACGTACCGTAAGACAAGAATTCTTTGACGTTGTATGTATAGATGGGATAAAGTAGCTAGCTGTGTGCACGTACCGTAAGGCAAGAATTCTTTGACGTTGTATGTACCGTAAGGCAAGAATTCTTTGACGTTGTATGTATACATGGAACAAAGTAGCTGTGTGCACGTACCGTAAGGCAAGAATTCTTTGACGTTGTATGTATAGATGGGACAAAGTAGCTGTGTGCACGTACCGTAAGGCAAGAATTCTTTGACGTTGTATGTATAGATTGGATAAAGTAGCTGTGTGCACGTACCGTAAGGCAAGAATTCTTTGACGTTGTATGTATAGATTGGATAAAGTAGCTGTGTGCACGTACTGTAAGGCAAGAATTCTTTGACGTTGTATGTATAGATGGGACAAAGTAGCTGTGTGCACGTACCGTAAGGCAAGAATTCTTTGACGTTGTTTGTATAGATTGGATAAAGTAGCTGTGTGCACGTACTATAAGGCAAGAATTCTTTGACGTTGTATGTATAGATGGGACAAAGTAGCTGTGTGCACGTACCGTAAGGCAAGAATTCTTTGATGTTGTATGTATAGATGGGACAAAGTAGCTGTGTGCACGTACCGTAAGACAAGAATTCTTTGACGTTGTATGTATAGATTGGATAAAGTAGCTGTGTGCACGTAACGTAAGGCAAGAATTCTTTGACGTTGTATGTATAGATGGGACAAAGTAGCTGTGTGCACGTACCATAAGACAAGAATTCTTTGACGTTGTATGTATAGATGGGACAAAGTAGCTGTGTGCACGTAACGTAAGGCAAGAATTCTTTGACGTTGTATGTATAGATTGGATAAAGTAGCTGTGTGCACGTACCGTAAGACAAGAATTCTTTCACGTTGTATGTATTGATGGAACAAACTAGCTGTGTGCACGTACCGTAAGACAAGAATTCTTTCACGTTGTATGTATAGATGGGACAAAGTAGCTGTGTGCACGTACCGTAAGACAAGAATTCTTTCACGTTGTATGTATTGATGGAACAAACTAGCTGTGTGCACGTACCGTAAGACAAGAATTCTTTCACGTTGTATGTATAGATTGAATAAAGTAGCTGTGTGCACGTACCGTAAGACAAGAATTCTTTCACGTTGTATGTATAGATTGGATAAAGTAGCTGTGTGCACGTACCGTAAGACAAGAATTCTTTGACGTTGTATGTATAGATGGGACAAAGTAGCTGTGTGCACGTACCGTAAGACAAGAATTCTTTGACGTTGTATGTATTGATGGAACAAACTAGCTGTGTGCACGTACCGTAAGGCAAGAATTCTTTGACGTTGTATGTATTGATGGAACAAACTAGCTGTGTGCACGTACCGTAAGACAAGAATTCTTTGACGTTGTATGTATTGATGGAACAAACTAGCTGTGTGCACGTACCGTAAGACAAGAATTCTTTGACGTTGTATGTATTGATGGAACAAACTAGCTGTGTGCACGTACCGTAAGACAAGAATTCTTTGACGTTGTATGTATTGATGGAACAAACTAGCTGTGTGCACGTACCGTAAGACAAGAATTCTTTGACGTTGTATGTATTGATGGAACAAACTAGCTGTGTGCACGTACCGTAAGGCAAGAATTCTTTGACGTTGTATGTATTGATGGAACAAACTAGCTGTGTGCACGTACCGTAAGACAAGAATTCTTTGACGTTGTATGTATTGATGGAACAAACTAGCTGTGTGCACGTACCGTAAGACAAGAATTCTTTGACGTTGTATGTATTGATGGAACAAACTAGCTGTGTGCACGTACCGTAAGACAAGAATTCTTTGACGTTGTATGTATTGATGGAACAAACTAGCTGTGTGCACGTACCGTAAGGCAAGAATTCTTTGACGTTGTATGTATTGATGGAACAAACTAGCTGTGTGCACGTACCGTAAGGCAAGCGGATAGGTGAGAGGGTGGAACTTTTATAAAAATGGGCAGGGTCGAACTGCGCAAGTGGTCAAGAAATTAGTAAGCTGGTTAATTCTGAGCTCCCGAGGCTATGGTCGAGCGGCGTAGGTAGACCCTACGGTCAATTATGCACGGTGGATCGCACCTTTTAGCGTAGGCCTTTTAGCCACTCCAAACCCTGAATAAAGTGTGAAGGTACACGGTTGATAAAAAAAAAATTAGACTAGTTGAAAAATAGAACACCAAGCCAACGTAAAAAAACATTTGACCAGCATAACCTTACCTAAATTTCATAACCATTTTATGTCAATTTCATTTGACTATTACCTAACCTTACCTAACTAACCTAACCATCGCATGTATAAAAAAGTATAGACTATGAATGGAAATCATATTTTACGATAGTAACAAATTAGTGTTAACCCTCGATTTAACCACCTGCGCACTTCGACCAATTTGTTAGGGTAGTTCTTGAATTCTGAGAACGATCTTGCACAGTTCCGCCGCACCGGATTTCGCTGTACATACATTGTACAACATGTCAGCTACATATATGTACAACATCTCTTTACCTTTCCTGTTTTATCACACATTCAAACACATTGTATACCAAGCAACAATTGTTGTACCATTCTTTACAAAAAATTATAAGGATTTTTTACGGTTTTTGTGCTCTTGATTTTAAAATTAAATTATCCAGAAAACTATTTCAATTCGTACATTTCGCAACAAGGTGAAAATTGTAAAAGGGTGAAATTTGTTATATTTTTGTTGAATTACATTTTAATTAGCGAGTATTAAAGAAAACTTTAAAATCTTTTATTAAAACTTTTTCCATACAACTCCTTGGGTTAAACTCGTACAAATTGTAATGCTACCTGAGAAAATACGATACTTTTTACTCCATTAAATTGGGGATATGTATTAACACATTTAACCAAAAGTTTCCCTAATTTTATTGAACTTTAATTTTATAACAGCTGCCATTTTGAAATGTGGGAAACACTTTATTCCATTAAGAACTTAGTTTCTAAAACACTTCTACAGGAATGTGTTTATAAAGCTAATATTATATTTTATATTACAGATACCAGTGGATATATGGACGATCCTCTACCTACCTATATGCTGCCCAGTGAACATTTTGTTAGATTGGGAGATACTGCTAGGCTGTACTGTGAAGCATTTGTCGGTAAGTACAACAAATTACGAGGAAATAAAATAAGTTTTCAGTAGTATTATAATTTAAAAGAGTAAATTACCGAATTTTTGCTGTTTAAAATCCCCTAAGAATTATAATTTTCTGACAGTTATTATGGAAAATATTTAAGTTAGTTGTATTTAACATTGTTGTTATAAGATTAAAATACAAGATGGAACTAGAGTAGGCTGGCTCTTGCGATTGTCTGTATAGGGCCTTCATTGTTATGTAGTTTTATCTCTTGTGGTAATGTTTGTAGTACGGTCTTGTTAGGAGCCGTACTACAACAGTCTTGTACGGCTCCTTACAGTGAGTACCTCTATGAAATACGCTGAGTAACGCTAGGATATCACCTAGTTTATTGTAGTTGTACACTCGCCGCTCGTACTGCACTCAAAGACTTATAATCTATAGTGGTGTCACTTTTTCATACCAAGTGTACTAAAAGTCCCACCCCCCTATTATTTTTTTTTATTAATGGAAATAGACAGATTTGCTTTGGGGAAAGTTTAGATAACCAAAGGAGGAGTTTTTTGAAGTATCAACATTTTCAACCCTTACCCCCAAAATGGGGTAGTTTGTGGGTAAGTCAAGAATTGTAAATAGCAACCCCTATTGAGTGATACCTCATTTTAAAGGCCTTTTAAAAATAAGAATAATGACGTAAACTAGAGGTCTCTAAGTTCATCCTACCCAACATAGCGACCAATCGAATTGTGAATTTTACGTTAATAATTACACCGGAAATGTTACGAAATGTACAACATGCTTTTGAATCCAGAATCTATATCTGCCAAGAAGTAAATGGTAGCCATTTCGAGAACTTAATCTGAGCTAAAAAAACAAGGTAAGGCTCTTACCGTCATTTTACCAACATAGATCAGTTTGTAATGTAATAAAAACAACCGGAGTTTGTAGGTTAACATTCACAATTCGATTGGTCGCTATGTTGGATAGGATGGACTTAGAGACCTCTAGTTTACGTCATTATTCTTATTTTAAAATAACCTTTTTAATGAGGTATCACTCAATAGGGGTTGCTATTTAAAATTCTTGATTTACCCCAAACTACCCCATTTTGGGAGTGAGGGTTGAAAATTTTGATACTTCAAAAAACTCCTTTGGTTATCTAATCTTTCCCCAAAGCAAATCTGTCTATTTCCATTAATAAAAATAATAATAGGGGGGTGGGACTTTTAGGACACTTGATATTTACTTATTATAGAGAAAGTTTTGTAACTGTGGAAAAATGTTTTTCCAGAATTATAGTGTATAATGAGTTTTTCTTTTCCAAGCCACATAATCAAAACATCCTAATTATACGTAAAAAACAACACTTAATATTTTCAACAAAAAAAGAATTTATAAACTTCTTTATTACTTATATAAATAAAGTATTAAAATGAAAAAAAAATCTTTGAGGTTTACTGGTTTAAAATAATTTTTTATTGCCTCGAAAACTAATGTTTAACGAGAAACATTTTTCAAAGTTTCCCGTTATTTACATATGACGTTTCAATTTAATTGGCGCAATGTGTGCTAGTAAAGTTCTAGATTCTATACGGCGAAATTTTCGACCGATTTTGCTCAAAATTTGGTCAATTTTATATAAATTCGTTAACCAGAAAAATCGATCGATACATTTTAAAATGACGAGCAATTTTTTAAAAACTTTTTAAACGGGTGTGCGATCATTTAAAATATACAACCAATAATTTTCAATCAACTTCTACGATTCACAATAATTAGAAAAAAAAAATCTGGATGTGTGCTTGTGACCACACGATAGAAGTGGAAACTTCTAATTTTCCAATTTTAAACGTAAACGTGACTGATGACCGGAGCAGAGATTCAGTGCGTCACTGACCCGAGCGCGCTTGACGTCGAGTGGAGCCGAGTAAAACCGATTCAGCGTAACCGGCCCGAGCGTGATAATTCACTTACGTTCAGCCAAAACGCGCCAAATGAGGTTCTCACTTCAAAAATAAAATGGTGGCCATTTAAAACTGTTTCTTTGTAGTCCTACATTAGCCTGTATGTGGAGCTTTGCGATATGCATATATCAATGGTAAGGTAAAAATCGGCAAAGGAATGAATACTCACGTCCTATCAGACCTATCTGAAATATATTTCTACACCCTACAAATTATAGAGGAAATGGAAAAATTGTTTTACATTTATGACTAGAAATATTTTAGCGACTTAGTGACTAAATAATCGATTTTACATATACAAAATAATTGAAACAGGTATGACCGCTGTTTCATTCGATAAGTACCAAAGTTACAAACAATATTTAAAAGTTTTTTAAAGGATTTTTTAATGTGAAACTATATGTATTATCAAATTTTTCATGTCACCGGCCATTTTTCCACAAGGGTCAGCTCTAAATATTTCCTTATGGAAGCCTCTATTTTTTATAGTAATTTTGAATAAAACACATCATATTATTTTCAGACTTTTTATTCTTGGGTATTTTTTTTGATGTCTCTAACCGTTTAGGAGCACTTAAATGTTTCAAAAATTCGGAAATTCAAACTATTTCCCGAGACGATTTTCTTATTTTTCAAAATCAAATTCATACGAAATTTAAACTAGAGCTAGGGTAACAGGTGTAGTTACACTACCGTTATTTTTATTTGTTCTATAGGCTGACTAATAACAGTTATGGATAGATAACAAAAATCATAATATACTTGTAATTGCCCTGAACATCACTGGCTTACACCATCTCTTTATTATTACTGGATTATTAGACATATAGTCGAAAAACATTTATTAACAACGCTTAATAATACAATTTGTCCTTAATTCACAAGGTGAAAGATGAAGAGGAGGGGCATAGGCGTGCGCAGGATTTTGTTTATGTGGGTGACATCAATGAAAATGCTGTCTTTTCACCCTATCATTAACTGGAGACAGGAACCTTAAGGCTTAACTACAAGTGCTCAGTTGAAAGTCATAATTTTTATTTGTTTATTCATCGTTTATTTTGTCTTGTTCTTTATCTTTTTCCGATTTTGTTTATATATAATATTCTTTTAACCTAATTTAACTTATAAATTTTCATCACTTTTATTTGTATATATTCTAGCTGCACTCTTATTATCAAAAATTATGATCCACACAAATTTAAATTCTTTCAAATAAATAGTTTGAAATTTGAAATAATTATGAGATGCTACATTTAACGAATTTTGTTAGAAATTTTAAATTTCATATTTAACGAATTTCCGGGTACAATTTACTGCCGTGAAATTGAATTTATAGATTTAAGGGGAATGATTTTTTTTGAAATTTTGGAAAACCATACAATTTTTCGTTATTATTGATGGTTTGATTTTTACACTGGGAAATTTATCATAAACAAACAAAACTTTTTGCTAACTCCAAAATTACTGATAGTTTAACTTTTACACATGATTACATATACATAGACAGACATATATAGGGCCTGGTTATGCACTGAGAACTTGGGATTTTAAGCTTTAAAAGTAAATTCTAAACGTATAATACATACATATATTGATAGTATACATAAGTATGTGTCCTACGAAAATGGAAATTCTAAAAAGGCGTGTTGAATTTTTTACATTTTTATAAAAGAATATCATTGTTGCATTTTCTGGTATACGTTATTCTTTTCCATGTCAACTGTAAAAGTTTGTTGGGTTACGGATACCTATAAACCTTAAGTGTTAAAGTAATTATTTTTAATTACTATTTAATTACCTTGTATTGAGGTGTTACCGTCGAACAATCCTTACTTGTAGTTTACACTATCTTATATGACGCGTTTCGACTATTTGTCAGTCATTTTCAAATATAAAAACACATAGAAACACTTAACGACGTATAATAATTCACATTTAAAAAACACGATTAAAAACATACATATACGGACGACGCGCGTTGTCAGTGACCGTTCTCGTTGACTCACGATCGTCAATTCAATTAAACCCTGGTCAGCTGTAATTATTTTTCATATCATTTAGTTTCATTTCATATCATTTTATTTAATAGTAAAACAGTATTAGGAATAAAGTTATAGAGTTATTATTTGTTTAGAGCAAATATTCATTATTCCACAGTTTTGGCGTATTATATAACGCTTTTGACCAAATATTATTTGATTTTGAGAAAATTGATTACAAGTTTTGACTTTTTAATAAACATTTTATAAATATGAAGCTCTACCAAAATTTCTTTGATGATTATATCCAACAGATTTTGATGAAATTTGTAAAGAATCATCTTGAAATATCTCTCTATGGAATGGTGTAAAAAGAATATGAGGTATAATCGAGGAAAATAAAGTTATCGCCGCGTAAAAGTAGCGCCCTTATAGACGCGTCTTACATGAAAATGACTTTGGTTTGTTGAAGTACTTAATTGTTTTTTTACAATACTAGATTTTTAGAGTAATCATTTTTTACGAACTAGTAAGATATCAAGAAACGAAGCTTGGATCTTAAAACGTTAAATCGAAAATTTTTATACAACAAAATATCGATTTTAGATCAAATAATCGGTGAAATTTAAAAAATGTCAGATATTCTGCTTTGAAATTTTTCTTCCTTTCGTCCAAACATTGTGTTTTTCTAAATTCTGGCGCCCTTTTCAAATTTTTCGGGAGTGCGCACTCCTATGATACTCCTTTTGGAAGGTATTGTATTTCTGAAGACGTCTAGTGACAAGCCGTAATATTCTGTATTCTGTAGACACATAGGATACTCGGGGTAGGTTGTACAAATTGAAAGATTAATGACATCGTAAGTTAATACAGTAATTATGAAATAATTGAATACTATTACATATTATTGGGAATTAATGATAGGTTTACAATAATTTCTTGTTGTAGCCTATGCTTTTACTGAATGAAGATTGTAGACGAGAGTTAGGTTAGTAAACTAAGCAGTTGCAGGATCTTGGATATTTGAAACCTTACTTGGCAAAATGTTTTATGCTGATACTGTCATTCTCAGTTGTATCACGAGTCAAGAATATTAAAAAAAACCTCGTAATACACAGCTGATACGCTGAAACGATGGCACGCGATTTTTAGATCATTCCTTCATAACAAGTTGGGGTACTTTTATGGAAAATGCTCACCAAAATTTTTTGCTTTTTTTTTTTACGATGGATGTTTGTATTTTGACCCAAAGGTTACAAGTGAAATTAGGCGCGAAAAATGGATTTGTTAGGTTAGGTTAGGTTGAGAAATCTAAATACTCTACGGTAATTATATACTTACCCAAGAACACACGAATAATTTACTATTAGTCTATAATTAAAAATCTAAAAATATTTTGAAAAAAGTCAAACAATTTATTTTTGGGAAACTGATATTTAACCTAACCTAACCTAAAAAACCCATTTCTCGCGCCTAATTTCACTTATAACTTTAATTTTGGGTCAAAATACATACATCTATCGTAAAAAAAACCAAAGTTATTCTTGTGTTCATCTAATTTTTTTAATATTATAAATATGCATTCTCTTGCATAATTTCAACTGTAAACGTGTTTTTATAACAATACAAAAAGAATCATGTACACAAAAGGGGGGGGGGGAGAAAAGGGGGGGAAGTTGGTAGACATTTTACTAAAAAGTACCCAAAATTAGTTTTCGTTTTTTGTTTATTTCACATATTGTGACAATTTCGTACTAAAATCTTTTTATGAAATTAATGATAATTATGATTAATGATTAATTACGGTAATCATTACAGTGATTAATTAATCTTTTTTATGAATTAATACAATCAAAATGAAATTAATGTACATTTTTTAGCAATTTATAAATGTACTAAATTTTTAACATGTTTTTAATGTGATATACACTTAAAAAAATTAATATATTGTATAAACGCTTGTTGAGACACCTACAACTGCTTCAGGGTTTACACATTACCATATTAATTCCAACAGTTCAGAGGCTTTCCACCAAATTGGGATACCCTTCTAGCTGAATCTACATCTTTCTTCATCTGGTTTGAGGTTAGAAACGTCCCTATCATTTTTCATATCAGGTCACTCTTGACTAGATACCATTTTTAATGGAGGCCGTTATTTAAAAAAAAAAAATACAAAATTTAATGTCATTGAGAAACCTATACAGTACATTTAAACTTCTAACAGTATATAAGTTGTAATACGTATTCGTATCTAGTTGTAATTGAAAAATTACAAATGGAGTTAATGATATTTATTTATTCCTTCTTATTCATTGAAAATATATAAATAAACAGGTACACTTTTTAACAGATATTTTTCTCAATTGGACATTAAATGCTTCTAAAAGTCTGCACAACTCGTGTCTTTGAATTATAATAGTATTTCAATACTAGTATTTCTTTCACAAATTCAATTTTTAATCGTTTTCCTCAGGGGTTCACTTTAATGAGTACGGACTTGGCAATCCCAAGGGACACATCTTCCCTTGTAGTCTGGGATTAAATCCCTCTCTTTAATTTTTCCTATCAAATCTCTCTTGACCAATTTTTGTTTACTTCCGACCCTGACGCTGTTAGAGTATTCAAAGGCTACTGGGAACGAATACAAGAACGAACCCGAGGGACCTAGCTGGATCTATAGTCTTGGGTTAGATCCCTCTCTTTCCTATCAGGTCTCTCGTAACCAACTCTTGTTATTTCCCGACTCTGATACTATTAGAGTATTCAAGGATTATACGTTTTTATTTTATGCTCTGTTCTTCCTTTTTTTTATAAAGCAATAATGACCGAGAGGTTTTTTGCCTCTGAACAATAATTTTAATTGGTCTTTTTCATCGTTCTACTGTACATTTGATACAAGAAAATATTATCTCACCACTAGAGTTACTAGTAGCCAATGCAAGAAAAAGTAAATGTCGCTAAGATTTAACACATTACTGTGCCTATGAAAGTAGATGACTTTGTATTTTATTTCAGAACTTATCTTAATTATCCCTCAGTTTTATTAATTATATAATTGTTTTCATAAAAGCCAGATATTTAGTTTAATTTATGCAAGAAGAACATGTCCTCTAAAAACCTCTCGACCAACCTCTTGTTCTTTTCTCACCCTGATGGTATTCAAGGGGCAGAGGTCTCTAATTACGCCTTTTTTTCAGAAGCTATAATGACCACGAAGTTTATGCCTTTACAATAAAAAAAAAACGGACAAAATGAATAAATTTTCAAAATTATGTAATCAATAGGTTACACAATAGTCCCCAAGTCAATTATTCAAAACTTGTTAAGAAAGATTTTGTTTCATGAAAATCTGATTATTTGATTCAATATTAAACCCTCGCAGTGAAGTCAGTCTGTGCGCAGAATCGTATCTCGCCTTTGTCCCAAGAGCTAAATCTGGTAGCTACAGTATTTGTTACAAATTCTAGGGAATTTATTACCGTTATTATTCAATGAGCACGTCATTCATTTTTGTGTCTGCAGAATTAAATGCTCTACAAAAAAGTCATATACATATTTTTGTTTAAACTCAATTTTTAACCAAATTAATAAATATTTTTCTTCAACTTTTATCAATAAACCGTGTGTTTTTCACTTATTACTGTTGACGAAGCCATTTCTAATTGGAAATTCTTAAACCGTTTGGACAAACAGCAAAATTTTTTTCTAAATTTTTCTCAAATGAAAATGTATTCAAAATTTGTAATAACGACCGGTCCCCAGTAACCATTATGATTTATATGTGTCCTTAAAGGGATATATTCAAACACATTGTAATTGATTTTTTTTGTTTCTTTATTATGTCGAGTACCCCTGAATTTTTCTAAAATGAAATAAAAGTCTCAACAAATTTCCAAAAACTGTCGATTAGATCTAGCCATTCGCTAGAACTACGGACTTGGCAGCCCCGAGGGACATAACTAGATGTCCTTAACACCTTAACATTAGTAGTATGAACTATACTTTAACGTAGCTAGATCTACACCTTAACATTAGTAGTATAAGCTATACCTTAACGTAACTAGATCTATACCTTAACATAAGTAGTATAACCTATACCTTAACGTAGCTAGATCTACACCTTAACATAAGTAGTATAACCTATACCTTAACGTAACTAGATCTACACCTTAACATTAGTAGTATAAGCTATACCTTAACGTAACTAGATCTACACCTTAACATTAGTAGTATAAGCTATACCTTAACGTAGCTAGATCTACACCTTAACATAAGTAGTATAACCTATACCTTAACGTAACTAGATCTACACCTTAACATTAGTAGTATAAGCTATACCTTAACGTAGCTAGATCTACACCTTAACATAAGTAGTATAACCTATACCTTAACGTAACTAGATCTACACCTTAACATTAGTAGTATAAGCTATACCTTAACGTAGCTAGATCTACACCTTAACATAAGTAGTATAACCTATACCTTAACGTAACTAGATCTACACCTTAACATTAGTAGTATAAGCTATACCTTAACGTAGCTAGATCTACACCTTAACATAAGTAGTATAGCCTATACCTTAACGTAACTAGATCTACACCTTAACATTAGTAGTATAAGCTAAACCTTAACGCAACTAGATCTATACCTTAACATAAGTAGTGTAAGCTATACCTTAACGCAACTAGATCAGTCTATACCTTAACGTAGCTAGATCTATACCTTATGGTAGCTAGATCTATACCTTAACTTTAGAAGTAATTCCTATACCTTAACGTAACTAGATCTATACCTTAACATTAGTAGTATAAGCTATACCTTAACCTAGCTAGATTTGTTGATCGTTCATAAGAAAGTTGGTGTAATGATTTTCCATCTTAATTTTTAAATTTAGAATACGAGATTTTCCCAACTTAAAAGTTTTGTTCAACAATCGTAGTTCTTTTCTTTTTTTACAGAGTTTCTTCTTTCAGTTGGGAACCCATTGTAATAATCTACAAGTATTTTAATATAGACCCACCTTTCCATCTAATATGTTAGTTATCAAAATCTGTATTGCCCTGGAGTCTACCTCACAACAAAATTGAGTAGCGTGGGTAGTTTGAATCATGATTAAATTTAACAGTTTCCAGGAAATTAATTGTAGGCTGGACCGGGTTCAATAAATTCTTTATTGTAACTTTCTCTCGCTTTGCATAGCTCTCTGCGTGACTCAGTATTGCGACATACCTCTTATTTGTAGGTCTACTCTGTTACCGTTTTGTTTCCTAACCAACAGTAATAGTTTCTGTGTATCTTAACAGATCGACCAGTTTAAGCTTAAAATACGACATGTTTTTGTAGTAATTTGTTTGTAATGAATTCATTAAATTCCACGTTAACAAATGTAGCAACACAAATTGAATCAACTCTGACTCAACATGCAGATTGGTTTTCTTTTTGTGTTATATAATTATATACTAGCTGATGGCCCCAGTTTCACCTAGGGATAGTTGAGGTAGTTTTAAAAGAAATATATTTTTTTTAGCACAATCCTAATGGTGATGCTATAGAAATAAAGTATGCTCAAATACAGCAACACACCAATTTTGATCAAAATCGACCCATAAATAAACAAAGATATGATACTTGTTTTAGGGGTAAAAAGCACCCTTGGAGTTGAACATTTTCAAAACACTTTCTTAGTACGCGTCTACAGACCTACCCAAAACCATGTTAAAAAATTCATACTTCTAGGGTAAAATTTTGCTTTAGGGAGTAAAAAACGCCCTTGGAGTGGAAAATTTTCATAACCCTTACTTAGTACGCGTCTACAGATCTACCCCAAACCATGGTAAAAAATTCATAACTCTAGCCTCCCTGGATCCAGAGATTTCGTGATCAGTCAGTAAGTTTTGACGGTTTAAAAAAAAATTGAGGTAATATTTTTAACAAATAATTGGCTTTTAATACAATTTTACTCATTTTGAAAATAGAAAACACATTTGGTCGTAATTAAATGTAGATTTTAAAGCTGCACAAATGTAAACATTGAAATACTCATCAAAATAATTTAAATACTTCAAGTAGGCCTACTGTATATATATATATATATATATATATATATATATATATATATATATATATATATATATATATTATATGTGAGCCAAAAACTATGCTAAATTATTTCAATGGGTAGGGATGGGTGGGTATTTCATAAACTTGTACATTGGGTTTTCCTGGAGGAAAAATTGCAATATGTAGAATTTTTATAATAGAAATTAGTAGCTCCAAATATTTAAAATTTGAGTTTACAAAATAAATGTAAAATTGTGGAGTATAATATATTATTATACTAATTTTAGAAGCAACTTAAAAAAAATTGTTGTTTGTCATATTATCAGTATTTTCATTGTTAAATGTTATTTGGTTACTTTAAAAATTTAGAGAAATAGAAACGTCAGAATTGTTTCAGCTGACTGATGAAATGGAGTTTCAATGTTTTAGTTATTAACAAATGTGAAGTTAGTTTAATAAACATATCTGAGTAGTATAAAATTTACCTCTTTTTTTCATAAATAATATATTATAATTAGAGTTTATAACTTCTGTATCATAGTAAGTTTGTTATGTCAGTTCTATCTGTCGTCAATGGTAGGGCCTATATTGTTTAAATATATCTTTGAAAATTCTCCTAAGTGATTTGTTTTATACATTCACTGCTAGGTAGCAGCACATCAAGGTGCTTGATACACTAGTTCGATGTAGGAGTTTGTTTTGCCTTGACGGTTGATATTGTGAAAGTGAAAGTTCTTTTTCCCCCTTCTCTCTTCAGGATGTATTTAATTATTTTAATTGTGGCAATAAACCATTTAATCCCATTATATTATCGAATGTATCATGTAAACTATTGGTATTCCTGTTAGTTTCTTTAAATCTCTAATCTAGATTACAATTTATGGCTATCCAATCCATGGATTTAGGACTCCATTATTGCAGAAGCTTTCTATCCATTTATTATGCATAAAAATAATGATGATATGAAATTTTTAATGAAAGTTGAATTTATACATTTTCCTATTTTGTTTTGTTTAAAATAGCACAACATTACAAAATCAAAAACCATAAATAAAACTGTATTGAAAATAAAAAGTTAATATGGTTTTAACTAAATAATTCCAAGAAAATAATATAACAGGTTTGTCTTTGTATTAATAAATATTAATAAAGTTCTGTGATGGATTACCAAATTCCATGTTAGATTTTTCTGTGAAAGTAACCATTTTGTGGTATTCTGAACAGAAAATAGTGATTATTTTCCTCTCTACAACCCAATTAATGTTCTGATTTTGATAAAATTTAGTATGTGGTCATATTCTGTCCATATCTTGAGGTAGTTTTTCTTTATTTCTTTGATAACTCAAATTTTAGGTGTAGCATCCATAAGAGTATCATCACTATTTAAATTTTTGTAAATTTGTTTTAATGATTTTGATAAATGTAGCATTAAAGGACCAAACAAAATGTATTGCTTGTCATTTCCACCAAAATTTTGATTTCCATTACCAATTAAAAAGGATTATGTCAACGATGTCTTAACAGTTTGAATAACCTATTTCTAACTTATAATTTATTTTTAGGTTAAAGTTGAATAAAATAAGACACATAGCTAATGATGTTTAGATTTTGTATTCATAGGAGACACAGGCTTACCTTAGAAAGTGGTCCTAGTAGCACACAATAAAACACTAAAGTTTTCAAATACTGTATATTGTAAACACCATTCACTTTTGTCAATCATTAGAAGAATAACAAACAATTTATTATTTTTATAGTGATTTGTATAACACACATCTTTTAAGACTTTTTTATTCTTGAGTATTTTTCCGATATTTTCAGTCAGATTCAGGTGAAATTTAAACTGGAGCTAGGGTAAAAAGTGTAATAACACCACTGTAATATTTATTTGTTCTGTAGGTTGACGAATAACAATATTCATAATTTTCTGGAAATTGTAGAACATCCACTGGCTTACACCAGCTCTTTATTATTACTAACTGTATTACACTTTATGAATTAAAGACAAAGTGTTTTAATAAACACTGTTAATCCATAAAAAGTACTTTTAATGTAATAATAACACTGTTAATACATAGTACTTTGTTTCGACTATAATATCTTATTCACAAGGCCTAATACATCCAGTAATAATTTCTAACTGCTGTAAGCTATTAGGTCTTCTAGACAATTATCAGAAAAGTTGCATAAAATCAAACATCAAGACATTTTAAATTTTAACCATTGGATTTCTTTAAAAATCTGTGAAAATTGGTACAACAGCTGCTTTAGGGAATAAAGAGTAAGCCTATCATTTAATTATCTCATATTTATAAAGTGTATTTTGCCAATATTATTTTTATACAGAAAAATAATTATTAATTTCTCAAAAATGTTGCCATTTTTTAATCCTGTCATGTAAGTAAAAAAAAAAAAAAATGTTGCTTTTCAAACTTTTAATATTTTTTTATACATTACAGTTTATCTGTTTCAATTTTAAATTCGGTTCAACTGTTTTAGGTATGGAAAATGAACCTGTGAAAAGGCCTTAAAACCTCGTATTTTAACACTTTGAGCACTTATAGCTCCTAAACGGTAAAGATATAGAAAATACCCCAGAATAAAAATGTCTTAAAATAATGTATTTTATCCAAAATCGTCATAAAATATAGAGGTTTCTATAAAAAAAATTTAGAGCTGACAGCCATATTATGAAAATGGTAGATGATATGAAAAAATTAGTAATACAGTGCCTCTAATTTTAACTTAAAATACCCTGGGAGTTACCTTTTAAAGTTTTTTTTGTAACTTTTTACTTATTGAATAAAACAGCAGTCACGTGAGTTTCAATCACCCTGTTTACTGTACAACAAATATTTTATGATTTTTTCCCACACAATATCAAAGGAAGAATATTGTTTAACCAAAGTAAAGAGTGGTATCATTATATCTGCCATAAATAACTAAATTCTAATCTCCAGTGCAAATAATCAATTAATTAATCTGTATGTTCATATTTTTCCTGTGAACCAATTGAAGTTTACAACTTTTGTTTTAACATAATAACGAGTGAATAAAAAGAAACAAATGTATATTTTTAAAGCCTCATAGAGAGATAAAAACACAAAATAAGAACATGTTAGTTTAGGGATTATGATAAAAAATGTAACAGAGATATCACACCAAGAATCACTCAATTTCACTTTCAATTATGTACTAAAGAATGTACAGTGATGTCAAGAAAATTGTTATATTATGCTTATAATGGTTCAGAACAATTTGAGCCCCTGTGAACACTAATACCTGTTGGTTTCATGTCCCATGCAATGATTAACTTGGTGGTATTTTTAACCAAATGATTCAAAATAGTGAAGTTTCATACAAGACTGATTAGATATTGGTTAAAATTAGACAATCGCTTAATTATATTTCATTGTTATGCCATCAGCAATGTGAAATAACTTATGTTTGACATTGTATATACATTTGTATTATGTGCATTTTTGTCTCCACTTCAGCTCCTCAATTTTGTTAGCTGATTGTCTCCAACTTGGTAATTCTGTCTGTGATAAAATTATTTACAAGTATACAAGTTGCCGCCTACAAATTGTAAAATGGTATTTTTAAAATTTATAAAAAATGACGTCAGACTTTGACAACAAAAATATATAACAACATTTGAAATACAGTATAAATTAACTATAATTTCAATTCAGTTGTTCAATGAATTTGTTATGGGATACATTTATTCACAATCATATCAATAAATAAACAGATCAAAAATCATTACACAATCTTTCAAATCGCTCCCAAAACAAACAAAAACGAACCATTTCCAAAACCAAAACTGATTGTTACCAAAAATTTCAGTTCATTAGTTGTAAATCAAAAAGTGAAAATGAACCATGGAGACCATCTATGAAAAAATATTTATATATTTAAATAAAGGTCTAAATATACTTTTCTTGTTCCATATGCATGTCCACACTGTAAATCGTATTTGATTAAAAGTGAACTTTTAATGATGGCGGTCAATGTTAATTTTTGTATAATTATTCATGAACCGTATTGTTTCTTTACTTCCAATTTTTCACATAGGTTTGCTGATATGATCTTCACAATCTTGCTGATATAATCTTGATAATAGTCTTCACAATTTACTGAAATTTGAACAATACTACAAATTAAAAATCAATTTTGAACTGCTTTTTAAAACTTCTCCATAAAATGTTTTCATCTGACAAAAAACTTCCCTACTGCTTTTGAGTTAAAAATATCAAAACTCTGTTTTAAGTTCCCTGTTTTCTTCTTCTAAGTACGACACATAAACTTTCTCTCAGACTCATCCAGAAAACCAGATACTAATCAGACAAAATAATTACCATAATCTCTTCATAAAGGTTCTGTAGTTATCAGTCTAATAGTAGAAAACCATGAGCATCATCTTTGATTTATATAAAATCTTTTGACAAAGATACTTATCAACTTGTTTATATATTTTAATTTTGCTTGTGCCATAAATTAATGCTAAGATTAGGACGTAATTGATTGAAATCGAGTTTTGATGGAGGTGAAAGGTTGTTTTTTTATTATTTTTATTTATTTTTAGGGAGACCAATACATTTTGATTGAGTTCTTAGAGAACATCAAATTTTTCTGTTTTGTTCTTTTGGCAACTATCACCAAATTTGGATCTTCAAACAATTGAAGAACATAAAACTTAAACGTGACCAAAATATGCCCCCTTATATTGAATTTGATCAAAATAGGTTCACACACTTGAGCTGTAGACTATTGTTCAGACACTGGACAAACATTACTTAAAAAACAACAGTTTTGGACTCAAGTGACTTCAAAACAGATCAGTTTTTTGCCCCATTATACATTATTAAGTTATATATACTTCTTGATACTTACTGTACATCCATAATCGATGACACAATACATTTCGTACACTTGTCTAGCCAACATCAATATTTTTCCTTGCAGCTTGATTTTGCTATAAATCTATCAATTCAACAATATATGCTCCGGGGTTGCAATTTTAGTGTTACATCTCTTGCACGGAGGAGATTTTTTTCAGATTAATTTGATGCAGGTACTGACAGCTCTGTTATTGTGCCCTGTTCCAGCTCTGGCAAAAAATGCCTGGGTTTCTCTATTGATATATCTAAAATTATAAAATAAGCTTTAGTTCTAAAGTTAAAAATTAAAACCAAAAGAAAAACTAAACTGAGTAAAAAACCATGATCTACTACATAACAACAAAATGCATGACAAAGTAACGAAAGTAACACTTATTCCATTTTGGCCTTTCTTCATAATCCTAAATGTACTAAATTCAAATAAATATATCAATGAAAATATAAACATAGGCTGGCGGTCGATGTCTGACTTCAAGTGATTTGTCCCAGTAGTAATTCATAAATTAAACTACTCTTTTGTTTTTTATTTGCATCACACAAGCCCTCAGGGGCTCACTATAGTGAGTACAGGCTTGGCAATCTCAAGGGAACCTAGCTGGATCTACACTGGGATAGATCGCTCTCTTTCATCTTTCCTATCATATTTCTCTTGACCAACTCGTGTTCCTTTCCAACCCTGTCGTTATTAGAGTAATCAAGAACTTGGAGTCTTTGTTTTGTTTTCTTCCTTTTTTTAATAAGGTGTTTTATACTGTTTAAAAAAAAATTGCATCACGTATCAAAAAGGCATTGACCGAGGTCAGGAAACTAGTAACTTGAGAATAACCTCGATGAGTGCAGCAAGATGTTATATTATAAACATATATAGAACGAATGAGAAAGCATTGTCTCCTGTTTGTATTGTGTTTATAGACAACAATAACTAATAACTATCTGTTCCAATGTGATAAAAACATTAGAGTTTTGTCAAGCTTCATACTTTAAACTCGACACTGATTTTACACATCCTACAATATTTGGTGCTCCCATTTTGATTTGACCTTTGGTTATTAATTTGGATCACTACATCAGTATATTATCTTCCATCTTTAAATTCTTGTTATCTCTAACTTAATAACTTGTTGGTTTATTCATTAAGAATTGTGGTTTGAATTATTGAAGTAATTTTCAGGAATTTTATGAAGACTATATGAGATTAGATTAATGAAACTGTAAACAAAAGTTTCATGTAAACACAGGACAAATATATTAAATTCAGATAGGTATGGACAAAGATTCTTGATACTTCTTAATAAATTTAAAAAAAGCATTATGAACATTTTCAACAGTTACTTGAAAAGTAATCAATTGTTTTTGAAAAAAATGTTCTTTGGAAAGTTGTGTAGTGACTCGCAGCAAAATTTTTAGTATTTCATGGTAAAGTGTTTTAGTAGAAATTAATCACCATCACTATTTAACATTGCCACACATTTCGAACAGATATTTTTTTGTAATTCTTAAATTAATATTAAGTGTAATATATAATATATATTAGTTGAAAAAAGTAAATGAACACTATAATGAATTTTGAACTCAAAATGCAATATGTTACAGGTTCTTCAGACCTCCCTGATGCAGCTAATGATGTGGATTGGATTCGCCCTGGTGTCAATATGTCCGAAGAAGATCAAAAAAGATTTTATAAAAAGGAAATTACAAGGTGAGTGTAATAAACTGCTACAAATAATCATGTGTTTTGTTATATTTCAAATTAATCTAATCAGCTCTAATTATTTGAATAATTGTTAAATTATTACGTTCAGTAACACCCTTCTAGCTAAATAAATTTAGTGTATACTAAGAGTAATATAAATATTTTGGTGATCTGTTTTACTTGAGCAATAACAGCTGTTCTTCCTCGCATTGTAGTGAGGTTTTTATACTTTACAAAGTTGTAGAAAAAACACTCTAATTTTGATTAAAAATTCTTTCTTTTTTCTTTCTCTTACATTATTGTGTACTGAGTCTTTACAAATATTTATGGCTAATGTCATTGTACTAGGCGATTAGATTATACGTTTACCCCATCCTACTTTTAATTAACATTTTAAGTTTATTTCCATTATATTGGAAATTTATCAATTTTAGACATCATCATAGTAAGGACTTTTTTTATTAATATCTGTGTTTTGATATGCCTACATCTTTTTAACGTACAGTATCTTAATAGTTTAAGCAGCAAACGCAAAATGGATGTTTTTCTCATCAGTTATCAGTTATCATCATTGCTCATATCTTTCTTGACAGACCATGGCAATACATAGCGTATCTATTTCATGATATAATGTCCCAGTAAAAGTTGCACCTCAATCAGATTAGTAGTTTTAAAGTTATATTTGGACACACATACGTACAAATAATATATCTATTATAGTTTTATATATTAGTGTATATGATTTGAACTTAAAATTACCTGAATCTACACCTGGGTTAGACCCCTCTCTTTACTATTAGATTATTCAAGACCTAGAGGTTTTTATTTTAATGTTTGTCTCTTCCTTTTTTATAAGGCAATGATGACCAAGAGGGGTTTCGCTTTTAAACAACAAAGTGATAAAAATAATAAGGTCCAACAAGGCCATATAGAGTTTGTGTTTTTAAAGTTTTTATATGATTTGAGTAAATGATAACATTTTTGATTTTATAGTTTTGATGAGATCCTAAAAATGATGAGCTTTATCTTGAAATAGCATTATGTGATAAGGACAAGGAAGAGAATTTGTTTCACTTTGGATGTAGATAAAAATAATTAATTTTATTTAGTTATTACTTAGAAAATTGTTAGGTTAAAAATTAGAAGATTGTTAGAAGATATCACATATACACACAAACACACATTTATATACAGTCTACTTATATTTATAAGAATTTGAACTGATAGTCAAACTGTGTTCTGATCAAGATTGATGCACATGTCGTGGTCCTGGGTATGGGAGTCATCATGATAATGGCCTTAATATGGCAATAGCTAACAAGTTAAAGCCATAACCATGAAAACTATTTTTACAAATTGTGTCATTACTGCATATTAGAAATAAACACAAATGAAAAAGTTAGTTGAATGATTGTGTACCATTTATTTTTAGTCTTATATCTTATTGAGTATTAATACTGTTTTCTAAATACTTTATTTAATCAAGTGTATGTGCTTATTGCAGAGAATCAAAACAAATTATTGGTGCATATCTATTCATTGATAAAGTGGTGAGGATGGACTTGGGTGAATATGTATGTAAGATCAGTAACGCTGGCGATCAGATTATACGTTTACCTACTCTACTTCGTGAAGAAGGTAAATTATTTAGTGTTACTTTATCTCTTGAATTTATACACTTTAAATTTCAGATGGAAAGTAAGCATTAATGAGTTTAGCTGTTTTAACAACGCAATAAATCTGGTAGTTGAACA
This sequence comes from Aphrophora alni, assembly GCA_963513935.1. Classification (NCBI taxonomy): domain Eukaryota; kingdom Metazoa; phylum Arthropoda; class Insecta; order Hemiptera; family Aphrophoridae; genus Aphrophora; species Aphrophora alni. The sequence goes on from OY740773.1 coordinate 84,171,565, forward strand.
TAAAATTTCCACTGTAAAAAAGTCTGTAAAAATTATGACTTTCTCCCCATTTATTTTAAAATATAACTGGTTTTTATTGTGAAAATAATTGGCAGTGAAAGTAATCTCAAATTTAATTAGAACCAGTATTTTATTTGTTATAAAAGTAGGCTATACCTAAATTTAATAAAAACGATAAATTTACATTAATTTATTGGATTTTTTGTTTGAAGTTTTAAGGTGAAAAACCATTGCAGTGGTTATCGCCTTTACTAATTCATTGGAATGAGTCATGTATAGATTCATTACTGTTGGTTTCATATCATTGACCCTTGAAATTGATAAGGTTGGTTTTTGTATGGCTCAAAACAAAGCCAATGAGAGTTCAAAAAATTAATCTTCATATAGTTTTTTTTTCAGTTATTTTTGAGACCGTAACTTAATCATCAAAACTATAAAACAACTAAAAAGGCAAAGATAAGCTTAGAATGGTGTTTCAAATTCCTCATGTATTTATTTAATAGCTGTTGTTTATTTTGTATTTAACTTATGATTTAAGTGTGTGTATATAGTAGAATTCTGATAGTTTAGTCTTGATACATTGAACAGTTCCTTCCATTCAATTTCAACTGGAAAAAACTAAAATAAATAGAAAAGTATTGTGCACCAGGGAAAGCGCCTTCAGTTGCTCAAATTGGTACTATAGTTTTCATCCCCTCCTTTATAAGGTACTACCATAACAAAGCGATCTAAGGCTAGGGATCGCAATGGTTAGGTGCGTGTGATTGAGCCAATAAACAATGTGTCTTTTTCATTAAGATTTAATGGCTTTCTATCTTATAAAACTTGTAGGGAGCAATCTCCTCATATTATTCTGTAAAGTCTGTGAATTACTCAGAGAAACGAGAATTTTTACATACTAATTGGTCAACATTTTTGTATACAATCCATAAGTAAACATTTTCAAATTTAAACCTATACATTTTATTACAGCAGGATTTCTTTTTCTTTGTGGTTTAAGGTTTTTCCTATATGTCTTTTGGACTAAGAGGAGAGAGCAGCATAACCCACGAAAAAATTCAATGCCAACAACCAGACTCCCTTTGGATCACAGCAGATTCAATGGTTCAAAATTAATCTAAAGGAAAGATTTTAAAGAAAAATCATAGATAAAACAGTTGAATTCAGTATACAATTTTTTAAATAAGAATTTTTTAAGTAATTGGACTTCGACTCTCATACAGCAACTTTAATTTAAAATCTGAACTAATTAAATTTATATTTGCAGAAAATTATGTTTTATTAAATTTTTTGAGTTGGGGTTAGTTTGATTTTACATCACTATTTGACCAATTAATGTATCCCAATTCATGTTACTCTTGTAATGACACCGAAATTCTAAAGTTTTAATATTATAGATGCATAACAGGAAAATCACTCAAACATATTCACTATCACCAACCAAAAACATAACCCATTTCATCAAAACCCATATTACAGTAGATTATCCCATATTACTGATATATATAATATCATTCTTATTTAAATCTCCATACGATATATTTTGTGTAATATAGAAAGAATTCATATTATTGTATTATTCATATCATAAAAATAACTACCACTTATGAGAAAAAGGAAGTCTTTGTTGTGAAAAAATGTTTTGTCAATTTTATTAAAAGTATCCAAACAGGTAGCACTATATTTTAGACCAAGGAAGAAGATTTTAAATAGAAATATAGATTTTTAATTCAGCTAAGTAGCTAATATATAATATTCTTGCTTAGAACCATGTATGAGTGGAAATACAATTTTATTTATCATTTCAGGCATTGAGTCAACATTATAAATTCACATTTCAGACCAGGTTCAACCAGCTAAAATTGACCAACGAAAAATAATAACAAACTCGAAACTGCGAACATAAGAACATTTATTGACACAAGAAAAAATAAATAATATTTTTTTTCACAGAATCCATCAACAATTTTATATCATAGTCAGCCATCACTTATCCACTCCCATCACACATCTATCATACATTTTAAGATATCAAATTTACAAATTTTTACGTTAAGTTTTTATAGTTTTTAAGCCTATTTATTTTGTGCATACAAAAGTGTTGTGGAAATATACAAGGCAGAAGTTACGGACTATTGAACAGCATGATTAAAAGTACTAATTTTGCATATTTTGTAAATGAATAATTTAAAAATTTTTAATTAATAAATAATTTGGTTAAACAACTTTTTATGATAATTTTATAATCTATTAGTCATTCAAAAGTAATCAATACATAATTTTTGTGCACTCTGTAAACAATCTCATCAATATCAGGACCTAACTTGATCTACCTCTCTTTTATCAATTTTTTGTGTTTTATATTTTTACAGAACAAAATAAATAAATAAATAAAACAAATTTACAACAATTTTTCATCTAATATTTTGTTATCTCATACAATTTCTCTTGCTTGTTTTCAGTCTTACAATGTCTTCATCAGTTTAATATTTGATATGGGACATATTTAAATTAAAATAATATATACAGTACACTTTCTTATATTAGAAACACTAGTTTGTAATGCAAATTTATACACTATAATCTGAGTAAAACTTAGACTTTTTTTATATGTATTTTTTGTACAATATATAATATCACGAATCTGTATTTATTATGATTTCATATACAGTGCAGTCGAAGAGTCACTGTGCACTTAAATTTTAAAATACTGAAATAAATTAAATTAAATAGAAATTATCTGATTAAATTATTTAAAATGTATTGACAAAAATTAGATTTCTTTGTAAAATTTGTTGCAAATTTATAATATAAATTTGTTAGAAAATTATGATGTCTTATATATAATATTAAACACATCTGTAGTTTTTATTGTTGACATCAATTGCACAGTCACTTTTTGAATCCACTGTACTTAAAATGTTCTATATCAAATGTTAAACTGAGAACAAACCACGAGTTGAAATTTCAGTAATGAAGCTAAACAAAAAGTATAAGTGGTTTAAGAAAACATTTAATTATTTAAAAGTCGAGTCAATAGTTAAGAAAAAATGTATCTAATTTTTTATCACTGTGTTAGTAACATGTGTCAATTTCATTAAGAAACATTTAGGCCTCCATAAATAAATAGAGGATAGAGGACCTCTAAATATTTAATATTAAAGAGCTAAATTTTTTTTTAATTAAAGGGGAAATTAACATTGTTTAAGGGTACTTGTAGTTCTAAAGTTTGAGAATCACAGAGTTATATTAATTAATTACATACCATACTTGTAAAGTTCAATGCTCAACTAACACAAAAATTGTACATGAATATCATTTTTACATTTCTAAACTGTGAGGTGCAGAACTCCAGTTCTTGAAAATAGTTTTCACTTAAAATTTATAGAGTTGTAATTCACAGTTCTGGCCTAAAAATACTAAAATACTTACAATTTCTACAGTAACCCACATGAAAAAAAAATACTTGAATGACAACCTATCCTCTTCCAATCTTTAGCAAAACCAGCTCTACCAATTTTGGATGTTGATCATATTTTTGAATAATTGGTGTTTTTAAAATTTTGTTTACAGCTGAAAGTTAGAGCTAAATGGGGAAAGGAGAGGAAATTATTTCCTCAACTTCAGCTGTAACAAATTTAGTATAATATAAATCATTAATAAAATGTATTGTTTAACATTTCCCCAAAATTCCAATTCTTAATTATTGATTAAAAATGGAACAATGAATTTTAGGGATTGTCATATAAATCATATTTTTCAGTTCAGAATGAATGAACCTTGATTTATGTTATTAAAACATCAAGGCCATACTTTTAAAGATGTAATGCATATATTTTTAGCATTTTTGTGTGTTTTATGTGTGACAATTTTTGTGCTATAATAAACATTGAAAATTGATTTTTCAGATTGGGATGTTGCAACACCTGAACATTTCATTCCATGGCCACATCTTGTCCTTGTCATCTGTGCTTGCATCTTGACTGCTCTAACTGTTCTAATGATTTATAAACGTTTTGCATTATCTGTGGTATTATTCTTCAAACAGAATTTAAGTAGGAGTGAATATGGTGGTAAGTTTATCATACATGTCCACCTCCTCTGCTCACTTATATAAAAGAAACAAATTTTATAAACTGAATTTCATTTAATTTTTAGATTCAATTCTGAATTTTAAGGAAGCATATATTTGTTTTTGAATGGTAATTTGTGATGAATCAGTCTGGCAATCATTTTTGTATTTAGGAAAATTTTCTAAAAAACAATTTGTGGGTTTATTTTGCAACTTTTTCCTAGAATGAACAAATTTTAAGGAGGCCAGCAGGAAATACTTTTTATAATAATTGTTTTTAGCCTTTGAACTACTTAAATTATTACAAACCTTGTTGTAGTCAAATGTAGTACTTGAAGCAATTATTAAGCTACATGTTTCGCTGCCATCGGCAGCATCATCACGCTAGCTAAAACACGTTTTAACTTGCAACATATAATATTTAAAATACTATATAAATATGTCTTTTTTGTATGAGAATCGCACTTGTCATGAAAACAACATTGTAAAAAAAAATCTTGAAACACAAACACAACTAAATCTACATATGAGAACACCTAATAGACAATACACACAACTACAACAGCATACAGGACAATATGACTATTTTACATAAAATGAGAAAAGGACATAAGTTGAACATTATGGAAGAATATGAGATATACATAATATATCACAAGAGCCCCACAAGAACCCCACAACCTTTTAAATTTTACCTTAAACTGTATATATGATTTGATTTTTTAATGCCAAAAACAAAGTTAATAAAAACTAGTTTAAAAATGACAGATCTTTCTTGAGTAAAAAATGCAAAAACTAAGATTGAGAGGTTGTCGTACTTCAAACAGCAATATGATAAGTTAATCTGACCAGTAAGCAAGCGACCACATTACTAAGACAAAAACTTTTTATTCAATTTTATTTTAAGGACAAATGCAGTTCTCATGCGAAAGACATATATTTTTAGTGTTTTAAATAATACATGTTGCTTCTATGTGAACAGTTAAAAAGTGTTTTAGCTAGCCTGATGATGCTGCCGATGGCAACGAAACATGTAGCTTAATAATTGCTTCAAGTACTTCATTTGACTACAACAAGGTTTGTAATAAATACTTTTTGTTGTAATCAACTGTTCATGTTGTAAATTGTAATGAATCAGTTAGTAATTATTGTACGGTGGCTGTAGAGGATGGTTTTAGTTAGATTTATGCTTAGATTAATAATGAATAAAGTAATAGATATTTCTTTACATGATTTCATTTTATGATTTTTTTAAATTCAACAAAAATTTTAAGTTGTTAGTGATTACTGTTGAGCTTTAGAGTCTCAAGTCCAAATCAAAAAGGAAAAGATGTTATTCATTTTAAAATGTATTTTTCATAGCTTCTATTCCTCTAAGAATAACATTTAAAACATATTTTCACATAAAAATGTTTAATTACAACACTGAAGTTATAATTTGTTTGTTATAATTATTGTATCACAAGATGACGACATTGTCGTTGAAGCATGTTTCATAATTAAATTTTATATTGTGAGTATTTATATTCTATTCATTATTCTTAGAAGATATATATTCTCACAGGTCCACAGCTCTATTTTTATTCATAGTTTAAATTGTTAATTAATGCAGAAGGTAAATATATCATGTTGGCATTATAAACAATATTGTTTACTAAAACATGCATACAAAATAGTGTAATACTTATAAATTTTGACCTTCTACGGTTCATTTATAAATATTATCTAAAAAAAAAAATGAATTTAATTTTACTATAAGTTTTTATTTAAAGTTTGCTCAGCATTTATGGGCGCCAGATGAATTAACATCAATTTAGAAAAGTTAACTATTTTATTGAATTTATGAATTTAATCTCAGGGTCGAAGTCCTTTCTCCGTGTACTTTCAGCGTTTTCTGGTTAGAATGAAGAACTCTTAAACTGAAATTTTAACATAAATTTATTAAACATGAAACATTTATACATTATCATTTATCATAAAAATTGTATCATGGAAATCAACTATTACTAACATCCTATCTGAATTTTAATTGCCTTTGCCAAGGTCTAGTTTCATTTAAAAATGTTAAATTTACTTTTAAATTGCAATTATCAATTTTATTTTAGGAATTTGAAAATATTAAAATTATTTGTTACTTTATTTATCAGAATGCATTATAAAAAAATTAACTATGTCAGTAACTTTCTTGGTATTCCGACTCAAAAGTTTAACTATTTAAAATGATTAAATTTATAGCTAACACAACAAAGAACATAATAAATTTTATACAATATACAAATTTAGATATGGCGTGTTATATAACACGTTTTACCAATCTTTTGGAGAGTCATTGTCCACAATATGATCTAGTCGAGATGTCCTATGTCGTGCATGGTAGTTTTACCGTTGAGATTACTTTAACCGCACTTCCGATTTCGTAAAAGTTTATATTGCGATTTTTTATCACCATTGTTCGTCTAACGCATGTGAAATACGATAGTCTTTTGTCTTTACTTCACACCACGTGCTTAATACCGAACAATCTAATTCTTTCCGCTGTTTTTAAACTAATACTGTTTCAATACGTAAAAATATTGTTCTTAGTACTTATTAAAGTGTCTGTCCACTATAAGTCCTTCACAAAAAACTGTTTTTTATACATTTTACATTTTTGTTAAAACACACTTGTTCAAATTATTATATGTCTGTCCTTGTCAGACTCCATTCTACGACTGAGAAAATCACATGGTACTACCTTAACTTCCCAACTAAGACTGATGCAATCCCATGTGCTTGTCCAATATCCGGTATTGGCTATGTTCTAATTCTCATCGCGTAAGCGATATTTTTCTCGTTCAGTTCCAAAATGTCTTTATTCTACTACCACGCAATTCATAAATTGTCCGAATCTCTCAATTTCACTACACACATAATTTATTAAATTTCTTATAATCTAAATTACTTTAAAATCTTTACATCATTATTTATTTGTGTTTGGAAATCTATTTTATTATGAATTTACTCTGTTTAACATTGAAAATCATTAGTCACGTTTTTAACTCATGTTACCCCAATACGATTACCCGCTATTTTAAATATTTAATTCAAATTAACCTTTTTCCGGTATTACAATAGTCACAAGAAATAGTTTATAATCAATTAAAGAAACTGAGCAGCATAACTTATGGAAAATTCACAATAAATAATTAATGAAAACCACTTATTTCAACAACAAAAAACACTTCAACAAGATAAAGTTTCAATACAAATAGCCATCTCCAGTTGCAATCATTGGAACAATATCTTGTTGGAGAGTGGAAATTGTTGAACATGATTTTTATTGTTATTATTAATTATTGAGTTTGTTAACACATACTCATATAGCCATCATCACTGTACACAAACCGACATCATATTATACAAACATTACGTTTTTGTTGCAGATGGTAAAGAGTATGATGTGATGGTGTGTTATGCTGAAAAAGATTCAGACTTTGTATTGGGTATGTTGATGCCTGCCCTTCACCAGAAGTACAACTATTCCACTACTTGGTTCCAGATCTCAAATAACCCAGGTCAGTTACTCTTATAACCTGATTAGTCAAATCTAATCTAACCTTTTCTGAATAACGTTCAGAGATATCCATTGGGTCGATAGTATTATAAAGAAGTAAAAATTAATCATTTACTTTTTTTTTTAGTCTAAACATTATTGCATCAAAAGAAGTGAAATAAATTGATGTGTAATAAAATTTCAAAAAGTCAAATATGAAAGATCAAACCATATAGGTTTTTGTAGGTTGTGGCATGTCTGATCTATTTAAATGAAAGGTAGATGGTAACTTCAGATTTTGATTTATTTCTATTTCACAAATGCAACCAAACTTTTACAGTTAATAATTGAAATATATAAAATATTTATTATTTTTAATATATCTGACATTTTTGTTACAAAATGCTAATGTATTGTGTTCCTGTTTTTCAAAGTTTATCGACAATTTTAAACAAATTTGTAACTTATTTACATATTAAACCAACCTGACCCATTGGGAATATCCAGATGTTCTGATGCTTCATCTATACAGCCCAAATGGCTGAACCAATTTTCCTTAAAATGTACTCCAGATTTATTTTAAATATTCTAATTTCAGCTCTCTAATGTGTTTGTTGTTAGTACTATATTATAAAGTACAAAAATTAAACATTTCTGCACTCTGGTTAGTCATGAATTACATTGGTTTTTATGTTACGAAGAGAACATTTTTAAAATTTGTAAAGCACTGTAGAACATCTTATGATCTTCTTGGTCATATAAAATCTTAAAACTAGTTTTGGACTTAAAACTAGAATTTTTTTTTTTTATGGAACCCTATCTCTTAGTAGGTTCTCTTTTATTATTAGTTTTTAAGTCTGCTTCTCACTTCATATGACACAATTGTATAATTATAAAAAGAGTAACTAACTCACAGATGATTCTGTAAATATACCACATGTTCCAAAAGTATGGGACCTCTTCCATAACCTTTAGACAATGGAAAGTAAAAAGATGAAATTTTGGGAATGTCTTCAAATAATTAGGGACTACTTTTATAAACTTTCAACACCCCCCCGGAGGGGCAATTCAAACTTTTTCAATGTAAACATAGGGTTTGTAACACATCATTTTTTTGTTTCCTTAAACCACAAACATTTTGATACCAAGAAAAGTAAGATACGACAACCCTATCCAAAATGGCGGCCAAAAATACTGGAACCATTTTTTAACAGTTTAAAATTGAAAGATGAATCTTTTGGATATGTTTTTGGATTAATGTTTAATTGAAGGTTTATAACCTGTAACTATATTTATTGTCTATGGTTAGTTATGAATGTTTAACATGAATTTATGTCAAACATGAATAGTTTTAAATAATATAGTCTAATAATATTAAATAGAATTTTAGTTTATTTATTGTAATAGTGTACAGTTTTGAATTTGAATATAGCGCATGAATCTTGGAGCTTGTACGTAATTGGTCGAGGTAAAAAAGAAAAAGGGGCGTGTTCTAAAACAAATTGTGCGTCTGATTTCCCTTAATAACTTAAGGTAAGTTAAACGCTCCTATCTCGCCCATGTTAAATAGGTCCAAGTTTGTGACCCGTTATCTCAGCAACTATTCAAGGTAATGTTCTGAAACTTTTATCAGCTGTTATTTATGTCTTTTTGATACTACTGATCCTCAATTATCTTTGTATTGTAATAAATACAGTTTTTATAAATAAAATAAAAAATAAAAAAATATTTTTCACATTTTTCATTTTACAATTTTTTTTTTTATATTAAAAGAAACCCCATAGAAACATGACTGAGGATCCACATTATCACCTATATGTAGGTAACATGTGGTAAAAATTTGGTCAAGATATCTTGTATAGTTTCTGAAATAATGGGTCATTTGTGTTTAAAAAACCCATATTTCGGGAAAACGCAATTAAAGTAGGCCTACACCATTTCCATAGAAACAACATGCAATTTTATTTGACTATATGTAACAATTACCTTTTAAAACCCTCCTGGTATATAATCTTCTTCTTCTACTTCATCCTCCACAAGATTTCTCCTTCTTTTCTTGAGCCTGGCTTCCTTTGTAGCATTCCGCTCCGCGATCTCCGCTCGGTTAATTCGCTCACTGTCTAGTTGTTGTAGCAGCCAAATGGTGTTAGATCCTATGTCCTTTATTCCAAGGTGCTCTAAAACTTTAATCCTACTTAGGTTTCCATCATTGAATGTTGATATTGCGTCATATGTTCCTAACTCTAGTGTGTGCCTACCAACAAAAACATTTTTTTGGAAGCCTCGTCCACAGTACGTTGTTGAACGCCTCATTGATGTTTTGCGTCTTCCCATGAAGGCATTTTCTGAGGAGGTTGGGGTTTGACAGGTCTTTAAAAATGGGCTTGATAGCCTCCATAATAGCTAATGGAATCGTGTTTTTGTGCTTATAATTAGCTACAGTACCTGCTACTTCAGCTTTACGGAAAGTACACCACGTGTCCGGGGGGAGAGGGCACAGGCCGTGCTGAGGATTGTCATCACTTGAAGCTTTATGGTACCAGATTGCCCAAACAGCCCTTCTCATTCCATCAAGATTAAATTGATTAGATCTTATAGCCCCTCCATAGTATCCTTGGAGTTGGTCTATGACCTTATCGGTAAGTCTACCGGCACCTTTGAGTCCCTTCCCATCCGATAAAACTAAACTTTTGTTTTGTAGTTTATAATTTCTCAGGCGTGTCCCCATTCTTTTCTGGATGTGCCCAACACACTCTAGCTTTTTAACCTCCACACCATCATATGGCTCACTATTTACCACTGCTTGGTAGGCTTTAGAGTCCCCGTCACCCAGAAAATACTCGTACTTTACGCCTCTCTTCTTCTCTGAACGACTGAAAATAGACACCGCAGCAACAGTCTCCATGCCTCCGCTTGACCCTTCATAATTTTTGATACATTTTGATGTATGGTTTTCTTTTTTATTTTCACTTGACCCACACTTCACACAACCACTGCAAAATTTTGTCAATACCTCGACATCTAAAACCTTGCCAGTGTCGAGACTTGTCAGAGTGCACACTCCATTTTTAGACTTGTAGCCTCTCTTCTGCCAGGTTCCATCATAAGCAATTGTCAGGTTTCTAAGATTATTTTCATCTGTTTCAATATATATATATATATATATATATATATATATATAACAAAATATCACACAACTTGTAGCTTTGTAGAAGTATTACTATAACAAGTGTTGCAAATTATGCCCGATAGACTGCTCAAAACGATACGAACTCTATAAACACATAATCTTTCAAACATAAAAAAAAATACTTCTAGATCTTCAATCGCCTTGCTCTTTTTTTTAAAACATTCAGAAATAAATAAATAAAAATAAATATAAAAAATAAAAAATAAAAAAAAAAAAAAAATTTTTAGCGTTTAACTTACCTTAAAAGAGACAAAATTTGAGAACAAAGTGAATAATAGAAAATGGTCAGAGAAGTTTGTTTAATGTGTAGATATAATTAGAATTATTGTAAACCTTATAAATAAAAAGTGAAGTGTAATCATTTTGAGTAAAAAGACAGAAGCGTGATGCCAACCGGAAAAACAGACATTGCTTTCTCAGAGTCAATGTAGTGAACTTGAAGAGTTAGGTTGTCAAAAATTTTGCCTAGTCCTGAAAAGGACAAAGCGACAAAGTAAAATGTATAAATAAAAAGTGTTACTATGTGACAATGACGAGTTATATTGTTAAATAATGTTGTGTGAATAAAACGGTTACGTAGGAAGATTGAAAACGAGAATTTGGTTATACAGAACATTTAATATGAGACCATGTGCATGCGTATTCGTTTTCTTGTACAGAACAAAGACTTAACAGATCAAAAGTGGTGTGTAAGAAATATAAACTAATATAGCAATGATATATAACATAATGTGATTTGATTTGATATGTGAACACTTATAAGAAATGGTGAGAACGATTGATTTCTCGTGTTTGGTAAAAGTGATTTAATTTGGAGAAGCATAGACAGATAGACTAAGCTTTTTGTGTTTTTAGTAAAGCAGAACAATTGAAATTGAGACATTGATTATTCTTTCTGTTATATGAACAATTAATATGAAATTTGTGAATAAGAAGTATGAACTGAAGACGTCGATCTTCAAACAACGGTCAATGCGATTTCGACGAGTCAGCATGCAGTCCCGGCGAACAAAGCGAGTGATTTCGGAGGAAAAGTTGTTTTAAATTAAAAATATAATGTGATTTGGTATAACAGGTTTAGATTTTCATTTTATAACACAAAATATGTACTTATAATGATTAGAGATTTTTTACTGTTAGGCTATCAGTTTGATTTTGTTAAATGATGTGTCTGATCAATAAGACACAATGTCTTTTGTTTTAAAATACAATAATATGTTAAAGTAAAGTATTTTCAAACAACTAGTAAATTGAGATTTAATTTCATTGCAAAAAATATACTTTCTAACAATACAAATTTTACTAAAATTAAATTAAATTCCTTTTCATTTTACAGAAGATGCAATTAAAATATAAATTTATTAATAAAACTTAACTTGATTTTCTTATATTGAGATTTGAATAATGAAATAATTGAATAGGATGTGTTAGCATAAGACATCTTATCTGAATTTGCTTTTTATATGTATTTTATTATGTTGGTATGTTTAAATAAATAACATGTACGTTTTCAGAATAATAAGGACGTCTATTCTTTCATTCCAATGCTCCATTGAGTACACTGTTTAAAGAAATCACGACCCTGGAGATTTTCAAATTAATATCTTTAAATTCTAAGCTTTAAAAACTTAAATTCTTGTTTTTTTTAAATTTTTATTTTTGTAATTAGTAAATTACAAATAGTGCCCAACTTGAATCAGTAAGTAAGAAAGTTTTTATTAAAGTCAACACCCTTAATTTTATATTATTACAAAATGAAAAATGTAGATTGCAGTAAATTATATGAAAAGATAGTGTAATGATAATTATTATTACATGGTGTAAGCCTACCATAATATTTTTTCCTTTCATCTTCCATTGACTGAGGTTTGATATAAAAAAGTTGTGTGGGCAATAAACAAATCACTGCAAAAAATACAAAATATAAAACTAACAATAAACACACACTCTCAAACTTTTAATTTCTTATCACAACAAATGCTCAAAATGTTTGCCCTCTGCAGTTTGGCAGTGGGCTAAATGAGTGTAAAAGGTTGACACTGCTGTCTGAAGATGTTCTTCAATCATTAAGCCTGTTTCTTGAAATATTTTGTTTCAAATTGGCAAGAGTATTTGATTTAGTTTTTAATATGTGGTCTTTCAAGGTTCTCCAAAGAAAATAATCAACTTTGCTCAAGTCCGGTGAATGAGCAGGCCACTCGATTGCGTTAATTTTTTTCCAATCCATCTCTCTGGAAACGTTGTATGGAGGAACTGCCAAACGTTTGCTCCGAAATGTGGGGGCGCTCCATCCTGGAACGATACCGTTTCAAAATTTTGGCCTGTTACTTCCAGAATAGCTGAAATAATGGCATCTTTTAAAATTTTAGCATACTTTTAAGCGTTTAAATTACCATCAATTATAAATGGTTCAATAATTTTATAATTTACAATGCCTACCCATACCTCATACATTTTATTTCTGAGGTCTTTGGGTGGGATCCTCAACCATCCTATGAGGATTTTGGTCTGACCGATAATGGCAATTATGTTGATTTACTGAGCTATTTAACAAAAAAGTAGCTTTGTCACTAAATACCATATTTTGTATAATGTTCACTTCACAATCTGCTTAGTTCATAATTATTTCACAAAACTCGATCCGCCAATCAAAGTCATCTTCTGACAGTTCTTGGTATAAATGTATCTTAAAACTTTTAAACTTGTTCTCTTACAATTCGATGAAACGAGACAACACATATATTCTGATTTTTGGCTACTTATCTTATAGATACATCAGGATTATCAACAAAACCTTGCATGACCTTGAGTGAAACAACTTCAGTGGTTGCAGTTTTATGTATTCCTGGCCTATGACAATCTTTCACATTTGTTGTTTCTTCAAACCATTGCACTATTTTAATCACTGTAGACTTCGATATGGGAGCTTTGAAAATATCATTAAATAAATGAACCCCCATCTACATTCTTGTTACATCACTGTATCTGCGTATTCTTAAAATTGTTATTTGATGAAATTCTGTTAACTCCATTGCAACAATAAAACCGAAGAAACAAATAGATGAACAATGCTTTTTCAATTTTGCTGGAAGACCAGTTTAAAAACCAACTATCAGGAGGCTACTTGTTTATCGTTTATCTTATCTACTGTATTTGTGTTAAAGGGAAGAGAATGTTTGTGGAATTTCATCAACATAATGAATAATCCGACTAAATAAAAAATTATTTTCCTCCTTGGAGGGAGGGGGTTGGTTTTGGACACTTGTGGAAGTGGATGCTATTAATTGAAAAACATTTCAAAGTCCCTTTTCTACTTATTTAAAAACAAGATCACTTTCTATTTTAAACTGTTAAAAAATTGCAGAAGGGGTCCAGTATTTTGGAAAAAATGTTTTTCGGCCGTCATTTTGGATAGGGTTTTTGTACATTACTTTCCTGGGTATCAAAATGTTTGTGTTTTAAGGACAAAAAAATGATGTATCACAAGCCCTATGTTTACATTGAAAAATTTTTAGTTGCCCCCCATAGGACTCCCTCGAGGGTAAGGGAGCGGGTGTTGAAAGTTTGTGAAAGTAGTTACTAATTATCCAAAGACATTCCCAGAGTTTCATTTTTCTACTTTCCGCTGTCTAATAGTTACGGAAGGGGTCCCATATTTTTGGAATACCTGGTATATAATAGTCGGCCAAAATTTAGCTGGCACTTGGGTGCTGGGTAGAAAACCTGTATTCGTCTTTCTAAAAATATCAGCTACTGTCAACAACCGCTTCCGCGGGGGCAACTGCTGTGGCTGAAGCGTACAGAAATACTCCTGTAGTTGATTTCTTTAATTTAATTGTTACTGTTTAAAAATTTTATATAATTTTACTTCTTTATATAGTTTAGCTAGTTTATTTTGATAACTTTTATTATTATGTAATTATGTAAGTACTTAAAGCAGTTGAAATAAATATAAATATCATACAATCGTATAAAAAATAAATAAGTAGATTAATATATTAAGGTGTTAAAATTACGTACCTGAATAACTTTCAAGTGTTTCTGTACAACTGTAATTTTTTGGCTTCCATAATTATGGACATGCGAGAGTCAATGTATTCCGAAAGTATTTATACCTGCACCTCCACCCTCCCCTCACTCTAAGTTCGTCGCTTCGGCTCGCCAAGCCCAAGTGCTAGCTTACGTTTGACCACTTATTTACCTTATTATGTACCTTATTTAACCACTTAACGGTCTAATTTTGTATCAAGAAATATACTATTCAGGTCATATTGTTGTGATTTCTGTACTTTGTTTTATGCCTAAACATATGGCAGTGTAATTTTATTTTTTATTTTACTAATTAATGTTATTTTTTACTTGTAAAATACTGAACTAGGATTAACCCGAGTTTACTCGTTAATGGGGGGGGGGAATAAATATTCCTATACACTTTTTTTGTTTTTAATTTACTAATAATGTGGTTTTACATAAAGTTAGTTGAATATGTCAGATAAGTTTGCAAGAAATAAGAATAAATATAACATACAGTCTTTAGATGTCAGCAACAGTGTGGTAGACTCGGAAGCATGGCGCCACGCAAAGCGCGATGTCACAGTCTGGGCAGTAATACCACGACTCCCGATGAATTTTGACAACTAGGCACATGCCCAAGTAAACTCGGGTTAATCCAGTAAGTGGTTAAATGTAAGCTTATTACTGTGTCTACTATGTGTACAAAATCTAAGCTTACTAAATATTTGATAGTACATACTTTTGTTTCGCTTTTACAACTTTTAAAAGTATTAATAATGTATATTTATATATGATTTCAGTCATTGCAGAGTTGCAAACAGCAGCATCCTTAAGCCGTCGTATGATGATAGTTATGTCATCTTCACTCTGTGACAACCAATGGACACCAGCTGCTATCTGTCAGATGTTTAACAAACTAACACCTCTACACTCACAAACCATATGTCTACTTATTCAGGTGAGATTGGCAATTACTATGAATTTAGTGAGCAGAATTTTTTCTGTATACTACTCAATAAACACAAACACAATATATTTTGCTATGATGTCGATAGCAATCTATAACTTGGCTTGTAATAGTATTGTGATATTTTGAGGGAACTAAAATTTGAAAACAAATAAAATAAAATTTCAAGATGGTTGGGCAATGCACCTCATTGGTATGGAAACTTTGCAGCAAGATTAAATTTTTTTATTATGTTTACTTTAAGATTTTAAAATATTTAAAAACCACCCAGTAGTTCAGCCATAGAGGGCTAATGGGGCAAAAGTGCTCTCTCTCCTAAGGCTTTTGACAAGAACGCTACACCAAATTATAGTACTATCATCTATACCTTGTTTATAACAGATATCTTTTCACTGCTATATAAAAATCAGTAACAAGTCACCTATTGCTAAAATTTGTTGTTTTTGTTAAAGTTATAAGGTATATTATCCAATAAATTGATCCATATTCAAAATGGTGTTATTAATGAGATAATCTCGTTTTGGATCCGAGATGTATGCACTCCGCGGTTATCACGAACAGTAACAATATTGTAAAACTTCTCTTTGTCTTCAAAGACCTAACCTAAATACTCGTAATTAACACATAGCCTTAAAAACTAAATTATATTTTCATCCTATTTACAACCCCACCTTCCACCCATGTTTCTGGTTATGGCACACTCCAAAAGGTGAGAGTTTGAAATCAAGTACACCAATTGTTTACTACATATCTACTCACAGTGCTCACCAAGTTCAGTCTAACTGCTACACAAGCTAAGGTCACATTAAACTAATAAAAATATCATTGCATAATATCATGAATCTGAGTTGCTCGTCACTGGATATGCTTCATTTTATCTTGGATCTGTGATTTCAACAATGAACATGTTAAATAGTCTGAGATATGTCTGACAGTATTAATCATATAAAATTTGATAAAAATTTAATACAACATTTGACAATCACAACTGTGACAGTTCAGACAATCGGATATGTCCAGCAAAACTAGTGATAGTGATTTACATGTAATGTAGCCTACTCATTAGTCTCAGTTTCAAATCTCAAACTCTGACTTATGCCATTTATCAACACTTAATTTACTAATTGTCAACTTTCAATTTCACACATTGATTTGGTTTATAATATTTAAATTTAACTAAATGTTTAAAAGTATAACAATAAATGTTATAATAACCAATAAACAATTTCATTTTTTTAAACATTACACTTTTCTGAATAATTTGTAAATATATTTACTAGTTATAATATTTGTAGTGATATATTGTTTTAAAAGTTCATGCGGTTTTACATCATATAAAAATTACCTCGCTGAAATTATATATATAATTGATTTAATATAACTTTTAAGGATAACATAAATGCCAATCTGGTGTAGTGAGCCTGGGGAATCTAGTTGGATCTACATATTTTTTCATGAGCTAGATCTGTAGCTTTCACCTTTCCTATCAAGTCTCTCTTGACGTTTGAGAACTTTGTTTTCCGACTTATCAACACTATTCAAGGGCTAGCAGTCTTCATTCTATCTTCTTTTTTTTTTTTACAAGGCAATGATGACTAAGAGGATTAAAGTAAGGATGAGTAAGGAAAAAAGGTGTCAAAATGTAAATTTCCTTTTAAATTAAAAATATAAACGAATCCCCCCTCCTCTCCTCTTATCTCCCCCCCCCACACACTAGATCTACGCCTTTTTTCTTGTAGTCTTTGTTTAAATCTGTCCCTGCCATCTTTCCTATAAGGTCTTTCTAGACATACTCTTCTTCTATTCTGACCTCTCGACGTTATTGGAGTATTCAAAGACTAGCGGTCTTTATTTTATTTTTGATAAGGCAAGATGGTTTGTTGCCTTTCAAGGAAAAAAATGAATTCGAAATGTAAATTTCTTTTTAAATTTACAATATTTACTAATCTCCCCCCCCCCTCTGTTTTCTTTGCTTGGGGCTTAACCCTCCCCCAGCTGGATCTACACCTTTTTTTCTTGCAGTCTATAGATACTCTTGTTCTTTTCCGTTCTCTCAAAGTTATTGGAGTATTCAAGGGCTAGTGGTCTTTATTTTATCTTCTTGTTTTTATAAAGCAATGATGATCAAGAGGTGTGTTGCCTTCCAAGGAGGAAAAAACTGTTTCAAAATGTTAATTTCCTTTTAAGTTTACAATATAAACTAATCCCCCTCTCCTGTCCTCTCCCTGGGCCAAAGTTCTGGCTGCATCAATGTGAAAGCCACGGTTTTTCCATTTAACTGCTCTCAGTGTACATTTGATGGAGCAATGAAATAGTTATTTGTGCAACTAGTGAGCAAAGTGGCACTTTTTTTAACGAGAGAAAAATGTTGACGCACAAGACTTGCCGAGTGCGTCAATTTTATCGAGTTTAAAAAAGACACTTTGCTCACGAATTGCACATTATACTTTGTCTACAGTTGATATTTTGTGACAAATAAAAAACATACTGCTGCAGTAACACAATTTAATAAAACATTAATTTAATACTATAGTGTTCAAACAAACAATCAGTTACAATTCGATCTTTAATAACCACATTTTTCTTATTTTTCAGATTATTTTAAAATCTGAACTATCCATATTTTAAAACTAACTACACAAAATATAGCAGTAGTGCTAAACAACACATCAAAACTGAGGTTATTTATGAATATTACAAATAACTTAGGTGTATTGTTGAGAAAACGGGATTGCCAACTTCAAAACTCGGCAAACAAAAAATACTCTCCGTATACATACACTGTCAATCATCTTCCTGAATAATTACTTCCTTTTTCAACTTTAAAACGTTGTTTTGTTGTTTATTTATGTTATTTTACATGTAAGAATTAATCTAACCTACATACGGGACATTTCCTGTATATTATAAATCAATTCAAATAAACTTAACCTAAATTTCGTTTCGGAGTGAGCAAAGTAGTGTGCAAAGTAGTGGGCAAAGTGAAACTCTTGAGAAATCAGCTGTTTTGCAAACTAATTTAAATGAACAAAATGCCACTTTGTCAACAACAACTGTAGACAAAAGTATTTAAATCCAAAACACAAAAAACTTAAATAGAAACAATGCTGATACACTTAAATAAAAAAACATTTTAACCTTCAGTGGTTGACTATAGTGAATACGACTAGGCAATTCCAAGGGACCTAGATGTACCTACACTTTTTTCATTTAATCTTGGATTAAATCCTTCTCTTTCATCTTTCCTATTAGGTCTCTCGTGATCAACTTTTGCTCTCTTCCAGCCTTGAAACAAATTAGCTATTCAAGGGCTACGTGTCTTTATTTTAATTTAATTTTTTCTTCTTTTTTGATCTTTTCTTCTTTTTTTATAAGGCAATGATTACCCAGAGGTTTTTGGTTTTAAACAACAACAAACATTTCAATTATGTGTGTGTCAAGTGACAAGTTGATTATTGGTTGCACAATCAGATGGGTATATCTAAAACATGACAACAGAAAATTATATGTTATAAATTTTATTTAATACTACAGTGGATCCTGTATAAGGCTTAACTGCATCTAATTTAGCACTCGTTTGGAAAACTTATTATGTTACAGAATAGTATATTTACAATATTATTAATTAATTATATTATTTCATACTTTATGCGAATGCACATATCATTACTGAGTAAAATAAGCATCTCCTATAGCTCTCATTTAGATTATTGATGTAGACTCAGATTCAACTGTTCTAAAAAAAAATTATGTAGATTTTGTAATAAAACTCCAAAGCTCTTTCCACATTAAAGGAAGATACATATTCTGATGTTCTTATTTAAAGTCATTGTGTCCAAACTTTATGCTGATGATTCTGAGATACAATTCTGGCCTGGTCAGATACCAGACATTTTGTTCTTTTTAACACTTCTTGTCTTTTAAATTGGTTAACACTTCAAAGCGTATGTTGTTGAGATATTTTAGTGTAACAAATTGATTTAAGTAGTTATTATTACATTTCAAAACAAAAGATACTTATTTGTTTCATTTTTATATGTTTAGCCACTGCCACAAGGAGAATCTTGTAAAACTGAAGACGGCATTAAAATGAAATCCATCATTCAAAAGATAAACATAATACAATGGGAAAACAATACACCATTGGAGCGTAGAAGGTTTTGGACAAGTTTAAGACTCTCTCTACCTGTTCCTTGCAGAAAACCTAATGTAGAAGACAGTCTTGTTACTAATAGGCCAATTGATACACCTCCTGCTGAGAAAACCATACTTTCTCCATTTGCAAAGTCCAATGAAAGTTTGGAAATATTGGTCTGAATCCTTCAGCGTAGTTGTTAACTTTATGTATATTATTTATTCATATGTTGGTATGGTTGTGACCTTTGAATGCCTCGACCATTAACCAGGTTTTATACTTCATTAGTGCTTAGGACTCTGATTTTGTATTAAAATAATTTTACTTGTGATATATTTAATGAGGTAACTGAGCTGTATTATGCACAGATGAATTACTATTACATTGTTTTATCCTAGTATTGTTGCAAAAAAAGTATTTCATGTTGACATGCATGTACTTGTATAATTGTTTTTTTAAAGAAAACAACAGTACACATAGAAATTATGTATTGCAGAAATATTTGTTTTCCCGTTATTGATGATTCGGTCTAATAAATTTCTCCCACATTAATTCAAATTAAATTTCTTTAAACACTTTTTAAACACAAGGAATAAATAATATCCAATTTGTATAATTATATTAACTATAGATTTTTTGAAATTGATAAATTAAAGTGTTGACAAATTAAAATTGTTTATCACTTATTTATTAAAAATTTTTTTTGTGTTTTTATTATTTCCTTTAGGCTGGCTTACTTGATGTTATTTTAGCGACTGCAATTTCACGGTGATAATTATGCTGGCTAAAGAAGATAATTTTTAAGAAATACATTTTCATAAATGTTTCTGAGGTTAAGTTTATATGGTTAAACGACAAATTTAACAATTCTAAATCAAACTAAAAATAATAATTCTTCATAATTTTAAAAACATAACATTTATTAAACAAGTACAATGCATACATTGGCTACTGCAATATTTGCTTAAAAAGTATAGAAACCAAATAGTGATTTACTAGTTACTTTTTATATTTGTCCCAACTACAGAAAAACATCTTGTTAAGTGAGCGAAAGCTATAGAATACACGAGTCAAAAATTAAGACTTTTTGCAATTGTTTTCCATGAAAAATGTTTAATAAAATATTTGACAATATTAAAAATTTGGCAGTCAGTCTTTTTATTACATCAAAATGATTTAAATTAATGACATATTCACTTGTAAACTTATTTTGATAGATCATGTGATGGGAAATGTCTCTTATTAGATATCAACTTGTTTTACTACAAAGTGATATCCTACATAAGCTTATTTTGTATATAATTCTTAAAGACATATAGTAAATGAAAATGTATATAGGTTGGAATTGTGATCATAATTTTATAAATTTTAGTTGTCACATGATTATCAGGATATTAAATTTTGAATACAAAAATAAACTTTTTGGTTCAAAAATATATTGGACATTTTGATTTCCAGCTGTCCCAGACACACAAACAGAATCAGAAATGCAATGCACATAGTATTTTTCATCTACGTTATATTTTTTATAAACTAAAACGATGTTTCAATCAAATGTTTATGCACTTTTCCCTATCAAATCAGTTTTTTTAGTAGTTTGCATGATTGTTCGTTATTTTTTCCACACTGTCCTCTAACTACATGAATATTTGACTACAAAAAACATTGTGGCTGAAAAAATAAATAAATAATAAATCACTTTCCAATCTGTATATTCTTGAGTATACAAATTGATTTCATGTAAGTAAGAAAAAAATTAGGTTATGTAAATTATTAGGTACTACATAATTTGTGATTTGTATAAAATGTGATTTTCTGACATGACTATATATAAATGGTGTTGTTGTTCTACCTACTTGTAAGTCTAGAATAGTTAAGTTAGTTTTCTTGCAATACAATAAATTGTATCTATTAGGTAAACTCTATACATTCATTTCAAATACTTTGGTATTTGATAACTGTATTTTATGATAATTGTGATGTAAAAGGTTTATCATGACATGTTGATAAATGTTAAGGTATGATAATCATTATTTGAACTACAAAATTCCTATTTTAAAGAGATTATGAGAATATTGTGTATATCTATATATACATAGATGAATGTTTTTGGTCATTTAAATGATTACCAAAGACTTTTTTTTTTTTATAAAGAAGGTTTTCAAAAATTGTATTCTGTGTTTGTCTGCCTGAACTATATTTATATTTTTTAAATTTTGATAGTAAATATCACAAACAAAATTGTTAAAAATTAATCTTTAAAACTATATATTAATAATGATCACCATAGGTTGAACACAACTTAACATTTAAAAAACCTATTTATTTAGAGCAGGATTATTTATTTTGGATTTGGTGTATGTTTTCAAGGTAGTTTCAAGTCAACTTTATTTTTTGTTAAATAAGATGCTGTTAACACCTTATAGATTTCTGTTTTAAAAATAAAGTTAACTATGAACATTTTCATTAAATTGAAACAATAATACTGTTTTAATGCGTCCTCAAAAAAATATAACTTTTGTCTGAATCTTTTAGTTTATAATCATTGGTTTTCAATATATTAAGATGTAAGAAATAAAAACTTCACTTGGTAATATGTAGATCCAAATAAGAAAATATAATATAACATTACAAGAACGTGAAAAGTGAAGGAAAAAATCCTTATACTTTCTACTTTCATAAACTCAATCATGAGGACTCGTAAAACCTGGACCCATACAAAATGGTAACCTATTTTGTTTTTATATTATTTTACCTGAGATTCTAGAGGTAATTTTTTCCTGAAAAACTCTGTTATTTACTTTTTTTTATAGGGTTTTCTTGCTATTTCCTTTTTTTAATATTTAGTAGTTGTCAAAAATGTATTACTAATAAGTCTATCTAAAACTTGTTTTTTGTTACTATATTTTTTCATGTTTTTTTGTAAAAATATATTTTCGTATTGAAACAGAAATTTGTAATATCCAAATTAATATCACTTCATTACACACTATTTAGATTTTAAATATATATTTTAGAGCCTTGTTTAAAGTATATATTTTGGTGTGTTAGCTGAAAAAAAATTTAGGAAAGAAGAAATGAGTATTTACTAGAAACAAGCAAATGACTTATTTCTGCAATTTAAAACCCATTAGCCACACCAACTATTTACAATTAATTTCATTTATTAGTGATATAAGTATATCTGAATTATATACATTTTAATTTAATAATCATTAAATAACAAACTCTACATGTCACTAATGAACAATAAAAACCAAAAAAAAAAAACTTTTGTTATGAATGAAAATTAGCTAGTAATTATTTATTTCATTTTTTAGACACAATTTATATTATTTTTCCAATGACAGTTTGTAGAGTTCCTAAACAGTATCTAAAAATTTTTACCAATCATATTGAATTAGATTTGACCTATTGGCATGATTTTTATATTCTTGAAAAATGTTACAGTATTTCTGAACAATTACAGAATTTGTACATTTTGTTTAGTAAAAGTATTGACATAGATTTGTCTTGGTTTTGCTTCTGATCTGTTTTGGATCAAGTTATTTTTATTATCCAGTTTTGTTTAAAGAGAAATATGATTGTTAATATACAAGTATATGTATTTATTAAAAATTAAAGTTCTTGAAAATTTGTATTAATTCAAAATGTTTATGGTTTCAGTTA
Source organism: Aphrophora alni (assembly GCA_963513935.1). Lineage (NCBI taxonomy): Eukaryota > Metazoa > Arthropoda > Insecta > Hemiptera > Aphrophoridae > Aphrophora > Aphrophora alni. Next base: position 84,195,144 of record OY740773.1, read on the forward strand.
TTTAATTGTTTCATACCAAGTTCTGTTCTACGATCATCCTGCATTTCCTTTCCTTAAAACTCTTAAAACATCTGCAATTCAATATATGATTTATTAGCCTTCTGAACTTTGTCCATAATTTTGAAATAATCTTGTAGTTTATACTTCCCCTCCCCAGCCCTTTTTATGTTAGTTTCCATATGGCAGTCTTATTATGGAGCAACCTGAGACTATGATATTTGCACCTATCTTGATTCTTAGAACACATTTTATAGATTGTTCAAATTATGTGGAACTATGTTATATGCATGTGTGTATATGTATCTATTTTATGTAAACTATCCGGCTGAGTCTCGGTCTGGGTCCAATCTCTCTGTCGATCGACTGATTTTCCGGCAACTCCATGCCAACCCCTACCGTTGATCACTCCCTGCTAGGTCTGAACTCGATTTCTACCAACCTTGGCTTATTTGTGATTATTATATTCTTTATAATCTTATGTAAAACTATAAAGTTTATTTGCTTTTTACTAATTGCTGATGTATATATATATATATATATATATATATATATATATATATATATGTATGTATTAGTTACCTTTCTTAGTAGTCAGAGCAATTCTTATTTTAAATTTTTTTTTTTTTTTTTGTAGAAACACTTCAGCGCTGTTTCGCCGTTCACAGCCGGCTTCGTCAGGTGTAGGCTTAACACTTAAATAAAACACATAACGACACTGAACACACACGAAAACACGAAACAAAAAACAATATAAAATCTATCACTGGTTAACTCTTCGTTAAATGTCATATGAACTGAGTATGAACAGTGTCATTATGTTATTTGTGATATTGATCATTTGTGCTGCATTAGAAGGTTGCAAACCAAGCAATTACCTAACTTTTTATACTCTGTCATAATGACTTTTCATGTTCTGGTGTCTATTGAATGGACTTAAAATATTTAACTTAATTAATGGCATTCTAACTTAACTTAACTTTAAATCTTAACACTACCATAATTGCAATGTTATGGACTACCATAACTGCAATGTTATGGACTACCATAACTGCAATGTTATGGACTGCCATAACTGCAATGTTATGGACTACCATAACTGCAATGTTATGGTACAAAGCAATGATAATTTACTTTGCAATTTTACGACCATACAAATGATAGTCCTAAGTCTATAGGCTCTGTAAAAACTATCCTTGTTGTCTGATGATGAAGGCATCTTTATAAATTTTGAAATATGAGTATACTTATTTCCAAAAGTGCAATCAAAGTTATGGTTCATAGCAACGATAAACTACTTTGGTATTTAAAAACCATTACTTTGCTTGAAGAATTTCTATCCTCTCTTTCTAATGCACTCATAAAGTTTAAAATTATTGCACTATTAGTTTTAATAACAGAAATTGTAGAAGTTCCCACACTAAATCTCTCTGCCAGTTGTTTTCCAGACATGCCTTTATTCAACTGATTTATATATTCAACTTAAAGAACACATTCACATTTCAAACTCGCTTATAAAAACACACATACTGTCAGAAAAATAATGCTACTGTACTTTAGAATTTTTTTTTTTTAAATAATTTTGAAGGAGAGGTGGAAATTTTCAAAAGAAGCAGAGACATCCGATCTTCCCACGAATTCATAAATGGTTTTCATGTACCAAACTGAAAAGTTCTTTTGATGGACATGTCAAGAATGAAAATGTGGAAAAACCAGAACATTATCTATCTGACCAAAGGGTGAGGTAAAAAGTGTAACTATTTAAAATTTATGACCTTAATGGTTCATTATGTAAATGTTACTTTAAGAATTAAAAAAATGAATTTAATTTTACTATTTTTTAAAAATTTTAAAGATTGCACAGCTTTATGGGCGCCAGACGAGTTCTCGTCTATTTTGAAAAGTTACTAAGCTTTTATGAATTTAATCTCAGGGTGTGAATTCTGTCAAAAAGTGTACTTTCAGTGACTTTCGTGGTTGTAAATGAGAGCACTTGCTTCTGAAATTTTAACATAAATATTTATTAAACATGAAAAACATAGTAAATACATGTAACAAAAAAAAGGAAAATTCATATGAGATGTCTTATGCTAATACATCCTATTGTTATTATTTCATTATTCAGATCTCAATATAAGAGAATCTAGTTAAGTTATATTAATGAATTTCTATTTTAGTTGCAACTTATAAAAAATGAAAAGAATTTTACTTTATTTCTCTTGGTAAAATTTTGATTATTAAAAAGTATATTTTTTGCAATAAAATTAATTCTCATTTGATTAGTTATTTAAAAAAGACTTTACTTTAACATATTATTGTACTTTAAAGACATTGTGTCTTATTTATGAAATACATAATTTAACCAAATCAAACTTATAGCCTAACAGTGAAAAAATCTAAATCATTCAAAGTACACATATATCGTTAGGTAATGAAAGTCTAAACGTGTTATACCAAATCACGTTATATTTTTTATTTAAAACCACTTTTCCTCTGAAGTGACTTGCTTCGTTCGCTGTGACTGCATGCCGACTCGTCGAAGTCCCTCTGTCCGTTGTTCGAATGTCGACGTCTTCAGTTCACGTTTCACAAAGTTCATTTCTTATTGTTCATATAACAAAATAATTATCAATGTCTTAAATTTTTAATTGTTCAACTTTTCTTAAAACACAAAGGTTTTGTCTATGTGTCCCGAATTATATCATCTTTTACCGAACACATGAAATCAATCGTTCTCACAGTTTCTCATAAAATGTTCACATATTAAATCAAAATACAATATGTTATATTAATGTTCGATTAGTTTATATTTATTAGATAACTCTTTTACACCGTTAAGTCTTTGTTCTGAACAAACAAACGAATGTGTAAAGCACATGGTTTCTTTATTACAAGTTTTATATAACCCAATTCTTGTTTACAATCTCTCAACGAAACCGATTTATACACTCCGTTCTACTCACACAATGTTATTTAACAAAACAATACATCATTGTCATTACTAACACTTTATATTTTCACATTGTACTTTTTCGCTTTGTCCTTCTTAGGACCTAGTTACAACTAAGACAACCTATCACTCCAGACTCTCCACATAGACTGTTCTGAATCACATGGCTTTGGTCGAATATCCGGTCTCCCGGTTAACGCTGCGTATGTGATGTACTCAAGTAACGTTATATTCAAATAACTACTCACTTCATAAAAGCGTTCAACCACATCTTTTTACAAAACATATTATTTATAAACACTTTCTATCATTAAATTATCTTAAAAACTATACATTATTATTTATTTATGTTTGGAAATCTATTTTAATTATGAATTTACTCTGTTTAACATTGAAGATCATTAGACACGCTTTTGACTTAAAGTCACCCCACTACCATTACCCGCGATTTTAAAATATTTATTTAAACTAACCTCTTATAGGTATTACAAAAGCTGTGAGTCCAGTCAGGCAAAAAACTTTGCAACAGATGATGCAGGAACCCAAAGTTTGGTGATCTCTACGTTAGAACCATTCTAGGTAAATAACAAACTGTATAGAATTTAGAAGTGACAAGTATTTATTAATAGTTAAAATGAGTAAACTGATTTTGATTAAATTTGGAATGTGGCCTAAACTTGGTTTTAAGACATTTTCATTTTATGATAATACCAAATTTGAGAAGAGTTACAATATGAAAAAGCTTCAAATCAGCTCAAACAATTTTCTTATAAAATTGGTTTTTTTATTTTTTACAAATTACTCACAAATCATTAATCTTATATGTAGTTTGGGATATAAACTTCACATTTTAAACAAAATTGCTTATGGTGGTTTTGATTAATGCCACACCAGCAAGTGAAAGAAGGTTTCTATAAACATTTAACCTAAGAAGTTCATACTGTAAATAGCTTGCTCCTCTGATGTTGTAATTAGGAAAATCTTTATTATAAGCTAGTTTATATTTGATCCAATTATATATAATTAATTGTCTTAGTAATATATATATATAGGGTGAATCAGACCACCCGTGTGCAATGTATAGCAACAGAACCAAATGAGCTACAGCCTTCGTTTTAACTTCAACCCTCCTATTTCAACCCTCAGAGAATTTAATAAAAATGTTTTCAAATCGCAAAATTCTCCCAAAAGTGCTTTTTTTAATGGATGGGGTTCGTTATTGGAAAATTTTCAAATGTAAAGGAGTGATACCTCATTTTAAAGTTCACTGATTATTTTGGGAAAAATGTAACTTGTCTTACTGTGTATGTACAGGATGTTCCAAAACGTCAAAAAAGTAGTGTTTTAGAGTTAGTTTTATTGTTACCACATAACATAGCCTACATAAACCAAATTTTTATCCTAAATTCATGAAAAGATACCCTTTCCAAAAAATGTGCTTAAGTTGCACCATACTCAAAAATTTAAAAAATACATACAATTTTGGAAAAAAATATATTCAAACTCTAAATAGCAACGTTAGTAGTGAAGCACATCATTGAAAAGGTCTTTCAAAAACAAACATTTTTTATATTTAAAGTTTGACTTTCTCTCTAATCGTTTAACAAAGACGCGTCAAAGACAGTTTTTTAGGCTGTACCTCTCTTATTGACCTAACTACTACTTAACCTTACGAAAATCACAACTAAAAACTGTAACTTTTGGTCACCAGTTAAGCAAAGCCTTTTTTAAAAATTACAAACAATAACCACAGGCAAAATAATATTCGATTTTCAACAAAAGTTTCTTGTACCGGTAACTCTAAATGTTTTGTTTTTCTGTTAATTTAACATGTTGCTTATTTTTAGTCGTATAAGTAAAAAATTGATACTATTAAAATATGTTCACCTTAACTGTCAAATTATACTTTTTTATAAAATTAATTTTTTTAATTGATTTTAATTCTCGAATGGAACAGTAAGTTGTAAAAATAATGAATGTTACAGAATCTCAAGAGGATAACGAAAAAATGAAGAATGTGACAGCGATTAAGAAATTTCACCTAAAAAACCTAGATATGGAAGTCCATCAAAAATTGTTAAAAAATAAATAAAAATGTTGTTTTTTAATTATAAATGAATATAAAAAAATTATAATTAATAAATACGTCATTTTTTCATATTAAATATTGATATTAAAAAACTGTTGTATTATACAGCTCCAAAAATTCCTTTCCTATTGTTATCAAATTTAAATTTTTAATTTCACTATATTACAGATTTTTATTTTTTATATTCAAAGTAAAAAAAAATCAAATTTTTAATAGATTTTTTATGGAAAATATTAAAAAGCGCATAATTAATTCGTAATATACACCCTTGAAATCTATAAAATGATACATTTGATGGTCATAAATATTCAAACCTCGGAAAACTATATTTCCAAGAATTTTTGGTAATTTTCTTTTCATTAATTCACTTTTGTTATTTAAAAATGAATCTACCTTTATTTTGGATCCGAAACATTAATTGTTACATAATCTATAGTTCATTTAAATATATATTATGTTCATGCAGTTTTTTTCCGCTTTTACGGGAAAACTACTGAAATCCACAAAAAAATTTATATGTGCAGTTTTATAGAATATTTAATTTTTAACAACTTTTATTTGTAACTTTTTTGAAAAATGCATATCCTTTGAGATATTGGTGTTTTTGGCCAAAAAATGTGAAAAATCATGTATACTGGTATATCTATATTTCAAAATGCTATATGTTGCTGGTGGTTGCGTGTGACAAGTTTTCTGACCTCAAAATCTACTCTATTCCATAAAAAAAATTTCAGGGGAAAACGTTTTCTCATTTTTCCTTATTTTCCTGGACAATTAATACCAGACTTGACTGGCTTGCAGCACATTTGAAGAGATACAACATTTGCACCACCGAAGAGTGGACGATCTGACATGAACCCGATACAATAATGAATGGACAAGGACCACTTTCTGTTCTGCCGTGGACTGAATGCAGACTTGAGAGTTTCGAGAAACGTTAGCCAATTTTTTTTAATGGCAGAAAGCTGATGGGTTGTGATCCGGATTAGCCATAGACAACAATATATCCTTAGACAGCAATTGTAAATAGATCCTTTCAAAAATTAAATTGCTATTTGAACTAAGAGATAGTAATAAGCATAAAAGACTTTATTTTGCTCTGCTGAATTCAGTTGAATGCTAAATGTGGTTTGACAAAAAATTTTGAACTAATGAAGCGCACTTCCATTTAAAGTTGTCTCAGCAATCAGTTACAGAATATAATATTTTAAAAACCTCAAACAGTCAGTCAAATACTCCATTATTTAAACTTACAATGTTTTAAGTTTGTAATCTAATTTTATAGTAAGTCCGTTTTTTTAAGAGATTCAAAATTGGTGTTACAAAAACGATTATAACTAAGGGACAGCATTATTTGAACATTTGATAAATAAGTTTTTACCAAAACTTCGAGAATGTAAGATGAATAATATCTTATTCATACATGATGGCATGGCCTCACATATTTTTAATCCAAGGAAACAGTTTTTAATACATAATCTTAGAAACTAAGTCATCAGAAGACCAATTACTGTGTTATAGTGGCCACTGTCTCTAGACTTAAATTATATGAATTTCTGACTCTGGGCATATATAAAGGATAAGGTGTACATTAGCAGAACAACAACCATAAAAGAGTTAGATGAATTGATCATTTACAAAATAATAACTATCACAGTAGAAACTCAAAGTTGCTAAGGACCTGTAGAGTGAGTTTTTAGTTTATTTTTAACAGATTATAGAATCCCCTTTATTTTTGACAACAACTAAATATAATTTTTTTCAAAATGTTAATAAATAAAAATAAAAAAAAGAACAATTGTAATAAAGTTGTAACAATTCGTTAGCATGGGTATATATTTTTTTAACATCATTTCATTACTGGTAGTGGTTTGAATTATGATTTAAGGTGTGTAAATGTAAAAAGACAGCTGATTAAACACTAAATATGAAATTGTGTACTGTAGGCTTAGAAACACTTCATAACAATTATGAGTTCACCAGCCTTATCATTTGTAGATGACTTGAATTGCTTCACTCAATGGCCCCCAGGCATCAATTGTTTATTTGCCTCTCTTGTATAAAACAATTTGTAAGGATTCTTATGATAAATAAATTTAAAAAACGGGCAGCTAAATTTTGATTTTTCAATATTCCAAAAACATTTTTCAGATTAGTGCAAAGTTTAATAGTCCTTATTTAATAGTCTCAACACTTGTAGATATTGATCAATAGATTCAGTAGATTGGTGTTTATGACTAACCCAGAATAATATGTCTTACAAAAATGTCATTTATAGGCTTTATGTAAATCTTATTTAGAAATTCCAATTGCATCTTTGTATGTAGTGCATTCACTTATAATTTCATATACAGTATGTTACACAAAATAATTAATAAGAACTCTTAATGAGTCATCTTTCTTTACCAATAAAATCTTGAAACATTAAAAAATAATCTATTCTTTGGAAGCAGTAGGTTAATCAGGATTACTACCAAATCTTTCAGATTTTAATAAAGAATTTATAGTGTCATCTATAGTATTTGCTAAATAAATTGTAATAAATAAAACAGCTTTTTCAAAATGGAAATAAGGTTTTATTTAACAAAACTTGTAAGCTAATATTAAAACGTTTAGAAGCATACATTGAAAAGATTACTAGAAAAACTGGTATTAACTAACAATTAACAATTCCTAAGATCCTCGAACTGATGTCAGTAATAGTTGTCTTCCTTTTTTATAAGACAATGATGACCAAGAGGTTTTTTGCCTTTAAACAACAAGAAAAAATAAATCTATGTGGCATCCTGGTGCATCTTCATGTATTCAAGGGATGTGGTCCTAATACAGTTTTCACTGTATATGCATAAGTGTGGCAAGGAGCTTCTTGATCCTATTTGACAGCCATGTTTAACAGGCTATTAAAAGAAGGAGGTTTTCCCACTATTATCAAGTTGAGCTATGTTGTTCCTGAGTTTAAATCTGGTAATCTTTACAATGCTGCTAACTACAGACCAAATTGTTTACAGCCCCATTTAGCTAAAGTGTTTGTAAAAGTTTAGTTCTAGACTGTCTTACCTTCCTCTTCCAGAATATTATTACTACCAGGCAACATGTATAATGGTACAAATTAATAGAAGAAAGTCTGCTAACAACAAATTTAGTACTTAGGCCTAATTTAAGAAAACCCAAATTGATATGTCTACAAACACAAAAATATAGAACCCAACCATAGTACCCTATGATCGATTGAAAATTATGTACATTAGGCTATAGGTACTTTAGGTATATTAATTATGTACTTTAGGTGTATACAAAAATGTAATTAGAATAAGAATTAGCTAAAAAAAAAAAAAAAAAAAAAAACCAAGTAGGGAATACATATAACCTTTCCTAAATTAAAAATTGGGTTGAAAAACACATAAGAAAACATACAAAAATACTGGTAGGATGTAAAATATAAGAATTTGTAAAATTATGCTATTATCAAATAATTTATAATTAGAAAGTTAGACATTTTGAATTCTAATTGTAGCCAAGCCAAAGTGTAGATTACGCGGTAAAAATTTGACCTATATTAAAAAAGATTATGTAAAGTCTTTCCATAATATATCAAAATTTAAATAACTTTTCTTTTGAATATAATTTTTCGTATAAGACAGGATTTCTTGGCCAGCACGAGCTCCCCTTCCTCGAGATATTGTATTTTTAAAATAAAGAACATTTTGACGTATTCTACCATTGTATAAGTAATCAATCAAAGACAATTTAATTTGATATTGTTAAATTAATCCAAAGACTTTGCTTACCTAAAATAGATTTTGTATAACCAAGAAAGATCAATAAGTATATGTGTATGCAATCCTTTATAAATCAAAGAAAGTTATGTTACACTTTATTTTTGTAAATAAATAATCATTTGTAATTCAAATCCTTGACTTAATTTGTTATACATGGATTCTGTCATAAGATGTCAGTGACTACTAATTTGCTCATTTTTACCAGAGACATATACTTTCTGCATTCTTAAGGAGTCATTAGTTAGGTAGTAGTTCTCTTGATTTTGCTAAAGCCTTTAATTAAGATAACTCGTGAACATCTTCTGGCCAAACTTTCTGTATATGGAATATTTGACCCGTCCTGAAGTGAAACCTGACAATTATCTGAAAATGATTCTCTTGTCGTGAAGTTTGCCACATCTACATACCTAAGGCTTTATCTGTGTTCTCTCTTAGTCCACAAAGCCATATTAATTCCATATCTTACAAACAAATAAAAACCTAGCTTTATAGTCAGATTACAATGTGATATATTCTGTATGAAAAGTTTGATAATGTTGAATATATCACTGGTGAATCAAATGCTCGAATATAGTTCGGTGGTTTGGTCATAAAATTAATCAGCTACAGAAGAAACAGAGGCGTTTTGTTCGCATTGTATGGATGAAGCTAGGATATGGCTACAAGGATATACACGTGGATAATTTTGTAAAAGGACTTAGTCTTGTATCTTTTGAAAAAGTATGGTGGCTTTATTTATCTACAAGCTTGTAAATGGCATGGTGGATTTTAGTGAGTTGCTACAGTTTGTAGATTTTAGAGTTCCAAATTGAATATTGCTACAGTATTTATTGTTCACCAGATGGCATTATACCACCCCATTATGAGTATCATCCTCTGTTTACTGCAGCTATATACTGCTGTTCCTTAAGAATTGACTTCTTTGGTGTCTCCAGTATGCATCCTTCAAGAGTGTGAACTGATGAGAGTGAGTAGAGTGGTGGTATTGTGATAGGGTTTGGAATATGCTTATTTAAGGTTATTTTATTATTGGACACATATTTGTATATTTATTGTTATTGTTAATACCCAATTTGTCTTTGTTGTTTTACTAAAATGTTATTATACTAGTTGAAAATTGTTGTACCATTAATACTGTATAGATAAAATAAAATGTAGGTTCCATATTTTTTTTCTTTCATTTTTTAAAATCAAGGCATCTTGAACAACTTCTTACAAGGTTTAATGAAATTGAATTAAAATTGACCAAAAACTATAGTAATAATTATAATGTAAAATCTATCATTATGTATTATAAAAAACAATTATATAAATATATTTTAAAGAAAGAAATCAAAAACAAATTTAGGGACAGAGATAATGGACAAAAAGTGTACTTATAACCCATCATGTTGCTATAAATCTATGATATTTCCAAATACACTCAATGTCTTTGTCAAATAGGCAAACAATCTGAGAAAATTTTAGTAATTTAGACTATAACACAAAAATGTTTAAGTTCTATCAATGAATTTTCCAAGTGAGAAATGAAACCTCACTTTAAAAATAGTAATATTATATTATAGTAATTAACGATGATATTATTTCAAAAATTAATAATAAATAGCCAAATTTTTGCATACTAATGTAGGAATTTTTTTTCCAACTATAGGAATTATCTACTTTCAATCAAAAATAATACAGATAGGAACAGGAATTAATCAACAACATAATTAAAGAACGTTAAATATGAACTTCAGGAGAAGAGAGAAATTAGTTGCAAGTTTAGTACAGTATAAAAATATTGTTAAAATTGATAAAATAGTGCACTTTGTACTTAATTTAAAAGCTTTGCCTAGATTATAATTTGCGGGCATGATGACGTTAAAACACACCCATTGGCTGTTCTATCTGATGAGTATTCCCCCTTCAATGCAATTTTATGAAGTATTATTAATTCATATTATAGAAAATAAAGTCTAGTTATAGGTTGAAGTAATTTATTGTGAAAGTATAGGAATCAGTATACTAATTTCGTAATTACACTTTTATTATGTAAACGTTCATGTATTTCAATTATTTGTAAATCAACGGGAAATGCATTGACCCCTCTAGGAATATCCAGTGTTCTTTTGAGTTCCCCTTCCTGCGCATGTCCAATAGCTTCGTCTTCCTCTTTCTGCCGTGGCAACTGGAGGTAAGTACAGCTCTTGCTTTGTCAAGTAAAATTATCCATAGAATTCTTATTAAGATTTAACCATCCATTATCAGGTTAGTAATTTTGGTGTTTATAATAAGTAGATGATCATATTTAACCTTAATAAAATTATTAATTTCTGAAAATTAAGATAGTTTTTCGACTTTAAAGTTTGCTTAGGTTTTCGGGTTTAAAGTGCCGGTTCAGCAGTCAAATCTTGGTTTGTAATGAATTTATAAGTCCATTGTCAGTTTGTTTTAGCATTAATTTATATTGGAATAATATTACTGTATGAAGGAGAATTTTTTTTTAAAATGTCAATTTCCATTGAAAATTAAATGTACCAACTTCTCCACCACGTTTTTTAGTCGCCATGTTTTACTTTCAGCTTTGATTATTGATTTCTTGTTTTAACTATAGTCGTAAGAATTGTTTCAAGCACTCTTGTATTTTCTAGTGTATTTTCCCATATATTTTTTTTGGAGTCGTCATTAAATACTTGATTTTTGGTTCAATTTGAAAGGTAGCCCACTTCAAAGAAATCAATACATGCAATACTAGTCTTGCACCATAGGGCAGACAACTTCTAGTCTACGTCATCTTTATTGTGTAGGCATAACTCTTTAAATTTTTTGGTATTGATATATCTCATGTTATGTAGAATTACAATAAAATGTATGTGCTGTGAATTAAAAGTTTTTAAGAACTAACTATGAAACTTTGGTTATTGATATGGTAAATGTTTGGTAGCATATCCTAGGTATGCTGTAATTGTAGTAATATTTAATCAAGTGTGCTAGATTTAGTCTGCCTTATCCTTATGGACAGTTCATTTTTTTTTGTATTTTATAGTTAATATAACCTTAGAGGTTTGATATAGTTCTTGTGAATTCAACTAGGGCTAGTAATAATTAATCATAAGTACACATTTACTCATTGTTCTCTTAGCTTATATGAGCTGTTCTACTATTATTTGTTAAATATATTATCTCTAGCTTAAGTCTAAAGTAAAAAGTTGTGTCGAAAGATATATTTTCGTACTACGCCTAGTAGCCTATCTTATATACTTGTTACTGTCTCTTAACTTTCTTATAAGATGTCAAATTTTCTGTCAAAATTTTCAGGAATAAATATTATTTTAAAACATTTTCAATACAACTAAATGTAGGTCTATCATTATTTTATGACTAAAAAATTTCTCCTTCAACACATTGAGTGCGGCTAGGTTGCCGGTGTGCCAAGGCTGGTGGCGTGTATGGCGCCAGGCTGATAACAGAGTGAAGTGTATTTCCCCTCCGGCACCATACACGCCACCAGCGCTTGGCAAGAAATATGGCACCGACGACCTAGCCGTACTAAATGTGTTAGACAACAAGGGAAAATATAATCTTTGAGTATTTATCAGGCTGTGATTTCGCAACTCCTTAATTAAACATAGTGTGTATGTTGCATCATATTGGATTACCTGTTTCGTATACTTTAATATTTATGACTACGTTTGTCAAGTGTCATTGTTAGATTTTTTAAATTAAAATGTCACCTGGTCAACCCTATTTCTCATGATTCTTCAATCATACATAGTCATAATATTAAGCTGTAATGCACATGTATTACACACACACATATATATACACATATATATATATATATATGTATTATTTCTTATTTTATATTAAACTAATGTAATTTGTGACTTGAAAAGTGTCTTTCGACAACAAATATGATCAGATTGTTTGAATACAATTTAAGTAGTTAACAATTTCATAATTTTTCATAAAATCTAATTACAATATATATTTACTTGTATATATAACAATACATATATCATACTGTTTTTAATTCTTATTGAATCAATAGAGTAGGCTATACTAACCCTTAACTAACATCATACGTCTTGAAGACGGGCGCGAAAATAAAAATCGGCGTATTTTCCCTCCTCTTGACCTATTGTTTTTGTACGGCCGTCTAGCTGCCAGTCGGACGGTCTTTTTTCGGTGAAAATTGCCAACGCACCTTGGCTGAGCTATTTATAGTTTTTGATGACTTTCTGTCTGTGAGACGTATGTTGTTGTTTACGTGACTTTATTTTATAGTTTTTATCTATGGTTTTTATCGAGACGCGTGGTGAAGGACATTGTGAAAAGATGTTTCTGATTCTAATTCTACGTCCACTCTATGTTAAATATAGAGTAAACTGGTATGTAAAGCCATTTTACTGATTATTACATTTATTGGTAATTAATTATGCCTTTTTTCTCATTTAAATACCCATAGGTGTCTCCCAGACGTATGATGTTGATAGCGTAACTTTAAATCATGATGTTAGTTAAGGGCTAAGCTTACATAGATAGTGGCCAAGTGTCTAATTTTGAGTAATGGATAAGGTGAATTGAGAAAAAAAACATAAATAATATTACATTTTGTTTGACAATGGTTTTAGATATAATAACTATATAAATTAATTTTAGAACAGCACATCATTTACAATAGAAGTGTTTCAGTATTGATTCATGAGTAACAAGAGGTCAAAAAAACAGGTTAATATTAACGGAAATTAATCTGGTTACTTGAACATATAATGTAATTCATTTATCTAGTTTTTACCTTTGCTTAAAATTATTATTTGGTGATTTCATAGGAACTGACAGTATGTGAGAAAATTGTTTTCTACCATTAAATCATATATCATTGTAGGCTTTTTAATGTAAGTGGGAACAAAAAGAAAACCAAAATCTTAAGTTGGCAGTAACAGACTTTAAAAATAACACAATGACTTTTATTACAATTATTTGGTTAAATCCTTTTAATTTAATCTACTGATATAGTTCAGAAAATTGTAAGTGCCTGGGAAACTAAAAAAAAAAAATTGCCGTGTCTTAAAATAATTTTAAATATATAAGATGTAATTTGAGTCTTATATTTGCTAATAGATGACATGCTTATACTATAGTCTATAAAGAAGAAAAATATAAGAATAATTAAGTTAGTCTCGAACAATATTTAACTAAGTACTGATCAATGTAATGTCAGTTCATGGTCATATATATAAAGTACCATATGGGGAAGCACATTTAACAATTATAATGGAAATTAGTTCATACTGTCATTTTTCCTTTATGTATCTGATTATGAAAAAACATTTCAGTACGTACCAAAATATTTGTTTAAAATTACCAAACAAGTTTTACTTGTAGAATTTCCCCTTTCTCTAATTTTATACAATTAATAGATATCAATTATTTAAGATAAGTAATAGGTGTTTGAACTATCAATACTTTTTTCACTTTTAATATTAAGTAAATAATCTAGTTCAATTCAATAATTCTGGATTTTATAAAGTAAAATAAACTCTTTGTAACTCTTCTTTATCCACAATTTTTAACTTTTTTCTTTCTTTCTAGATCTTTATTTGTAATCGTTCACCGCAGATAAACTAAGCAAAATGGGTAAAGAAAAAGTTCATATTAACATCGTCGTCATTGGTCACGTAGATTCAGGTAAATCCACTACGACTGGTCACTTGATCTACAAATGCGGTGGTATTGACAAACGTACCATTGAAAAGTTTGAGAAGGAAGCTCAAGAAGTAAGTTTATTATTATTGTGCTAGTATTTATTTATAAATGCTGTTTTGTTCGTTAGAATCTTTTGTTTTAAAATTGTTTTCTTCATCATTGTTACCCAGAATTTTTTTATACATAAAAATATCAATAAATATGCATTATAACATTTGCCCTTTTACCGTGTGGTGATATCTGTACATAGCAAAATATGTCAAATTTTCAGCTTGGGACATAATGGATCGAGGCCTATCATTACTCACCCAGGTGAAGTACGTCTAGTTAGTTGTATTGATGAAAATTAATGTTCTGCCATATTTATTCTCAAATCTGAAAAGTCCCTTTTTTCTACTATGGGGACTTCACTTTGTTATAAATTGCAAAAGAATTGTAAATTTATAAATCAAGTAAATAGAAAAACATTTGCTTATAAGCCTGTACTGTACAGTACATTATAGGAAAACTACAGCCTTTGATCCATTCTATCCACTTCAAAACTTGCTGTTGTTGTGGTTCGTAATACCTAGTTGGTCATTTCTTCTTCAACACCAAATTATTTCTTTTTTGGATTCATGCATCTTATTTAAACAAAACAACTCTAAATGACCAGTATTTATGACAGAAAAGAACAATGATATGGAAAGGGGGATGTATTTTAGAAAATAATTAAAAATACACTCCTACCCTCTCCATCCCACAGGTCAGATCATTATTTTTTCTGTCATAAATACTATCATTTCTCGACCCTCCCTACTCCCCTTTCCCCTTTCTTCCAATTTTGGTTATTTAGACTTGTTTTGTTTTTAATTTATTAGCTTTAAAAACCCTAACCTAACAGCACAATGTGTCCTTTGATAAAGCTATTTTGTGGAATTAAATATACTGAATTTAGAAGCTATGTCTTCATATATTTATAAACTTCATGAAAATTCGATTAAAAATTTTAGGGTTTTATATATAATTCTGTACTTTTTGCAGGGCCATTTTACAGCCTTGTAAAATATATATTGTGTTGTTTATTTTCGTTTATCTATTTTTTATTGTTTTTGTGGTATTAAGTTTATAAGGTGGAGCATCATCTAGCACAATTTTTTGAATGCGATATTGACCAAAATGGTTTTTTGCCTTAAAACTCAAAACAAACCAAAATATAATTCTATGGTTATCTAGTGTGATTTCTCTGTATATTTGGGAAGGGGGGAATTATTGAAAATACAATCTTGCCAATTTATTGTGCTCATTATAAAGTGTTTATTTTATACTTTATTTATGTTTACTATTTAGAGAAATATAGTTATATAAATTTGTTACTAGTGGTATTTTATCATTTTAATGTTTATCTAGTGTGCTCTTAGCTTTGTCTATTATGTTGGCAAAGTTGAAAAATAACTTGGCTACTGTTAATTACTTATTAAACTATAGGCTACATTATTTTTTAAAAGAATGATGAATTTAATTAAATTAAAAAATATAAAGTTAATGAAAATGTATTTATCACTGAAGGTTTATCCACAGCCCAGCTCCATATTTGTGTTTAAATACAATTTATGGCGTTTTTTCTGTGGAATATAATTGCTGGGTTTTCTATTGTTTTCATATATTTATATACATGGAACATTGGGAATCCAGCTACAAATATAGACTTATCCCCCCCCCCTCTCATAAGATCGATTTAATTTAACCCTTTGAGTGCCACAAGAAAATTTTCATAACTCACCCAAAAATGCCACAGGTATAAATGGTTTTTTGGAGAACTTTGTTATAATTGACACAGATTAAATTGTATACAAGATATCTTAACAAATTTAGTGTCAAAATGTTCAGTGTTACCTAGGCTACAATTATATTTGTAAATAAGTTGGATTCTATATGTAAAAAAAAATTATTTATTAAAAACCAAACTTTAGATAATTTAGAAAATAAAATTTTACATTTTTTTTTTTACCTCACAAACCAAAAATATTTTATATATGGGAAGTGTGCTATTTTCTATCTATATACTGTTTTCTATAAGTGACCAAATTTTTAAATTATTTGGTTGAAAACCAAACTCAAACAAAAAACTTTTATCTCAGAACTAACCTATCCCAACCTATCCTAGGCCTATTTTGTTTACCTGATGTACTAGGTTAATCTAAGTTTAAATCAATATCACTATCACTAAACTGATTGTCACTATCACTTTCTGGTTGATATAACGGGTGTCATTCCCAAATAAATGTAACAAATCATCTTCAGAGGCTAAAGAGTCATCGTCTGAATAACCTAAAAGTAATCTGTCTACTTCGCTACCTCTTAGATTTTCTTCCGCCATTTCAAAGCAATATATTATCCAAAATACTACTTTAAACTTGTAATAACTAAAATAATAACCTTCAACAAACAAATAATAAAATATCACGAACAACAAACTTTAAAAAAACTGATGACTGTAGCGAGAAAATAATATCAACACACAATAATATCAGTACACTTCTAACCTGCAAGTGAAAATGACAACAGCTGATTTTGTGCATCAGTAATTGTTGTCATCTGTTTAGTTAGCTAAAACAAAATTTTTTCCACCACTGAATATCACTGGATATACCACAAAGTATTTTAAAACACCGAAATATTATATAGCAGATTACAAATAAATTAATTAAACTACGAAATACGCAGTGGCGATGGATCGTCACCGTGGCATTTCTCGCACGAAAAAATGGTGACGATAAATCGTCACCGTGGCACCCAAAGGGTTAAAGACTATTTATTTTAAGTTTTTTTTATTGGATATATTTTATGTATCTATTAATTATTTTTATACCAAATGTATATTTCATTAAAATAATCACCTTCCAGCAGTTCTGTTTTACATTTTACTAAACAATGTTGTGTATTACAATATTGTGCAATACAATAGTTCTTAGGAAGGGTTATTCTGTATGTAACAATAATTTGTTATTTCAGTTAAAAATCCACTTTTTATATTGCTACCATTAATCTAAATGTATACATAAATTAAATCATAGTAATCAAGTACTTTAGTTTTATTATTTATCCAAATAGCAGCAAGATCTAACGTTATTAATCATTGTTTATTTTTTAATTTTTTTATGGTTACTAAAAATGAATCTTACAATGAAGTATCATCAAAAGTTTTAAATTTTCATTAGTTTTTATATCTCTTAAAACCAAATTTCCTAAGTTTTTTAATTCAGTCAAGTTCTCATGTTGAACCTTAAATTAATATGGCGCAGTTTGTTTATTTTGATGAATTTTATCTTATTTTTAAATTAATAGTTTTTATTTGGTTTTCTAGATGGGCAAGGGTTCTTTCAAGTATGCATGGGTATTGGACAAGCTCAAAGCTGAGCGTGAACGTGGTATCACCATTGATATTGCTTTGTGGAAGTTTGAAACTGCCAAATATTACGTCACAATCATTGATGCCCCTGGCCACAGAGATTTCATTAAGAACATGATTACAGGAACTTCACAGGTCAGTTTTATTGTTAACCAAAAATTCAATTTTTATTTTTGTGATAATTTTTTCTTTCATGGTTCTTGTAAAATTTTTTAATGTTAATTTTATTCTAGGCTGATTGTGCTGTGTTGATCGTTGCTGCTGGTACTGGTGAATTTGAAGCTGGTATTTCCAAGAATGGACAGACTCGTGAACATGCACTTCTGGCCTATACTCTGGGTGTCAAACAATTGGTTGTGGGTGTCAATAAAATGGACTCAACTGAACCACCATTCAGTGAAGTAAGTAGAAGTACTAATTTAACTATAATTTTAATTATTAATATTGGATGATTTTTAGAAGCAAGTTTTAAAAGGAAGTAAAATTAGGATTTTAAATATAGCTTCCAAAAATCTATTTATTTAGAAAACTAAAGATAAAAAATTTATATTTTGTATAGATCATTAGACTTATACTGTGCTCAAATACTACAATTTAATGCTTGCTTTGAGTTTATGATGATTTATGGTCCGTGTTGTTGACATTTTATGAAAAAAAAACTTACCTCATCTGACTACTCAAAAAGTGAAGCATTTATTATATCATAAAATTATGGCTAAGTTATATTACCATTATTTAATGCAACATTAAAGTTGCTTGTATTTAATTTTTTCTTTTTCAAAATTAATATATTTTGGTCTGTGTGTTATGCATGGTCTTTCTTTACCTTCTCCTTTCATTAATTCAAAATGTGTCCATTGGGTTTGATGCATTTTGGAGATAAGTGCTATTGTTTATTAAAAGGTTAAATTTGACCAAATGAAGAAAAATAAGGTAAAATTTTTTTCATATACAGTCAACTCTCGATTAACCGTAATCGGATCAACCGCGTTGCGGCTTAACCGCGATACCAATATTTATTATGTACAATGTGCAGCTGTGTTGCGATAATATTCGTAGTTGGGTCGGAACAGTTGATTATTTTCAGAAACAGTAAAGTTAGACTAAGCCTATTCGAAATATGTTTTTTTTACTTTTGCAGTACAGTACAGTAATTTTAATATTTTCTCGTGAAGTAGTTTTAAAAAAAGTGTGTTTATTTTGTGTGTGTAAATAATTTGTTTAATTTTTGTGTATGATAATAATAATAATGCTCTTTTTACTGCAGTTTATGAGGTATGTATGTTAATAAAACTCATTTAACCTGTTTATTTTAAAATTTACTATTGTTTTTACCGTTTTGCGGGTTAACCGCGATTTTACTTATCCGGGAAGCCTTAACCCTATATTATCCCGGATAATCGAGAGTTGAGTGTAATTTAATGGCTGTTGATAAAATTTTAATTTATATAACGATTATAGTATTATTTAAAAATTGTGAAACAATGAGTCTATGATGAATTTATTGGTCCGTGTTGTTGAGATTCTATGAAAAAATTCTCTAACCTTTTCTGAAAACTCTAAAATTGTTTGCACATTAACTTATCATACCATAACCAATATTTGAGATTATTTTCTATAATTCATTATTATATTTGTATTGTTTTTCATGTATTGATGTAACACATGTTGAAATTATCAAACTCATTATATTTCTTTTCTCTCATTGTTATATAGCCCCGTTTCGAAGAAATCAAAAAGGAAGTAAGCAATTACATCAAGAAGATTGGTTACAATCCTGCTACAGTAGCTTTTGTTCCTATCTCCGGCTGGCACGGGGACAACATGTTGGAGCCTTCTGAAAAGATGCCCTGGTTCAAGGGATGGGCTATTGAACGTAAGGAAGGCAAGGCTGATGGCAAGTGTTTGATTGAGGCTTTAGATGCCATCCTTCCTCCTAGCCGACCAACAGAGAAACCCCTTAGGCTTCCACTACAGGTAAGGTATTCATTTTTTATAAACAGATTGCCTTTATTAAGTTCATCAGCCCAAAACCCATTTGTAACAAAAATTTTAAATTTTGTAATAGCAGTTTCTTTTTATATTGCAATTGATATTTTTGTTATACATTTCAACTTTTATGAACTTTTCGTAGAAGCAGATTTTTGACGGATAATTATTATTCATTGAAATTTTATTTTTAACTTTCATAAAACATTTAAATTATAGTCATTATGGTTATATTTCTACCTATTAGACTATTTTAGTGCCTGTAATTTAATGATGATCATGTCGGGGCCATTGATTTAAAATGAAAAAAAGACAATCATGGTGAGGTTATTTACTGAAAATTGCAGCAAGGCTTATAATATCATTACTTTATTACATGCATTACTTGGGACAAGCTTTCAATTAAGAATTGTAATAAAATATGATTGTTTAACTAAAGATTTGAAAATTTAAGCTTCATTTTGGTTGTATTTTCATTTGTTAGAAAGGAATTAATTTCATTTGCTTTCTTATACATTTGTCATTAGTTTTATAGTTTAATGGTAAAGAATATTCTATAATTTTATTTTAGAACCCATATTATATCAAATATTTTTTCTTATAACATGAGTTGAATATTAAAACAACTTCAAGAGTGTTTAAGCAAGAGTGACTTACGGATGGTTGGGGGGGGATCTTATTAATCCTCTAACCGGCGTATGTTTAAGGTTTTGTAAACGTTTTGTTTTCTTAAAAAAATCATAAAAAATATTATTTTTGTACAAAACCTAACTTATAAGACATCATTTTTCTCAGAAAGATGCATAGAATTCATCTATGTAATACTTTTTTTTTTCTTTTTTTTTTATAAAAACGCTTTTGGAATAAATATGTTAGATGTCAAAAAATGAAGTTAACATTTTTCAGAAAAACCTGTATCATCCATAATAAATAGCTTACCACATTTTTCCAAGATATACATAAGTTTAGTGTAATATTTGTGAATATATATTTAGAAAAAAAGAGGGAAAAAAATACATTTTCAAAAAAATTTACGAAAAGGGGGATTTTGTTAGCTTATTTTCAAAAATTCACCAAAATAGTATTACAAACAATAATACTGATATTGTAATTTGTATACACAATTTATAATAAATAAATAAATCAAACCAAATATAATCCCAAGTCATATACGCACTACATCTTTCACATGTCATTTTAGTACACAAATATCGCTAACTACCAAGTAAAAAAACAATAACCTAAAACTAACTGTAGGATTTAGCAAGTAATACCAACTTGTAGAATGAAATCTTCTCTACAACATACTGTAAAGATCGTTTACAAAATATCGATTGAATAATCGATTATCTTAATTAGTAAACTGCACCGAATGCCAATTGAAATTCTTTCAGTTTGGTACTACTTTGGTTAAATATATCTCGCGATCTGTGACACATAGAACAATTTGTAAACCACGGATCGAAAGAGAAAGATGTGATATACAGAACAGTGTTTTAGTTGACCTGTTTGACAGAAATATAGATTTGTGAACATATGAGAAAAAATGGTGCCATTTCTACTTACCACCGCACAGTTCAAATCTTTGATTTTACGCATAAAATATTACCACCGCACAGTTCAAATCTTTGATTTTACGCATAAAATAATGCAAACTACATATTTTTTTAATATTATTTATAACGTTTTGTGGTATTTTTTTTTTTTTTTTTGCATTATTACGCATCTACAGGACATTAGCTTTTCAACGGTATTTTATTTATTACGATAGGACGATTCTTAATGGGTGAAATGTTGAATTGCAAAATACATGTTTTAGAGTCTTGTGAACTAAACCATGCGTCAACACTCGACCCGAAATGGGGTTGAGTCGCAACTATAGGGTTAATAGTCTTATTCAAACCAATAATTTTATAATTGGGAATAGAGACATTATGTTTATTTGGATTTGTTAATAGACAGCTACTCTACTTATATATGATAATATGTAAGAGTCAAGAGGTTAATATGAAGTGTAGGGATGTTATTTTTAATAGTTCAGTGATCATATTTGTGTTGCAAGTTAATGATGATCATGTCGGGGCCATTGATTTAAAATGAAACAAAGACAATCATGGTGAGGTTATTTACTGAAACTTGCCACAAGATGATATTACATTAATGTGTGAGGAGGAATATTAAACACAACTAATAAATTGGTTAGTTTTATTACAATTAAGATTTATCACAATAGTTACAGTACCCTGCTCCATATTAAATGAAAATATTTATTGTGGAGTTAATTCAGTAACTGTTATAATAATGCCTATATCGCTATAGTTCATCCATGATGTATGTTTGAATTACGTAATATACGCTACACTACAATGTTTAGGATAAGTTTTTGAAACTTATGTTGGAGTTATTTCACACACAAAATGTTAAAATGGAACGAAAGTGTGGTTTCAGTTGATGATTACAGTACCCTGCAGCCTATATTTGTTGTAGAATTATTTTAAAGAACAAATGTTATATCGCTATATTTCAAATCTGCTTTAAGTTTGAATTATACAAAATATGCATCTACATTTGAGATGTGCAAGCCCTAGTAATATGCGAGTTTTTGACAACAGCTGTAAAATTTCCGAGCCTTCGAAAACCCGGCACTGATGGTATAAGACTGAACTAAAGTATAAAAAAAAAAGGAGTCGCAATTTGATATCGTATATGGAACAGATATGATATTTATATATTTGGTTGGCCTTGGGATAAAAAGAAGTTTTTTTTATTATTATTTGTAGATCTGAGGAAGTTAGCAGAAGAAAGGAAATAAGCTCCCTTAATACCCCACTTGCCCGCTTCAAATGTGATGACATGTCAACACACATCACTGAAGACATACGGGAAACCAAAATGTTCCTATTTTAATAGTTTTATTTTAAACTCCACTCCCGGTAAGTTATTCATTTATAAACAGATTATCTTTATAAGTTCATCAGCCCAAAACCCATTTGTAACCAAATTTTTAAATTGTGTAATAGCAGTTTCTTTTTATACTACAATTATAATTTTGTTGTACATGTCAAATTTTAAGAACTTTTCATAGAAGCAGATTTTTGACTGATAATTAATATTCTTTAAAATTGTATTTTTAACTTTCGTAAAGCATTTAAGTTATAGTAATTACGGTTATATTTCTACCTATTAGACTATTTTACTGCCTGTAATTTAATGATGATCATGTCGGGGCCATTGATTTAAAATGAAAAAAAGACAATCATGGTGAGGTTATTTACTGAAAATTGCAGCAAGGCTTATAATATCATTACTTTGTTACATGCATTACTTGGGACAAGCATTCGATTAAGAATTGTAATAAAATATGACTTTGTTTAACTAAAGATTTGAAAATTTAAGGTTGATTTTGGTTGTATTTTTATTTGTTGAAAAGGAAGTAATTTCATTTACTTTATCTTATACATTTATGATTAGTTTTATAGCAAGGAATATTCTATAATTTTAGAACCCATAATATATCAAATATATTTTTCTTATACTGTAATATGAGTTGAATATTAAACAACTTCAAGAGTCTGTTTAAGCAAAAGAGTGACTTACACACGGTGTGGGAGAATCTTATTAATAGAATTGTTCAAACCAATAATTTATAATTGGTAATAGAGACATTATGTTTATTTAGATTTGTTATTAGACAGCTACTCTCTTCAGTGGTCGTATTTGGGTTGCAAGTTAATGATGATCATGTCGGGGCCATTGATTTAAAATGAAACAAAGACAATCATGGTGAGGTTATTTACTGAAACTTGCCACAAGATGATATTACATTAATGTGTGGGGAGGAATATTAAACACAACTAATAAATTGGTTAGTTTTATTACAATTAAGATTTATCACAATAGTTACAGTACCCTGCTCCATATTAAATGAAAATATTTATTGTGGAGTTAATTCAGTAACTGTTATAATAATGCCTATATCGCTATAGTTCATCCATGATGTATGTTTGAATTACGTAATATACGCTACACTACAATGTTTAGGATAAGTTTTTGAAACTTATGTTGGAGTTATTTCACACACAAAATGTTAAAATGGAACGAAAGTGTGGTTTCAGTTGATGATTACAGTACCCTGCAGCCTATATTTGTTGTAGAATTATTTTAAAGAACAAATGTTATATCGCTATATTTCAAATCTGCTTTAAGTTTGAATTATACAAAATATGCATCTACATTTGAGATGTGCAAGCCCTAGTAATATGCGAGTTTTTGACAACAGCTGTAAAATTTCCGAGCCTTCGAAAACCCGGCACTGATGGTATAAGACTGAACTAAAGTATAAAAAAAAAAAGGAGTCGCAATTTGATATCGTATATGGAACAGATATGATATTTATATATTTGGTTGGCCTTGGGATAAAAAGAAGTTTTTTTTATTATTATTTGTAGATCTGAGGAAGTTAGCAGAAGAAAGGAAATAAGCTCCCTTAATACCCCACTTGCCCGCTTCAAATGTGATGACATGTCAACACACATCACTGAAGACATACGGGAAACCAAAATGTTCCTATTTTAATAGTTTTATTTTAAACTCCACTCCCGGTAAGTTATTCATTTATAAACAGATTATCTTTATAAGTTCATCAGCCCAAAACCCATTTGTAACCAAATTTTTAAATTGTGTAATAGCAGTTTCTTTTTATACTACAATTATAATTTTGTTGTACATGTCAAATTTTAAGAACTTTTCATAGAAGCAGATTTTTGACTGATAATTAATATTCTTTAAAATTGTATTTTTAACTTTCGTAAAGCATTTAAGTTATAGTAATTACGGTTATATTTCTACCTATTAGACTATTTTACTGCCTGTAATTTAATGATGATCATGTCGGGGCCATTGATTTAAAATGAAAAAAAGACAATCATGGTGAGGTTATTTACTGAAAATTGCAGCAAGGCTTATAATATCATTACTTTGTTACATGCATTACTTGGGACAAGCATTCGATTAAGAATTGTAATAAAATATGACTTTGTTTAACTAAAGATTTGAAAATTTAAGGTTGATTTTGGTTGTATTTTTATTTGTTGAAAAGGAAGTAATTTCATTTACTTTATCTTATACATTTATGATTAGTTTTATAGCAAGGAATATTCTATAATTTTAGAACCCATAATATATCAAATATATTTTTCTTATACTGTAATATGAGTTGAATATTAAACAACTTCAAGAGTCTGTTTAAGCAAAAGAGTGACTTACACACGGTGTGGGAGAATCTTATTAATAGAATTGTTCAAACCAATAATTTATAATTGGTAATAGAGACATTATGTTTATTTAGATTTGTTATTAGACAGCTACTCTCTTCAGTGGTCGTATTTGGGTTGCAAGTTAATGATGATCATGTCGGGGCCATTGATTTAAAATGAAACAAAGACAATCATGGTGAGGTTATTTACTGAAACTTGCCACAAGATGATATTACATTAATGTGTGGGGAGGAATATTAAACACAACTAATAAATTGGTTAGTTTTATTACAATTAAGATTTATCACAATAGTTACAGTACCCTGCTCCATATTAAATGAAAATATTTATTGTGGAGTTAATTCAGTAACTGTTATAATAATGCCTATATCGCTATAGTTCATCCATGATGTATGTTTGAATTACGTAATATACGCTACACTACAATGTTTAGGATAAGTTTTTGAAACTTATGTTGGAGTTATTTCACACACAAAATGTTAAAATGGAACGAAAGTGTGGTTTCAGTTGATGATTACAGTACCCTGCAGCCTATATTTGTTGTAGAATTATTTTAAAGAACAAATGTTATATCGCTATATTTCAAATCTGCTTTAAGTTTGAATTATACAAAATATGCATCTACATTTGAGATGTGCAAGCCCTAGTAATATGCGAGTTTTTGACAACAGCTGTAAAATTTCCGAGCCTTCGAAAACCCGGCACTGATGGTATAAGACTGAACTAAAGTATAAAAAAAAAAAGGAGTCGCAATTTGATATCGTATATGGAACAGATATGATATTTATATATTTGGTTGGCCTTGGGATAAAAAGAAGTTTTTTTTATTATTATTTGTAGATCTGAGGAAGTTAGCAGAAGAAAGGAAATAAGCTCCCTTAATACCCCACTTGCCCGCTTCAAATGTGATGACATGTCAACACACATCACTGAAGACATACGGGAAACCAAAATGTTCCTATTTTAATAGTTTTATTTTAAACTCCACTCCCGGTAAGTTATTCATTTATAAACAGATTATCTTTATAAGTTCATCAGCCCAAAACCCATTTGTAACCAAATTTTTAAATTGTGTAATAGCAGTTTCTTTTTATACTACAATTATAATTTTGTTGTACATGTCAAATTTTAAGAACTTTTCATAGAAGCAGATTTTTGACTGATAATTAATATTCTTTAAAATTGTATTTTTAACTTTCGTAAAGCATTTAAGTTATAGTAATTACGGTTATATTTCTACCTATTAGACTATTTTACTGCCTGTAATTTAATGATGATCATGTCGGGGCCATTGATTTAAAATGAAAAAAAGACAATCATGGTGAGGTTATTTACTGAAAATTGCAGCAAGGCTTATAATATCATTACTTTGTTACATGCATTACTTGGGACAAGCATTCGATTAAGAATTGTAATAAAATATGACTTTGTTTAACTAAAGATTTGAAAATTTAAGGTTGATTTTGGTTGTATTTTTATTTGTTGAAAAGGAAGTAATTTCATTTACTTTATCTTATACATTTATGATTAGTTTTATAGCAAGGAATATTCTATAATTTTAGAACCCATAATATATCAAATATATTTTTCTTATACTGTAATATGAGTTGAATATTAAACAACTTCAAGAGTCTGTTTAAGCAAAAGAGTGACTTACACACGGTGTGGGAGAATCTTATTAATAGAATTGTTCAAACCAATAATTTATAATTGGTAATAGAGACATTATGTTTATTTAGATTTGTTATTAGACAGCTACTCTCTTCAGTGGTCGTATTTGGGTTGCAAGTTAATGATGATCATGTCGGGGCCATTGATTTAAAATGAAACAAAGACAATCATGGTGAGGTTATTTACTGAAACTTGCCACAAGATGATATTACATTAATGTGTGGGGAGGAATATTAAACACAACTAATAAATTGGTTAGTTTTATTACAATTAAGATTTATCACAATAGTTACAGTACCCTGCTCCATATTAAATGAAAATATTTATTGTGGAGTTAATTCAGTAACTGTTATAATAATGCCTATATCGCTATAGTTCATCCATGATGTATGTTTGAATTACGTAATATACGCTACACTACAATGTTTAGGATAAGTTTTTGAAACTTATGTTGGAGTTATTTCACACACAAAATGTTAAAATGGAACGAAAGTGTGGTTTCAGTTGATGATTACAGTACCCTGCAGCCTATATTTGTTGTGGAATTATTTTAAATCTGCTTTAGGTTTGAATTACAAAATATGCAACTACATTTGAGATGTAGCAAGCCTCCGTAATGTGCAAGTTTTTTACAATGGCCGTAAATTTATCGAGACTTTGAAAACCAGGCTTAGTGTTTTGAGCTTGAATTGATTTTACGAGCCCGGTTCAATGTTAGGAACTCTGCAATTTTCTGAGGAGGTCTTGCTTTTATGAGCTTGGTTCTGTTTCCAAACAAGGTCCAAACTGATGGTATGACACTGAACGAACGGATATGATATTATCTTTGGTTGCTCTTCTCATGAGATATAAAGAAGTCTTTATTTACCGTATGTAGATCTGAGGAAGTTAGCAGAAGAAAGGAAATAAGCTCCTTTAATACCCCACTTGCGTGTTTTGGATATGATGGCTTATGTCATCAACACATCACTGAAGACATACAGAAACAAAAATGTTCCAATTTTAATAATTTTATTTTAAACAGCCAAACATAGAAAATCAGATTTCAAAATTGTAATTCTTAATAAAATTGAATTTGTTTTGTGTTGAATTTTAAAGAATTGATAAAACCATTCAGTTGTAGGCCCTATTATCTCTTATTGATTACAGCATTCTTCCAATATTAACGAAAGCGCAAAATTGAATCAAATAATCTATCGATAAGAGGATTTTTATTATTGAACATTTTTATAAAGTATTAAATAATAGGACCTTAGCCATTGTTAGAAGTGGGAAAAAAAGGGAAAAAAGAAAGAAAAAAAGTTTATCATTCAGGAACTGAATAATTGAATAAATCCTGTGAATCACAAAGTAGAGGTGAGGCGAGAAATGATTATAAGTAGGGAATAGAGATCAACGATTCTACACAAAGAATACAAACATTAAGCAGAAGCTTTACTTAAGAAACTAATTAATTGGTTAGTTTTAGTACAGTTAAGATAATAATAGTTACAGTACCTCTGCTCCATATTAAATGAAAATATTTATAGTCGAGTTAATTCAGTAGCTGTTAAAATAATGCCTATGTCGCTATAGTTCATTCATAATGTATGTTTGAATTACATAATATACGCTACACTACAATGTTTAGTATAAGTTTTTGAAACTTATGTTGAAGTTATTTCACACAAAAATGTTGTATTTTATGATGTCTTGGTTTTAATACCAATGTGGTTTTAGTTGTTGATTATAGTACCCTGTTCTATATGAAATTTCACATATTTATTGTGGAGTTATTTAAATAACAAAGTAATTTTCATTATATCGCTATATTTAAAATTTGCCTTAGCTTTGAATTATGCAGCTACATTAGAGATGTGCGAGCCCTTGAATTTTTGAGCCGAGCTTTAACGTTTGTAGATCAGAAGAAGTTAACAGTAGAAAGGAAGTAAGCTGTCTCATTGGTGTCTCCACTTGTCAACTTCATGTGATGACTTTTTGTGCCAACACACATCACTGAAGACATACGGAAACCAAAATATTCCAGTTTTAACCATTTTATTTTAAACAACAGCCAAATATAGAAAATACTATTTCAAAATCATAACTCTTGGACAAATCTATGAGGATTTGTATTATTCAACATTTTTATAAAGTCTTGTATTATAATAGAACCT
The DNA here is from genome assembly GCA_963513935.1 of Aphrophora alni. Lineage (NCBI taxonomy): Eukaryota > Metazoa > Arthropoda > Insecta > Hemiptera > Aphrophoridae > Aphrophora > Aphrophora alni. The sequence goes on from OY740773.1 coordinate 84,224,133, forward strand.
TAACCATTGTTAGAAGAGACCCAATAAAATAGAAAAAAACTGGTGTATCATCCAGGAAACAAAAACACCCAGGTTAAAGCAGTGATCGAGGAGATTAGGAGAGATAATAATAATAAGTAGGGAATGTACGTGAACGATTCTCCATAAGGAATACAAACACTAAGCAGAAGTTTTATTTAAAAAATAAGATTGAATTATACTTTTTAATATTAGCATTTTTATATATTATTTGAAACAAAAGTTTTAGAGTCTGTGAGTGGTTATTTATCTGTCTATTTCCGTCAGTTTACAAGTACTTCTCCTTTCCCTCTTCACTGATTTCTCTCCATATTGTCCATTCCAAAACAAAAGTATGAGATTATATTTCAAACTAAAATTTGTCTGAAGCTTATAAAAAAACACGGATAACAACTTGAACTCGTTATAAGAATTGATAAAAGTTAAAGGTTCTATTAAAGCTCAAGTTTGAATTATGCTCAATTTACCCCCAAGGCTCGAGCTCAAATTAATAAACCCTGACTCTCGCACCTCTAAGCTACATTATATTATTTTCATGTGATGAAAACTAAATTTTCAAGGAAAGGAAAAAACCATAAAAGAGATGTTCGTATTTTATTTGACGAGAATTTTAATTGTGATATCTATTATTTTAATTCAAATTTATTTGGTAAAAATTATAAAAGAATTTACCATTCCTTTCTAATTCCTAAATTCCTTTCTTCTACCTAAATTGAAAATAGTTTAAAATTTTTATATATTGCATTTAAAAAATCTAAACTAATAAGTACTTCAATAGTTTAAACATTGTTGGTTTATATATGGAAATATTTACTTAATGTTTTATTTTTCCATAGGATGTATACAAAATTGGTGGTATTGGAACAGTGCCTGTAGGACGAGTTGAAACTGGAGTGTTGAAACCTGGTATGGTAGTCACATTTGCCCCTGCTAACCTTACAACTGAAGTCAAGTCCGTTGAAATGCATCATGAAGCTCTACAAGAAGCTGTACCCGGAGACAACGTAGGTTTTAACGTAAAGAACGTATCCGTCAAGGAATTGAGGCGAGGCTATGTTGCTGGAGACTCCAAGAACAACCCACCCAAGGCTGCTCAGGATTTTACAGCTCAGGTTTGTTAAATCAATTTCTATAAATATACAGTATACATTAGACTCCCCTCTTGTTCGGATCCATTTGTTTCGGACTTTGGATGGCCATCTGCGTATGAGTCACACACTCGCATGCACACCTCACACCGCTTTATCTGGAGCCAGCAAAAACAAACAAGTCATTACCTGCTTATCTAGCATTGTAGATCTAGTTCCTTAATTTTTTTTTTTTTTTGCTACTGTGGACGTGCATTTGACATTATTGTGTAAAGCTTTTACTTCAGTACTGTATTACTGTACAGTATATAGTTTTGTTAGTAAGTACAAATATAATTATATTCAGTAGTGTTTTGTATAGTTTCTTTACAGTGAGTGTTAAACGGAAACGTAATTTCGTATCTAGAACAGTTAGACAGACAAAGGTGAATCTGTGATTGTGGGTATAAGCATAGTTTAGTTTTATTCTTGTACAGTAAACTTGTAACAATCCAGCTTAAACAGCATTTTACTAACTTTTCCACTAAAACTGCAATTACAGTACTCGACATATTTAGATATTTAATTCCCATTTACTTCTGATGGTTCGGACAGGAGTTCGGTCCCGACGAATCAACTGTAAATATAAAATATACGGAATAAATTGATTAGTTATTAAAAAACTATTATAGTTAAATATATGTTTTGTTAGTGGTTTTATATTTAATGATTTTTTATTATTTATTAGATTACATTTTTCTATAATTAATCTTATTTCATTAATATTTTTTTATTAATATTATATATTTATTTTTTGTGTTTTGGTTTATGGTATATTTGTAATTTGAATTTCAAAATGAGTGTTTATCTTTAACAAACTCTACACTTGATAAAAAAAGCGTTTGATAGATTGTAATTGATTTTAGGAATCATGAATTTATTTTCAAAAGGTAGGCGTTTAATTATTAAAACTAAACTATACCAAATGATTTCTATAATGTAAAAGCTCTTGCCTTACTGTTCTTATATATCCTATCCTTGCGATTAAGCTGTTGTTATACAACCTACTTTTATTTTAAATTTATTTTTGAATTGTTATCGATTTTCTTTGGGGTTAGGTTGGTGCCGGTTTATTTAAAAAAAAAAAAAAATTATTAATAATAAATAATAAATAAATAAATTAAATATAACACAAATAATTAATCAATAAAAATATCAAATGTATTAGAAAAGAAGAATGTGTATATATATATATATATAAAAAAATTTTCATCAACAATTCCAGTTTCTCTTCTTAATCACTTAAACAAAAAATATATATATTTATTTTAACAAAAAAAAAACTAGTTCAATCTCACCAATAGTTGTAATACTTTCTTTCCTCAACACTGTTTCTTGGTAATTGTTTATTTTAATACTATTAATCCTTTACTCATATTTTCACCATCACTTCAATATTTCATTAAAAAAAAAAATTATTTTACTTTCTGAATTGTATTTCACATATTATAACATGTCAACTGTACCTTCTTACATTATTCAAAAGACTAATAAATTTTTTTTTCTTTTTTCTCCTTTTCACTGTTGTTTTCCATCGCATGTTTTACTTGTTGTTTTGCACATAATATGTTTTCTTCTTTTTATTGACTTGCTTACTAGATCCTTTATATATATTAATAAATTAATCTAAATGTTTAATTCATATATTTTAAATAATGAAATAAAATTTAAAAAAAAAATGAAACACTTGAACAAGCTCCATATAATACTTGTCTTGATCAAGGAATTTCCAAATTTATGCTATTTGTTGTACAGATCCACTTCTCAACATCATTTTGAATTGTTATACTGTCATTTATAATTAAACTGCCCTTAGTATAAATAAATGATTTATTATATTATGCACTTGTTCGAATTGTTATTCTAATAACTGTTGTAATTTAATTTACACTATATGTTTGTTATTTATTGTTTTTCAGGTTATTGTACTGAATCACCCAGGACAAATTTCAAATGGTTATACACCTGTATTGGATTGCCACACAGCACATATTGCTTGTAAATTCTCCGAAATCAAAGAGAAGTGCGACCGTCGTACTGGTAAGATGTGTATATATATATCATTGTTATTATAAGGAGAAATCTATTCTTCATCTTTCTTCCACCTATGCTTTCCAAATGTTTCTAACAGTTTCAATTTTTAATGTATAAAAATTAAACAATATTTTTTCACCCTAAAAATCACATTTTTCCTTCTTTTGTTTCAATTTAAATTGAGATTGGTACATATTATTGTATCGGACATTTGTTAGATCATTGTAATAGTAATTTTTCAAGCTTTCATTATCATGTAACCAAAATTCTATACACCAAAAGGTAAAAATTCTATGTAGTTGGTATGTTTTGGCATCGGAGAATATAACAAAATATGTCTTCTTTGTTCATATAGTTTTTGTAAATGTTAATTCTTCTCCAAATACCTTAAGTTAACTTTATTTTATAGTATTTTTCTTCCTCTTTTAAACTACGTTTCCAAATTATCGTAGCTGTCATATAGTTTTTGAGATGTATACATTCTACAAAGTTGTAACCAATTGAGTTTTCTTTTCGATACTTTGTGCGAAATATCAAATATGGATTAGTAATACTGTATTTTGATTTTTATAGCATTGATAAATGGAATTTCAGATTTGTCTGTTTTATTTCATTCCCCTGTCCAGCTAATATTTAGTACTGGACAGACACAAGGAACTTGTTCGTTGAGTTGTAACAAAGCAATCTCATGCTAAGCGGTGTGTAGGCACATTTAACTGCACAGTAAATAGTTGTTTTTCTAGTTTTATGGATTCAAATTTATTGTAATATGTGAACAGATTTATTGTTACACCTATTATAGCAAGTTTCCAGCTGATTTTTAGGTTAAAATTTTTGGACATGAAGACAATTTTTCTCATTTTTTATTACTTTACTAAAAAATGTATCACATTGTAGAAAATGTATAAATTCATAGTTCAATTTTACGTACATTTCTAAACAATGGTATATATACAAGTTGTGTTTTGCACAATATTAACAGTTTTGGTGAATTTCTAAAAATAATTCTAACTTTTCAATAAGTTTTTCCCATCATAAAAATTGATTTTTCAGCATGTAAATTTTATAGTTTGATTAACTTTTCATCAACTATATTTCAAATTTTCAAAAAATTTGTTGTATAGTAAATATAGACTTATGTGGAACTAAGACTTTGGCTTCAGTTATTGAACAATTTTTGATTCCCAACATACTTGTACCAAAACCTTTACATCTAATTTTTTTCATTACACCACATAAATTTTTATATACCTTTCTGAGATAAATGTTATATAACAAGTTGTGTTTTGCGGAATACGATGTATCAATATGTATTTACAACTAAATTACAAACCTTTTGGCAATGTTGAAATAATTTGTTACATTGTGTGTGACTGTGAGATTTTTCACTTTTTATTTTAAACAACAGAGGATGATAATACAAATTTTACAAAAGTTGTTATTTTTAGGAAACCAACATATTTCAATTAACAGTTAACCTATGTAAGTTTAGGCACCTAGCATTCCGTTAATGAGTATTCCTATTTAACAGGAATTACAACAGTGTATATTCAGTGTACAGATGGTCTATAAGTGTGTTCAATTTTTGAATTGCTTATTTAAATTTAAAGTCCATCATAAATATCTTTTTTTTGTAAAATTTTATCAAAACAGCATTTTTTTTTTAAACTGGTGTCAGTTTGTCGTTTTGATTATTAACCTCTTGACATGTGGAGGTGGTAATGATTTTTTCAGGTAGCTTTTAATTTTATGTATATAAGAAAATGGAATGTTTATGTACAGAAATATATATTTTTAAATTATTTATTGACATGTTCAACCTCAATGAATTTTTTTTGTAGGTAAAACAACAGAAGAAAATCCTAAATCGATCAAATCTGGTGATGCTGCTATCGTTATTCTTGTCCCCTCTAAGCCTATGTGTGTAGAATCTTTCCAGGAGTTCCCTCCTCTAGGACGTTTTGCCGTACGTGATATGAGGCAAACTGTCGCCGTTGGTGTAATCAAGGTAAATTTTGTTTAGAATGCAAAACCTAGTTTTACAAGTTGTAGTAGACGTCTTATTTTTAACACAGCTTATTAAGTTATTTTGATGTACTTTGAAGAGTAGGTATGTTAATTTCATTTATTCTTTTCTATACTCTATTTCCTAAATGATGAGATATTTCAGCATGACTTTATAATGAGTGCAAAAAACTGATTTAATGAGCCTGATAGGAAATTTTTTATCTCTTACTATTTATATGTATTTAAACTTGTTCCTAATTATAAATGTTTTAATAAAATTTTGTATTTTATTATTATTTTTTTTATAGAGCGTTAACCCTAAAGATTTGTCCGCTGGTAAAGTAACGAAGGCCGCCGAGAAGGCCCAGAAGAAGAAATAACTAGGTGTGCAGGATGTCCAAATCACCACATGCTTCTTTGTCCGCTGTCTCCTTCAGTGGCTAAGGCAGCCATGTTTCCATCGCAAAGAATTCCGAAGGAAAGGCTGGTTGTCTTTCTTCCTTTTGTTTTATAATTTTTGATTTTGTAAACTCAAAGACTGAGTTTTTTAATTTTTGATTTGTAATTAGAATTACAAGGTTCTTCTTTTATTATTTTTATCATGTGGAGACGTAATCCTTCAAAATAACTTTAGTTTATGCATTGTAAAAAAAAATATATACCTTTTGTTATTTTGAAGCATACCCTGTTATTTAATAAAACTTAACTTAATTTTGCCAATTTAAATAAGTGTTTTAATTTACAATTTTGGTGACGATTTAAATCCGAATAAAGAAGCTTCATGACATGGAGGGAGAGTTCTGTGTTCTTTATTTTCTCTTCCTATTCTTAAATTTTGTGTTCAAAGTTTGCTAAAATAGTGTTGCAGTTGTGTAAAACTTTTTGCACATTTACAAACATATACTGATTAATCCATGCATATAGATTTGCATTTTTTGGATTTAGACAAACAATATATATGTATAAAATTATTTCTACACGTATTTGCGTGTAATACACATGTATACAACTAAAAACCCTTTTGTTGAAAAATGTATGTTTTTGTAGTTGTGGTGTGTATATGTGTGCATAAATATATACATGCAAAAATTTATATCAGAATACTTTGTATTACATCTACAACAAACAGTTACATATCCATATTTAGTATTTTTTTTACTGTAAAAAACTCTGCTTAAACTCCCCTAAAATGTTTTATAGGAACAATTGTAAAATAAAGGTCTCAACTTTTGTGCTCTCTCTCTCTATCCCAGTGATGACAAAACAATTTTGATAGGAAATTGTCGGCTACAATTTTTATGTGAAACTGTTTGATATCTTTTGAGATTTGAAAAAAGTTTTGGTCACCTTTTAACCCCCTCCTAGGGGGGGCAAGGCAGTGAGCTGGTGTATCTGATTTTCTCCCCTATTGGAGTAACCACAATATTTAACTTTTAACCAAATTTCATTTCTAGGGGATTGTCTAAATTGTCATAAAATTCTGTTTACTAAAAATTATTTTTAAAATTTTATACTTTGATACTGTTTACACTTTAATAATAATAAAAAAAAAAATTAAAATTAGTGAAAACATTTTTAAAGACCATAGGTAATTTATTTAATAATTGCATATATCAACTATATTATTGTGTTAATGAACCATATAGTTCTTTAAGATGACACAAAAATAACTTCCAAGATGTTAAATTAATTTTTTTTTTTTTAATTTACTTATATTATGGATTCTGTAGTTTACCCAGATAGTATAATTCATGTATGACAAATGGAGCACAAAAGGGATGGTTGGATTTGAAGTGTGGGTCTTGATGGTGGAGGGGGATAGGGAGGAAGATTATGACCAGTGCTAGAATATGTTAGTATTTCCTCTGCCTAGTAATAGCCATGTAGAATGATCAACATTATTATGCTAGCTGGATCAGTTATTTAGAAACAACAAATTGTTTATTGTGCAATGACTGTTCAGGACATCCCCATATGGGATGGACTCCAGAAAACGTTGGGAATATGAGAGTATCAGTTCTTCAGAATCCTCATTGCTCCACTAGGGGGCGAGTTACAACTTTGGGTTTTAGCCTTCCCTCCTTACAGCACATTTTACCAAAGTGTGTGTGTTGTTGAACCTTGATCACTAAAAGAAGCTATTCTTAAAGAAACTAGTGAAAGTAATGAAGAATTTTGATGTGGTTATAAAATTATGAATAAGAATGCCATAATATTTAAGAAGTGATTTTCCCTACATGACTGTTATTTAAAAAAATTAAATGCCTGTGATTGGGTAATCTACAGAATTCATATATATATATAAATTATGTTGACAATCTTGGAAGGTTTATTTCAAAAGTGACCATTCTTTTTGTGCCACCTTGTATTTAAATACAGCTTTCATAAACTATTAGTCTGTAGTTTTTCCTGATTTCATATTGAGATTTCTACTAATGTTTTGATTTGTGTCATAGTATGCAGTTTTTAATGATATATCCTTTGAGTTGCATTTTAGATACATCCTTACATGGAATTTAAACCATCTCTAATTTTGTGTTAAAGAAGATTAATGAAACAGGTTTTTGTTTATCACCAATCAGTACTTAAAAAAAAAAGTTTGTCATTATTGTAGTATAGTAAGAGCATCATTATAACAAGTGTTTCATTTGAGCAGAGGGCATAACACTAGTTTCTTAGATACAGAATGCATTAATTACTGCATGTGTGTCTTATTTTACCTAAACCTCATTGAATCATAATTTATAAAATTAGAAGCTTACCAACTATACACTAACCCTAATAGGTTAGATTTAATAGAATAGCAACAAACAAAATCATAATCTAAAAACAGTTGATATTATTTAACATGGCTGGGTGGCATTTTTTCAAAAGTGTTTTGTAATGGTAGCATTGTGTTCTATTACATATCTTAACGCAAGCTTTTATTGGTTTGTGTGTGTTGAAATATATGTTGGTTCAATCTAGGCCTAACTTAAAAATATTATTTGTACTAGCTGGACATCCGAATCAACTGTTTCATCAGTTATTTTATTAAATTGGCTGCTATGGTAATAAATGCCAATAGGTACATTCAAGAAATATGTATTGGTTCATCTTTCTAGGCCTAACCTAAAATTATATTTAATTTATTTTACCTACCTTAATAGCAACATACACACATAATTTATGTTGTTGTGCATATCTTTGGCATAGTACGTTTCTATTGATATTTATAAATTTCATCTTTCAATAGTAATTTTTTAGTTTTTCATAATGTTGTTTATTTATTGATACTACAGCTGCTAGACACTGGGTTTAATGCCCTAAGATTTTTTTACGATTTTCAAAATAAATTTACAAATAATATGGAATATAAAAAATGTTTTTATCAAAATGAATCCTACTCTATGTTACTCTGGGATAGTAGGCTATAGCTTTTTATTTAAAAAAATGTTTCAATTGGTCCCATATTTCCAACATAAAAATGTTCAAGTATTTCCCAATATTCAAACTAATTATAAGAATTGCGATTGGCTGAGTGAACGAGCTATTCTTGCCTCCAAGAACAAAGACGTCTATGAACTAAATAATATTATTCAGACTAAAATTCAAAGTGAGGTAGTCACATACAAGTCAGTCGACACTGTTGTAGAAGCAAATGAAGCAAATAATTACCCAACAGAATTTTTAAATTCACTCTATCTGCTAGGGATGCCACCACACTTAATGCAATTGAAAATCGGTGTGCCGATAATCATCTTGCGAAATATCAACCAGCCAAAGCTTTGCAACGGCACAAGACTTGCAGTGAAACAATTAATAAACAACGTCATAGAAGCAACAATCTTGACAGGACCTTACAAAAATGATGATGTCCTCATTCCTCGCATTCCTTTAATTCCAACAGACATGCCATTTAAATTTAAGAGATTGCAGTTCCCAATTCGATTGGCATTTGCAATTACCATTAACAAAGCTCAGGGCCAAAATTTAGAATTGTGTGGCTTAGATCTAGAAACGGATTGCTACGTTAACCAGATAATCTGTATATATACACAAACAATGGAACTACAAAAAATATTGTGTACCCACAAGCATTGTTTAAATAAACATATTTTAATTTATGTCTTTATTTATGTCTTTTATTTATTTTCCATTTAACCAGATGAGCCACAGCAATGCGTGGCCGGGTACAGCTAGTCCCTTTATATATGAGGTTAGACTTGTTTAAATTTTTTTAAAACTTTTTTAAATTTTTTTTTAAATTTTAAATTGTTTCTTAATGGTATTTTATTATTATTTTTTGATACAATAAAGCAATTTTGAAAAAGAAATTATTCTTGGTACAGTACAAATGATTCAGTTTTTGCAAATGCAAAACAATTTGTAGTTTACCTAAACAAAATCTGTATTTGGAGACAGTTATTTAGTTAAAATCACTTAAATAGTGAAACTAAGGCTGGACCCAAATGTTGGCTACTTACTAGTTGACTAGCACTTGGATTTTTTGTTTTTGTTTGAGACCTAATAATTATGAATTTGATGTCAGTTTGCTCTTGTATACAGCAAATTAAAAAGTTGATACAACAAGGTATCAAAATCCATATTTATTTCAACCAAACTTCTTAAAATAATTGTATAATTACTGTCCCTCTCTCCATATTCACCCCCTTCTCTTATGGTTTTTTATTTTTAAACCTAATAATGATGTTGTGCACTAATCCAGCTCCAGCCTAAAATTCTTAATAGGTTTGATAGATATGATTTACTTTTAAATTGAATTCATGTTAACTCCCAGCTTCCCTGTTTGCTATGTAGTTAAATTTTACATAACTATTTGCAGTGTTTTTTAATAGTGACTATTGTGGGATGAAGTATTGTAGAAAATTATGATTGAATAAAGTAAAAATAAAAGCTCAAAAAGGATAGTTTAATAAATGTCAAATATCAGGAATAGCCCAATCTGTTATCATGAAATTTGAAAGTTAATTAGGTACTTACGTATTAACGCCACCGCAGCAGAAGTTGCTAATGCGCATGCGCCAATATTTGCTTACTTTGCAATATAATTATATATCACGACAGGTTTGGTCAGGTAGCTATATATATATATATATATAAACACCTGGCCAAACCTTATATATATATATATATATATATATTCACCTGGCCAAACCTTTCGTAAGTTTATTGAAGTTAATAATTTGAAATTAGATCATGGATAAACATGAGCTTTAAAAGTGAAGTGCCGCCAATCTACGCCTAAAATTTTTGCGACAAATCATAAAATGAACGTATATGAATCTCAAAGCTGAAAAAATGGAATTCTGTTTCCCTTAAACCAGTTTGCTCTTTATTGGCGCATGCGCATTAGCGCAACTTCTGCTGCGGTGGCGTTAATATGTAAGTAACGTTAATTACCTAAACCATTTTACGTAAAAGAAAATTACTAGTGACCTTGCAGTAGTGTAACTAGTAAATTTGTGTAGCCCACTGAATGGATTATACTGAAAACAGCTATTTTAACTCCGAAGATGGCTTCAAGTGCATAATTTCAATTTAATGTATTTTGTCCCAGTTTAAAGGCAAAAACTTCTCTGGCAATATCGCCTTATAAAATTTAACAGAGAAAATTAACTGTTCAGGCAAATCATACAAGACCAAGCAAAATTTAACTTTACCAAACAACCATAGGAGGAAAGGATGTTGGTTTATACTGAAGTGTTTAGTTTGTGTAATACTTTCTTTGAATAGGTGTATAAACTGTGAGTTATTTGAGATGATGGATGATGATTTTGTGAAAAATATTTCAAAAGGGACTTGAGAAAGAAGCATAAGCAAATCTATTAATATATTCTTTATTATATTCCTCTTTGACAACAGTATTGTATAAGAAAAGTCAGTAACAAGTACATGTACACAAATTAGTGAGAAATCTTGACAATTCGTCTTCAAAATAGCAATTTTTCCATTAATTCGATACTCTTTTTCAACACAAGTGGTTTCTTATCCCTCACAATTAATTATTTTATTTCACAATCTTTGAAATTGACAAATTTGTAACATTCAATCTTATAGCCATATTGAAATCACTCTTGAGGCACATGTACACTTCATTCTCTTATACAGGTAGATATTACAACGCTTCTATGATATAAGATTTATGATGACTAGGTCTTTGAAACCCAGACTTATAGGTCAAGTAAGGTAAATATATGAATATACAATACCGGTATATCCCACGAAGGTATTAACATTTTTAAACAACCACCATAGGCATCAACCAAATTGTAAGATTTTTTTTCATACATATTGGAAACATATCCAAAAGTGTACCAACAAATTTTTTCGCTGATATCAGCAATAGAAATAAAATGGCGTCTGTTGATAGCAATTTATGGTTTAAAAGATAGCAAGCAATAAAATAACTTTTTATTCTTTATAGACTTTAATAACTTTTTAATTACTACAATATAACAAATAATAAAATATCTTTTTATGATAAAACATGTTTAAAAAAATCATTCAAATAGAAACCCGTCTACTGCTACACACTGTCAGCATAGATGAATAAAAGCCTCAAAGGCATTCCTGAAGAATTCCCTAGGGATGTTAAGCATTTCTTCTTCGATTAGCCTTTTTAAATCTTCATCGGTTTCTATGTCGTGGGAGTACACCTTTTCTTTTAAATACCCCACAGAAAAAAACTCACTTAATTTAAGTCCGGTGATCTAAGCAGCCAGTCCATAAAATCGCTTCCTCTTCCAATCCAAGGACCAGTTAACTGAGTGCTTGGTAGATTTTTCACTTCTCATGCATAATGTTGAGTGGCTCCATCCTCCTGAAATATGCTATTCTGCATTTCTTCGAAGGTTAAATGGGAAATAATGTGAGTGCAACACTTCATGATACCTAGGCTCAGTCTTTGTACACTCAAAAATGTCATAGGAAAGAACTACCATTAGCTGACAGTGTTGTCCAAACTGTAATGCTCTTTGATCTAAGTTTCTTTTCTTCTGTAATATGAGGATTTGTAGTATTGTGGTAGTAAACATTGTGTCTACTTACTAAACCATTACGATAAAATGTAGAATCATCTGAAAACACCAAACAAAAATGCCATTCATATCAGTCTCATAACTTTCAATCCTTTTGAAATAAAACTCCATTCTTCTGTCTGGGTCGTCTTCAAGAATCCCATGTACTCTGGAGGTTTGTAAAACTTCACACCTTGTTTCTAAGGAGCACACCTTGTTTCTACACATTTTCGGCCATTTCTAAGTCAGGTGGCTCCCAGCGATACTTTTTGTGTACAATACCAGTTTCAAGAAGAGCTTCCTCCACTTTGCGATGGACATGACTGAGGGAGTTTCAATCATAGGATACATAGCTTGAAATATTCTGTGTGCTTCTTTGTCATTATTAAAAGCAATAGACCAAGAATAGCACAAAACCTGCTCATCGTAAACAACATGACAAAAAGATGGAACAACCTAGGTTATGTTTGTTGCCTAAGAGAACACAATAAAAGTTGTCAACAATACAATTATCTGAAATGAAAGAAACAGCTGTTTGTTTTAAAATAACCAGCTGTTTAAGCATTTGGAGCTTTTATGTCTTGTTCTCGAGGCAGGCACTGTCCATTAAACTGCATTTCTATCAACAGCCACCATTTTATTTCTATTGCAAAAGTTTGTACACTTTTGGATATGTTTCCAAAAATGTATGAAAGAAATCTTACAATTTGGAAGTCGCATATGTAATTGGTGGTGGTTTAAAATGTAAATACCTTTGTGGGACACACTGTATATATATATAATGTTCTTCCTAGACCTGCAGTTCTTTAACTAGGTGTAGTTAGGTAACTAATATATATATATATATATATCAAAATCATTGATACTAAATGATATCTAGTTTCACAGTTCTTAAAATTAATTAATTATTTGTCGAAATAACCTCAAAATGCCATTAACATTTATTTTAAATCGCCGTTTTCAGTCAGAAATAATGAATTGTGAAAAATAAAAAGTGAAATGCATCAAAAATAAGTATCTAAATGATGTATAAAACGCTATTTTGAAGAGGAATTGCCATACAGATAGGTGATTAGGATACACATATAGAATAAAATTATCATTTAAAATACAGCAAAAATATAACCACACACAGCAAAACAAACTGTTAACTGAACAACAACAATAAATAATATCATTCAGATGCAACAGAAATTCACAAAGAAGGGTAGTCCCACCCATTAATTTTAGTCGCCAGGTATGGTGAATGAACTTGTTCACTGAGTAAAAAAATGGTGACAATGAAAGTTGTCTTATTTAGTTTTTACAGAATCTATTTCCAGTTCTAAATAATCCGGAAGTTTACTATAGCTCATCTATTATGTGGTGGCCCTTGGAGGGAGGGCGGTCTGACTTGGAGTGGGGAGGTTGTTCGTAATACACTGTTTAGAAACGCACTGAGGAAAGGACGGCAGAACACTAACTCACTCCCTTCCCCATCACTAAAAAGTAACAGGAACCTGTTTGATCGATGAAGGTCAAGCGGCACTATATACCAGATGACCTCTAATAAATTCAATACCTGCATGAGAAGGGAGTTTATTTACATCCTTTGGCTTATGAGACTGAAGTCTTAAAACTTACAATTCCTTGTATTATAATCATGAAAAACCATGTTTCTTGACATTTTGTCCGATAATGGATTAGTCTCAAAAATATAGAAACTAGGAAAAGTTAGAATTCTCAATTCCTTAAAAGCTTCTCTACAGTAAGCCATTCTATCAACCCTTCTATGGTTATTTTTTTTGTAATCAATACTATGCATCTCTTTCATTGAGGAATCACCCCAAAAAATAACTCCATATTTAAAATGAGGAAAGGTCAGACCATAGTAGGACATAATGATTGTTCGTTTGGTGCATTATATTTTAAGGTTTTTAAAAACAAAAATACCAGAGCTAATTTATACACTGCACCTATATAGTAGCTCCATGTAAGATTACTGTCTATTAACAGGCCTAAGAATTTGGTATTTTTCACGCCTTTTATAACATCATCTAGCATCATAATAGTGGGAGTTAACTGATGTTCATTATTCATCTTCAAAACTGTATAACACAGCAACAGTTTTTCAAGAAATTATCGATATCCAAAAATTTATAAAAACGAAATAAATAATCAAATCAAAGATATGTTAAAATAAAAATCATCCAACCTTCTCATTCCCTATGGAATTCTCCAGTTGGGACGGTAGCCAAAAACAAACGCCTCTAGAAAACAAAAATTTTGAATTTTAATAGATCTTGGGCTTAATAAGACTTCTTAGCAAGAACTGGGGTCTCCGCTTACCCATGACTAAATGGCTTTATGATATGGTAATTAAATATCAGATACAGTATGGTGCCCTAGTGTGATGGAGAAGAACACTTCTAGATGTCACTAGACATAGGTTGACTAGTCTACAAAGGTTGGCCTGCCTGTGTATCTCAGGAGCTTTTAGAAGTACACCAACAGCAGTAATAGAAGTTCTGTTAGGAATAGATCCACTAGATCTCAGTATAATAGCTGAGGCAAGTTCAGCGGCATGTAGAATGAAATACTCCGGAATGTGGAAAGGAAGCCGTTGGCAAAAAGGACACAGCATCATTCGTAAACACAAATCATATAATTATTTACTTACTATGAAAAATGATTATATCAGTAAAAATACATCAGACAGAGTCTCCAATATAGAATAGTATACTGACAGATCTTGTACTAACTACAGTGCAGGTGTGGGGATATTTGTAAAAACAACCACGGAAAATATAAGTATAGCTTTGGGAAAAACTGTATTACAAGCAGAAGTCATGGCAATACTGGAATGTGTTATGCTAAAGCATACCAATGAGCATATTATCAGGTCGGGCAGTTAGGCTACTATAAAGTCTGTAAGCTCACACAAACACTACTCTTTATTAGAGTGGTATTGTCACTGAAACTTAACTAAGCTTTCGACCCAAAAATAGGTAAAACTCACAGGTCACATAGATTACGAAGGAAACAAAAAGGCAGATAAACTGGCAAAAAAAAAAAAAATGTGACCAAGAGATCCTTCATTGGTCTAGAAACTGTATGCGAAATAACTAAAGCTGTAGCAAAAGATAGTCTAAAACAATGGGTAATCTCAGAAATTGAGGAACATTGGACAAAATATTCCATGGGAAAACTATACTGATTACTGGTCCAACCAGATCTGAAACTCTCTAAATTCGTCATTTCATAAAGTAAATGAAATCTGAAGAAAACCTTAATCTTCGTATCAGGCCACAGCGCTTTCAAGAACATCTTAACCCATGGGATTATTTCAAGGAAACTTGAAATGCAGACTATGTAATCAGACCCTTGAAACTGCAGAACATATACTTCGAAAATTCGAAACAGTAGGACATAGAAGACAACAGATCTTCTGCCCAGATGCAACCTTTGAAGCAACAAGCAACCTAGCTAGGAAAATCCTGACCCTAACCAAGGGAATAGACCTAAGCTAGGGAAATTTAAGAAGTACACAAAAAGTTTTTTTAGGCTGAAGTGGATAGGGAGTAAAACAGACCCACTTCTATTTATAATAATAACTAGCTGTTACCAGCGGTTTCGTATGTGAATATTTCAGATTCAAGATTTTTAGCACAACCTAATATGCGTCTACAGACTTACCCAAACCATGTTAAAAAATTCATAGCTCTAGGTTTCTTGGATGCAGAGATATGCTTTAGGTGTTTCAACTATTATTTTAACTTTGTATGTTGTTATATTTTGGCCCTTATCACGGTCTCCTTAGGAACAGCTCGCTGATCCCTGGGGTCCATGAACCACCTTTTGGGAACAATTAATCTAAAACAAATGATTCTAGATTAGCCTTAAATCTACTTAGGTTTGTACATAGTGTTTTTTAAATATTGATATTATTTACTCCAGATATTATTTTGGTTAACTAAGTTGTGTAATATCTTTAGCTTTACTTTATATTATGGTTTCTTTAACTATTCCATTTTTATTATTTTTTGGTTATCTTATTATCAGGCTAATGGTCTATTATTATGATTTCCCTATTCTAGACTAACTGCTTTAATTTATTTCTATCATGGTTTTATATTGGTTAGATCCAGCTAGAATCCTTCCAGACTGTCACACCCTTACTTACTTATAAGTGATCTCTGAGGGGTGAAATGCAGAATTATGGGGGCCACTTAAAAATTAGGAGGGAGCCCCTTCAAGAATGTAATTTACAACCCAGAACAGTTTTTAGCACTATTTACAAGTATTTACACAAAACATAATTGAAAACTTATGTTTTGTGTAAATACTTGTAAATAGTGCTAAAAACTATATTTTTGTGTAACTTTTGTATTAAAATAAAACGCTTGTTATAATTATAACAAGCGTTTTATTTTAATACAAAAACACCTAACCTAAATATTAGGCTATCTAAAATAATTAACCTAAATGGAATAAAAATGTTGGAAGAAAAATAATACTAGCATTTGTGTTCTACATAACACTCTTGAATGCAGACCTTTTTTTTTTTGCACTTTGTACAAATATAAGGTTGTTTTTTGTATATAAAAGATTAAATAGATGTTTGTATAAACTATTAAATTATTTATACAAAAACTATGAAAACATAAAAAATAAACTAAAAACACGATCAAACTCCAAACTCAAAGGTTATTTATATACAAACAACAGGTGACATCAATTCAAACAGAAAAACAACTGAACTTGCAAGACCAACATAATTACGCTTCAAAAATAAATCAATGCCAATCGATATGTAATATTTTAACATATAATATGGAATGGTTGTTTATCCCGACCATTTTGATATATATAAAATCTACCATTGTCCTTCTATTACAACTTTAACGTTCTAAATGCCCGAAAAATCTGACGTTGGGATTCTATGCAGATACCTGAACGTCCGTATGGACGTCTGGGAGCGAAAGGGTTAAACTAATTGAAATCAGTCTATTTTAATAGGAGGGGTTATCTGAAATTACAATCAAATTAGCTATGAATATATGGTTTTCACGTGACATAGTCAGGAAACGATATCTATCTACCATCTGTAAAGTAACAACGAATCAGCTGGCGACACGAAAGTCATGACATGAAGTTTAATAAACTATTTATGATAAACAACATTTTTGATAAGCCGGGTTGTATTGTGTATGTATTGTAATATATAAGTTGCTACGTTGTCACTAGGTGTGGTACTAGTTCTAAATTACTGGCTTTTCGGATAGGATAGAGTTCAAACTTAATTTGCGCCTTTAATTTAAACGTAATATGGAATTTAAATTTCAAGTACTAATTTTAACACTTTTACAATTGTTTTGGTTTCAGTACGTTTGTTGTAAAGGTTGTGTCCAATTGGATTCATTCTCTTTTGAAAAAGTAAGTAAAACTAAAAATCTATCATATTATTAATTAAAATAATACTTTTCATCTCTTGCTTATTTAGATATAGCCAAAGGGAAAAATGCATAACTAGGCTTAATGGTAAGCAGATTCTTCTAGAATAGGCATAATTATTAATTGTGAATATTAATTAATCACAATTTAGACCAACCTAATTGGAAATTACTAAAAAAGGACATACTATTAAAGTACACACTTTATTTGGCGAAAACAAAATATAAAAGGTTAGGTTAAACTATATTGTTTGGTAATTGTTTACTTAAAGGTGGTGCCTTATTTTCCGGATTTTTTTATCGTCTCTACTACATACCTTACTTCTTAGACATAAATAATGTTTTCCTTGTGCAGATGGCTATTTTTCCAACTAATTTAGAAGTTTGCTATGTTAAATATTATGTATCATGAATTTTGTACATTGAATGAGGATGTCATTCCTATGTAAGGTATGATCTGTTATAATAATATGAAGAAGAGAGTACCTAATAAGTATGAAGTTGTACAAAATTCATGTGAGTTTTATATACCCTACTTAATAAAAATGAATGGAGTTGATAATAATTCAAAATGAATTTGCCAGGCCATCTTGCGTAGTAAACTTCATTCTGATATTCTTTGTTAAGTTTATAAACATTTTACTTAGGGTAGTAATCTTAATATGTTTTACTTAAAAATGACACCTGAACCGATTCTGAAAGTTACTGCATGCTTTTAAAATTGTGAAGTCCTTTTCGAAACACTTTGGGATTAAAATTAAAATTTGAATAGTTTGTGGTGAGGGTGATATTATAAATAAATATAAATATATATAATAAAATGTATAGCCTATATGAATATAAATATAATACACATATAAATTATTATATTTTCATGGAGTGAAAATGTAAAAATAAGTATTGGATAATAATAAGTATTCCTCTGTACTTACTACTTCTCTTTTTCACTTATACAAGTAATAATTATAATATATGTAAATAAAGACCTAACCTAACTTGTCCTAGATTTCAAATAATCATGTAAAATGTTTTTATTTATATAAACTATTAGAAATTATGTTTATATATTTCAACTTTTCATGAATAAATAATTGTTATTAGGTAAATAAAAGACCAAACATGTCTTAGAGGTCAAATATTCATTGTGTAGAGTATAAACCTCATAGGCTACCAACCTTTACATGTTCTAAAAATATGTAAATATCTAAAATATGTAGGGTATATGCAAAACTTCAAATATAATATATGATTATTACATAATTAAGGAAACTACTCATAGTGTGTATGTATACTATATGGTTTATATTTGATGATAGTATATGTTGCATTTGTCGTTGTGATATAAGATAACAGTCTATAAAATTCATATTATATTGTAAATTTGATTAATTAAAGTGATAAAAAATTTGGTGACAAAAAAATGTCAAGAAGTAATCTATAATCAAAAACTGGTACTTACGTATTAACGCCACCGCAGCAGAAGTTGCTAATGCGCATGCGCCAATATTTGCTTACTTTGCGATATATCACGACAGGTTTGGCCAGGTAGCTATATATATAATATATAATCACCTGGCCAAACCTTTCGTAAGTTTATTGAAGTTAATAATTTGAAATTAGATCATGGATAAACATGAGCTTTAAAAGTGAAGTGCCGCCAATCTACGCCTAAAATTTTTGCGACAAATCATAAAATGAAAGTATATGAATCTCAAAGCTGAAAAAAATGGAATTCTGCTTCCCTTAAACCAGTTTGCTCTTTATTGGCGCATGCGCATTAGCGCAACTTCTGCTGTGGTGGCATTAATACGTAAGTACCCAAAAACTTATAGCAATAGTAATACAGAGAAATAAATATCCAAGAAATGCTGTTATTTAGAGAAAAAAGTCTTCTTGTTTATTATATTTATGTACTGTTTAAAAAATTACATTATGTCATATTTTAAGATTTATTTCATATAATTGTACTATAGGCTAACTGTCTTTATTTCAAAATTAAAGTTTAATCTTTCTGTTTATTTGTAGGTTATATCAAAGTTCAAAGCATCTTTGGTTAAATTTGACACGGCCTATCCTTATGGACCAAAACAGGAAGAATTTGAAAAAGTATGCTTAGCAAGTTCTAACATCGAAGACCTGTTAGTAGTAGAAATTGCTGTTAAAGATTATGGTGATAAAGACAATGAAGATCTTGCTAAAAAATATAATGTCAATAAAGATAATTATCCTACTATCAAGTTGTTTGTACAAGGTAGTTCTGACCCCATTCCATTCGATGTTAAACCCGATGTGGATTTCACAGCTGATGAAATAAAAAAATTCATTCGTTCAAAGTCAGGTGTGTATATAGGTTTGCCTGGTTGTTCAGAAAAGTTTGATAAATTAGCTGCACAATTTGCTAAAGAACAGTCACACGAAGAAAAAAAGAAATTGTTAAGAAAAGCTGAAGATTTATGGGACAAAGCAAAAGGAAACATTGAAAAGAAATCAGCTGAAGTATATGTAAAAGTTATGAGAAAAGTGATAGAAAAAGGTGAGGAGTTTTTGAAAACCGAATCGACAAGAGTGGAAAATGTACTGAAAGGAAAAGTTAGTAAAGATAAAGTAGAAGAAATGCAACAAAGAATTAATATCTTACAAGCTTTTCAGTCCCATGACGAGTTATAAAGAGACAATAGTCCTATATGATTAATTTTTATTGCACGAAATGGTGTTTGTGATATTTTACCTAAAAACATGGTTGGCTGATAAATATTCTTTGTGATAATTATTTTAACTCATTTTCATCATTTAATACAGACGTGAGTTGTATAGTATTTCTTGTTATTGACAAATGCAGTTTTGGTAAATAAATGTTTACGGTACAGTATCATAAATTTTAATAATCACTCATTTTTGAGTATTTCGTAAATGTACATTCTCTAGTATGGAGATTAATAATTAGGTAGGCCTAGTCTATTATGCAATTTATATAAAGCAATAATTTTTGCTTAATGCTGTTGTAGTCTCATGGATTTATATACAGTATTAACATTACAAAAAAGGCATTTTATACTTTTTTTTTTTTTAATTTAGGACAATCGCTTTAGCTCTCTTTAATTTTTATGTTTCTTGTTATGTGGTTGTGTTGTTTTTAATTGTTAAAAAGTATTAGTGGGGAAAAAGGTAATGTTCTTTAAGATTTGAAAATGAGCAATTCTATTTACAAAATGGCATTTATTATGATGAAATTATTCTAGAATTGATGATAATGGTACTGTATGTAAATATTTTTATTTGTTTATTTTCTCAATAACTTTTTAATTATAAATTTTTTTAAATGAATTAAAGTTAAGTACACTCTGTAGACATCTTTTTTTTTAAGGTGGATCATTTAATGATCTACTACAAGTTAATTAAACAAACAAATGTATATTGTATGAATATCATTCACAAGAAGAAATATCCCCCAATTGATTAAAATACTAAATAATTTCAAATGTAAAAAAATTACTAATAAGTGTAAACATATGATTTTCATTCATACACACACTATAGCCATAAATTTTTATTCCATTTTATAAACTCTATTATAACATTCCAAAACTTAATCAATTTGGGAATAATTAAACTTATTTCATTGTTCCTAAATTTTGAAATATATATGTCTTATTTCTTCATCTGACCTTCAATCCTACATGTATTACAAATAAGTTTTGTATAGGCCTATTACTTTAAAAAATCTCATTATCGCCTCCCACCTGTAAAAGGTTTTAGTTTAAGCGTATAGCAACATTATTTTATTTTTGATGTGTCAGTGTTAGTCTGTGTAGATATTACTATTCCAAATGTATTGGTTCATTTGTTATGTGTTATTATTAATAAATAAGTCATACGAATTTTGAAATTATCATATCATTCTTTGTGTTATCAAACTCATATGGTTCAACTTTTACTTTTAGTCAATGAATCAAAATGTAAATAAACTATTTGTACTTATTGCATCCTTATCTGTAGGTCCTGAAACAATTCAGAATGTCATTTAATAAAAAAATCTATGCAGAATAAATATTTGTGGAATACCATTCAAACAAGAGGCGATACATCCGACATGTCAACTGAATAATTAGGTAATAGTTTATAGGCCTAGGAATCCGAAAAGAAAATCAAAATTAAAAATATATTTCCCGATATTTTAAGACCATGTTTCCCACCTCAAAATCAATCAAAATTAAATCATTAATCCAGGGAAATTATTATAGACAAAATTCGACCATTAAAACGAAATATTTAAATTTTAAAATCACCTTCTAAAATAGTTAACATGAGAATCCAGTACAGGTCATTACAGAATCACGAAGATTCTAAACAAATGATAATCTATCAGGAGAAACTGGTAATTTTAACGGATAGATCGGAATTTCCTATGTAGAAAAAGATGTTTAGAAAAATACAAAGGACATACCAGTTAATCAGTAGAAATTAAAAGCTAACCCAAGCCCCGAATTAAATATGGCCGTGAAATTGATCTATTCTGAACTTCAAGCTGACATCACAAGGACTTCTCCCAAACTCATATTCTGATTGATGAATTAAATTTGAACTGTTGTGACGTAGATATGCGATACAATTTTTATAAATTAGAGTAATTAGTTTAACCATTAATATTTCGATGAAAAAAAGAAGCTATTTGCTGGTTTAGTAATATAATTTAGTTTAAAGTCCTAAAGCCCCATTTTACCATATTGAATCATTGAAAAGCTTAGAAAAAAACATTTTATTAATAATAATTTTATTTTTCCCTTACCAAACAAAACACACACACAAATTGCATACATAAAAGGTCAGGTGATATAGAAGGCAGGCGATTTGAAACCAAGTAACGCTTTCCCAAAAGAATGGATTGTTGTTGGCGTCTTGTGGATGAACAGGTTGTTCCTACACAGCTGAAGATTTTTGAATAAGATTTTAAAAGGTACATCAACCAGTACAAGGTTGTCATATAAGACTAGAAGTATTAAATCGTGCGTGTTCAATATATAGTAGAATTTTTCCGAATCTTGAAGAGAATTAAGAAAAACATACTTAAAGCTGAACAGAATTATTGGTGAGATCCAACCATTTTCTTACACTAAATTTATAAAGATTATCCAAAGACAAGTATTAATTTTCACTTACCAAGTGATCAGAATTGATGTGGAGTTGATTAATTACTACATATAGACATTGTTTTAAAATTGATATAGACAATTCAATTTGATCAAAATCTTCTCGAATGAAATAGTCATTTTCTTAATTACATTTCAATACATATGTAATTCAATACATAATTATGGGCCATGTCTGCTTTCTGGAACAAACTGTGTGGAAATTATAAAATTTTGTCCTTAATGTAGTTCTGGTTTAATTGTCTGTAAGTGATAATCATTATATGTAAATTCGTGTGATATTGTTTTCGCATTTAGCTAAGTTTGCAAAAATTTTAATTAGTTGCTATCATTACTCAATTCGTTATGTATTGTAGAATATTTTACCTTTAAATAAGTAATTATAAAATCTCAATAATATAATATATTTATTAATCTCTCATATTAAATTTTCTATTCATGCTACAGATATAACATCTGGTTTCTTTTCGATATTTTATACATTTCTAGTTCATAATTTAGCGAAGAAATTTTCCATACTACTCTATAAGGTTCTGACTATTCCCGTGCTAGTTTATTCGACATTTTTGAATCGTTGACTAAAACTAAGTCACCGATGTTATACTGTACTTCTCTATGAGCCCTGTTATGTCTTTCATGCTGTTCGTTTTGTGTTCTTGTCATACTTTCTGAATGGTTTTTAGAACTGTCAGTACATTGTGATCTGGAATGTTAGGAAGTATTATTATTAAACCTATGGGTTGATTTGGGTCAAATTCTTGCAATAAATAAAATGCCGAGTGTCCCGTGGCTGCATGTTTACCTGAATTGTAGACTGTCACCAATTTTACATATTTGTGCCAATCTATTTGGTTGTTGTTGACATAGCAATGCATCAGAATGGAAGCGGGTTAAATGGTATATAGCATTTTTCAATCCTCCAACTATTGAACACTAAAGGTTTCATTAAAGTTGATCCATTGGTTTTCTATCACCTCTACATACAGACAAACTTAATCTTAATATATTAAAAAAACTATAAGAGATCTAAAACTGTGTTGAAAATCTTGGACATCAATAGGTTAATTTCCTTGTTGACATATTAAAAAAAAAACTATTTGAAAAAAAAATTGTTCTAACAAGGGTTCTTCTGGAATGCTACTCAAAGAAAATTATGAAGACATAACAAGGAATGGCAGAATATTGTAATTATTAAGTTCTAGTAAAACAAATTTCTTTAATAATTATATTTATATGAACAGATTGTGAAAAAATATAAATTTTTATAATTTCTCATGGGGGTTATCATGTGAGACCAATACTGATAGGGTTATCTTGGTTTCAAGCATGTCTAAAGAAGTTTATCTGCAGATATTACTTCAATTACTTAGCATAAGCAAATTAGGTTTTGAAAAACAATATACTTATTCAAAAAAAAACAAAGTACATTAGTTCAGATTTTTTTTTTTTTTTTTAGATTTTACTTCAGTTAATCTTTGCTTCAAATTAATATTTACTTCTATTTTTGCATTAAAAGGTTTACAGCCCTCAAAAGATCCAACAACTAGTTTATTAAAAAAATGTAAGTTCTGACTATAAAGCTATATACAAATTTTTAACAGTTTTCACACTTTTTAAAGTACCTTTTAGGTTCTCAGCAATACGATCCGTACGATCTGATCATAAGCGATACGCAAAATGATTGCAGAAGAAGCCAACATCAATCGGGAAACTTTTCGCCAAATAATAACTAAAGATCTGCATGAGAAAATTTTTTCAAAAATGGTCCCTAAAAATCTTACAGAGGAACAGCGAGAAGCATTCAAAAATATGGCAGCTAATTTGTCAGAACAAGTGGAAATCAACACAGATTTATTTAACCGTGTTATCACTGGTAATGAAAGTTTGTTCTTCCAATACGATCCAGAGACAAAATGTCAAAGTTCGCAATGGTGTACAGCGTACAAAGGCATCACCCAGATCGAAAAAAAAGCTTACATGTTGAAATCAAAAGTGAAATGAATGCTTGTATATTTCTTCGATTCTAAAGGCATTGTTCCTAAAGAGTGGATGCCTTCTTGTCAAACAGTTAATCAATATATCTTCAAAGAAATTCTAGAAAGACTTTGAAAACGAGTCATCCGTATCCATCCAAACATTGCTGATAATTGGATTCTTCATCACGATAATGCTCCATCCCATACTGCACTGTCTGTACAGCAATTTTTAACCTCAAAACGTATTTCAGTACTACCATAGCCACCTTTTCCACCAGATATCACTTCGTATGCCTTTTTTATATTACAAAGAGTAAAAATGGCGGTGAAGGGACACTATTATCAAACAACAGAAGATGTACAAAAAGCTGTAACGAAGGTCTTAGAGGACATTCCAAAAGAAGAGTTCTAAAAATGTTACCAACAGTGTTAGAAGCTTTGGAGTAAGTGTGTGCAATCAGAAGGGAACTACTTTGAAGAAGATTACACTACAGATGACAGGTCAGTCTCATTACTTATTGTTGCACTTCATATACTAAACTTTTATAATAAGTCATTTTTAACTTTATTATTACAAAATCAACACACACACACAATAAATCGACTCAATCTAGAGCAGGATATTTCGTAATTGATACCAATGAGTCATTCTATGTGTCCGGACATTCTGCATCAACCACAGACGTAGAATTACTAACCATTGTTACAGCTAGCTATAGCTCACATCACCAGTGTGAAAAGGCAGGATGTTTGTATTTTCAGCGACTCTATGAGTGCACTGCACCTTTTGAACTAATAAAGATCATCAAACTATCATATAGTAAAAAATATTAATTTTATGGTTAAAAAGTAAAAGCATGGAATAGTTTGGTTCCAATGTGGTCTACGAGGTAATGAAAAAGAGACAAAATAGCTAGGTTGACCAGGGCCCAATTTCATTGAGGAGTCTATCGCTGAGAGATGGTAGTCTTGCTCTTTTTGTAATAGAGGTCTACAAACAAAATGGGTCGAGCAATGTAACAATGGGAGGAACTTTCGTCATCTACCCCTTAACAACTTGATAATTTACAAAGGAATCCCTCGATTGGTTTCCACTTTTTCATCTAGAACAAGACCTTTTCCATTTTGGACTTGCTGATTTGCCCATCTCTTTGGTTTGCCAGGAACAAGAAGAGATTCTCCACCATGTTCTTTTGTAGTGTCCTAATCCAACAAGAATGCACTCTTCACAAAGTACTGATAGACAATACCTTTTGAATACTGACCACCCTTGTTTATGAGACACCATATGTTTGGTATCACCTGATACCAAATATATACACAAGAAGTAACTTTTATAATATTAAAATTAAACATGTTACATATAAAAAAAAACTTTTTAATGTTAAAACAGAATTGAGAAATATTAAGACAAATTTTATTTATGTATTAACATTAGAGAATTAAAGTTCTTACAATCATAGATCTATTAAAAAAATGTTGTTCTTCGACAATTCTATTGTAATGACCAACTATTGCTCTGGCAATCTCCTCGGTACCTAGACTTGAACTGTACTCAATGATCGGCGGATAAATTCTTCTGTAACATTCTACTTCCCTGAAAGAAATACAAATAAATTTAGTAATGAAATATAAAGTTATAAGAAATGATTCACCAATAACAAAAGATAAAACGCTTCCTTTATATTAGCCATTTAAAAATTGATATGTAAACAGGCTCTGTGATTAACCAAAAAAATTCCTTAAACTATAATAAACTTAATAATGGGATAAAAATTACCATAAGTAGACATATTTACATGTACCGGTACATGATTTAAACATACTAAATGGAATAAAGTTGGAGGGAACAGCTTAGCTTTGTAGGCAGTTCTAGATTTTACAATATCAATAAACAATACATTACCTTTGGGTAAAGGATGTTGTCTCATTTTGGAATTTTTTATCAGAATCTGATTTATCAGCATTAATGAAGAAAGTTAAATCCGGTACAATTATATCTGATGGATACTTGTAGAATATGGCATTCGGAGGCGGAAGTGTGATGTTTGTGAATGTTTTGGCTAACGAATACATAGCTTGGTCAAGCCAGTACCTAAAAAAAGATATAAAATCTTAGAACAATATAACTAATCTGAAAATGATAAAATATATTATATGTGATAATATTCTAGGGAAAAATAAAGACAATGTGGATTTTTTAGGAAATAATTAACACATAAAACTAATGTATAACAACCTTATACAATGTTTGTTAAAATTAACATGTATGATTTAAAATAAAATATATATTATCATTTTGGTTGTTTGTTTAACCAGACTTCAGACATTCAAGAAGCAAACAAAAATATTTTACGCTGTATTGTACCACAAGGTTAATGTTTGGGAACTATTAGTTGTTTTTTTTATATCAGACAGAAATAATTAATTGTGAATGATAAAAAGTGACATGCGTTTGTAAGTAAGTAATGAAATGATAGAAAAAAATGCTATTTTGAAGAGGAATTGCAGATATTTTGCACTAAAATTGCTTGGACAACATTAATGGATGTTACCCCTTTTTTAACTATTTCACAACTATCGAAATTTGGATTGTTACAGTATATATAGATACAAGCAATAGTATGAAGCAAGAAGACATGTCAATATATCAAATAAGTATTAAAATTTCACAAGAATTTAAAAAACCTGCCTCCAAATGTTTGTAGTAGTGTTTCTTCCACAAGTTTAAAACATTCCTAAAACTAATATAATACTTAAATTTAAACTATTTGTATTACAACTTATGAGATGATGTAATATGATCAATCATACTACTAGGTTATTAAAAGAGGGAGTTTGTCTTAAATGATAAATAAGGAATACACAAGTTCAGGAATAAAAATAAAGAAAAATATTAAAGAATAATAACAATAATGATAATAAAGGAAATTAAGATAGCCTAAAGATAATCTCCAAACTGAAATATAATCGGCTTGAGCTTAATGAGAAGTGATGTAAAGTAATAGAAGGAAAACCTGTTAAAATTTATAACATGATAAACACCTAAATAGAAGCATAGTTATCATAATAATAATAACTTTGTAGATCATTTGAAGTAAAGAAACATACCGTCGGCAATATTTCAGTAAGTGAGGGAAGGCATTATTTACACAAACACATTCACACATTCAATTTTATTTAACACACATATTACATGAGTTAAACAGCCAAATTTAATAACATAATAATAATTCAAAATAGATAATAGCGTTTAACAAATTATGCAAATTTACCCATCAATTGGATGTGGCTAAAAAAAAAGGAAACAGATATGATAAAATGCAAGTCACATGACCAACATTACAGTGACATAATAGATAATACCAGACAACCAGTAAGAGTACCGTTTTAAAACAGCTGTATAGTTACTTCGAAGTACAAAAGATGTAACGCGAAAGTTAATTTTTAAATAAAGAAACCAAATTCATATATCAAATAATTAAAACAAATCTAAATTATAAGAATAAATAGAATTAAAGTAAATGTATCCAAGAGGAGAATGTAAATAGTTTCCTTTAAAATATTATAAATTAGAAATATGCCAACTATATGGGTACAACCAAGTTAACATACAAGAAGAAAAAGAAATTCTGGCAAATTGTGGACAACTGTAAGTTTTTTTAGTACTAAGGAGAAACTACCAGGCTTTTGATGACTAACAGGAGATCAAGCTACATATTTTCCTTTTTGTCAAGTTACAGTTAAAATTTATTTAGTGTTTGGAATTGAATATGTACAATAAACCAAATTGAAGTAGGTTGCTACAAGCAAAAAGTATTATCCGGGCATAATTTCTATAACTACAGAACTTCTCAGACTCCAAATTTAGTGACTATTAGCTTTAACAAAATTGACTTAAATTTATCTTACCAAATTTTGTGAAACTTCTGAAATTAACTTAATCCCATATCCAGCAAATTTTGAACTCCATTTAAACAAATATTATAAGGAATTCTTTGTAAGATAATTAAGTTATGACCTAGATGAATACTTATTTAATTTCTTTATTTTATAATTAAGATGCAAATATATTTATATACCGCTCTCCTATCACTGGTGCTTTAGCCACCATGTCAGGAAGAATATTAGATCCAGCATATTTTGATAATGAGTAGTAGGCTCTTCTTCCATCAAAGCTGTTTGGTAATATATTATTTCCACACATGTGCCTTAGTGGGAAACGTGCATGTCTGGCACGTATGAGAAATGCAACCCTTTTACTTATTTTGCCCCTTTCTGAAAAAATAAGATAATTGGAAATACTTGTATAAATAAGAAACAAATTTAAAACGATAAAATTTGTGGATATATTGTCTTAAAATTGGTTAAAGAAAGAAAAATATATACTGAAGTTTTTATACCACTCAAAATGTAAATATTATTTTAAAAATTATAGGAACATTAAAAAAATATGTTTTTTATGGTCAGTAAAGAGAGGAAAAAGTTAACTGAGGTCAAATTCATGGCAATCTTTATCTTTTGTGCTGTTAAACCTCATTAAATGCAGACACTACAACTGATTATGTTGTAAGGATTTTTAAGAACCCTCCCATCCATCTTTCATAATCCTAAGTTAGATTATTCACCTTTTCTTTGAAATAAAAGTTACATTTTCAGTTATTTGAGCAGATATGAAATTGTCATCAATCTAAATACACATAGACATCTGTAAAGTTCAAGTAGGCTTAATGATTGTTATTTATTATGTCTGTTTTTTTAATATCCTTAATGAAAAATTTCAATACATTTTTATAGTCTTTGATTTATTTATAAATTTCATTTAAGTTCAAATGTTTTGATTCATTTACGTTTTACAGTATTTCATTAATTTGTTGAAACTTAAAACTTAAAATCTCATATCCAATACACATATGACATGAAATTAAACATTGTTAGAAGAAAAAATGTTGTACCTATTATGATAAAAACAAACTGAATTATTATAATAACTTTATACAAGTACAATTAAACTATAATAATTTATTATTATTGATCATTGCTGGTTTTATATAATTATTGTAGTTAATTAATTCTGATAAATCAGAATTTGTCTGAATAAAAATATTTATTTGGAAATATTTCAAGCAGCGAGCATCTATTTATTTTTTGAACATCAGACTCCCGTGTTCAATTTCATAGGGTTAGATGACATCCATGACCCCTTGGTTTTGCTGTTCCCTAAATATGGTGAAAACCTATTTTAATTATTAATATCTCTAAAATTGTAAAAGTTAACCAGTTGTTTACGCTCTCAAAAGTGTCTGTATTTACACTCTGTTTTTTTATTTATTTATTTTTATTTATTTATTTTAAATTATATCAATTTACTTAAATTTAAAGTGTATTAAATGTTAACTTTAATGTAAATAGCAGATATTTCTTGTTGAAACTCCATATTCAAGGATAAAATAAAGCAAAAGCTTAAAGTTTCAAATATTTTAATAATATAAATGAGCTACAATTGTTTCGCCTTGCGATGATGCCGCAAGGCGAAACAATTGTAGCTCATTTACATTATTAAAATATTTGAAATTTTAAGCTTTTGCTTTATTTTATCCTTGTATTAAATGTTAATTGATATTTTTATTTTACTGTTTTCGGTCAATCAATTTTATTTTCAAATTTTATCATATGTTTTCTTAACTTTAAATTTATCATTCTTTAATAAATTAATAAAACATTTTTCTAAAATTTGGTAGACGCAAAAAGAGACAATTTAGTTATTTAAATATTATGTTTTAACAACTAAATTGTATCAGTAATATAGTAAAGTCAATTTTAAAATTAAAAAACCTAATTAATTTAGACTACAAATTACATTGATTGAATTTTAACAAGGATATAGTCCACACTTATGGAAGTTGAATAATATAGTTTAACTTTAAATAAGCAATACTTGTGGAAATTTCAATCACCAAATGAAAGAAACCACAATTACCCATAATAAACATCTTTATTTCTAACAAGAAGGTTTATGTACAAGTAACTACTGAAGATTAATTTGGTTCAAATTTGGTCCGCAGACATTGCGGATATCCAATATCCGATATCCGATATCTAATAGACATCCATTTGGAGATTATCCTAACAATATCCTCATAGAGTATCCAATTGGCTAGATATCCAGTTACAGATATTGAATTAAATAGATTCATATGTGGAATAATAAGTAATTCTGTGCATTATCATATATTTTAGAATATTTATAATCATTTTGCACACTATTAAAGGAAAAAAGAATAGATATAAATTGCACAAAAATATACAACACAGTACAGTATAATATGCTGTAGGAAAAAAGTGACATTAAACTGAAGGTGGTATTAGACAAAATCAAATATGTATTTTGTTCTGTGTTCAATTTTCTAAGCATGTTCGGATTCTGAGATCTTGATGTTTATTCTAGTTTTATAACTTGGAACCTAGACTAGAGACTACATAAGTTAGTTTAACGCTTGTAAGTAGATTTTAAGGTACCTAATTTTTATACAAGAAATAGTTATTGCATAATTTAAAAAAAATAAAAATTCGTTACTGTGTAAGACTAGTATAGAAAAGGCGAGGTATAAAATATAGTTGAAGGAAAGATATCATGTTGCTGTTGTAAACAACAAGGCAGTAAACTGGTGTAACGTGTAATTACCATAGATAATGAAAAGTGTCACTGCAAATATAGATTCCATTTGACTAGTATAGAAGTAAAAATAAATTTATAATTATCATAAACTAAAGAATGCATAAAGTAATTTTATTTTAATATTCAGATCTATTTGACATTCGGTTAAGACAAATGCTGCACTGGAAATTCTAGCAAATGCATTCTTCCACATGGACACTCAAACACCTGAGGCTATGTAATGTCCATGATTATAACATTTCAATACTTTGGCACTATTTTTGGCTCAGTGTATTATATGTGATTCAAACAACCCAGCCCAAATTTAGTGTTGGTAAAACAGTTTGAGTTAATTTAATTTAATTTTAAATTTGGAACTATAAAGTTGGGACCTTTTAATTTGGGTTATATGTGTGTGTGGGGGGGGGGGTTATTTTTAGATTTTGGCCTAAAAGTTTTTTCTTATTTCTCATAATTTCAAAATACCATGATATGCCACATAGGCAGTTTTTTCCAAAAATTTACGAACTTCCGACTCCAACTTTTGAAAAATTCTATAAAAAAAATAATAACTAAAATTTTTAAATGACAAGAGATAGGTAAAGTTTTACATCAAATAAAAGGTCTTATAAAATTTGAAATTTTTTTACATTTACAGGTTAATGTGGTTTCAAAATGGCAATTAAAAAAACATATATTTTACTGTTGTTTTGTGATACAAGACAAATAAATAATTTGTAAATATAAACAACTTTTTTTAATATACCGGTATAAAAAAATATTACATATTTATTTCATAGCCAATATTTTTTTAATTAATGTTTGGATCCCTTTTCTATTTGTATCAAATTACAAATTCTTATACCAAATATTTATTTGTTTTGTAGCACAAATAAAATTTAAAACATCAGTAAAACATTATTTTTGCCACTATTTTAAAACCTCAACATACATCATAATATTGTAAATACAAAAAATGTTCAGTTTTACAAGACATTTTATTTTATCTAAAACTTGATCGATCCTTCTATTTGAAAATTTTTAGGTACTGGTATTTGAATTGTTTAAAAAATTGAAATTTGAGGATTTGGAGTATGAGTGTTTTTTTTTTGTTATTTTTTAAGAAGCTTAATTAATGTGTAGATGAATGTAAAATCCAACATCTCAAATATTTAAGACCTCCATTTTGAAATGAAATGATAGTTAAATGACTTTATTTTTAGGGCATAGTTAGAACCATCCACTTCACTTAACTCCAAGATTATGACAGATAAGAAAAACATATTTATGTTGAAATGTTTTGTTTACAAAAAATTTTAAAATGAGGCATAACTTGACCTATATTTACATTTAAAAATCTGTAGAAATATATCACTACCCCTTTATATGGCCCCTCAAGTATTTCAAATCTAAAATAAATATTTTCTCTAAATTCTTCATTTGCAAAGTAGTAAGGCAAAATTTAAAGGTCTAATATATGCATCCAATGATGCCAAAATGTACTTTGTACAATAAATATCTATAGATAAAATATAAAATTGTTAACAAAAATAATCTCGAAGCTAGAAAAATCCAACAATTCTAACCTAGAAACATTGTAAGTATTACTATTAGCTGGAATTTTAGTTAAATTTAATTAACCCTTTGCGATCGGACAGAATATTTATAGGTTGTCCTGATCTGTCGGATGGCCAGCTGTACTGGCCGCGGACATTTGCTCAACAACTCGGATTTAATTCCACATCAGTTGTTCCTGCCACTCGGATGGCCAGTGGTACTGGCCAAGATAAAAACCGTCGAACGCTCGGAAGGCCAGCAGCACTGGCCAAGAAACATTTGTTGCATTTTAACAATATATTTTTATGTTGTGATGTGTGTAGAGTGCTGTAACCTATAGAGATACTATTTAACTAAATGACCAGCAGTTCTGGCAGCTTTATCGTTGAAAAGTATCACCGGGAATGCCAAAATCAACACGTGCTCTTTTCTTACAACATTGAGAACGTACATAGTGTCTTGTGATTTTTGTATAATTAGTAAATTAGGCATAATTTTCCTTTTTAACTTGAAACATATGTTTTTGTTTAGTTCATTATCTTGTTTGTTTGTGTATCTATATTAATAAAATATAAAATATTGTTTGTTTGTTTTAAAATAAAAAAACAGTAAGGTGTTATCGTCAGTTTTAAATATATGTGATTTTTGTATAATTAGTAAATTAGGCATTATTTTCCCTTTTAAATTGAAACATAATTTTGTTTAGTTCATTATCTTGTTTGTTTGTATATATATATATATATATATATATATATATATAATAAAATATAAAAAAATTGTTTGTGTTTTAAAATAAAAAAAATAAAAAACTGTAAGGTGTTCTCGTCATTTTTAAATATGTGTTAGTTTTGCATAATTAGTAAATTAGGCATTATTGTCCTTTTTAACTTGAAACATATGATTTTGTTTAGTTCAGTATCTTATTTGTTTGTGTATACCTACTAATTAAATTTTAAAAATTGTTTGTTTGTGTTAAAATAAAAAACTGACAAGGTGTTTACGTAACTTTGAAATATATGTGATATTTGTATAATTAGTAAATTAGGCATTATTTTCCCTTTTAACTTGAAACATACGAATTTGTTTAGTTCAGTATCTTGTTTGTCTGTGTATATTAAGAAAATAATTGTTAAAATGGAATTGGTTTTTGTTTAAAAAAAAATAAATACCCTTTGTAAAAATTGCAGTCTGTGATAAAAATAATTCCGACCTGGTGGGAAGAAGCCGACATTATGAATGCCGAGTTGACGCGGAGTGGAGCATGGCCAGTACAGCTGGCCGTCCGACCGCCGGAACCAATTTGTGCGGAAAGAATTTCGAGTGGCTGCTGACTGCGTTGTGGCCACTCCTACTGGCCTGCCGATCGCAAAGGGTTAAGAAGCGAGGTAGGTTTTATTATTTATTCAATATGTTATGAAAAATAGATAGGAACTTTTCAATATGATTAGTTTGAAACAGTGTTTTGTAAGTTCCTCTTATCTAGAATCTACTTACTTTTATAACAACATGCTTTGTCTAGTTTGTATATATCAAGGTTGATACAATGGAGCTGATACACAAAAAGCAGCAAAATAAATTCGCATCTTATCATGTAACCATATCAGCTGCTAGCCAACTGTTATAATTTGTACTTATTTAATATGTTCTCTAATCTCTTTTAATTTTCTTTTTTAATATCACTATTTTTATTAATTAAAAAATACAATTCATTTTAACATATTATAATGCTATGTTTTACTGACTTATAACTTTGTTGTATTTAATAATATAAATAATCTCTAATATCAACTCAATGTAAGGCTGACTTAAATGTTTTGTCAGAAAAAACAGTGACTTTGGATAACCTACAAATAAATAGTAATACACAAAAATATTACCTTAAAAAACACAATGAAATTAAATTTTATACTTACATTCGGATATAATTTGAAATCATATACATCCACACTGTTACCAATTTCAAAATTGTCCTAATTTACCATCTACATAAATGTTAAATAAAAAACAAAAAATTTATAGTAATTCAAATGCCCTTACATGATACAGTGTCAATTGAAAATAATTACTTGCTCCATATAGTCCTTCTATTACAATAAATGGATGGCGTGTTTTGGGATCATCAAGTTGGAGAACATGGCCTCTTTTCAT
This sequence comes from Aphrophora alni, assembly GCA_963513935.1. Classification (NCBI taxonomy): domain Eukaryota; kingdom Metazoa; phylum Arthropoda; class Insecta; order Hemiptera; family Aphrophoridae; genus Aphrophora; species Aphrophora alni. Next base: position 84,259,256 of record OY740773.1, read on the forward strand.
ACAAGTCCCCTCATACCTTCGTAGAATGGTTTTCACTTGCTTTTGGTTCGACAACTAAAATTACAGTTAAATGTAATTCAACGTTAAAATGTATTTTCAATTGAAGTTAACCTATGATGTTGATTTACTTGTAAATGAAAAACAATAATTGTTATAACTAACTATACATATATACCGGGTGTTCAAAAAGTCTGGAAACCCCTTAATATTAATTTTATTAAAATAAACGCAGAGCAATGAAACTCTAGGATTACGTCCTCACTGTAGTTACCGACTTTTTGCTCATTTTAACTGTCTTTTTTCACTTTGGGGGGACGTCCTGTGGAGGAAGTCTAAAAAATCTTAAATGTAAGCATAGGTCGAATTATACCTCATTTTAAAGGTCTTTGTTAGAGGAACACATTGTCACAATCCCGACTGAAAAAGGACCATTCGTTTGGGGACTTTCCCCATCCCAATGAGCGCAAAGAAGTATAACTTCAAAAAAAATAGAGAAAATCTCAGAACTTTGGTAGAAGTTATAGTTAACTCTCTCTCTAAAGCTCGTGAAAAAAATCAGCAATATTTTGTTTTAATAGTAAAGTGTATTTTTATACACTCACAAATAAGTATACATATTTATTATCTATTGAATAAGAAATATAGTAGTATTATTGTAAAATATTTTTATTGATTGCATTTTAAGAAATATTTAATGTTATTTTCGGATTTTATTAATTTGTGTTACCTTGGACTGTTTCAGTAATATACTTTAAATAACTTGATTAGGTTATCTTCAGTTTGTTATATAGATTGTAACACTTAAAAAAAGTTAATCCAATTTGAATAATGAGAAATAACCGGGAATCGAGATAGTTAAATGGGAGGGGAGAAAACGTGAGTCAAAAATGTGACTTATGTCTTTAAAAATTAAAATAAGGTAAATTCAATCATTATAGATTTCCAAACACAAATAAATAATAATGTATAGTTTTTAAGAAAGATTAGTCATAAGAAATTGAATAATTTTGTGTGTGAATATAAATTTTTGAAAAGGACTAGTTGTCATGCGCAGTACTGAACGGTGCATTCGATGAAAACAGATAACGCTGATGCGGTGAGATTTTGAATAAAGTCCAGGATACAGGAAGGTAGATTTCACCATGAGGCACAGTCTAGTTTGGAGTGTTGAACCGAATGGTCGTATTTTAAGAGTCTGAGTAAAAAACGTGGAGAAGATAAAAATGTTCTTTTTGAGTCTAATTGGAAGTATTAGAATGAACAGTTGTATTAGGGAGTGTTAAGAAAGAACTGGGAGAGTGACGATGTATTTTTGTCGAGTTGAAAATATAGTTCAAAGACTTTAGTGGAAAGCACGGACATTGTGTGATGTAATAATTTGATGTAGAACAATAGAAAGTATAAAGAGTTTATTCATCGGTCGATTAAGGGTAAGAGTAGGTTAAAACTCTGTTTGAACTGTTTATTTGGTTAGACGTTTCACGCGAATAGACAATTGACAATTAGCGTGTGTGTGACAATGTGGTTGGATAATGAACAGATTTTCTTTTATAAACATTCGTGAAATGCAAATATAATTTCGCTACGGACATGAGACGGCATCTTTAGGACGGCAAGGAACACTTTAAGTTATGTGCAATGTGAATATGTTCTGGTAACTTGTGTTACATAACACACTATATTTACTCTGTTATTATATAGAAATTTACAATGTTTAGTATTTTGATTTTATAATATAAATTTGATTTGTAAAAGATAGTAATTTCTCTTTATGTACAAGAATAATAAATGTCTAATGACATATTTATCCTTATTCAAGGAACGTAAAACTCATACTAAAAGAAAAGCAGATATTTTAAATTGGTTTTTATTCATAAATTCATTCAATTCAAATTTTTGTTGCAACATAAAGTCAATTCTAAATTCATGGAATAATAGATCAGCTCTCCTTCAGAGAAAATAAAAAATAATTTAACTAAGATGATAATCATAGATATTTTCATGATATGTCTCAATAACAAATGTTAATGTATAAATAATAACTTGTTTATAATAAATTTATGTAAAATTTCAGCATACAAAAGAGTTCTTCATTTGAAATCCTGGAATCACTGTGGAGTACCCTTTTTAAAAGAACTCATGCCCTGAGATTCAAATATTTAACTTCTTTTCTTTTTCAAAATTGGTAAGCGAAAGCTACCTGGCGCCCATTAGCTGAGCAAAGATTTTAAAATCATTAAAATTATAAGTAAAATAAAATTAAATTCATAAATTCATTTTTTTGTTAATAAAGTAATTTTATATGAAATCTGTAGGTTTTATATTTATCACAATTGCCGCACCAACTGTGGGGCTATTAATGTGTAAAGTAGATTCCATAGGTTTTATATTTATTACAAGATGTAGCTACAGCGCTGTTTCGCCGAGCACAGTTGGCTTCATCAGGCTAAGCACTATCACATGACACAAACACTGATCGCTTTGAAATAGTCTGAGTAAAACTCTTCTTCATTGAATTAAGACTTGCCTGTGGCCACATTATGGTCATTGCGAAAGGTGGACAACTGGATGGGAATGACGAGTGATGCCTATCTGCATTTCCTATTTTTCTTGTTCATATGAAGAACTTCAAGTGCTACAGACTTTGTTCATGACTCCTCCAGTATTTTGACATACTCTGGTGGTATTTCTAACTGTTCAACTTGCTTCATTTTTACTGAGTAGATCCTAAAGTTCCTATCGCAAAGAATATAGAAAATGTTCCCTGACAGGATAAATGGGTTCAATATGAAAAGCGATAGCCAAGTCATAAATCTGACAGTAAATATACTCTTATTTTGACCTCCTGCTGTGTTAGAAAAAAAAAACAACACAATTTTTTTTAACATAGTCTTTCATCTTTCTGCTAAGGAAATCATAAGGCAGTGAACAAACAGTGTTATATTTATTGCCTTCATTTTCCAAATACCAATATAGTGTACTTGAGATGTCATTGTGACAATGAACATTAAAAATGTACATTCAAAGAAACATCTTATAAAGTTGTGAGTTCACATTTAACTTAGGTAGAGGACAGTTTTGAGCATAGTCGAATTCCAAGACAAGAATGGATTAGTCACCATTAGCCATGTTCAAATACGCCTCTTTTATGTTATTATATCTATTGAATTTCTTAATGTGTAAGGCAAACTGTGCTTTACAAGGGCCCTGGGGGTTTTCTTTCAAAAGTACTTGAAATTTTATACAGTGTTAGGAATTGTTGTTAGGAATAATTGTAAAAACTATCAAATATAATTTAAATTCTAAGTCCCAAGACAATACACAGAAGACAGCCTATTATTTTGAAATATATCAGAAAGTGTTGCAATAGCTGAGTCAAGACAAAATGCATAGTTCGTTAAAATGGGAAGGTTTATAAACCCCAATATAACCAACAGTATGGGTTTGTCATAAGTGAACGGTGATAGTCGGATGCTCTGCTCATCGATTGACTAAGGGCATTGGTCAGAACTATCTATGAACTATCTTCAGAACCAGCTTTGAGTACAATACGGTCAAAAACGCGGAAACCAGTATTTACAGAAATAGAGGTGAGCAAACTGACAGTGTATTCTTAAATGAATTTTATTAAAGAAAGTGGACTCATTTGAATTTTATTATATTTCACAATAATATTCAGCTTGCTATACCTTGGGACTAATAGATATAGTTTGTAATAAAAGTGAATTAGATATCAATAATGTATTTCTTGGAATTGTAATATAACTGAACCACTGGTTGATATATATTTCATTTAATTATTAATCGTTCTATCTAAAATAAATAACTTTCATTGTAATAAACGGTAGAGAAACTAATTGCCTAGCGACAGTAATCACAGAGATCATGCGAGGCTTGCAAAAACCATATGGAGATAAGGACCTGAAAAACTTGTGATAAGTCTGACATCGCCCTTTACATTGGAACTGATTTCCCCGGCTCACTCAATCCAACATTTCCCAGCGTTTGGTCACACCAAACACTGAGAACACTTCCCCGCACTTTTCCCGGACCTCTGTGCCGGAAACTCTGGGCCAACCAAACACCTACATCTCCCTTACTGTCGAACAGTAAAGGGCAGCTCGTGATTGGTCCAGACTCAACTCGCGAGAGGCCGCGGACGGTCTCTCGCCGAACACATAAACTTCAGATTCTCCGACCCAATCACAGCACGCTAAGCCACCCACGCCTCTAGCCGGCCTGTGATTGGATCGCAGAATAGTGAAAGTCGCACAATGGCTTCTCCATTGTTCGACTGTAGGAAAACGTATAAAACCAGACGTTTTCCTAACCAAAACACATTTTCTTCTCTTCACTGAGTAGAGACACTTCACTCTCTTCTCTCCTCGGAGACAAGACACTACTCTTCTCTCTACAGAGATAGCCACATATCTTCTTCGGTCTCTCAGCCGAGAGACCCGCTGCACACGACTTCACACCAGATCAACCCTCACTCAAACATTCACCACCAGCAGAAGGTGACCGAAGAGGCCAAAGACTATTCAACTGTCTAAACTGTTGTACGGCGTTTCATTACTTCACCTCACCTCCAAACTCGCCTCCCGACAGGGAAACAGCCAAGTAGGGGAAACCCGGCGAGCAACCACTATACCGCCTCCCGATAGGGAAAGATAGTAGGGTAGTGGTTTCCGGCGGACCCCTGGCTTGATGTCGGGGAGGCGACGTAACCAACAGCGGAGAGCTGTCCGGTGAGTTCAGCGCAGGATAAGTAGGGAACTGCGTCATCAACACCTGAAGACCGTCGCCCAAGATAAAGGCCTTTCTAAGGGCCAGGCCAGCATCACTACACCTGTGTGGCGACTCATTAGCCTTACCCCGTCTCCTCGCCCCTATAACTTCTCCGTCCCGAATCTCCCCTACTACGATCCCCGATCCTCTTACTACCTCTCGTTTTAAAACCACCTTACCACCATTCCTCGTCCGAAACAACCTTGCCCGGCTAAACAGCCTACCTCCCCCACCTATGTAATACACTCGAGCTCTCACCGGACTCTACGTCATTTGGCGGCCGCAACGTGGGGCTCGAATTGCTCTGAAGAGGAAAGGACCTTCACCCCGACTCTACACCACACTTCTGGGAGTGCAACAAAACCCAGTGGCGCCCATAACCAACCAATTTCACCACCAGCAGAGATGGCTCCAACCCTGCGAACACAGACCAAGACCTGCGCCGACGAAGACTGCAGCAGCCAGAGCAGACTCTTCACCACCTGCTGCCGTTGTGGACTTCACCGTCACCATGTCTGCGTAGGATGGCCTGAAGTGGAGATCCCTGCTGCAACATATACATGCCCTACTTGTACCACCAATCCCCCTCCACCACCTGACCCACCTTCACACACACCTGACCCTAATCTTTTACAAGCTCTGTTACAGATATTATCAAGCACCCAACCGACAACTACCGCTCCAATGCCGGATTTCTCCGGAGATGGAGCCGACGACCCGGAGGAGTTTCTTCGCCAAGCCGAGGACGTCTTAAACAGTCGTAGAACTCCGGCCAATCAATGGACGAAGACCACCGCAGCCCAGCTCCAAGGCACCGCCGAACAATGGTACCAGCTGTACAGCAACGCTGGACTGGACTGGAAGGAGTTTACGGAGAGACTGCGAGCCCGCTTCGACTCCCCAGCGGTTGTGGCGGAACTACAGGCCGAGCTCTATGGCCGTAAACAAAACCCAAACGAGCCGGTGGATTCCTTCCTGCTGAGGAAAATGAGACTGATGCAGCGACTGCAACCCCAGGCCGTTGAGAACACCCGACTACAGACCTTCATGGAACTGCTGTTGCCCAGCCTAAGGTCGAGACTCAGGGGCAGCCACCTCACCACTACCCAGGAGCTCATGGACGTAGCCCGCGCAGTCGAGAGGGACCTAGCAGAGGACAACAGATCCACCACCAGACCTAACCGAGAAGACAGATACCGCCCAGCCATCCAGCCTGCCGCAGCCAAGCCGACACCCGAGACACGTCCCAACAGAGACCCAAAGTGCCGGTACTGCCCGGATTACCATTTCCACCGGGAGTGCCCGGTACTGAAGAAACGACAAGCCGAGACAGCGGAAAACTGGCGCGGGACAGGAGGAGCGCCAAAGCCTGCCCCGAAGTAGAAGGAGGCGCCGTCTGCAATGCGACCCCAGGAAGCCGTCTACCGAGGATCAGCCTCAAGATCGGCCAGAGGACCATCCTGGCGCTCGTCGACTCCGCAGCAAGCAGAAACTTCATACGGACAGATCAACTGGACCCCGATGCTCGTCTCCAAGAAGCCCCGTCAACCGCCCGCCTCGCAGATCAGGACGCCCAGCTGAGAATCCGCGGAGAGATCAACTTGGACCTTCACCTCCAAGGACAACCAATGGCAGCGAACTTCCTGGTAGCAGATACCCTCCAAGAGCCAGCCCTCCTTGGGTACCCTTGGCTCCAAGACCAACGAGCAGTCTGCGACTTCAACGCAGGGACACTGACCTACGGACAACAGGAGCGACACTGCCTATCGTGGACCACGACTGCACCACGGGAGAGAACAGCACCCGCCATCACCTTAGACAAGGTCGATCACGGACTTCCAGAGGACCAGGAGGGACCCTTCGCCGAAATGCTCCAACGCCATGCCGCAGCCTTCCACGCCGATGGACCCCTCGGAAGAACCAGTAGCCTCCGCCACGAGATCCAGCTACGAGACAACGCACCCATCCGCCAAGCGCCATACCGATGCTCGCCGCAGAAAAGAAAAGTCATCGCCGACCAGGTTCAAGAAATGCTCTCTGCTGGAGTCATCGAGCCTTCGACTTCACCATACAGCTCGCCAATCGTGCTCGTGAAGAAGAAGGACGGCCACCCCAGATTCTGCATAGACTACCGGCGACTGAACGAGCGGACAATCGACGCCCCGCAGAACCTCCCTGTCATCCACCAGGCTTTGAAGGACATCGGCAGCGCTAAGGTCTTCACCACACTGGATCTCAAAAGCGGATACTGGCAAATTCCCATGGCAGAGAACTTCAAACACTACACCGCCTTCACCACCCCGGAAGGCCTTCACTACCAGTTCACCGTCATGCCGTTCGGGCTGAAAAACGCCCCCAGCTCGTTTCAGCGCCTCATGACGGAGAAGATCCTGCCCCACTGTGACCGAGGCGCCTGCATCGCGTATCTCGATGATATCATCGTCTTCTCCCAGGACTGGGACAGTCACCGCCACCATGTGGACCGCGTTCTGGAGGAGTTAGAACGCCACGGACTGACTTGCCACCTGGAAAAATGTAGCATCGGGAAGGCAACCTTGGACTACCTCGGTCACACTGTCACTAGCACGGGGAATCAACCTCAGGAGCAGCACGTCTTGGCCATTCAGGAAGCAGTCCCTCCGAAGACCCGGAAAGAGGCACGACAATTCGTGGGCATCTGTAACTGGCTGAGAGAATACGTCCCACGCTTTGCAGAAACCATCGCCCCAATAACGGACACCATCGCCTCCAAAAGACCCTTCAAATGGACCCCGGAAGCTGACACCGCCTTCCAGCAGACCAAGGAAATCCTGAGGAGACCCCTGCTTCTCCACCGCCCCACCGAAGACCTGCCTTTCATCTTGCAGACAGACGCCAGCAAGATCGGAATGGGCGCAGTGCTCTACCAGGAAACACCACAGAAGGAGCGCCGCATCATCAGCTACGCCAGCGCGAAGTTCACCCCAAAGGAGCAACGGTACCACAGCAACGAACAGGAGTGTCTCGCTGTTGTGTGGGCGATCAAACGCTACCGTGCTTATCTAGAAGATAAGTCATTCGTGCTCCGGACGGACAACAAAAGCCTCACCTGGCTAAATCAGATGCGGGACCACAAATCCAAACTTACAAGATGGGCGCTTCTACTCCAAGAATACACCTTCAGCATAGAGCACTGCCCCGGACGAACTAATGAGCTACCCGACGCCTTGTCGAGACAACCACAGGAGGGAACCACCCCGGAGGATGCTGGCCACTCTGAAAGACTACTGCCCCCTACAGTAAAGGAGGACCTACAGACAGCCGAAGAACCAGCCATCTTCCAGACGGAGCCCCGAACGTGGACAACAAGGTTGAGGAAGCCCAAAAGCCAGCCCCAGAGTCATCACAGCAACCAAGTGAGTGTAGTGCCGCGACCCCCCCCCCCAAATATAAACAATAAATAACTGTATCTCCTTTTGACTATATATAAACAATTTTGTAATTTTCTTTATCATATAAACAATTTGTGTCTTTCTTTTAGTGTTGTGTGATTCCCCATTTCCCGAACTATGCCCAAGGGCCTTAAGACAATATCATATAGACAATGAAAACTTTGTATAAACTCTGCTATATATTTAAATATTTTTGTTTTCTCTTGTATGTAATATGTGATTTTTGAAAAATCCGCCATTATACTTGTCATATCCTATTTTTTTTCTTTTTCTGTGTATGTATGTAAATTTTGAAAATTATATGTATGTAAGTGTTAAAATAAATTGTCTGTCTTTGTTTTCTGCTAAATTGGTTTTTGAAAAACCTATAAATTTGTATCTGTATACCTTAAATATTTTGTGTCTTTCTATTTTTGTTTTTGAAAAACTTAAATCATGTTCTAAATAATTGTATATGTAAAACTTTGGTTTTGAAAACCAGCCTTAATAAAAATTGTAATTTTTCTCACTCTGTATTGTTAGCTATAAGTTATGAACCAATAAATACAAGTTATTTTGTTTTCTTTGGGTAACCTTTCTCTGCTGGTATACTACACTCACACCCATCTAAACTCTCACAACAACGGAACAACTCTCTAGGGTAAATCAGTTCCACAAGTGAGGGGGGACTTGCCATCGCCCTTTACATTGGAACTGATTTCCCCGGCTCACTCAATCCAACATTTCCCAGCGTTTGGTCACACCAAACACTGAGAACACTTCCCCGCACTTTTCCCGGACCTCTATGCCGGAAACTCTGGGCCAACCAAACACCTACATCTCCCTTACTGTCGAACAGTAAAGGGCAGCTCGTGATTGGTCCAGACTCAACTCGCGAGAGGCCGCGGACGGTCTCTCGCCGAACACATAAACTTCAGATTCTCCGACCCAATCACAGCACGCTAAGCCACCCACGCCTCTAGCCGGCCTGTGATTGGATCGCAGAATAGTGAAAGTCACACAATGGCTTCTCCATTGTTCGACTGTAGGAAAACGTATAAAACCAGACGTTTTCCTAACCAAAACACATTCTCTTCTCTTCACTGAGTAGAGACACTTCACTCTCTTCTCTCCTCGGAGACAAGACACTACTCTTCTCTCTACAGAGATAGCCACATATCTTCTTCGGTCTCTCAGCCGAGAGACCCGCTGCACACGACTTCACACCAGATCAACCCTCACTCAAACATTCACCACCAGCAGAAGGTGACCGAAGAGGCCAAAGACTATTCAACTGTCTAAACTGTTGTACGGCGTTTCATTACTTCACCTCACCTCCAAACTCGCCTCCCGACAGGGAAACAGCCAAGTAGGGGAAACCCGGCGAGCAACCACTATACCGCCTCCCGATAGGGAAAGATAGTAGGGTAGTGGTTACCCGGCGGACCCCTGGCTTGATGTCGGGGAGGCGACGTAACCAACAGCGGAGAGCTGTCCGGCGAGTTCAGCGCAGGATAAGTAGGGAACTGCGTCATCAACACCTGAAGACCGTCGCCCAAGATAAAGGCCTTTCTAAGGGCCAGGCCAGCATCACTACACCTGTGTGGCGACTCATTAGCCTTACCCCGTCTCCTCGCCCCTATAACTTCTCCGTCCCGAATCTCCCCTACTACGATCCCCGATCCTCTTACTACCTCTCGTTTTAAAACCACCTTACCACCATTCCTCGTCCGAAACAACCTTGCCCGGCTAAACAGCCTACCTCCCCCACCTATGTAATACACTCGAGCTCTCACCGGACTCTACGTCAAGTCTTATATGTTATTTTCAATTTTTCTCCAGTTTTCATTTCAAAATAAAATTGTTAAGTTTTGTTAAGAGCATAGAGGCTTGGTCTGTTGACAATGGTAGCTCAGTGTTCCTCGAACGATTTCCAAACATTATTTTACTTCAAACTTGTTTGGCCTGAATGCTTACTTCGTGTATAACAAATCTGTCCAGCATAATAGATATTTGTTTGAATTCATTTCAAACATTTTTGGGGTGACCTGGACAACTTGAAGTGAAAAAATGCGACAACAGTTGTATTCTATACCATGAAAATTAACTTTGTATCTCCAACTATTAACCCTTCGTTTGTATTTTATTTGGTCCATGGGACCAACTTTCTTAGGTAATACTATTATCAGTAAGTTTGTTGTTATATTATCTTGAATGTTTTTATCCCTAAGATTCCAAAATTATGTAAAGAGTTTCACTTGCTCAGATTCGGGAATTTTAGTTTGGCAAGACTTTGTACAACATATTTCCACAGATTCAAACGATTTATTCTTTACTATAGAACCATTTCCCACATAACTTTTAAATACCCTACCTTTAAACACTCTAACCTCTCTTCTTTTTTCCTCTGTTCATTTTAATTTGACACTTTCTTCAGTATGACTAATGAAGGAATCAACACTTGAAACATTGTCATCACTATAGTCACTTTGTTTATTGTTCATTTAGTTTTAAAATGTCAAATTCAAATAAACTTTATTTTTAAATGGTAAAATTGCAACATAAAAACACCAATACACAAAGAATGCATGAAAAATGGGTAAAATTGTCTGGCCATGAAAACAGCTGTTTTTTAGCCATAGAATAATATTTCGATTGAGTTAAAACACAAGCCGATAGGTTACAGTTAATACAATTATCCACAATAAGGGCAATTTTGAACTTTTCCCCTTTCTCTACCAAACACCTCAAATGCTGAACTTTACATACCTAAAGTCCAAACAAGCTAGTTTGAACACAATGTTGTACGATTATTTACTTGTTTTTGAGAAGCTCTAACAAATTAACTAAAACTTCCATTAAAGTGCTCTCAACAATTTTTTTGTGTACAATTTTAAACTCTACAAAAAGTATTTTTCTCTAAATTTGATATTTAACAAAATATACGCAGAAAAAAACAAAAACTAAACAAGTTCTGTTTTACACTAATTTTTATATTTAGTTATATAAAATTATTTGGATAATATATTTTTATATTTGATTTATTTATCTATATGTACAGGCTATGATTATAGAGGTTTTTTTTTTTTTTTAACAAAAGTTTCTTTGGACATTTTAATATAAGTTTGGTGTAATAAGAATGGAGCATTAACAATTATCATAGATGAAAAATAATACAGGATGTAAAAAATAATTATTATATTATAAGGTAATGGTACTTAAAAATATCAAGATCTTACTTAAACCAATAATAATCATTATTGCAACTCAAACTTACATGATTCGTGTTTCTAAGAAAATATAATATTTCACCAACAGATGTGTAAATACCATGTGATTTTAAAAATGCTTGAACTTGTGGAGTCATCATTGATTCCGGCTGTGTGGTTTCGCTTTCTTGTTTCTGTTCTTGGCTGAATTTACTAGTATCTGTATGGTTACCATGTCTTTCATCTGAAAGATATAAAAATTTGAGCCAGTCCTGTATAAGATTTTTTAATAAAATGCATTACTGATAAATTTAAGTTTCATCTGGATAAAAAGCAGATCACAAGTTCTATCGAAATCAGTTAAGAAACAACTGCAGAAAACTGATGTGTGTCAACTTTTTTTTTTGTCCGAGTGTGTTACAGCTATTTTAAACACTAATTTGTAGGTATTGTTACAAAATTTGTTGTTTCAAAATGTTGGATATTCAAATAGAATTTCAACCAACAAATCAAAAGGAGTCACAAAATTTGCTCCTTGAAAATAATTTCAATACATATTTTTCCTCTCATTGAACACAAATTCACCAAGATATGAACAAACTATCATATCAGGTAATTTATGACAACAAAAGCAACAATTGGAAAAAAAAATTTGACATTAAATTATGTTAAAGTATTTTGCTTTTCAAATAGTTCTGACTAATCAAGCCGTAAGATATTTATGTTTTAAGTTGTATATTATAACTTAGGGCAGCTCCAAGTGCTACAGCGACCCCTGACTAATCAAAAGTTACTTAATTTTTTAAAAACAAAATATTACCCATATAAACTCAATAAATTTTCATTTACAACACTTAAATAATACTTTTTTCCAATTTTGTTTTAGTAAACAAACATGTTCAACAAATAATAAAACCTATCATACGAGTAAATTCCAAAATTGGTCAAAATCCAAAAAATACCATCTACTAGAAAGATTATTATTATTTTATTTTTAATGTTAGGCAATGTGGTTAAGTTTTATGTTCTTTTAGCTATTGCTCTTCATTTGGTTTAGTCGAAAAGAGTTGATTGTCATTGGGTGTGTATTTGCAAGCTTCAAACAATAAGCTATTGTTGGATGTCATGTGACCTAAATGTAAAAGTTATTCCCAACAAATTATTTAATCAGCTGCCATTTTGAAATTTAACAACCAATATTTTTGCCTAGGGTGGTTGAGCTCGTATAATATTATTGTTTTATTTCTATATTTATCAAAACAAATCAGATAGAACTCTTTAGACAATACAATAATAGTAATGAATATTCAAAAATGTAGTATTAATATATTTTTATTTAGAGATAGATATAAAAGCATTTAAGGCATGAATTTGAGAGCACTCTCTATCTTCATTATCAATCTTTTGTAAACACTCCTCTAATACCATGAGCATCTAATAGTCTCACCATTGGTATACAGCATTTTAAAAGGAACAATAAACTGATTTGCAATACTACCTCAAAGGATATCTACCACAGAATGGTAATAGGCTGTTGTTTAATTGTAATCTTGTTAAAACCAACAAGGCTCTTTATCTGGCCAGGCAGAAAAATACCCTCCCTCCCCCCAAGAGAAAGAGACTTTGATCAATACAAATTGATAAAGTAGCTCATTTCTGTTTATTCTTGTTTAGGTTTTAGACTTGTAAAACAAAAACTAGAATATCAATTCCTTAAAACCATCATGAGAATTATTTACAGTACAACAATGATTATTTACTGATTATAAGTTTTTGTTTTTCACTAATAAAAATGACTAATTAAAATTATTGTAATTTTTTATGTTTTCCTTTACACATTATTATAAAAAAGAGACTATACTCAAAATATAAAATCCAGTTTTTTCCTGCCATTTTTATATAATTCTTATAAAATTCAGATAAAATTATTATAATTTTTATACATTTTTCAGGAATAATAATTACTAATGTCAATTTATTTGTTTTTTTCTTATGCTTTCCAGTCATTACCAAACTTTAAATACAAAAAATGTTCAGCTTTGAATTCTCTTTAATTATATGTTATAATTTATATGTTGAACCGTTTTTTGTTGAACAGACAGACAAAAACAGTAATAAAAAACAGGGCTTCAATAAAACCCTAATAAAACTTGGGACTTGTTACATGATTTATTATTTCTTTTCCTTACCTGATTTCGTACTAGTTAATGAGAAATAAATAAACACAATAATATAACACTCTACATAAACACTATTCATGTTTTCAACTTAACAATAACGTTGTATATATTACACATCTAGCAAGCTAATTGCTATGGAACACAATATACATAACTTTTTTTATATTAATGTTGATTTGAAAATTAATTATTTCTGTATGCAAATTGTTACATAATCAACAATTGATAAGGATCGGTTTTATGTAACATAATGATAACAAGATAATAGCGCAGTACAATAATAATTAAAATAATTTAATATATACAATTTTATTGCTACAACAATAAGAAAATTATTCATGCAAATTTGTATTTTTAATTGTTAAGAAAAAAATTAAAAAATCTGCTGCAAACAATATCCATTTATGAAGCAAAATTTTATTTGGGGAGCAGAATATTTACACCTTAAGGGGTGCAATTTACTACATTCTAATTAAAGTTGTTACGATCTAAATTGGTTTTACTCAGTGGCGATTCGTGAACTTGATTGGAGGAAGGACTGCATAGCTGCAATAGAACTTTTTTACCACCCCTATAATTCAAATATTTCCTTTTCAATTGGATGTCAAAGAAAAGTACTGTTTTACTAACTTAATTTTATTTTCATTACATTGCAAAAAATTAATAAAAACAAAGAATAATTAGACTATGTTTATTAGCTACCATGTTGTTACAAGAAAAAAATCTGTATTTTTTATGACTTTTGAAAAAAATACAACAATATCTCTTGTTACTGAAAAAAACTACTTTTTTATCAAAAGCAAAATTTTCAGTAGATTATTTGTAAAAAGTCCATTTTTCTTTCATTCTTGGAAGCAAACTTCTCTATACTTTTTCATTTTAAATCTAAGAATGTTGTCTATCATTTTTTTTTTTACAACTTAGCATGACCAAAGCAGACAAACATTGGTCGGCCATAGTGTTCCTTAAGAATGTTTTATTCTCTTTAGAGTAGAAAAACACCTCCCAGGTTCAGCTGTAGTTAATATAGTATAATTTCCATTAAAATAAATACTTCAATAAATGTGCCACCAATGCCACTATCTATCATAAGCTGATGCTTTTTTGAAACCTCTGCATTACTATAAACTTATTTCTGTCTTACAAGATAGATAGTTCTGTTTTTAAACGATTCTTAATCCTGTTTTGAGAACAGGATAGGCTTCAACAGTTTATTCTAGTTCTTGGAGAGGAAATTCATCATTAGTTGTATTCTCATAAAAAATATAATTAAAAAATGTTCTGAAAACAACTTAGCTGCTGAAAGACATCTTGAAAAAGAAAACCTCTCTTTTGTTTGATATCAAACTGTATCACAGTTTAGCAGAAATAATATTTAGCGTATCATGTTTTTTCTTCTTTTTAGAGGTGAAGATAATTCATATTTTCAAGCTGGGAAGATAAAAATTTACTAATTTTTAGTACTGCATCATGAAACTCCTCCAAGAACTCATAAATACTTATAGAATTAGCATCGTGACTTTAGAACTGATCATACAAAATGTCAACACGAGGCATTAGAGAATGAAAAAAAATTAACCAAAAGTTGAAATCATCTTCATTTACCATTCAAAGAAGCCCTGATGCCGATTGTATTGTAATTTTGTTATTTTTCCTTTGCTACAGTTCTATGATGAATTCTATTAAAGCGTCTTTATTTTCAAAAATGGAACTTACGGTTTGACTATTGAAATTCCACTTTGTATTTGGCCCACGAGGAATACATCAAGAAACATTGTCTAACACAGCTAATCTTGAGGGCAACTTTAAAAAAAAAATGCGGGAATACTATAAAGGCTGCTGAAAAATATTTGTGAGCAGGCATTTTGTGAAAGAAGTAAAAGCCTTTTCTATCACTAGATTTATGTGAAGTACATAACAATGTACAAAATGAGCATTTGGAATAGCAGCACCATCATATATATGTGCAATTAGTTTTAATTTTTCTTCTTTTAGTACAATTTTTAACTGTTCTGTAAATTCATTGTGACAGTCCTTCAACATCCTGATATGAAGGATTAAAAAAAACTCCAAAATCTTTAAAAAAAATTTCTGGGGAGTTCATAACGAAACACAAAAACTTGCTACGTTTGCTCCGAAATATCTGTAGTGTTATTTGCCTTTACCGATATAAATTTAGCATCCTTAACCTATGATATTATTTAAGTCTGTGACACTTCTAGAATGCATTCTAGCAGTGGCGTAGATAAAAATTTTGTTTGGGAGGGGTGTGTTTTGATCTTATATTCTACTATTTCTCCAAAGTGTTCTAGAAAGAAATACTAAGACCCTTTATTTTTCAAGTTTTATTTCAAAATATACCATACATGTTTTTAACCTTAAACAGTAAACCATTGAATAAAAGGTGTTTAAATGTGGTAAAAAAAACAATAAATTATAGAGCTAAAGGTTTTATTAGGTTTTAAATTATTCTTTACAGCAACATAGTAAGGGAGATGGCAGAGGCGGCACACTGTAAACACTTCACAATCTTCGCTTTCAGTTCAACATTATAACCAAACAACGAAAATGGCTGATCGGTAACTGTAGAATGAGGACGAGTTGTTTGTTTTTAGTCGAGCAAAGTCAAGCTGACCTTGAACTCGCCGACTATGGCCAAGCCTTGGTGAAGGCTAGCAAACGTCTATGAAACTATGAAAGAGACAGAGCTTGAGCACATCTAAAACAAAAGAAACTACTGAAGTGTCAAAATTATTTTTATAAGTTGTGTAATTCAGCTCTATAATTTTTTCCAAATCAGATATTTCCACAGATATATAGTCTTTTTTTTACATCATAGGTATTTACTTTTTATTTCATAAGAAAAGTAATGATCTGAAAAAAATGTTGATATTACTTTTTTGTTTGTCACCAGCATTTTATACTTTTAATGTATTTAGACCAAGTTTTGGAATGATATATTTGTCAGTGACATTTTCACTTTCTCACATAATTATATGTAAGATTTCTATTCTGTAGGTATTATATTAGAACTCTTTTTCACAGCAGATATCCAATAGTTCTACACTCAACTCAAATTTCTTCGTTGCTAAGAGAAAGTTATCTAATGTGTTTTAATTAAAAAATGATGTCATTTTTTTTATGGATGTGTTTGTTTTATCTCTTGAGTAAAAAGAAAAATTGGTTTTTGGAATTATGTCTGTTTGCTGTAAGTGCATTTTTCTACAGTTTTAATGCGTGGACCGATTTTAATCAAATTTGGTAGATAGAGATATTTTTGCCATATCTCACAAATTTTTCTGTTTTTTTAATAACTAAAAATTTAATGGGTAAAAAACACAAAATTATGATTTTCTCAAAATAGGCTCTAACAATTTAGCACAAATTTGTTCAAACATAGTCATTGTTTGCTATCTCTCTAAAAATTCCAATTTGTGAGTTATTGGTAAAAAACAAAAAATAGGTTATGAGATTTGTTATAAGGCACATAATTTTTTAAAATCAGTTGAGTGAAATGTGAAGATTAATGACCCAAACCCATGCACAAAATTCCAAGTAAAAATTATTACGATTCACGAATAATTGACAAAAAACAAAAAAATAACCTTGACCATCATTATTAAGAATTGGATTTTAATCAAATGTGATTTATAGTGAAGACGTTTTTATGGCACAAGTAGGAAAAAAAGATTTTAGTTTCCTTAAATTCATTAAAGTGTTTTCTTGTAAATATATATCTGTTGGCAAAAATTTCTCAGAAACCACTAAGCAAATTTTGTTAAAAATTGATACTTAAGATTTTGGATTTCTTAAGATTATTATAACACTTGTGAAATATAATAATTGTACCTAAAACTTGAATATACCTCCTACAAAACAAAAGTGGAACGATTTAAATTTCTCTAAGTTAGCTACAGATTTTATTAAATTTGCTTAAATGTAGCCATTAGAGACCACTAATAAAACACATGGTTCATTATTACTCTAAAAGTCCTGATTCATGTGTCATCAGTAAAAACACAAAAAGAATCTCTAGTGCCAAATATTAAAAGACAGATTTTCTCAAAATCAGTGATTAAATTTAGGTGAACTGTGAAAATTATTAACTCAAATCAATGTAATAAACCACAAATAAAATATAATGGTTTCGAAATAAGGAAATATTATTTTCGACCATTATGTCGAATTTTCCTCAGAGCTACCTCTATTATTCAAAGATAGTGAATGTGTTTAAGTCGTGACATGAACGGCTCCTCTTAGTCTGTATCTAGGTCAAAAACAAATGATGAAATGAGTCACTACCCTCACACTTTAATATTACCCTGTCTTTTGTGGTTTGTGCAGGTCAGTTGACTAAAACGGATTTTTGACAGCCAAGATAAATACTTGATATAAAAAACAAGTAATTTTAAAATGTAATTTTGCATTTAAGAATGTTGTTGGATATGAGTGAGAAAGATTGGTTAAAATTTATATTTAAGTCTTTAACCACTGGATATATGCGTGGTTTAAAAAAAACAAAAACTTTTATTGCAATTTTTAAAATATTAAAGTTTAAAATTACACCTAAACAGAAATTTTCAACTCTGTATCAAGAAGTGACACACTCAGATATTCCTTTGAAAGCCTAGTTTCCCATTTTTCTGGTCTAGCTTTACAAAACATACATTTAGTTATATATTCTTCAAGCAATACTACTGACATAGAACTGTGAAAACAAGGTTCCACAGATTCACAGAAAAAAACTGTACTCTGGTATCAAAGATGTAAAATTCTAAACACTACTAGTAAACTTAGAAGTAATAGGCATGAACCTGTAAAGGAAATCACTTCTATAAACAGCCAAAGTCCAAAATTAAGGTTTAATATTATTCACCAACATGCCCAATTTGCTACAAAATCATAGAATTACATTTTTTATGTTCAAAAAAGAAACTAGACATTTTCATTGTATCTGGAAATGCTTTCAACAAAAGTAATTTCATTAACTAACAATTTCTGTAGAAAATTGCTTAAGGGTAGTGGTATGGCTATATTTAAACATAGATGTTTAAGTTTTTGTTCCCTACATGGTTGGTGAGGGACTTTTTTTGAAAACTCTAACACTAAATTTAGGTTCAAGAAAAGAGACTTAGTTATAATAAGGGGTGCAATCGAACCCCAATTGGCTATTTGGGTATATTTTTGATCACTTGGATTTGCTTTTACAAAAAAATCCTTAAAAAAATACAAATATGTTAATTGGGGGAATATAAATATAAATGTTCTTGACAGATCTGGATGCGCGGAGAGATTATGGGATCTTTTGACAACTTAAAATTTGAAGTGGTTTATAGACTCACCAATCTCTGATAACTATGATCACTAAGATCGAGTTTTTTCAATGTTTTCCTCCTCTTTTACTAAGCCTCAAATACCGACCTGAAAATATTATTATTTTAAAAATAGTTTGGCCTTACGCCTTATTTTGTTATAATGTACACAACATGTTTTAATTGCAGGAAGTGAGGGCAACTCAAGGATCAGTTCTCAGACCAGTATTACTTTTAATTAATGACCAGTTGTCAGCAAATGTGTTTGATAAATTAATTTAGTTTGCTGATAATACAACTTTCAACTTTCATTCAAACTCCCTGCAAATCCTAGAGCTTTCTCACAGGTCATTGCTACAAACCAGTATTTGGTGGGAAACAATTTGGCAATAAATCCTGACAAATGTAAGTATTTGTATTTTAATTTAAAATAAGACATAGATCAGACACTAAGTGTCTGGGAGAAAAAGGACTTGAAAAAGTTCTTGAGTCTCTTTATTGATAACAAGCTTTCCTGGATTAATCAAATTAGCAGTATCAATGCTAAAATTACTTCAGGAATATTTGTATCAAAAAATTTAAAGCAGTATTGTGTACCCTCTATTCTTTTAACAGATTACTATGGGTTAGTATATCATCTAAACTACGGAATCGTACTCTGGAGAAATTCATTAATGTAGAATATACTCAGAATATTCGTCCTCCAAAAGAAAGCTATTAGGCTTGTAGCAGGACTAAGAAAATTCCAATCGTATAAACACCCTCAACCATGTATATACTTGAAGTGGTCCTCTATTTCAAATTCAAGTTTAATCATACCCAGAACAAGGAGATACACAATTATAGTAGTTTATATAAAAAATTCCCTTCCCAAGATGGTGAACTTTTAATTAATAAGCTTCCTGAAAATACAGTAGGATCTCAATAACTTGAACCTTGATAACTCTATCTTTTTCAAAACTCCTTGAAGTCTCTATAGCACTCAATGTTAAAATGGCCTCTATAAGTAGAATTAAAAAAAAAAAATACAACTGTGATAAGTCAAATTTTAAGTTACTCGTTATCATATTAGAAAACCTCTGTTACATGAATTTGTATAATTACAAACCTCTACAAGTCGAATTTTCCTCAGAGCTACCTCTATTATTCAAAGATAGTGAATGTGTTTAAGTCGTGACATGAACGGCTCCTCTTAGTCTGTATCTAGGTCAAAAACAAATGATGAAATGAGTCACTACCCTCACACTTTAATATTGCCCTGTCTTTTGTGGTTTGTGCAGGTCAGTTGACTAATATGTCTGTAAAGCGCAAATTAAAAACTTTGATGTTTGAGGAGAAAAGGAGAGTGATTAAATCAGTTGATGAATGTGTAAAGAAGAAAGGTGACATAGCCAAGGAATTCAGTATCCCACCTAACATGCTATCAACAATTTTTAAAAAATTGGGGAAAGTATGAAGATGAGGATATATCAAACAAGATGAAGAGATCTTAAGAGTGCCGAGTTCATGAACGTCGATGGATGTGTCCTAATTTGGTTACAACAGTGCTGTGACAATAATGTTCTTAATCAGAACTTATTTTAAAAGAAAAGGCCATTCAGTTCGCAGAGTCACTAGGACACAAAGACTTTCACGCTAGCAACAGATGGTTACAATTTTAAAAAGAGAAATGACATTATTTAAAAAAAGGGTTGTAGAGAAAGTGCTTGCGTAGATGACAGAGTTTGCTATGTTTACAAAAATGAACTTGAGAAGTTTACCAAGTCATACTTGCTAAAAAACTTACCAAACCTACTTTGTGTAAACTCTACTACAACTTACAAACTTAAACCGTTAGTGACTAGAAAATCATTAAGAAAATGTTGTTTCTAAAATGTCAACAAGTTTCCCAACAGACTACCAGGCAAAGAAGAAATCATGGATACTCCAGAGTATTCAGTTAGTGGTTTAAAAATATTGACAGTGACATCAAGGAGAAGAAAAGAAAAAAATCTGTTAATTTCCTACCAGCAAACACAACTTCCAAGCTGCAGCCCCTAGATCTAGGTATAATGAATAACTTTAAAGCTAACTATACAAAAGAAGTAGTGTGCAGATTTTTGATTGATTTCGATCAAAGCTTATTAATCTCCATAAACATGCTCGACGCTTTGTGGATGATAGCATAAGCATAGAATTGTGTGACTAAAACCATGATCATAAACTGCTTCAAGTAGAGTGGTTTCAAAAAAGCCAACAGGAAGCTGAGGAACAGGATATAAAGCTATTGAATGAAGACACTGAAGCAGTAATGGCACTTCATGTTGAGAACCTTGACTTTGAGGACTTTGTGAAATTTGTCAACGATGTTGCTGTATGCGGGGAACTGTTCAATGCGGATATCATTGCTTCTGTGGTGGAAGAGTTTAATGCAAGATCTAAGGATGAGGACAACGCTGGCGACAGAGAACTCACCCAACCACCTAACTATAAAAAAATACTTGTGTCACAATTGAAGTGCTGAAGCATTTGTTTGAGAAAAAAAAAGTGATCAGTGAGAATGTATTGAAGTGGATGATTAAATTTAAAGGTAACAAACAACCTAAAATTAATGAATTTTTAATCTTGAATAATTTTAATTTAAAGTTTTACAGTATAACTCAAACATTAAAGTAAATCTTTATTATAGGCTTACAAGGTTTTAAATACACATAGCTAAATTAAGCTTTTATCTATTTTGAAGTACAGTATACACTTTTGTTGAGTATGTGTTAGATCTTTGCTGTGCACTATATTCTGTACTAGGAAGTAAAAGACTGTACAATAAAATCTTTACAAAATGATGTGTTATTTTTTAACAGGCCCTATTTAGATAAAAGTACTTTCACCAGTTCAAGTTTAGAGGTTAACCAGACATTTTTACTGGTGAATACTGAACTTTGATATCTCAATATTTTGCTGGTTCTACCTTGATAATTAGAACCTTGGATACTTAAAAAACTTGATAACACAAATTTTGCACCTATGCCTTCAGTTTCACGTTGAGGCATAGATTGTATTAAAAATTTACAAAATTATAAGACTTTTCAAACCAAGATCAAACCTGGGTTATTCCATATTTTACCTAAAATCTTTGCATGAGACGTGCTAAATAGTGAGGCGCATTGTCGTAATAAAGCTGCCTTTTATCAAATCCCCACAACCAGGTCATATTTCTTTTTTTTACATAACCTTCATAAAATAATTAATTTGCTATTTATATTTTGGAATCTAGAAACATTAAAAAAAAAACTTGTAATAGAATCAGTTGCAGTGGACTTACATACTAATTTTATATTGATGTATGTAGAATTAGTTGGGTGCACCATCCGTAGGTGGATATATAAATTATTTTTATTTTACATCATAGGTGACTTTTTAAAAATTAATTTTGTGTAAGTTATATATATAAAAAAATAACTAAAATCTCTAAACAAAAAAAAATTATATAAGGATTAGGTATCCTTTTTTTATCTATTTTAATGTAAGTTTGGCAAATTTTTTTTATGTACTGTATTTTAAATAGAAAAATTCAATTTTAATAGAAAAATTCAATTTTAAAAGAAAAATCTATTCAAAATATGTTAACCTACTAGCATGTCTAAATAAGCAAAATGTTATAATCTTTTGTATTTATTAAACAAAAATAATAATGTAATAATTTTTCAGTTTTAAAGCTTGTTCTTAAAACTTATTTTGCTTGTAAAGGCTAAGGCTATAACAGGATATTGTTGATCCTTTGGAATCTTGAATTTAGTTCCAATTTAAAACTGAGAGCAAGGTTGCATAATGGGTTCAGAGTAATTACAATTAATTGGTAAGCCTAAAGAAAATTTCTTCTTTTTTTTTCTGCACTCAGTCAACATTATCAGGTGTTCTTCTTATTGATGTCTTCAAAAATGTTGATAACTTTCAACAGATTCCTGGCTAACTTAAAAGTATTTGTACCACAATTTTATTAGAACTTCACTCATTGAAAGATCCCTTCTGTCTTCTGAATAATTTCTGCAGATGAAAGTAACACTTTTGATACTCACTGATCTACTCACTCAATCATTGTGAAATATCATACACTACACATACTCACTCTACAAGTTATAAAGTGGACTACTAAATAGTGGTATAGATTAGTGACTCTTCATGTATGCATAGGAAGATTCCCTCGGATTGGTCTAAAGTTATATTGAGACTGTGCAAATTGTTTTCGTGACATTCAAAATGCCTGGATACTTTCCAGGAGGACCTCATTTATAATATGCACTTAAAGATGGACTGTACACAAAACATATCAGACAAGATCAATGTTATGAAGATAGAAAAAATTAATTATTTCCATATTGCCTTCCGAACTACTGATATAATTAATTAGTTAACATACCTTAAGTCAAAAGTAGTTCATATTAACTACTTAATATGAACTACTTTTGACTTAAGGTATGTTAACTAATTAAAAAATTAATTTTGAGTACATTCTTCTGTCACTCCCAGCATTATGGGATGAAGCAGTAAACAATAGCTTTTGAAAATGGAGACAATCCGAAACGTGTCAGGAGAAGTTGAGAAAATGATAGGAACGGTAGAAGAATGAATACAAATTAAAAACTAATTATGTATGTCCTAGCAGAAATTAGTAAACTATCATAATACATAATAGAAAAGATTGTTATCATAATCATTATTATCATATTATGGTAGAACTTTTAAGTATTAGAATAATTATAGCAGGAACAATAACTATGAGTAAACATGATCATTATTCTTTTAGTTATGTACTGTAGATAGGAAAATATAAATGTTAATATTTATTTTGTCCTAGTGAGAAATATTAATTCCCCAATGAATAGCTAAATAAGTTTAATATGAAGTTTGTTCACAAAAAAAAATTTCAAGTTGATTTTATAATATTTACATTTATTAACAACTTTGTACAAAATGATAATACAATATTTTTATTTTATAAATCACCTGTAAATAACAATTTACAAAATTAAATTACAATTGATTTTAATTTAAAAAATTCATATTAAGTATTACTTACTGTAGACAGCATGCTGATGTTCGGTGCTAGAAGATAATACTGGTTTGGCGTGTATAAACAAGAACATGTCAAATGACAATGCTCAACACTATTTCATTTTATTCGGGTTGATAGCAGTAAAATTGATAACTTTTTTAAATTACTGAAGTCAATTTTTGCTACCTAGCTACTACATAATCTAAGATTCATAAGTGAAATGAAATGTATTATGTTGTCAGTAGTTAAAATACTATAATCCGTAATAAAAATGATTTGTGAAATTAAGTTAAGTTATTCAATTTCTATTATAAAATCAGCTTATTGTGATCTCTCTCAATTATCTGCAATAAAACAAAAAAGCTTTTTCAATTTCATGGGCGTAATTACCCCAATGTATTGTATAGTACACAAGTATGTGTTAGTGGTTACAATTTTAGTTCGAATTAATTTTAATTACATATATAAATAAATCAACATTTCAGGTTTCAATAAATCAACAAATCGTCATCAAGAAAAATAGGTAAGTAAATTAAAAATCATGTCTCTTATAAACGTTTTTTGGGAGAAAATTTCTTCTTATAACGGTATTATCTACAATTGTTAATTTTAGCAGTTGGTTTTTATCAAAGACAAGTAGACTAAGGAAATAAGAGATCAGTGGAAACAGTTTTGTGTTAGTTTTGCCATTTTGAGTGTAGAGTTCTTAACCAGCCTTTGTTTATTCAGACTTCAGTTTAACCAGCCAGCTATCTGCTACATTGTAACACATTTTATGCTGATTCCCACACTGGAGTTTTGACAACTGATGTACAACATCAATCTATCTTACAGTTCTTTTATTCCAATCAAGACTTGTGCTCCGTTCTAAAATAATATTTTTTTATTCATTTTAAATCATTACAAAATATGTCATTCATGCAATGCGGAAGATCACATGAAAATTGAAGGGTCTAAAGCGACAAATTGTTATAAAAAAAAATTTTACCGTCTGGTCTGGATTTTCGTGATCCGAATTTTGTGAGTCTACTGTAAATTTAAAAAATTTCATTTTTATTTGTGAGGATTGTTATATCTAAATAATTAACAGTAACAAATTGCACATACAGATTTGGATTCCAGATTTAAAAAATTTAACAATTATTTGTTTAATTGAGAAAAATTATAAATAATGTATAAACTTTGTCAACATTTTAGAAACCTAAGCTAACCTAAAAGCACAGTTCATGAAGTAAAATGCCATTTAGAGGTTAAAAAGTTTTCTAATATCTGATATTCAGATATAAGTTACAATTATGAAAATTTCTTAAACAGTATTTATGTTTATATGTCAAATTGTGTTTACATAAATGATTTTGTTCATGGATTTGTGTGGTTCATTGTATATTGCATGATTAAGTGCAACTGTGTAATGTCTGCTATAGAGTGACATAGATTTATAGAGCATGGACATGTGAAAGCTAGTGAGGTTCATAATGACTATTGTGTAGGTTAAATCAGAGGCAAGTGCTCTTTAGTTTTTGTGGAGAAAGGGGCCTAACATGATCTAGCTGTGCGGTGTTATGAGTTAAAACTAAATATTAAACTAACAATAAATATTAATTACTAACACTTCAATTCTTTGTGACTAACAAGGGATTCATATGTGAACTTTTACCTCTGCAAATATTTAATTGCCACTAGTAGGTTTTTGCACAAATACAGCTGCTTGAGTCAGCTAGTGATGTCAGTCAAAGAATTAAACAAACGGTTGACAATGTATTAAACAATCAAATACTTATAAACTATGTTCAATGCACAATTATTTGATTTTAACAGTTTGCGAAATTGTTGAACATCTTCGAAATCGACATTCCACACAAGTAAATTACTCAGTTTCATCAACTTTGGGCAAAGATTTACGATTTTTTCAACACTATTCATTGATATGTTTAAAGATGATCGTGTAATGTTTTTATCTGGAGTTAATATTGAGAGATATTTCAAAGACTTTATATGTATTGAATTTAACAAGTTATTTATATACACATCATTCAATTGAGAGCTTTTCATTGCTATAATTAATTCTTCCAAACATGTTGTACGTTTTAAAACATATTCAAACACATTGTATGGGACATTACAAATACCATCATTTACATATTTATCACCAACTGTTAAAGAAAATAATTTGAGATTTGACAATGCAGAGTTGTCCATACAAAGACCTTCAGTGTAAATAAATTTATAACATTTAATCCATAACCTTTGTAGATTATGACAGTTGTTACAAATTATCTTCAAATATTCTACACTGAAATCAGCACTGACAAGCGATAACGATACTAACTGTTCGCCACAAATCTTTAAGAACTGTTCTGTTCCACTACCTGGTGATGATGGCATTCCAATATTATATATAAGTTCTAAAACTGTAAGACCTTTCAAAAGCTGTAGACTTAAAACATCAGAATCTACTACACGTACTTTTAAAACTTTTAATTCTGGGCACATGTTTTTCAACATTACTGTCATTTTAGTTGTACACTGAAATCGACGGAATTCTTTAAAAGTTCGACACATTGACCCAAGGTTATTGATGTGATCAAGCTTAGTTTTAAAATTTTGTTTATACACTTTTGAAAGTGAAAGACAAATTTCTTTATAACCAAGAGTTTTTAAATTTGTCAATCCTTTCAACAATTGGGAAACTCCTTCCGATGAAACTGAGCACTCAAAAACAAAGATTTTTTCCAATACAGGACAACCTTGCCAATTATCTGCTGGTATCAAACATTCTAAGCCGTTATCAGTAACTGTACTGTTATAGGATACATCTAGCGTATTTAAATTTGGACAATATTCTCCAACCTTTTCTAAGATTTCGTTTCCACATATCGGCAGCGTAATATCTCGTCCACTTGTTTGTAGGTACAATTCTACTAAATTGTTTAATACAGGGATTTCTTGTAAGAGTACGTGCTGCATATATTGGATTTCTTCATCATGTGCCGCTCCCAAATGGCGAAGGTAATTTAAATTTAATATCCTTAGATGAGATACAATACTGCTACTTATTAAACAGGTGATTGATGGTAAATCTTCTTCATTTTGTGAATTCTGGATTCTTCTTGCATGTGTTTCTATCAATAAATAAAATACTTTATCTAAAACAAGAAATGGAAAATTATGCCTAAAAATATCTTTCAAATATGATACATCTTTCGGTAAATTATCAGGTTGCGATAGCCAGGTTTTCAACAGATATTTCACTACCACAACAGTAGAAATATCAAACAAAGATTTTGGTTTCACTTTCACCACCATTGCTCTTTTAGAGTTGCATAAAAGTGGAATAGAGTATGCAGAATGTGGATGCTGATCTTCAAGTATTTGATAAAAGACGGATCAGGGAGTATGTAGGAAGTTGTTATCTAAAGAACAAAAAGAAAATAAAGCCTGTAATAGTTTTTGAAAGATATTTGTTTTGCTAACCTTAAGTTAAAGTAATTGTTTATAAGCAAATATGAACACAAAATATAAAATGAATGGAACACAAACATTGGATAAGATTTCTGACCGTTCACTCACTTACAGAAACATTACGCAACAGACAATAGATGGTAAGATAAATATTTCTAACTTCACCTTTATTTTTTATAAAATAAAAATATTAAAAAAAAAATCCTTTCTATTATTAAAATTGAAAATATTTGTAGCAATTGATCCATTAACTAATTTATTGTAATATTTCCTGCATTATAATCAAAATTGTAATCTTTTTGGCCAATTTTCGGTAATTAAAAAAACAAATAAATTGATTACATAATAATGTAGTGGTATAATGTAATTTACATTATTGCAGATACCTTTACATATTTAAATCACTATAAAAATATGAAGTGTTGTAATAATCTTTACACTCTTAAATGTTGTTTACTATTTTCGTTAATAGTATTGCAAGAGCCAGATTAGATTAACAAAAGAAATTTTACTCCATTTGATTCCAGACTTTATTTTTATACAAAACTAAGTACGATTCACAACTGTTAGACCTTGAGACTGACAAGTAACTTCAGTTTTCTAAGATAACTCCACCATTTACTCTGCTGATACAACTTCATGTTGTACAATAAAAATATAATTTTATGAAGTGATGGTTTTTATTTCTTGCACACACACACATACACACACACACACACACACACACACACACACAACACACTGAGATGGAATGGAAAAGTCAGTAGTCTCAAGGCTAATTCAAAACATTTAAATTGCCACGCTAAAACATTGTAACGTTGGAATGCGGTAAAGGCGGTGACGTCACGTGAGGCAAGCCAAAATCTTGCACGTCTGAGTCTGACAGAACAATTTATAGTGATTCCAATTTTATTAAAAAAGTAAAATATGAAACTAAATAATGATAGAATAGAAGCTGACAATTAATAATATCAAAAAATAAATGTAATTGAACTTAAAACAAAAAAGTTATTAAGGAAATAAGATGGGCTAAAAAACTTAAAAATTAACAGAAGAGACATTTCTTCGCTAAAGGGAGAAAAAGTGGTTACCTTTTGCAGGAAACATTCCCACAAGAAGGGAGAGCCAAAATTATTGGTCGTAAGACCGATACTCTAGTAACAGTCGCCGAGCAGGGAAGACGTTATTATTGTCACTCTACAAATTTTTCTAAATTAACTTCAATAAATTTTAAAACCAAGTATTTTATGTAGTAAAAAAACTTATAAAAATTAACTATTTTGAAAATCAAGAAATAAGAAGATAAATCTACATGAAAGACTAATCATCAAGGAATCGTAATTACTACCAGCAGTCAACAACTGTAACATAACCAGGAGTTGGAAAGGAGATAATTTGAAGACACCGTTAACCATCTACAGCAAGGAACTTCACAACTTCAAGACCTTCATGTTAAGTGTGAAGGTACACTAAATCTATATAATAATTGTAAAAAGTAAACTCATTTAAATTGAATAAATTCATTGGGGAAATTTTAAATATATTAACTCTTCAGTAGATTCAAGTAAACTCTGCTTTATCTAGAATAAGTGTTCGAACGTAAATACGACTATTTCAGTCCAGGAAAAACTATTTGTAGTCCTAGCTGGAATTGTCTAGCATTTTAAAATTTTGTATTAATGAATAAGAATTTTGTGTCTTATTAATTGTGTAAAAATATTTTGTTTGTTGTTCGATATAAGATAAATTGTTTTAAATTGTTTAATGGTTAAGAGTATATAAAAATTTTATGCTCAAGTGTTAATTCTTTTTATTCACCATACTGGTTTTAAACATTTCCTTTTTAAATAATTAGAGATTAAAAAAGTTATTATTATTAATGTGCTCTGGTATACTATAAAATAAAAATTATTATCGGAATTCAGGAACCGATTTCTTCCAAAAGGCACTTCCCCAGAGAAAGAGAAAGCGTAAAAGTCATAAAAGTAAATTCATTGAGCAAAGAAATAAAATTCAGAGAATTTTAGTAAATTCAGATTGTAAGTTGTTGAGAACAGACTCAGACTTACAAAAGCCAAGTCTTGCAATAACTTTGATTTAAAGTAAAATTGTAAAAGTGAACAACTTGGTCTTGTCCGCAAATGAACCGACTCGAACTCCCAACGAGGGGTTAAAAAATTAAAAGAAGAGGTGGTAAGTGGTAAGTGACGTAACAACCTGGGGTTCGAGTAAGTCGGTACATGGCAAATGGCGCCCAATAGTGTGGAGCTCGAAAAAGCAAAATTTTGGGAAATTTTTTTTCAAAATTTTGGTTTTTAGTGTTTCATACGAACGAGAATATCCTGAGTTCTGATATAATTTATGTGTATGTATGTTAGTGTTAAGTTGTGCTGGTAATTCAACGATAAATATAATAAATTGTAAAGCTAATAATAAATAAAAAGTAGAGTCCAAATTAAATCAGTAAAACTAAAATTTTAAATTGCCAAGTGAAAAAGTGTAAGTGAAAATAGGACCGGCAAAGGATCCAGCTAAACAAGGAGGTTCGCAGGAAGAGGAAACAGAGATGCAAAAGATGGCAAAATATTTGAACCAAATGGAAGAAAGAAGGAGGAAAGAAAGAGAACAGGATAGAGCAGAACAACTGAAAAAGGACAAAGAGAAAGAAGAAGACGACAAACTAAGAAGATTAGAAGAAAGAATCGAAAGAAATCAGGAGAGAGAAGAAATTTAAGCCAAGCAAAAACAGGAGAAAGAAGAAATGGAAGCCAAGCGAAATCAGGAGAAAGAAGAAATGGAAGCCAAGCGAAAACAGGAGAAGGAAGAAATGGAAGCCTAGCTGAATCTACACCATTTTTCATGTTGTTGTGGATTATCTCACTTTTATTATAATAATTATATCTGGTAGGATTTAAATAATCAATTTGAGTACAATATTCTGCCAATCGTAGCATTTTATTATTAGTTATATTTGATGATGCATTTCGGAATTCCTCCATCTTCGAGACCTAATTTAGTACTGGATTCATCCATTAAGGACATATATATACAGCTTTGTCATACCCCCTACCACCAGGCTCCACTTCTTGTGTTATTTATTTTGGTGGATTTAAGAGATTATTTATTTGGTGGGTTCACTAACTTATTTCTTTAACATTTTAAAGTTTTGGAACATTACTTCTGATTGGTTATAAATTCGCTCATTAATAATATTTTCTTCCTTCATCTTTAATTTTTTTAAATCCACATTTTCTACTATATTTAAACATCTTCCTTTGTTGCACTGATGTAATAAGCTCTTTATATCTTTCATTTCATAAGGGAAATGGTCCTCTTTTAATTACGCTACCCATTTATTTAAAAGAGTGCCATATCCCAAAAGCTGTATATATAGGATGTGTCATTAACGGATGAATCCAGTATTAAATTAAGTCTCGAAGATGGAGGAATTCCAAGACTTGTTAACAAATAATATAAATAATAAGAAAATGCTAGTATTGGCAGAAGATTGTACTCAAATTAATTATATCACTTTCTTTCATCTTTCCGATTAGGTCACTCTAGATCAAAACTTGTTCTCTTCCAATTCTGCCACTATTAAAGTATTTGAGGGCTAGGATATCTTTATTTTATGTTCTTTATTTACTTTTTCTTTTGTAGAAAACAATGATGACCGGTTTTTCACCAATAAAACAACAAAGGGTTATTGACATTTTTTTTTTTAACTATATAAAATCTTGACTATAGAGCCATTCAATGATTTTTTTTTTTTAACTCACCATATATTGGCCAAAATATGATCTATTTGTGAATATTTTTTCTCAATTTAACTTAACTTACACTTGCAAAAGCTATTGGTGTTTCAACAATTTAATCCTTCAAACAACTTTTAATACTTTTGAATCCAATGAAATACAATCCTTATGCAAAGGGTTGTATAAATGTAGGTTAATGAAACATAAATTAATCGATGGTAGAACTTCATTAAAAATTTACCAGTGCAAGAAAAAGCTTTCACCTCAGTAAGATTATTGAGTTCATTGTTCTTCACAATAATTTCAATCCTATCTTTACACTTCCTAATCTATATTGACTATTAAACAGCCTAGTATATACCATATGACATAGATTACACTTTTCTCAATTCAATTGACACAGACATTATTTTTATAAAATCTTGCTAATATTTTTTGCAAATTACAAATTTCACTAAAGGTTAGGTTATGAATAAGGAGCATTTTGAATTTTTTTTTTTGTCTATGCCAGAGACTAATGGAATTTAATATGGTAGTCCTATTAATTTGGGAAGACTCTTATGTGTTACAATCGTATGTTTTTCTAACTTCTTTCCTTACTTAAGTATCGAATTCTTTGTTGTCCTCTTCTTCACAACTAATCAATATGTAATAATGCATTAAAAGTTTTTTGTACCACAGAAAAAAAAAAAACAATGCTTAACTACAGAGTGATTCTTATATCTCTGGACTCTAAATTAAAAATGAACCTCAATATAGAAACTGTAAAATTGATGTTATTTAATGTAATATTTATTTTATACATTCGAAATTACAGTTTTTAAGATACCTTTACAAAAGATGCTTAAATTGTCCTTTATTTTGAAACAAACACAAATCTACACGTTAATACATGTTGCAGACTCAGTACATTAGGTGGGGTACACCTTAAGTGTCGGATACTGTTTTGTAAATCTTG
The DNA here is from genome assembly GCA_963513935.1 of Aphrophora alni. Classification (NCBI taxonomy): domain Eukaryota; kingdom Metazoa; phylum Arthropoda; class Insecta; order Hemiptera; family Aphrophoridae; genus Aphrophora; species Aphrophora alni. Next base: position 84,291,362 of record OY740773.1, read on the forward strand.
CAGTGTTATAGAATTATTGGAGTATACTGAGTCCTTACGATAACCACACAGAAAAAATCTGGGCGACACAGATCCAGCAACCGTGGTGGTTAGAGATTTTTCAAGATCAATTGATTGTCGAAGAAATCATGAAGCATAGTCATTGTTTTATTAGAGGTGTGACAAATTGATGTGTTTTCTGCAGGAACAATAGAATTAATCGTTTTGTCGAAAAAAATCGGTCTGTCAGGGCTCTTTCTGGATAAAACTCCAATTTTCACCAGATGAAGTTGAACCTCGTGCAAGGCATGAGGATTAGTGACATTCCAGAAGCAAGTGTTCTGGTTGTTAATGCATCCATTTAAACAAAGTCAGGCCTTATCACTATTAAAAGTCTTGTTAAGTTGATTATTGTTATTATAACGAATGAATCTCTTAAACCAATCATAATTGGTACCATGCTTTTCTACAAAGGATGTAATTTTGAGACTACCCGAACTTGATACATGGCTGCAGCTTCAGACGTTTAGTGGGTTTTTGGCAGTTTAAATAAAGATGCTTCCATGTGTTGAGATAACCGCCGAAGTGATTTATCGGGAGAATGAAGAAGAATCTGTTGAACACGCTCTGTAAACTCTGGCATACTGACTGAAAGCTGGTGGTTTCTAGACCATTAATACTTACATTGTCACGACAAGAAAATGTTGCACAAGATCAAGAAAACTTTGATTTCGATAGCATCAAGGAATTTTTCTTATGACTTACTAAACTAACAGACTAGCACAGGTGCATAGCGAAGAGAGGGGTTAGTGACGCCATCACAAAAAACTTGTTACCTAAACATATTAAAACCAATAAAAGTCAGCAATTATTGTTAGATTTGTACCTAACATTAAAAAGAAATACAGTCCAGGGATATAAGAATCATACTGTCGAATGATAAACCTTTGAAATTATTATACTTTTTCTTTCTAGCTTAAATAATTACCATTGATTAATGGCTCTATTACAAGAGAGGTGTTAAAGGGTTTCCTAAAAACAAGTTCAACATATTTTTACAGTATGGGAGTTTTATTAAACTTATCTGTCAATTTCCTCACTAAACTTTTGAATAACAGTGGTAATTAGTAGTTGATTCACAAGATTTACTTTGAATTTAGGCTACTTACTTAACTTCAAAAAGCCATAATCAGATCTAATTTGGATTCTATTGGTCAGATAATGTCCTTGATTTTTCCACAATTTTATACATTTTTAATTTAGACAAATTTCAAAGAGTGCCACTTTATCATTCTTGGGAAAAAGTTGTTATCTTGGAAAAAAACAGTGGCCAAAATAGTCAAATATTTAATTAACTTATTAAATGCTACAAAACTATTTGTTCTTACATAAAAAGATAATGATACTTGGGAGAATGGGAGTTATATACTCAGGACTGAGAGGAATGAGTCAGGGAAGTCAAAAATTAATACAAAATCGAAGCAGTAAATTGGTCAAATTAACAATAACATAAATGAAACAAACATAATATTTTGTAATTTTTACAATTTTATTGAGTTTTGCCGACCATGGTTTTGCCAGTTATGAGTCAGCTTAAAACTGTGTTATTTACTACATAAACAAAGAAAAATATTAAAAAAACAAAAATTGGTAAATTTTTGTTTTATATGTTAGAAAAATAAAAATATTTCTATTTTAACATGGGAGCAGCAGAAAATGAATGATTCAGGTAAAATAATATCTTTGAGATATATAATTCACACATTTGTGTGCAAGGAAATCAAACAAGCTCAATACAGTATCTTGTTGTATTCATGTAAAAACATAGCAAAATTTAAAAAAGAAGAACATATAATATCCTTCCTTAGTAAAGAAGTTTGTAAAACAGATGACTTATCTATATTAGCCTTTAAAATGTTATGGTATCTGTAAAGTGAAAGATCAATTATTCTCTGTTTCTCTCACTCTTGGCTCAGAAGCGGACTTCTAGAATTGAAAGCCTGGTATTCTACTGCTAATTCAAGCGATCAAATAGAATTTTTTGTTTAAATGGCCAAATCAAATTAATTAAATTTCAATAATAAATAACTAAATATATATATATATATATATATATATATATATATATATATATATATTATTTCAAAATGTTACTTTAAATAAATTAAATATTTCATCTTATTTCTTTAAAAAACATAAATATAATAATTATTAATAAAATAATTTTTAGAATTATTGTTAATAAACTAAAACGGTAATTGTTTTCAAAGAAAGTCACTGCTTTTTTTGCAATTTTTTTTTAAACATGTCCTATAGGCCCTATATACCTTATTTCTTAATAATAAAATAAGTTTTCAACACGGAGCTAATTTTTTCACAGAAAAAAAAACATAATTTCAACTTTTCTAGGTTAAGGTCTATTAAGTGAGTTACACGTTAAAATATGTATGTACACGAATTTTTACCTTACAAAGTTAAGTAAATATATATATATATATATATATATATATATATATAGTCACCTTACTTAACCTATGCGTAAATTTGTAAAAAAAAAGAAGAAATAGTGCGTTATTTCCCAACCAGTCATCCATCTAAGTTCTAACCGTGCTCGATGTTGCTTGACTTCACTGACATATAAATGCATTGAATTCTGTAGTTTTGAAATTGCAATTTTTTGGTGAAAAAATTAGCTCTGCATTGAAAACTTATTTTATTATAAACAAATAACTTATATAGAAATGTTAAAAACAAAAAAAAAAACTAAAAATTTGCAGTGACTTTCTTTGTAAACAATTACAACTAAAACATAATTTAATTCAAAATGGTAATTGTTTGCAAAGAAAGTTGCCACTATTTTTCGTGATTTAAAAAAAAATCATATTCTACATACCTTAATATTTCTTAATAATAACTGTCTTTGTACAATTACCTTTAAAATAAATAATATTCTAAAATGTTAGATAAATTTTGAAAAAAATTGTTGTTTTCTATTAATATATGTTAATTGCTCTTCAACTTTGAAAAATACCAGTACATTTGGTGCAAAAGGTGTTCATATGAACCTTTCTTTTTAAACAGTAGGCCTTTGAAAAACTTCTTAATGTACCTACATAACTAAATATTATTTTAAAAATCACATTGATATGTGCACTACTTTTGTTGGGGCTCGTTAATAGCAACGAGTGTAACAATCTAGTGTTTTTTTCAATAAATCACTAAATTTCTTAACGAAAATTTGTATGAGCTTTAAACTTAAAACCTATGGGCACACATAACCTAAAAGTGGTTGTAATTTAAATTAACTAAATATTATGGTGAAAAACTACTTTCTACTGTAATATGCCATTTTTTTAAATAAAATTTAACAAAATAATTCAGTAAACATCACTTCACGAATTCCCATTCCGTAGAGATCATTATTAATACAATAGGTATTGTAATAATACTATTGACCCTAACCTTTTTGACAAAATAACCTCAAATACATAGTCGTATTTTTTAAACTGAAGACCCTGTACCTAATCATTTTTTTAAAGAAATTATTTTCAAGCTCCTACATAATTATGATGGAAACGAAAATGTGAAAACACTTTTAAAATAGATAAAATGTTTAATTAATAAATAGAAGTTTTACCCATAATTAGGACTATGACAATTATTGTTTTCTACGTTTTTCTTGTTCACTTACATCTGTTTGTGTTTAATATTTTTCCAGAATTTGTGACCTGGCTTTTCAAATGTTAATCATGGTTTATTAAAGCTCAAAATGAACAATACGTTTAAACGCTAATAAAAATAACTACATTTTTTTAGTTCTAGATGTGAAGCTTAATATGAACATTCATATCATAATCCATATTCTATAATATGCTCCAACCTCCAGCTAGTAAATAGATAAATAGAATACCAGGTTTATTTTGATCTATGTAATTTTTCTACAAGAGAATCTGTTATTATTATTGTTTTGTAGCAATGGCAGTTGGTATTCATACTCCAATTTGTAGCCGAAGGAATTGGTCGTATGTAGAAGTCGTGAATGATAATATTTAAAAAAATTGTTGTTAGATAATACATTTTAATTGGCTTCTTTTTATACTATTATATAGTTCAGTATTTGTCACATCTCACATTATTGCTTCTTAATGTTAACCAGTATGCAAAATACGGAAATTTGTATTGGAGGAGAGAAAAATTAAAACCACAGATGAAAATAAGCTGTTAGTAATAATAAGTTATTATTCATCATAGATAAAATATATAGCTAAAAGGTGGGAATTGTGATCTTTCAAACATTTACTGATATAAGTAATTAATTATATCCCCTCATTCCCCTCCCCACATTTATTTTGTGGATTTTTTCATTTTTTGTGTACTGTCACGTGTTGGAATCATTGGAATGTTTTAAAATTATGTCTTCATCTCTCGTGAAAAGAAGCTTAGAACTTTTTGATACTCCAGTTCGAGGAGATAAATCAGGTAAATTTAATAAACTATAACCTAAACCTGCATAGTGCATACGTATGTTGTGCCATATGTTGATTTTTATAAGCAAGATATGAAAGTTTAACCTTAAAATTATTGTTAGGAACTTTATAATTACTATAGCTTTTAGACCTCTATCATTAATTTTTGTCCATTGTTTAAAGTGAATAACCTTCCGGTCATCTACGTCTTATAAAAAGAAGAAAAAATCATAAAATAATGATCTATAGTTCTTTATAGTGTCTGAGTTAGAAGAGAACAAGAGTTAGTCAAGAGGGACCTGATAGAAAATATGGAAGAGAAGGAATTAACTCAAGACTACATGAAGAAAGGTGTAGATCCAGCTAGGCACTTATGGTCTGCCACACCTGCACTCATTATGAGTGAGCCTCTGAGGGTCCTATAACATGATTAGGCCTACACCAATAAGGCCTATCATGAAATTAAATTTTTTGAACATTTTTACAATGTTGACTTCGTTTTATTATTTTGGTAATTATGTATTGTACATCTTTCCGCATTTTAGTCTCTAAAAACAGGCAAACTTAATCTTTATTTACCTTGTTTGTCATTAATCAGATATTTTTTGACAATAGTACTAGACAATTTTAAAGTCTCAAAATCCAATAATATTGAAGAAACTGACATTTTGAGAGACAAGAAATCGAGGGTTATTTTTGTTATTACGAATGTGTATGTTAGTCTGTATGACTACGTTAGTCAGGTTAGTGAAGGTTTCAGTGTTAATGTTTAGTGACTGCATTATCAGTCTATGTTTATGTTAGGGGCCTATATGCTATACAATTTTTGAGTTACTATTTTGTACTTACAATTTTAGACACAAAAAATTTAAGCTTAATGGTGCTATGACAAATGTGTACAATGACAATGTGGGACAAGTTTGCGACTGCATTTGTCTTATGTTATACGCTGTATTTTACATTGCTGTAAATCATGGTGTTTAAATCAAAGGACACAGGTCTGGGAAGATAACTTACTAGGTAACCTTCCCAGACCTTAATGAATATAGGACTGATAATGCAGTCACATATTGACTTACGTTGTCATTGTATACATTCGCCATAACCCAAATAAGCCTTAATTCCTTGTGTCAAAAAGTGTCAGTTTTTTAAATAGGCCTATTAATGGATTATGCGACTTGAAAATTGTTTCGAGTTAAAATATATTTAATTAATTACAAATAAAAGTTTAAGTTTGCATAATTTTTAACAACTAAAATCATAATTACCAACCACGTAACCCAATAACTTTGTTTAATGTTAGCTCTTCATTGTGATTTCAATTGATAATGATAAAAAATATAAGTGAAATTGATTTACAAGAATATTTTTCCACATTTTGATGTTGTTATTGTACTCAATAGTTTGTTTAGTTGTTTGGTTAGGTTGTGTTGTATTATTTGGTTTAGGCCTATTGGAGATTATTTGACTATTGGATTATTGAATTACTTTTGACTAATACAGTTATCTCATGGAATTTCTAATTAATAAAAGTGGGGTTATTGGATTATTATTTTTTCCTTTAAAATAATTTTTGTTCTTCATAGGCCTAATTCTGTTTAATTATCATATTCTAATATATTTCACTCAATTTGAAGGGAAAAAAAGTGAGGGTATAATGAAAAAATACCATTTCTGCAAAGATAGTACATAGACACCCTGATTTATATGTAGCCTAATCATACTGGATATGAAAAGTTAAACTTATCCACATTTTAAGATTAGGCCTACCTACTTATTTTAGAATATGTGCATATGAGGTTTTAACGTTCATTTAAATCAAACGGTACCCAAAATTTATTCCTTCTTTTAGCGTTTTTCGGTTGATACAACAATTACAGATTGTTTTAATAAGTTAGTAATGCCGAAATCCATCTGGTACAATCTTTTACCACTTGCAGAGTGACAGAAGCGTCCACATTTTGTCTTCTTACATCATTCAAGAATAACAGTGTTCTGGGTTATGGAAGTGTTTTGACCAGCTTTGCTGTCTTAAGTTTGATCCGAGAATTGGCTAAAGATATGCTCTAAGAATTGGTCCAAGATACATTACAGCATGTACCCCCAAGATATACTGCATCTCATAGGCTAATTTCAACACAGTGGCATAACCTTTTTTTGAAGCACTTTCAAATAACTACACAATGATTTTTGTAAAACCTGGACACTACAAAATTTATAAACTACCAGCAAAACCAAGTTGATGTTTTTGAAAACTTTATTAAATCAGTGTTACGTAATGAACCGACATATATTTTTTCATCAACTTTTTTTGTCAAGTCTTCATCAATGACAGTTGGTCGCCCATATCGTTCTTCATCATGAACATTTGTTCTCCCTTCATTGAAAAGCCTACACCATTTACGCACATTACTGTCATTCATTACACCTTCAGCATAAACTTCAACAAGCTACTGGTGAATTTTTGCGGTACGAACTTGTTTTGCATTTAAAAACCGAATAACCGAGCGCACTTCACAATCGGCGGGTTTATTGATTAACATGGCGACAAACAAAGCAGTGTTATGATAGAACCAACAGTGGCAGAGACATGAAATCAACTGACTGCATAGTTGGGGACTGGGCAAGAGTAGCTAACCTTGAGCGGGCGTCACTTGACAGCCTGCACGGTTGCTATGCGCAAACGGTTCTTACTTAAAAAATGACCTCTCATATCATAATGTTATGACCTGCCTATCATGAAGTTAATGTACTCCTTATACCACATTTGTATCATTATAATTTAAGTAAGGAAGTGGAGAAATTTAATGAGTTAGTGAAACAATCTTTTGGTGACAGTATAATTTATATTGATACAAATACTTTTTTTAAAGTGTCATTTTAGAAGACATGGTTTACACTTAAACGAAGAGGGGAAGATATTGATTTTTAAATATATATGTTATTTAAATTAGGATATTGTTGTATATATTGTTTTGTTTTATAGGTTGTTATTTATTGTTTTCTTTTGTTAATTATATTTGATTTATTTGTGATATGATACTGTAGGCCGAGTTATTTTTAGTTTATAAAGGAATCTTTATTATAATAATAGAATCAATATTAAAGTATACAGAATATGTACAAGTTGAGATGATGAAATTTATATTAATTTTATTAAGGAATTTCATATAAATGTACAAAGTAACAAGACATAATGTGTAGTTCTATTATATGTAGTTATGTGTAATTATGTATAATGTGTAGTTACGCAAAGGCATAACTAGGTAGATTCCTAACTAGGAATAGACTACTTGGTCTATGTAGTTGAACTAGTATATAATGCTTATTTATGCTAACTGTCAGTAGCAAAAGTATGGATACTAAGGTTTGTATGTTAATTAGGGTGGGCCGAAAAAACTCATTATTTTTTTTTCAAAGTTGTAATAGCGCGGAAAAGTTGCAAATTATGAAGACAAACATGTAAAAAAAAATTATCATAATCGTTTGAAATCTTCCGGTCACGCACAAACTTTTACAAAATATGGAAAAACATCATTATTGCGATTATTTTAAATTTTTTAAAAATTTTAGCTGTTTTTGTAATGTAATAGTTTAAAACGTCTTCGACTAGAGCCTAAAAACATTGTGGTTTAATTAGGTTTAGATCAGTTGATATTTTTCGGTCGCCCATAAGGCCTAAAATTTGCCAAAATATTGAAAATTTCACATTTTTATGTTTATTTATAAGTCTTTAATTTACTTTTATTTTAACGTAATAGCTCGAGTATTTTTATTTTAGAACATAAAAATATAGTATTTCATTATGGAGTGATTAAATCAACAACTTCCTGTCGCGCAATGACCCCAATGCCACAGACAAACTGTGCCTAAAATGGATAGGTAGGCCTATGACATGAATGATAACAACGGGCATGGTTCTTTTTGACTTGTTTTATATTTAGAAAGCTTAATTATTAAAGTTACTGTATAGTTTTAACAATAAACATAGGCTACTTTAACAAAAAACAGAGTTCTGAAGAAATAGTACATGTTAGTTGAATTAGCACTTGTTGCGTATTAGTTTTAAGGTCAAATCGACAATTCTCATTTTCTAAATTGGGTTACATGCCACAGCAACTTTCACTTTATACCTGTACAATTTTGAGTCATTCTCATTCTATCTCTAGTAGGAGTCAGGCGCGTTGTCTGCTCTCTAAGCCAAGTTTCTCATGGACTTAAGTTCCGGCTACCTCAAATTCAATATTATACATTTTCTTTCTCTTTTTAAACATTTTTAATTATTGTAAAGTGTCAAGTGCGGTCGGTGTGAAGTGATTGTAAGAAGAAGTACTGGCCAGTTACTACACATCAAGTGGAACCGTTCGTTGGCACAATATACGACAACCTCAAGGAAGGTAAACTCAATAACTCTGGTCCTCCGGCACTCAAACTTAGTAAGTAATAAACTCATACATTAACACTCATAAATTACCGAACATTTTTTGGTCCCCCCGGGCCGGATCTAGTTATTCATTAACTAGACGTAAGATAAAAACCAGTCTATCAGTTCATTTAATACCGTTATATTTTATTCTATTTGGTTTAAACTCTGTTCAAATTGCTTACTATCAACTTTCACTTTAGATTTGTATTCTCTAACTTTCACCACGCTACAGTACAAACAGTTAAAGTTCACTTTCATTTTCTATTTTGAGAATTGTCGATTGGTCTTATTTTAGTTTAATATTGATCTCCAATAAAATTAAACTTGTAATAGAAATAATATTGTAAATTTAATACTTTCACTTAGTGTGTACACAAAATCTAGCTTATAAATATTTTGACCTTTGTATTGTACTACCTGCTCATATGTTATCTCTATATTTATTTTAGTTACTCTCAGAAACTAGGTCACAAAAGGAGAAAGTTTATAAGGTATTCAAATTATTAATATTATTGACATACCTCTTGTGTTTATCAAAAAAGGGTCTATTCAGCTTTTCATTATTAACTTTCTATTGGACTTTATAGACTTCACCATATTTCTTAAGTTGAGGGCCTATCTTTTAAAATAAACCTCTTTTTGTGTTTTCAAGATAAATAAATAAATTTAGTGTCTTTCTGTGAATTAACTTTGTAAAATGGCTAAATCACTTGCAGTTGTCAAAGCAAGAATGGAGAACGCATTCTCACAGATTCAAATGATTTTTGATCTTACAAAAAAAACTTCTGATAAGGATATTCTTCAAAAATTCCTTGTGTACGCAAAATCTGCCAGTAAGCTTCGCCAAGAATTTTCTGATTCTTTAGACAATTACCTGGAGCTTAAATTGGCTAGTGATCCTGAATTTAAACCTAATTACGCTTCTCTTAATAGTGCAGATGAGTTAGTGAATTATATTAATTCTACCCTAACCTCAATTCAAAGCAAAATGCAATCCAAGAGTAATAGTGAACCTGCCCCTGTACAAAAGTCAGTGGTTCGCTTACCTAAGCTCGAATTAAAACGTTTTAGTGGTGACTCCCTGGAATGGGTATCTTTCATCAATCTATTTGAATCGAGTATAAATAAAGACTCTTCTTTGTCACCCAGTACGAAGTTTCAATACTTATTAAGTGTTCTCTCTGGTGATGCTTTAAATTTGATTAAATCTCTACCTATTTCCGACTCTAATTACACAGTGGCTTACGACCTCCTGAAAGAGCGTTACCACTCTCCAAGGAGACTCGTCACTCTTCACCTAAATCAAATTTTGGACTTACCCTCTGTGAATCATTCTCCAAAACAAATGAGAAAATTTGTCAACTCTTACAATGAAAACGTTCAAGCTCTCAAAGGGTTAAAACTGGACATCACCCAAAATAACCCACTTCTATCAGCTATGGTTCTTAGAAAAATGGACAACGATCTCAGGAAAAGGTTCGAACAATTCCGTTCCTCCAATCCCACCGTTGAAGGTGAGGATGGCCCTGTCTTACCTGACATCGCAGATATAATAAAATTCCTCAATCAGGATTGTAACGAAATTGAAAACGCTAGTTTGCATTCTGCACCTTTCTTAAAACCTGCCTCTGCAGAGTCAAGCCATGATTATATGTCAAAAAACCAATTTTCTAAATTCAAAAAGGGTCCTATTGGAAATCACAAGGTCTCTCTGATGACCTCCAACACTGATGGAAATAAACGCAGTAATTCAAACCCTCTCCCATGTTTTGTTTGTCACAAAACTGATCACAAGGTGTATACTTGCCCCATCTTCAAGAGTAAGGATCCCAAATCCCGTTTTCAAATCGTTAAAGAAAATAAACGATGCTCTTCATGTTTGGGCAACCATAACCTCAATGACTGTAGGTCAACATCAAGTTGTTTTAATTGCCACAAAAGGCACCATTCATTACTTCATTTTGAAGAAAACCGTACGCCTATAGTTCAAACTTCATCTCATGAAACTGTTCAAACTTCACAGGAAACTACACCTGCAGTTAGTCTAACCTGTCAAGATAAAGGCCGTTTTACTCGCTCCACAACAGTCTTATTAGGCACTTTGCTTGTGAAACTCACCTCTGCCAGTGGAATTACACAGGTACTCCGTGCTCTCGTTGACTCTGGCAGTCAGTCCTGCTTTCTTACTGAGCGAGCAGCTCAGTTGTTATGTGCTCCCCGCAACAAAGGTTCTCAGGCCATTGCCGGAATTTCTCAAGCTGTAACCCGCTCTAAGGGCCAAACATATCTCAACATTGAAACTCTAAATGGAAAAATGATCTCTAAGAATCAAGACTTTCTCATTCTTGACAAAATCTGTGTAGACTTGCCTCGTGTTTCAATTGAGCCTGATGTCTTTAATAAAGTCCGACCATACATTTTGGCTGATCCTACATTTCACATGCCAGGAAGCATTGACGCTCTCCTGGGTGCCTCTTTATTCCCACTAATATTTAACCAGGTAGCCCACCACCTCGGCCCTGGCCTACCAAGTGTGATAGGATCGCACTTTGGATATTTAGTCATGGGTGAAGCGCCTTGCGCACCTCATACTGGTTCTACTATCACTTCTCAGATGTCAGCAACCCTTTTATCTGTTAATGACATCGACTTACACAATTCGTTGCAAAGATTCTGGCAGCAAGAAGAGCCCCCTATAATGACAAAACAGTCTGAAGAAGACAGTCTATGTGAAGAACATTTCTTAACCACTCATTCTCGGGACCAATCTGGCCGTTATTGTGTCCGACTACCATTCAAGAAAGAACATTCCGTTCTGGGCCACTCGAAGTTAACCGCTGAACAGAGACTTCATTCTTTAGAGAAAAGGTTCAATGCGCAACCTGAATTCAAAGCACTCTACTCAGATTTTATGTCTGAATATTTCATTTCAGGTCATATGGAAGTCGCTAACAACACTAACCTAACTGATCCTCACTACTTTCTCCCTCACCACGGGGTCTTAAAGGAATCCAGTAGTACTACTCGTTTGCGCACTGTGTTCGATGCCAGTTCTAAAACTTCTAATGGTTTCTCCCTCAATAATATTCTTCTCACCGGAAGAAAGATGCAGACTAACATTTGCGATTTGTTGCTCATCTTTCGGACTTATAATGTTGTGTTTTCTTGTGACATTCGTCAAATGTATCGACAGATACGAATGCACCCTGAAGACCAGTGCTATCAACTGATTCTTTGGCGTGATAGTCCTGATCAACCTCTTTCAACTTTCAAACTCACTACAGTGACTTATGGAGTAAATTGTTCTCCATACCTCGCCATTCGGACTTTACATCAGCTCGCCGACGATGAAGGTGATTCCTACCCTGCAGCTGCAGAGATTCTACGTAATCAAACCTTCGTAGATGATATCATCGCAGGTGGAGACACCGAAGATGAAGCGATGAACCTCCAGCATCAGCTTATTTCACTTCTGAGTCGCGGAGGCTTTGAGTTACGTAAGTGGACTTCGAACTCCATGCAACTCCTATGTAGACTCCCAGATGATCATCTAGAAACTCCTGTATTTCTCCAAGAAACTCTCCAACCTCATTACACCATACTAGGCCTACATTGGTCTCCTTCGACAGACTCTTTCACTTATAACATGAGACTACCTCGCAATTCTACTACTAAGCGTGAGATACTTAGTGTGATAGCCCAGATCTATGACCCCTGCGGTTTCTTGTCTCCCATTGTCATGTGGGCAAAACGCTTCATGCAACTCTTATGGACCAAAGGACTAGCCTGGGACCAACCTCTTCCTTTTGAGCTACTTGAAATGTGGCAAACCTTTATAGGTACCTCAGAGAGCCTACGAGATATCACTATTCCTCGTGCTCTAAAAATCTCTCATTCACATGACATAGAACTACATGGCTTCTCAGATGCTTCTGAGAATGGATATGCAGCTGTCTTATTCTTAAGATGCCAGTTCAACGACGGATCTGTGACAGTAAGGCAGTTGTTGTCCAAAACTCGAGTTGCTCCTTTGAAGAAACTCACTATTCCGCGGTTAGAACTGAACGCAGCTCACTTACTCGCCCAATTATTGGTGTATGCCATTGAAATCTTCCCCAAGAAAATAACTACGTCTGTTACCCTCTGGTGTGATTCCACCGTCACTCTTACCTGGTTAAACACACCTCCTCATCGTCTCAAGACATATGTTGCAAACAGAGTCGCTCAGGTACAGGAGCAAGTACCCTCTAGTTGCTGGCGACATATCGCTAGTGAATACAATCCCGCTGACTGTGCATCACGTGGAATACTTCCCTCTGAATTAATCAACCATGACTTATGGTGGTCTGGCCCTCCATGGCTGCAACAGCATAGAGAGACATGGCCTGTATCTCATTTCGTCGCAGCAGACCTCAATGGAACTGGAGAAAGCAAGCCTTTGTTGCCTAACACTTTATTATCTGTTGCTCCTCAAGAATGGGATCTGCTCACAAAATTCTCACATTTCAGCAAACTACAACGTGTGATGGCCTACATTCTACGATTCATCCACAACCTTCAACACAAGGAGAAGCGCATTGGAACCCTCACCACGTCAGAACTATCTATTAGCCGACTGAAGATCTTCAAGATTTTTCAGAAAGAGGTCTTCAAACATGACATAGCGGCACTCAAGAAGGACACACCTAAGCTAACTTCAACATCACTCCGCCGTCTCTCTCCCTTCCTTGATCGTGAAGGCATTTTACGCGTTGGAGGGCGTCTATCTGCATCCCAGCTTCCAGTAGATATGAAACATCCCGTGATTCTGCCCAAAAGGCACTATGTAGTTAACCTTCTCATTGACTTTTACCACAAGAAATATTTGCACTCGGGAGCTCAATTGACTCAGTCCCTCCTCGCTCAGAGAGTGTGGATACTTTCAGCCCGAAGTGTGATACGTTCTCGCATATTTCAGTGCGTCGTGTGCTTCAGACACAAACCTCGTAATAAAATTCCGCTTATGGGAAATTTGCCTCAAGCTAGAGTGACTCCTTCCCGTCCCTTCCTTAACACAGGACTGGATTATGGAGGCCCCTTCCACATCAAGGTACATAACTTGCGGGCAATTCGCTACACAAAAGCTTACATCTGTATATTTATTTGTCTTGTGACCAAGGCTGTCCATATTGAAGTAGTAACGGATTTGTCGACAGATGCCTTTATTGCAGCTATGACACGCTTTGTTTCTCGTCGCGGCCTTTGCCATAACATTTATTCCGATTGTGGAACCAATTTTGTAGGGGCAAACAATGCCTTGCAAGCACTAATCATGTCGTCTGGAAGAAAAAACCTGTATGACTTCTCTTCTCAAGAGGGTATCACCTTCCATTTTAATCCACCTGCAGCTCCCCACCAAGGAGGTCTGTGGGAAGGAGCGATCAAGAGTGCCAAACACCATTTGCGTCGTGTAATTGGTGAACATATTCTGACACTCTCTGAATTAATGACATTGACAACTCAGGTGGAGGCAATTCTAAACTCCCGGCCTCTTACGCCTCTCTCGAATGACCCCTCAGACATTACCGCACTTACTCCAGGCCATTTTCTAGTTGGATCGCCCTTGGTGGCAGTTCCAGAAGAGAATCTTCACTGCACTCCGACTAACCGCCTCAAGCACTGGCAACTAATTCAGGCTCTTCACCAGCGCATCTGGAAGAGATGGCATTTGGAATACATCCACACTCTTCAACAACGTGGAAAATGGAATGTGCCCACAGATAATCTGCGCATCGGAGACTTAGTGTTGGTGCATCAAGCCTCACCTCCACTCTCATGGCCATTGGCCAGAATCATAAATGTGTCCCCTGGTAATGATAAGGTAGTGCGCGTTGTTCACCTCAAGACTCAACAGGGAACCTTGACTCGTCCAGCTCACAAGGTTTTCCCGTTACCCATTAATTTAGAATAAACTCAGATTAATATTCACACTAGAATAATTAAGTTAATTTTCTTATGAACAGTTAAATTTTATGTTATTTTTTTTTTTGAAAAGATTTGTTTCTTTTTGAATCCTCAGGAGGATTCAAGGCCCCCTGTATGTTGCGTATTAGTTTTAAGGTCAAATCGACAATTCTCATTTTCTAAATTGGGTTACATGCCACAGCAACTTTCACTTTATACCTGTACAATTTTGAGTCATTCTCATTCTATCTCTAGTAGGAGTCAGGTGCGTTGTCTGCTCTCTAAGCCAAGTTTCTCATGGACTTAAGTTCCGGCTACCTCAAATTCAATATTATACATTTTCTTTCTCTTTTTAAACATTTTTAATTATTGTAAAGTGTCAAGTGCGGTCGGTGTGAAGTGATTGTAAGAAGAAGTACTGGCCAGTTACTACACATCAAGTGGAACCGTTCGTTGGCACAATATACGACAACCTCAAGGAAGGTAAACTCAATAACTCTGGTCCTCCGGCACTCAAACTTAGTAAGTAATAAACTCATACATTAACACTCATAAATTACCGAACAGCACTCTTTTCTATTTTGTAGCCGAAGGGACTTTGAAGTCTGATTTGCTGGTGAAGTTAGGCATAGCTGGATAGCAGAGTGGTTCTTATAAATCCGTCTCGAGATTCAGCTCCACAGACCTTTCTTGAGGCTTCTGTGACGAGTTTTACACAGCGTTCAACAGCTTGCGTGCGAACTGGGAATTTCTTGAAAGTAATGTTCCAGTCAAGGATTGAGTCACTTTTGTTGTGTGATTTAATCTCCTCGTCACTAATTTCTGCCAACAATGGGGGAGAAGATAACTCACAGTCGATCCAGTTGATCATTTTTCCAGTACCGCTCAATTTTTTCCTATTCCGTGTACTCGCAGTGAGTAAACAAATCTTAGCTCAATTGGGGGTATTTTTCTTGATTTTTCACAGCTACAATCAATAGTTACTTTGCACTGGCACAAAACTGGTGGTTTTTTGCAAGTGCATTCAACAACAATAAGGCATTTGCAAGCTGTTACGTCAAAAAGAAGTGAGCACTTCTGCTTAAATTCATCAATTTGCTTTGTTTTTGTCTCGTGTAGCCTATACGATTTTCTCAGGCTGTAATACTTGTCATGCAACACAGTTATAAGTTGCGCGAATGTCTTATCTGTTACCATAGGGATGCTTTTTCATATATGCTGATTACTTTGTTAGTTACTGTACTGGCAACCACACCTTGGCTAACAAAATTTTCGGGTAAGCACAATGAACTCTTCAAATTTTAAAGTTCTATAAGTTTTTTAATATTTAATATCAGAGAGGAGAACTCGTGCTGTCGCAAATTCAAATTCAAATTGTTCGCAATTATGAATTTACTTTAAGAAAGAAATATTTCAATAAAATGAAAATGTTTCAACTTGGTTCCAATAAGTTTATAGCAAAATTGAAATTCAGTTCTATTTCTATTCCATTAAAAGTTGTCCATTACATTACGGTTTTCTTTCTTTAACTTTTAACTATTAGATTATAGAGTTCAAATAATTTATAATGAGATGTCTAAGGTCTATTACCAATCTGATGATGATGAATTTTCAATTTTTAAAATACTGATTTTAAAAAGGGACTCGTACAACTTAACACATCTTGTATTCTCTTTTGTATTCTGAGCGTCACTGAATCACAAGAGCTGTTTAAGTTTCGCAGTATGTTTTTGTTTGAATTTGGAATGGGTAGATATGCCTTCTTCCTATTGGTTGCAAAAATTCCACAGTGGTCACATGGTCCGCTCTCTTAATGTAATTAGAGGCTTCTCTGGTATTGGTACAGTAGTTTTTTGGCATCTCTTTTCTGGTGTGGAGATAGTATTAAACATAGTTCACTTTTCTATTCATATATTCTTTATTTAAATAATATATGGTATTTAGATTTTACTCTGGAATTTACTGAGGGTAGCCTATTAAATATAAAATCCACTACCATGGTCATACATTGGCTTGTGGGTTTGAGGCTATATTATTATATGGTCATATGTTTAATCACAACAGAAATCTCTACCTTGATATTTCAAATCGAACCTACATTGTCTTAGATTTAACTCTAGTGAAGTTTGATGTTCTTTCTAAAATCTACGCTAATTCTACCAATATTTTCTTTGAGATGATCTGATTAAAATATTAGCCTATCATTAAGACATAGTTTGTTATTGGTTAGGATCTCGTATGTTTACTTTATGTATAACCTCAACTAGGCTATAGTTTTGGCTAGTTTTTCAAATATTCCTAAACAATATTGTTGTGTTGAAAGCTAATAAAGAAGTTTTATGTGAGGCTCACTTATTTTAGGCTAAATAAATGGTTATATTACATATTTTTTGATGAGTAATAACTTTTAAGTTAGTACTTAGGCTATATGTGATCTTAGTAATTTGTACCATTATAACACCATAAAATTAAATGAAAGAAATCTAGGCTAGTGATGGAATTCATTTAACCTAGTTCAGTTTGTTATTTGATCTCCATGGTAACAACAATTAAATGACAAGCACTGCAGTTAGCTCTTATGTTCAAATTATTGATTTTAAGTGTGTAAAATAACCATCTAAAATATTTTCAAAGCAGGTAAGTTTTATATCATAAAATGTTGATGTTATGATATTATTTCCAAAGTGTAGTAGAAAATAAGTTCTTATTTTGACGTTAAAAGAATTTATAGATAACAAATAAAATATTATGCACCTACAATGAATCATATAAATGTAAATAAATATTATACTACCAATAATTAATCAACATCATTAAATGTAGCTAAATTCATTTAACTCATTTAATTGTTTTGTTTTTTTAATATAGGCTATATAACTTTAGTTCAATTAAATTTTAGTTAAATATAAAATGTAAATTAGGTTTTACTATTTATTGAGTATATTAAAATATTTTTTTTTGCTAGTTTCTTATTTAGGTATGGCCACACTTGTGTTCAGCCTGGTCCAATACCCATTAGCAAATATTTCCCTCTACTTGCTACAATGAAGCACCAGTAGGAAAGGCTGGCTACACATTCACCCAGCCTTGTTCAATGTTCTACAACGAAAAAACTCTATCTTTTTTAGAGTCAGACTAATTACGCCCCCTATCTTAATTAATACGTAACAGTCTCGAATCCTGAGATTTTTAGCCTACAGGATTCGTTCTCGCGTGACAAAAAGAATAAATTATCCAATCCACTGGAAGTTTTTGGCTTACTATCTTGCTGGCCTGGATTGAATAACTTCTTCGATAATTTGAGTTGCCCCAAATTACCGGTACCCCCCTTTTTATTTACGACTTCCAGAAACTGTATTTATGATTACCCTATTTCACAGGGAGAACACGAATTTACTTTACTTTTGAATTTTAATCTCGCTGGTGTGTCCTTAGGAATACCTTTTTGATACAATATATTTTACCCTTTTTTATAATCACAAACCTGAAAATATAGCATAATATATATGTGTGACCAATTCTAAATAAAACACAGATTTAGAGGAAAAATGAAAAAAATTAATTCTTTTAATTAACTGAAATAAAACAACTGAAATAATAAACTTGACACAAGTCAACAAAATAAAATCAAACAATTTCTCTAATAAAACTAATGGATAATAACTAAATATTTCTCTTTTGAGCAGAAGGCAATTACTTATGAATTTCTTACAATTGATATATAGAAAACAAAAATTTCTATTATTTCTGAATTTAAATTATTTCATTTATTAAATTTATTTATTGAAAAGATTTTTATTCACACATGATTTTGACATTTTATTTAATATATTCATTTAATTACACACAAAAAAAAAATTTATCTCAGGAAAATCAGTGAGACTCTAAAATCGGGCCAATTTTGCCCTTTAAAAAAAGAAATTTGGATTTTCTCAGACCTTGTCCGCCGTGTTGTCGATTGTGAGTCCTGAGATGCTGATGGTCCTCTGGTGTCTGGTTGGTTGAATTTCGATTAAAGTTGTCCTATAGTTTCTCCATGGAGTTCAGAAGGCTGGCTGGTTGTTCGAATCTATTCCCTTCTATCGCTCTCGCTGACGCTGTTTTAATACGTTGGCATTGTAACACTTAAACTTCTTCAAACTATTTTTTAAAAGAGACGTTCGGGCATAGTCACCCCTTACACTTACTTTGAAAACTTTTTTAAGAGAGCCCCGTCGGGCATAATCACCCCTAGCAACTGTTTCCACCAATTTTTTAAGAGAGACCTCTATGAGATTTGTGCGGCTCTTTTTATAGCCAAAAACTATCGTATATCGATACCAATTTTTTTCCCTCACTGGACCGATACGATAGTTCCATTTATGATGTATTTCTATGCAATTTCTTGATTATTTTTGGTGTAGGTGGTTCTGTTATTTATTATTAATTTATTTGTTATGTTTACTGTTTTTAAATTGTCCTTTTTAATCACTTTGTTCTAATTAATCCTTTAATTTATTTTTGCTGTAAGTTGGTATCTTAACTCCGCCTCTAACTACGTCACTTATCCTTGAACATTTAAACCCTGCAACTTGCAACTGGCTGATGAAAAAATCTTCATTGTTTTCCTTTTAATTGTCTATAACACTTTTCCTAACAGTTTTTTCGTTTTTTCGTAACCGGTGTATTGTAGCTCTCGACCGCGGCAATTTCCCGCACTTCGAATGACATTTCTCGGACTATTCATTCGCCTTCAATAGCTTACGTAAGAATTTGCGTAATTTACAGTTTTTACTTCTTACACCTTTAAAGTTTTTTCTTTCAAACTTTGTAACTTTGTTTATTTCGTAATTTAAACGCACTAGCCGTGATAACACAATTCTACGACTTCTGGTAGTGATGTAATCCCGTGCATATTTTCACACCTTTGGGTTTGGGGTTTATTTATTAACTGGTTTTCCTGAAATTTACACAATCTTTAGATATTAGGTTTTAAACTCTTTTTGCAAAATTTCCACTTCTTATCTTTTTTCCTTTTCATAATATAGCGTAAAAACCATAACTCTTTTGTTTTACTCAAATTTATATTTTTAATCATTAATTATAGTATAACTTTATTTATTTAATTACTTCTATACAATCCTTTTTTCAAAATTTATTTTTATTTACTTTTCTTAGCTTTTATACTTAACCTTTTCTGCTAACTTTTTAAATATAGATTTTTTTCAAATTTTATCAAGAATACTTTTATCTTAAAATTACATTTTATTTTCAAAAATATCAAGGTTTGTTAATTTTTATTAATTTTGAAAAATTTTAAATTCTTCATTTAAATATGCCGTAACGTCTGTTAGTTAATATGAAATAACAGTACTAGATATGTATTGCATACGACTTGTATTACAACTACATATCCTTATACATTATTATTTCACATTTTCAAAATTCATAAAAAATGATTTTTCAATTCAAAATCCGCCGACATAGGAATTTACCGTTAGAACAAGTCGGTAAGATTTGACCTTGGACCATTTCATAGTTCAATCTCACCGACCGGCTATAAGCAGTAAAAAGTTCTACAAAACATCCAAACCTTGCATTGGGATTATTTTTTGATATTTTTCTTTTTTAACCAAAATATAACCCCATACAACGAATTTCCGTTGTAGCTCCCTCCTTATGTCAGCCACGTTGAAATATCTCAATATTTCATGAGTTATGACATAACATACGATACCCCATATTTAAACTCCCACAATCTTCAAAATTAACACTTACAAGTACACATCGGTCGATTTGACCGATGGGCATTTTCGTGTTGTAATATTGGCTGAACTGGTTGGTATTTCCGTGCGTCGCTCACAGTACCTTCTTCCACTCCCCACCCTTCTCACTACGCAGAATATCGATTAGTTTCGCTTGGGCGCTTGACGTGTATGGATGTTTTGTTGTTTTGTTAGTCGGTCCGAAATACCTTGTGTGTTCTTTACTGTAATTTTGCTGTCGGTCAAGTTGACCGTATGTGTTCCAATACGTTGGGTTACATATGTGTATATTAGTTAGTTTTTGTAAATATCTGTACAGTTTCTGTGTTATAAACGTCTGACAATCTGTACATAGTTAGAGACCTTTTTATCTAGATTTTTAATAGTTTTTCATATAAAATGAACCGACCCAGTACCAGTAAATCTTACAAAGTGAACGATCCTAGTTTTGAAGATAGAGTACGCATGATGTTGGAATGTGACGAAGAAGTGGACGATCCTGATGCAGTGGACGATGACGATTCGGTAGTGGATGATTCAGACGCCGACCCTGATTATGTTATAAGTGGGGGTGAAGAAGAGTACAATAGTGAAAGTTCAGATGAAGAGACAATGCTACAAGACGATGATGGTGAGTCAACAGATATAATAAATGCGGTAGCTCTAAATGCTCCGCTGCCTGATTACTTCATTGAGAGAATGAGAAAAAATGAAATTGGTCCTCCAAATGCTTGGGAAAGTAGACAACCCCCTAGAAACGTAAGGACCCCTGCCCGAAATATTATAACAGGCGGGTTGCCTGGTATAACAGGTCCAGCTAGAACTTTAGGAGAGAGATCTAGTAAAACGGACGTTTGGCAACTGTTTTTTGACATGGACATTATTTCGAAAATAGTTGCTAATACTAACGCAAAGTTAGCATCTGTTCGTGAAACAATTCCACCTGGCCGAAGTAAGTCAAATTATAAAGACACCACTTTTGAAGAGGTAAATGCGCTGATTGGTTTGTTCCTTTTATCGTCAATTCTCAAGTCAAACGATGAAAACATGGAATCCCTTTTCTCAAAAGACGAGTACAGTCGACCAGTGTTCCGGGCTACTATGTCCCTGAATCGTTACAAGGCCTTAGTTGCCTCTCTTAGATTTGATGATACTCAAACAAGACTGCAGAGAAAAGCAAATAACAAAGCAGCAGCTATCTCGGAGATTTTCGATAAAGTCCTCAGCAACAGTCAGGCTGTTTATCGGCCTTCGGCATTCGTCACCATCGATGAGATGCTGATTCCCTTCCGAGGACGATGCAGCTTCCGAGTATATATGCCGAAGAAGCCCAAAAAGTACGGCATAAAGGTCATGTGTTTGGCCGATGCTAAAACTTCATACTTATGCAATGCATACATTTACTGGGGAAAAGGAAGTGACGGAGTTGGCTTAACGGAAAATGAACAGAAACATAGCATTCCGACACAGTCAGTCATTCGTCTGTGTAAGAATATTGAAGGAACTAACAGAAACGTTACGGCCGACAATTGGTTCTCGTCGATGGAAACCGTTGAACTACTCGCTAAAAGGAAACTCACGTACGTCGGGACGTTGAAGAAGGACAAACGTTGCATTCCAAATGATTTTCTGCCTAATAATCAAAGACCAGTAGTATCTACACTCTATGGTTTTCAGAAGCATGTGACACTTCTGTCCTATGTACCAAAAAAGAACAGAGCTGTTTGTCTTCTATCGAGTATGCACAATTCAGTCGACACAAACCAAGAAAAGAAAAAACCAGAAATAATATGTTTTTATAACAGTACGAAAGCCGGTGTTGATTTGATAGATATGAAGTGCGCCGTTTACTCGTCTGGGAGAAAAACTCGCCGTTGGCCGCTAGCTGTATTTTATAGACTTGTAAACATTGCTAGTGTCAACTCCTACATTGTGTATATGTGCTACACGAGATCTACAAAGACAACTCGTTTTAGTTACATCAAGAGCCTCGCCTCGGAGCTGATTTCTCCCCATCTTCGCAAGAGGATAACAGAAGTAGTCAATCTACCAAGAGAGTTGAAGGAAGAGATAAACAAGATCCTGGGAATCACTGCCGCCCCCCAATTGCAATGTGTGCCTGATGATAGACTACTAAAAAGAAAAACTTGTGAAAAGTGCCCCCCAGGATCTGACCGTAAAACGCAGCACAGATGTATCAAGTGCAGTCTTGCCATATGTGGGCAATGCCAAAAAAGGGTGTGTACAGACTGCGCCCAAGAATGTATGTAAGACTTTGATAAAACATGTAATTTTTCTAATTTAAACTTTTTTTATGGCAGTTTATGTATTTATAGTCCTGTCTAATAAACTTAACTTTATACTTAAATGCGCTTTTTATTTATGTTTCCCTTAGAAAGCTTTTAAATAACATAAATGGGCGAAAACCACAAAAAACACCTTAAACGGTCAAAATGACCGCATGTGTTCTTTTGTGTTATAATAGACATGTGTACTTGTAAGTGTTAATCTCACCTTGATCCCTGTTCTGCCTTTTCTGCTCCTAGATTTCTAACATAATACATGATACATCTTTATATTATACATTAATTCATGACATTTATTTATAATATTAATTGATTGTTTATAATTGTTTTTAATTGTTTTTCTTATAATTATTCAATTCACTTCACTTTTTCACACTATATTGGGACCTAACACTTTCCTGAGATAACTTGACATTATATAATCTCCATACCTTAACTTCTGGCTAATTTCGATTAATAACAAAGTTACCCCAGTCAAAACGTTTTAATTCTAATTTTAATTTTAACTAATTTACTGTTTTCCCTTAGTCAACTTACCCCTTTATTTTTTACTTATTTATTATTATTAAAAATTTTTTTTTATTTTTATTTTAAATTATTTACTTTTTCTCAATAATTTCTTGTTAGGTTTTTTCGTCTGAACTCGCTGAATCCAATGATGTAACACTTAATCTGGTCCTGATTTTAATTACAACTTTTCTCTGTTGTGATTTCGTATAATTGTCGACATTCCATTCCCTTTGTATTCCTGCGACCTTGTTCCGTTAGCCGACTGACAGTAGACATCCTAAGTCAATATTGTCTTCCTTGACCTAGTCAACACACCCTTGCTTCCGTTACTCATTGACTCTAAATATTATGTTTTTAATCTGCTTACGGTTTCATTCATTAGGGCTGGTTTCCCGTTCTGACATCAAACCTGTTTTTAGTATGCCTCTGGATACTTAATTTAGTCTTGCAGCATGTTAAATCCATTAACCTATTATTTTTATTTATTATTCAGCTTGTTTATACTATATCTTGAATTTTCTTATAACTATTAGTCATTTTCCTTTTAAACGTTGTATGCTTATATTTCTTTTTACATTTATACAGGGTTTTCATAATTCATGTCCTATCCTAAACACCTGTTTATTTTTACTTTATTTTTAAATTCATGCTCCATAGTAGATTCGTAAATCCTTTATATCATATTTCCCTTTAATTTTATTATTATTTATATTTTTTACAATGAAAGTCTTACTACCTAATTTATTTACAATTTCAAATGGACCAGTATTTTAGAATTTCTATTATTTTTCTAAATAAATCCTTACAGCTAAACATATTTTTCATCATGTAATATAATTTGTTCCTTCCCAGGTGTCCATAAGCCTTATGTATCTCCATTATTAATTCCGTCTCTATTTCTGATGGAATCACTAATTTCCATCGGTTTGTTCCATATTTATATAACAATCCATTTTTAACTCTATAATTTCTATTATAATTATTTATATTACGTTTAATATTACTACATTCTAAATTTTCATTTTGTTTAAGTGCAAAGTTTTGTATTAAATATTGTAATCTTACATTTTTTCCTACTTCTATTTTATTAATTTTGATCCTTATTTTATCCGTGATGTCCCGAGAATCATACATTCTGCTCACTATATCACAGGGTATATTATCTTTCCCTGCACAATGCACTATTCTAGGATGATATTCTTGAATTGTTAGGATCCATCGCGTCATCCTACTATTCACCAACTTACAGGTGGTCAAAAATTTTAACGCTTTGTTGTCCGTAATGATGGTTAAAGGTGCTCCAAGTACTAGTGGTCTAAACTTCTTCAAACCATGCACAATTGCTAGCAATTCCAGCTCGCAGATTGAGTAATGTTTCTCATAAACTTTCAGTGTTCTGCTTACGAAACCAATTACTCTAACCTCTCCTTCCTGGTTGCGCTGATATAGCTGGCTAGCGATTGCTGTCGTGCTGGCATCAGTCTGAAGGAACGTTTCTTCTCCTTCCACCGGATGAGCTATCACCACTGACTCCAAAAACAAGTCCTTGACCGCCTGAAACGCTTGTTGCATTTCCTCACTCCACACCCATTTTCTTCCCTTTTGCAATAGGTGGTATAAAGGCTTAGTAGAAGTTGCGTATTTGGCTGTAAACCTGGAATAGTAATTTACGAATCCTAAAAATGACTGTAACTGCTTTACAGTAGTTGGAACTGGAAAATCACGAATAGCATTTAATTATTCGGGATCTGTTCCTATTCCTTCTCTAGAAAAAACATAACCTAAAAATTTAACTTTTTCCTGGCAAAATAAAGTTTTCTTTGGATTAATGGTAAGGCCGCCATCTTGAAACTTTTGAAATATTTCTTCCAGATGTTGTAAGTGTTCTTCGAAGGTTTCTGACAAACATATCAAGTCGTCGACGTAGCTAAGAGTAAATTCTTCCACCTTGTGTCCTAATGTCAAATCAACCGCTCTTACTAAAGCAGCCATTGAATTCTGTAACCCGAATGGAACTACTTTGAAATTATATACTTTATTCTCAAAAAGGAATCCTGTAAATTGTTTTGACTCTTCTGACAGCGGTATTTGCCAAAAGCTCGAGGTTAGGTCAATTTTACTAATGTATTTTTTACTTCGACCCTTCCGGAGAATATCTTCCATTGGTGGTGCACTTTCATAATCGGGTACTATCAGCTGATTTAACTTTCGGGCATCCATGCACAGACGGATGGACGAGTCTGGCTTTACCACTACGACCATGGGGTTGATATATTGCGTTCGCGACCTTTCAATAATTCCATATTTTAACATGTGATCAATTTCTTCCCTTACTTGCTTTCTATAATTTAATGGAATTGGATAGTTCCTATTTACAAATGTTTTATCCGATCCTAATTTAAGCTCATGCTCATATTTATTGGACAAACCTGGAATTTCTGAAAAAATACTTTGGTATTTATTTATTAAATTTTGTAACTGTATTTCCTCTTGCGCTGTAAGAATAGTATTATGTGAATAATCGACCAAAACATTTATCTTGTTTACAACCCGTCTGTCAAAGTTCGGTTGTTTATTTATCGCTCGACCGTCTACTCTGGACTCTAAACTACTTTCTCTTTTCCTAACGGTATGAGCTGTACAACGTCTTAAATTTGTCTTCAGTTTCACGTGTGTTCTGTGATAATTCGGACTAAATTTAACACTATAATTTTGCTTGTTTTTATGCGAAGTATTCTTATTACTATTTTTCGAATTGCTTTTATTGTTTCTTCCTTTGCTTAATTTAATTTTATTACGCGATTTATTATTACTTATTGAATTTTTTACTTGTATGTGGAAATCTTCTTTGTGACGTAGATTTTCTTGTCTGTCCGTCGTGGTGTGTCGTCTTCGGGTTTCGTCAACATCGGTTGTGTCTTCTTCCTTAGAAATAGATAATTCTGGATTACAATTATCTGTTTCGTTTATTTTAGTGGATAGTGTTTTTAGTGATTTTGTGTTACAAGTGTGGTTTTTGGATCTAGTTTTATTTTCACGCGCGTCGATAGACATTCCAGGCAGTACCTTTATCCTACTCTGCATGTCCTTATTATTATATTTTTTATTTAATTGCTTATTCGTCGATTTATTTTTATTTAATTCCATATTCGTCGATTTATATTTATTTAATTTATTTTTCTTTTCCTCCTCCGATAAGTATCCCTTTCCCTTGAATATCTTATCCCCTTCTTTATTAACTAAGACCCTGACCGACTCCTGCATACACTGTTCGGGATTGTCACGTTCTGGTAGTCTCATCCGGTTTTCTATCCACATTTTATCTCTCTCCCTCCCTCTTATCAAAGTTTGTTGATTTTTATTATTAACCAACACTTTGTTATTTGCTGTATTTTTTAATATGCCTTCGGGTTGAATCCTTTTGTTCACATTTATCCCCTTAACATTATTTTTAAAATATACAGAATCCTTTTTAAAATTTTTTTCTTTTAATTGACTTTTTGTTTCTACTAATTTTTCATAATATATTATTACTTCCTCCTTTTCCACATACAGTTTTATATATCGCTCTTCCATATTAATTTTAGCTTTTAATTCGTACAATACATCACATCCTATTATTATTCTGGACCTTAAATTTTTTACAATTAATAATTTTAATTCAATTTCCACTTCTTTTATTTTAATTGATATCATAATCTGTTTATTTATTTTATATGGTTTACTTTTAACTGCAGTTACGATTTCCACCCCAGTTACAGGGAGTTCCAAAATTTCAAGCCCTTCTTTCTTTAACATTAAATATAGTTCTTCACTAATTAGTGAAATTTCGGCTCCTGTATCTATTTCTACCATAACTACATTGTTTCCTAGATTTACGGGTATTTTAGGAGTTTCCTCAATCGGTTTTTCTTTTAAGAAATATTTTTTATCTTTTTCTAATAAATCCCCTCGTAAATCTAAATGCAATCCTCCGACACACAGTTTAGATGTTTCCTGCGGACTCGGGATTAGTTTTTCCTCTACAATTTGTTTTGTAGAGACCGAAGCGCCCCTATCTCGCACTCCGTAGTGGAAGCCGCCTTTATCTTTCGCTGTATTCGAATTAAAATTAGAGTTCGTAGGTTGTTTGTAAACTGGTGGTTCAACATTATGACGCAGATTGACTCCTGACGTTACATAACTCGATTGTTTACTTTTATTTTCTGGTTGATTTTCCCTAGAATCACATCTATTTTTAATTTTTGACTCGAATGTTAACGATTGACTTTGAGTCGTAAACGCGATAATTTGGTTTCTTGCTTCCTCCTATCATATTATTTTTATTATGATGAACGGTTTGTTTATTTTCTAAATTTTCTTTATTAATTTTTTCATTGTTTGTTAAATTCCTACTTTGTTTATTATTTATTATTTTATCCGCAGCCTTAGTGTAATCCGATGGTCTATTAGGTGTCAAAAAGGCCTCTTTTATCCGTTTAAATTCCTAGGCGAGTTAGGATGGTTTTTTGATGGACCAGGTTTCGAAAGGTTTGGAGGTCGAGGTTTATTTTGGGTGTCACCATAGGATCTCTGGTTAGGGTTATTAGGAAAGGTTTTGGTTTGCCTATTATCCCTCTCCGGATTGGAATTCCAGTTTCCCCTACGCGATTCCTCCATCGTATCGACACTAGTTAAAAACGTAAGTGCTTCTTGAATATTATCCATGGGTTTCCCCATACTAGTCATTCTAATATTCTCCCTAAAATGCTGCATGATCGTGAAAATTAAATATTTTTCCGGGATAGGTGGTTCTAAATCACTGGCTTTATTTATCAGTAAACAAAAATATTCGGCTTTGGTCATACTTCCGTTTTCAAAAAATTTCCCATACTCAATTTTATTTCGAACAATTTTTTGAGATTGCAGGTTCCAATAGTGATCTACAAACAGTTTCTTAAAATCACTATAACCCATATCCGCGGTTTTCACAACATTCCACCATAACTCAGCATTTGATCTTAAATGTCGTTCCACAACCTTTAACTTTTCCTTATCTTCCATTCCCACTTGAATTTCTTCTAACAAATTTTCTATCTGCCTAATAAACTGCATGGGCCTTTCCTTAGGATTACCCCAAAACTCAACTTTTACATTTTCATTATCTATTCTATTTATTATTATATTTCTGCTACTAATTCCCCCTTAAATTTATTTCCCCTACTTTTTTATCAATAATTCTAACTTTATTTTCCAACAATTTATTATCTTTTTCCAATTTATCTACTTTAGAATTTACTACTTTACTATTTTCCGCTAATGATTCTATTTTACCATTAACTTCTCTAAACTCCCCCTCCACTTCAGCTTTAAAAACCTCTTGTTGAGCCGCATTATTAGCTACTTCTAATTCTATTCCCTGAACTCTCCCTTCTATTTTATTCCAGAGTGCCCTTCTTTCTTCTCTTTCCTTCTCCCTTTCTCTGCTCTCCTTCTCCCTCCATTCCTTATCTCTCTTATCCCTCATTTCATTTTCCTTTTCTCTTAACGCCCTTTCTTCTAGCCTTTCTTTTTCTCTTAACGCCCTTTCCTCTTGCCTTTCTTTTTCTCTTAACCCCCTTTCTTCTTGTTTTTCTTTTTCCCTTAATGCCTTTTCATCTTTTTCTCTCTTTTCTAAGTAGGCCATTAACGATTTACCTTCTTGGGTCTTTTCCGCCATTTTGTTTTTTTTTTTATTTTTTATTTTATTTTATTATTAAGAAATTTATTAATTATTTTTTACTTGATTCTATCTTTATTCAATTTATTTATTTTAATCTTTTTATTTTTTATACCCGAATTTAATTATTTAATTATTATTATTTTTTTATTTATTTCACTCCCTCCCAAATTATACAACCAACACAGATCACCAGAATTTAAGGTATGTAGTATACTTATAAACTATACATCTTATACTAAGCATACACATTTAGGTAAAATATACTGTATCCGTATTCTTTGAAGCCTAGCCTAATTTTCCCAAACAGCAGCTACACTATACAATGCAAACAACCAGTCCGTATTACTTGTCAATAGCACGTACTAATCGCTTACCCTGTACTTTTTATAACTACTAATTTAAAAACAATTATTCGGGCTTCACCGTATGGGCGCCATCTTCTATCTACAACGAAAAAACTCTATCTTTTTTAGAGTCAGACTAATTACGCCCCCTATCTTAATTAATACGTAACAGTCTCGAATCCTGAGATTTTTAGCCTACAGGATTCGTTCTCGCGTGACAAAAAGAATAAATTATCCAATCCACTGGAAGTTTTTGGCTTACTATCTTGCTGGCCTGGATTGAATAACTTCTTCGATAATTTGAGTTGCCCCAAATTACCGGTACCCCCCTTTTTATTTACGACTTCCAGAAACTGTATTTATGATTACCCTATTTCACAGGGAGAACACGAATTTACTTTACTTTTGAATTTTAATCTCGCTGGTGTGTCCTTAGGAATACCTTTTTGATACAATATATTTTACCCTTTTTTATAATCACAAACCTGAAAATATAGCATATATATGTGTGACCAATTCTAAATAAAACACAGATTTAGAGGAAAAATGAAAAAAATTAATTCTTTTAATTAACTGAAATAAAACAACTGAAATAATAAACTTGACACAAGTCAACAAAATAAAATCAAACAATTTCTCTAATAAAACTAATGGATAATAACTAAATATTTCTCTTTTGAGCAGAAGGCAATTACTTATGAATTTCTTACAATTGATATATAGAAAACAAAAATTTCTATTATTTCTGAATTTAAATTATTTCATTTATTAAATTTATTTATTGAAAAGATTTTTATTCACACATGATTTTGACATTTTATTTAATATATTCATTTAATTACACACAAAAAAAAAATTTATCTCAGGAAAATCAGTGAGACTCTAAAATCGGGCCAATTTTGCCCTTTAAAAAAAGAAATTTGGATTTTCTCAGACCTTGTCCGCCGTGTTGTCGATTGTGAGTCCTGAGATACTGATGGTCCTCTGGTGTCTGGTTGGTTGAATTTCGATTAAAGTTGTCCTATAGTTTCTCCATGGAGTTCAGAAGGCTGGCTGGTTGTTCGAATCTATTCCCTTCTATCGCTCTCGCTGACGCTGTTTTAATACGTTGGCATTGTAACACTTAAACTTCTTCAAACTATTTTTTAAAAGAGACGTTCGGGCATAGTCACCCCTTACACTTACTTTGAAAACTTTTTTAAGAGAGCCCCGTCGGGCATAATCACCCCTAGCAACTGTTTCCACCAATTTTTTAAGAGAGACCTCTATGAGATTTGTGCGGCTCTTTTTATAGCCAAAAACTATCGTATATCGATACCAATTTTTTTCCCTCACTGGACCGATACGATAGTTCCATTTATGATGTATTTCTATGCAATTTCTTGATTATTTTTGGTGTAGGTGGTTCTGTTATTTATTATTAATTTATTTGTTATGTTTACTGTTTTTAAATTGTCCTTTTTAATCACTTTGTTCTAATTAATCCTTTAATTTATTTTTGCTGTAAGTTGGTATCTTAACTCCGCCTCTAACTACGTCACTTATCCTTGAACATTTAAACCCTGCAACTTGCAACTGGCTGATGAAAAAATCTTCATTGTTTTCCTTTTAATTGTCTATAACACTTTTCCTAACAGTTTTTTCGTTTTTTCGTAACCGGTGTATTGTAGCTCTCGACCGCGGCAATTTCCCGCACTTCGAATGACATTTCTCGGACTATTCATTCGCCTTCAATAGCTTACGTAAGAATTTGCGTAATTTACAGTTTTTACTTCTTACACCTTTAAAGTTTTTTCTTTCAAACTTTGTAACTTTGTTTATTTCGTAATTTAAACGCACTAGCCGTGATAACACAATTCTACGACTTCTGGTAGTGATGTAATCCCGTGCATATTTTCACACCTTTGGGTTTGGGGTTTATTTATTAACTGGTTTTCCTGAAATTTACACAATCTTTAGATATTAGGTTTTAAACTCTTTTTGCAAAATTTCCACTTCTTATCTTTTTTCCTTTTCATAATATAGCGTAAAAACCATAACTCTTTTGTTTTACTCAAATTTATATTTTTAATCATTAATTATAGTATAACTTTATTTATTTAATTACTTCTATACAATCCTTTTTTCAAAATTTATTTTTATTTACTTTTCTTAGCTTTTATACTTAACCTTTTCTGCTAACTTTTTAAATATAGATTTTTTTCAAATTTTATCAAGAATACTTTTATCTTAAAATTACATTTTATTTTCAAAAATATCAAGGTTTGTTAATTTTTATTAATTTTGAAAAATTTTAAATTCTTCATTTAAATATGCCGTAACGTCTGTTAGTTAATATGAAATAACAGTACTAGATATGTATTGCATACGACTTGTATTACAACTACATATCCTTATACATTATTATTTCACATTTTCAAAATTCATAAAAAATGATTTTTCAATTCAAAATCCGCCGACATAGGAATTTACCGTTAGAACAAGTCGGTAAGATTTGACCTTGGACCATTTCATAGTTCAATCTCACCGACCGGCTATAAGCAGTAAAAAGTTCTACAAAACATCCAAACCTTGCATTGGGATTATTTTTTGATATTTTTCTTTTTTAACCAAAATATAACCCCATACAACGAATTTCCGTTGTAGTTCATTGTCAAATATTTGCTTCAAACATTCTCCAAGACATTCCCTCTCAAATATTTTACAGTAGAGATCCAGGTTTGATCAGTTCGTGTTAAATCAGAATAGTAGATCATGGACAATTTAGATTGAAAGAGATTTTGATTGAAATTTGAAAAGTTGTAAAGAGTAAATTGGATTTAATTAATTAAATTTCTAAATATTAAAATAATTGAATTACTAATTAACAAATTAATTTAATTTATATAAATTGATGCTTGAATAAAATAAGACTACCTGAATTGTTGACAACAGTTGCAGACATTTGTGATGTTGGGCCAATGTGTGGCCAGGCATATTGGCATATGGGAAAGGGAGTCTGCACCTTTGACTTGTCATTGAGGCTGGATGGTACTTGTCGTTCTCCTAGACCGGCATTCCAATACCTTCAACCCTCGAATATTTGACTATCATTGCTAATGATGTTCTTTCTACACTACTTGTCCAATACCGATCTTGGAACATATTCAGCGAGGCTGGACAGTTGTAGTGTGACATTGGCTTTATCTATAACCTGCTCTAGTGCCTAACAACTCTATTTGTATAGCTTGCCTTAGGTTAAGCTTGATTATGTTTTAATAGCAAAGTCAAGATAGTCAAACAAGTCATTACACAAAAATAAAATTTGCTTCCTGTCATAATCAGGTGTCTAATTTAGTTATTACAATAATATTAACTTACCTTACTGATTCATTATTGTTTATGTATATTTAATGTGTTTTTTATTTCAGCCACTAAAGAAAGCAGTAAAAAAGAAAATAATGTTGCTAAGAAGAAGAATAAAAGAAAATCATTACGTGGTGTAGCTGATGTGAAAAGAAGTTCAATAAAAACAGTTGAACAAATCCGTAAACAAATTGGTCAACAGAAAGATTGGACTGAGGAAAACTTACGCCGCCTTGGAGTTCTTAGCAAAACAATTTTAAAAGATAGTGAAGCAACAAAGGTGAGGTCATAATCTATATTATTTTATTGTATTTTATTAAGTTTAATTACACCATGTTAAACAAAACACAAAATTTTGTTTTATTTCAATTTCAATTGTAATAATTTAAATAAGCGAGTGTTTGTATTGATTTTATTTTTTAAAAGAGAAGAAAGTAATTTGCTCAGCTTATGGGCGCCAGGAAGCTTTAGCTACCAATTTTGAAAAATTATAATTTTGAATTAAAGTTATAGTATCTCGAGGTCAAAAGTCCTTTTCAAGAGGTACTTGGCACTAGGTGATTCAAGAAAGATTCTAAGTCTTGTTTTGCTGAAATTGTATATAAAGTGTTTATTAGCTCATAAATCATGTTACAAATATCATATAAAAAAATCATAAATAATAATTAATATATTATTGTCAAATGCTGATAAAAAAAATCTTTTATTGGAATTCCTTCTTTTATTTTAAATCAAAATTAAGCTTTATGAATTTTATATCTTACTTTTTAAATGTTGCAACAAAATATTTAATCATAAAAATAAATAATGTTCCAGGTCTCTGGAGGAGACTTAATTATGTAAATGAAAGAAAAAATTAGTTATCTTGAATTTATCTTTAAAGGAATCTAAAAACGAACATACATGTACAAAAAGTAATTTAGACATAATACAGGTCTTTAACATAGTAAATAGTTTATGGTGTCTATACCACGACACCTGTGACAAACAAAAATATATATCTGTAGTGATGAGCTCTGACGTCCCGTAACTCGGAGGTAGTCTGCAAATCGCTGTTTTCCCAATCCTCATGGCTCATACAGATGCACAATTCTCTAAAAGTCTTTTCTTAGAAATGATTCAAAGAAACGTTCATTGTTTTTAAGAATGTTCTATCTTATCAAGTAAGTATTCACAGCACCGAACACGACCTTTTTCTAAATTGCGTCTAGAAAGAATAGTCTCTCCTAACTAGTCCGTCAGTTTTATTTATGTTAATAATTCTTTGTCCTTTTACTATTAATGTCTAAGCACGAATTTTCATTAAAAATATTTATACATATAGTCCTATTATCAAACAAATATACCAATTGTCACGTTCTTTGTTCTCGCTGAGTTTACATTTTTGCATTTATGCTACATTGTTCACAAAATTACTCATCAAAGTACGTCTGTTAACTAAAGACGTCGATTTCTAATCTTTTACTAACACATCTTAACACTTTAAACATTCCTTACAACCCTTTTAACATCACACAAAATACGTCTGTCTGGATCAGAGACCTTCTCCCCACTTTTTAACATTGTGCTAAAAACCTCGTTCATAGACCTCCTTACAACTAACTCTTTCCCTCACTTCCAAACTAAGCGTGCTATTAACAATTCACTGACACAACAAAATATTATCAATTAATTGTACTCATTAACACCTTTATATCATATTCCATTAAAACATTTACTATAAATTCATATTAAAGCTATTTATTATTCAAAATTATTTTCTTGGATGTCTTTTGTTAACAGTTTACAGCTTTCTCTAGTTTAATTTACAACACTCCCGTACGCTAACAACCAATCAGAATCTTTGACCTACATTTTCTAGATCCAATCACGTATCTTCTCTCAACTCAAATTTCCTACAATATTACACAATGTTTTTAGAAAAAAACA
Source organism: Aphrophora alni (assembly GCA_963513935.1). NCBI lineage: Eukaryota > Metazoa > Arthropoda > Insecta > Hemiptera > Aphrophoridae > Aphrophora > Aphrophora alni. Next base: position 84,326,055 of record OY740773.1, read on the forward strand.
TGTAAATGTATGTAAATTGTGACAAATTTAAAATGTAACACCACACAGCTACTGATGTGTATTTATTAAATTTAGTGCAGCGAGGCTGCGCTATTACCAAAAATCATTTCTAAATCATTGCTTAAAATAAGCTAAACCTATACTTAAGTAATACATTTTATGATCATAAACATATAAAATTCTATGTACTATTCTGAAAGCAATAACATAATAAAACAAAACAAACCGATAATCTTCCTCTGTAAAAATGATCGTACGTTTGTGCGGTGACCCTACTTTTTCATTATCACTAGTAGTGCTGAAATTTCCATTTAATTAATTCAGTCACTGCATTTCGTATCTGGCTTATATTTAATGATAAATTGACAATTTATTATTATTACTACTACAACTGTTCTATTTAAATTGATGGTTTAAGAATACTTGAACTGAAAACACAGTCTATTGGTACTCACATTTTGAATATACCATGACAGTACTTATACATTTCATGATAGGGCATCTGTATAGCCATATGCAAGCATATATTCCCCTTTTACAAATATATACACATTTAAAATGTTGGAAAAGAAACTTGATAATTTTTGTTTCAGACCTAAGATAAAATCCATAAAAAAAAATTGTAGGATGTCCAGATGATCATTTCTACAGCCCAAGTTACTGCACTGATTGTCATGATGTTTTTACTAAGTCCCTACCTTAATCTGTACATGCAATGTGAAGTCTCAATTATTAATTAATGTGTTATAAAACAATGGGAAAACCCTAAAAAATTTTGTTATAAAAGGGGAAGGACATCTAAAACTACTTTTCTTTTATACAAAATAGGAGGGGAAGGGTAATCAGAAAAATATTTTGGCTAGTTTGATGAAATTTAGTATTTCAATGTTATATCAGGTATAACAATTATTATTTTAATTACTGGATTTGATATACATGTAAATACAATTAATTAGAATTGAATTCTTTAATTTCATGGATACTATTTCATTTCTTTTACAGTCTTTAATATTCTTACAGTGGTTATATCTTGCCTAGATAACAAAATATATAATAACAAAAATTATTCAACACAAATAAGTTTTTTAAAATAAATTCATAATTTGATTATATATTCTCGATCAGAGACATTCGTGCTGGCTCTAATTAGTTTTGTATATACAAATTTATAGAATTTATTCAGCTGAAGGCTCTATGTTTCAAGTGACTTTAAAACTAATAAAATTTGAACTGTGAAGTTAAAGTTTACAGAATAATTTTTTTAAGATTCATTTAAGGTTCATTTGTTTTTTTAATTGTCTATCATAATTTGTTATTTAATCACTCAAAAGTTTGTTACAAAAATTGTCAATATTACCAATTTGAGTCTTGTAACACTTTAAGATGGACTAATTCATTATGACCTGTCGTCCACTGCATCAGTTTCTCATCTTGCGGTACCGTCACTTGAAAGATGTGGCTTCATCATAATTTGTTATTTAATCACTCAAAAGTTTGTTACAAAAATTGTCAATATTACCAATTTGAGTCTTGTAACACTTTAAGATGGACTAATTCATTATGACCTGTCGTCCACTGCATCAGTTTCTCATCTTGCGGTACCGTCACTTGAAAGATGTGGCTTCATCATAATTTGTTATTTAATCACTCAAAAGTTTGTTACAAAAATTGTCAATATTACCAATTTGAGTCTTGTAACACTTTAAGATGGACTAATTCATTATGACCTGTCGTCCACTGCATCAGTTTCTCATCTTGCGGTACCGTCATTTGAAAGATGTGGCTTCATCATAATTTGAGCCAAATTCCTTTTTTTAAATGGCACCAGTCTTTTCATTGGTTGATATGTTCATGGATGTTAATGTAGACCAATCGAGGTCAGCATCATAGCTGTGTCATTACTTCTCAGATGTAATGTAGGCCACAAGCTTGAAAACTCACTTCAATAATTTCATTAATATCATATATACATGGATTGTTAATTGTTCACTTGTTTAAATTTTTATATGGATTGTGAAATGATGTTTATTATTTTGGAATCTATTCTGTATAGTTTTATATGAAGGCTGTTTTTTTTTCAACTTCTGATAGGGTATAAAAATAAAACTAATGAGAATTGTAAAGTAAATGTATTACCAAAAGTTACATACATCTTTGGTACTTTTCAACATCATCACCATATAGATTGAGGCATTTGTCATAGCGGTGGACAAGTTTTTCAATGCCTTCTTCATAAAACATTGCCATCAGCGATTTGAGATTGGTCTATACAATGTCTTGAAGCTCGTCGTCTTAGAACCCATCGAGCACAAAGTTTTTTATAACCTAAATGTTCTGATACGATAGTGTAGAGGGCTGATGTTGAAATGTTAGCAAAATTATCAGACAAATCACGTATGGCAACCTCCGATTGTCTCGAACCACTTGATCAATTTGTTCAACGAGGTCTTGGTCCTCTTCAGCATTAACATCAATTCATCCATCTTTAAATTTCTTACACCACTCACGCACTACACCATCACTCATAAAGTTTTCACTATATTCTCGGGATATTCTTCGATGAATTTCGGCTGTGGTAAGCTCTTCTGCTTGCAAGAAGTGAATAACACTTCACAACCTGTATTTGGCGGGAGAATCAGTCATATTAGCCAGATCAACCAGAATGTGTCTGCAGATCAACTCGGAATGGGGGTCTTACACTCGGAAGTAGCTGAGGTTGTGGTAGTAGGACTGCACAGTCATCTGCTGCGCAACATATGCTCCTACCGCTCGACTGACTATTTCACAGCATGATCAGAGGTTGAAAAAAAACAGCTCTTGTATTTTGAAATTTATTTTATAATTTATTACTCAATATATTAAAAATATCTTCAGAGCATTTAAAAAACTACTATTAGATAACCTAATACAAATAGTCAAAACAATTCCATAATAAATTTAAACTGATCAGTTAAACATAAAAACTTTGATTAATCTTAAAATCTAGATTAGATGTAAAATAAATGTAAATTTGGTGTAAACCGATATGAAAGTTGTAAACATTTTACTTCAATAAAAAAAAAAGATATAATCCAATCGAACACTATATTGTAATACAATGATTTATATAGATACTAATTATTTTTATTCCACTCTACAAATGGGCTTTCATTTAAAATTGACCATCTAATTGAAACAAAATAGTAAGTAAATAAAATGTGTAACCATCTTGTTACAAATCAAAACACTTTCAGAAAGATAGTCATGTCAGAAAGATAATTCACGTTAATTTTTTGTTTTTGCAATAAAAAACAGCAACCAGAATATTATCATTTACTCTGAATGTTAGCAGGGTTAAAAGTTATCACTAGTCTATCAGGTTAATAAAATTTAATTATTTCAGATATTGACTTGAATATATGTATTCAAACTTGTAAAAGTTTATTTTAAAACTTTTTAATTGGCCTTCTAGGTAAGTTCTTGTTTGTTATTGAATAATCTTATACTCATTATTTAATAAAATGTAGACCTTATTACAATTTTATTTTAGTGTTAGGTTACTCTACCACGACTAATTATCAGTGCCCAAAATATATTTGATTATACCCAATCTATTTGACTTGAATATGGTCTCAGAACTTATCAAACTTGGAAACGAATATTTAGAATTTAACAAAGAACTCTGTAGATTATTCTCTAGTTTTATAGATAAGACAGAATAGGCCTACATATTTTTTTAAGTTATCTGGTAACATTAATAAGATAAACATTACAATTGGGACAACCAAGTTGAAACTATTGACTCATCATATAAATTATTAGGCCTATATTATTTGTGTAGCAGATCTTCTTTGGAATTTCAGGTTATTAGTTGTAAATTGTATTAATTATTTTATATGCTCGATTTGTGTTGTAAATATACATGTTCATAAAAAATAACAAGGAATTTATTTTTAGAAATGAAAATGTAGACTACATGGTTATTTTAACAGAAACCGATCAGTTACTTATAGAATCAGTTGAAAAAATCAGTTTTATTTAAACATCTCTCATATTTTATTTTAGACTTCCTCCATAATTCAAAATTATGCAAGATTTTAAAACTTGCTGGTTGAAAAAATATCCTTATGTTTTAAATATTGTTCAAACCCTCACACTTCAGTAAATTTATATACATTTAAATATTTGTAATAAAACTATATACATATTACAACTATAACACATAGACATGAATATGGATTAGAATTCATTCAAAGTTCAAGTTTATAGGAATTATCAATTAAATTATTGATTCAAAATAGTTTGTATATTCAAATTCATAATTTATATATACAACTTATAATTAGTTATTGTTCACTTTATATGTCAATTATATATATATCAAGTTCAAGCTAATTAAAGGTTAGCTCTTTGGTTAATTTTTACAACTTGATAAATAAGTCTTTACTTGGTTAGTATTTAAATTCTCTGAACACTGTTATATTTTTAATGATTAATAGTTAATTATTTTATTAACTTATTTGTTCATAACAAAATATATAATTCATTAGGTATTGGCAAAGTTCATAGCAAATTAATAAAATGGATTAATCTCACCCATATAGAGTCTTGTTCAATAAGCCTGTATTTATTTGTAATACACCTTTTCTTGATAATATCGATAAGTTGGATAATTAATCTTAGTTTTAAAACTGTTGTGAACCTGTTCTTTAATTTTAAGACTGTTAAAGAAAATAGGTCTGCTTCGTTCTGGAGTTTGTATCAAAATTAGTAATAATTTAATTTTTTTTTTTTTTTTTAACAAAGGAATATTTTAGGCTTAGCTTTGCTGTCTTGATAATATCTTTTTCTTCTTTTTTTAACTTCGTTGCACTGCACTTTATTAACATTGTACATTAGATTTGTAACTTAATCTTAACAAATTTATTAAACTATGAAATATTTAAAATCAATAGTTTTCTTTGACAATTTTTTTTTTATTTATTTATTTATTTAGTGGTGTTTTGGCTAACTTTACCATATTTAATTATTTTTGTTTAAACATTGCATATTCCATGATACAGAATTATTATGTGTTTAAAATTGGTGCAATTTATATGATTGTATTAGTCAGGAATGGTTATGATTTCACTATTTATCTAGGCCGTTCGAGTTTACGTATCTTCCGCTGGGAGCGTTAGCTGTCCATTGCATTACGATATAAAGGAATTCAATCGTTGTATTGATTTTTTTAAAATTTTTTTTTTTTTTTAATAATTAGCGAATTGTTACATTATTATTACTAATATTAAACTAGCTGAGATTATTGTGACAAGTTTTCTGTCTAGGATATTTATTGATCCAATGTAATTATATACAATGGAAAAAATATTTTGTAATACTATTCAATACAAGTTAATATAGTAATTGAAAAATAAAAATAACCATCTTCTAAATTAAAAAAAAAAACAACAACTAGTTATGTACCTAAATTAAATAAGTACTAAATCTAAACCTTTTACTGAATATACCTAATTAATTGACCTTCAATTACAAATTTTGCAAATTAATATAGTACAAAACAAAAGGCACCACTTTAATCTGAGACTTTATTGAGTTACCATTGAAAGTTTGAAGATACCCAAGCAGGCAGAGAACAACTATAAATATAATAAAGTGAAATGTAGATGACTTTTATTCTTAAATCTAAAATTATTGGACTAGTTTTCTTAACCTGTAAGCCTACAAAAAACTTTTGAGGTTTTTTTAAGAAAAATATTTTATAATTTAGGGACTTCATGTAAAGATCATTTCTAGTAAAAGACCTTGAGATTTGATCCTTTTTTAAAGTCTGGAATCTATGAGTATATGAATAACTCCCTCTTCCACTATATTTCCACTTTTCAAGAAAAACTCATATGACAGCAAGGTATTTATTTAGTCTCAGAAAAAGTGCAAAAGATGGTCCATGTCCACCCTTAAATTGAATGACTTTTTTGCCGAAATTATTAACTGCTGTGTTGATAGGTAAGCCCCCCCCCCCCAGTGTGCTGTACCATACTCCATATTTGAGTTATCAAGGGCAAATGAAATAGTTTGTTACCCCTTTCAGTCATAATGTCCGCATATGGGGACGATGTCTATTTAAAAACTGTTATTTACTATAAAGTGAAATAGTAGTCTCATTGGTTTTCGACAGACAAGTTGAAATCATAACCTGAGTTAGAAATATGGTTACAAACTGGAATATTCCACAGAAGAAAATTTGGTCTATGCTATAGCAACAACTCATTGTTTGTGTTCTTCCTTCTATAATTTTTAGTTGTATAATATTTTATAATGATAAAAAAGATTGTATGAGCCATTAGAAATATTTAAAGTAAATTGGTAATGACAAAAACATTGTCCCTCTATGAGGACACTATCACTCAGTCGGGTGAACTGTGAAATTTACTTGTGTGTTATTTGAGGTAACAAGACAATATTGGATTTGAATTCTTATTAGACAGTTTTTTATTAGATAATGTAATGATTCGACACCAGAAAAAACATTAAGTACGGTAATGAAGACATTTTCAAAGCTTCACTGGCAATATATCTAATTTAGATTTATCAGACAGATCTCTGCAGAAGGTGAAATAAAACCACCAAAGAATAGCTATAGTAGCTCGAAGTTCAATAATTTTGTTATTAGATTCATTTTGGCTATAAAATGGTTTTGAAAAGTCACCTATTTGAACAGGTTTATCTATTTTTATTTATTTTGTCTATTTTTTTGAAATTTACAAAGCAGCCAGAGTTTCCAGTAGTGTGTCTTGTGCCAACTAGTGAGTAATTAGTATACCACACACCAATATAAACACATCTCTATCTCCAAGTTTAACATGAAAAAAGAAATACAACAATAAACAAAATTATTAAGAGAAAAAACCCTTCCACACCCCTATCACATCTCTTACACTCATCCATGCATCCAAACAAAATTAGAATAGTAATGCATTCCCATACCACAACCTCCAACAGACCTTCAACACAGTCCATGCCCAAAAGCCAGTTTTTCAAAAGAATTAGATATTTGTTTAGGTTTGTGCAGGCTTTAATATTTTCTGGAAGTTGGTTGTATATTCTAGGTGCGACTACAGAGTAAAATTTTGACTCTGGGTTGTCAATTTTGCTCTGGGTAAAAAAACTTTGTTTCTCTGTCTAAGCAAGTAATCATTTCTGTACTGTAGATCTGAAAAGCGTCCGCTCCTTATATAAAATTTTTTCATAACCTTAAATATATATAAATATCTAAGAGGTAATATAGATAGTTGTCAAAATAATGGCAGTGATGAAACGTTCCTCCTTTTATGCATGATCAGTCTTATAAACATTTTTTGCACTATTATCAAAGGATTGCTCGTGATATATGTACCTCCCCAACAAGAAATTCCGTATTCCAACCTACTATGAACCACTGAAAAATATATTTTACGCAGAACGTATCTAGGAACAATTCCCTTCAAGTGAAAAAATACACGTAACATTCTATTTAAGTTGGATTGCAGTGCCTTTATATGAAATTTCTATGACTGACCTTCATCCAAAACCACTCCTAAATATTTACACCATTTAACTTGTTCTATTACAATGCAAGAACTACATGACCCAATTCTTATTACACACTCCATGCACTTATACAGTAGAGGTGTTGTAAACAATTTCGACTCTCCTCTCAAATTAAAGTTCAAGTGACAGGTTTTTTTATTATTTAAGCTCATGTAATGTTTTGAAAACCACCATCTTAGAGCATCTAGTTCAGCTTGCATAGCTGACTGTACTTCCTGCAATGTGTTCCTAACGTAACACAAGGCTGTATCATCTGCAAAAGCATATATGTTTCCTTGCAGCCTCCCTTTAAATACATAAATTGTTTACATATATAATAAACAAAATATCTCCTAGCATTGATCCCTGGGGGACTCCGTATTTATTCTTTTCCATCCCACCAACACTTCCCAAAATATTTACACATTGTTCCCTACCAGTCAAATAACTCGAAAACCAATTACTAACAATATCTCTGACACCACATTTTGACAAAATTCCTATTAAGAGATTGTGACCAACACAATGAAAAGTCTTTGTGACATCCAGAAACATACTACCAACGCTCTTCCCACAATTATTTATCCCACCCATAATATCATCCTTAAAATTGAGCATAGCAGTTTCTTTATTGCTTCCTGCTAAAAAACCGAACTGATTTTTACTAAAAAATTTAGTCTTGCGCAGAAAGGATAACAACCTTGACTTCATACATTTCTCCAAAATTTTAGATATAGATGATATCAAAGATATTGACCAGGTAACTGTTTATCACCATTTTCATAAATTGGTATAACCACAGCTCTTTTAAGTTTCTTAGGGAAAATACCAGAGACGAAACTTAAATTACATAAATATGAGAAGACATCAGAAATCAGCTCCGAGACAGCTATTGAGCTTATTCCGTCTATTCCGGGAGCTTTATTGTTTTTTAAAGTTGCTATGAGTTTTACAATTTCAGCTGGGGTTACTGGCTCAATAAACATAGACCGTTCTTGAGATGCCATGGCAAAAATATCCATGATAGAACTACAGGACTCAAATACAATACCATTTCTAATTTCTTCAACCACACTTACAAAATATTTATTAAACATATTTGATAAATCTAAGGAATTGGTGACAATAACTCCATTCTCACTTCTTAAATTAAATTCGACATTTTTCTTCCTTTGTCCAGTAATTTCATTAATGATTTGTCATTCCTTTTTTGAATTACTTATTGAAAGACATTATTGTTTTAATTAATTTTTGTTGTTAGTGTAAGTGTTATTGTAAACATTTTATTGTATGGTGAGCTCTTCTGAGTGAGCAATTAAACGTATATCTGATGATGAAGTTATGACTCTGAAAAATATCATAATGTAGAAATTCACTGAAGTCACAAGATGGACCATACAAAGTAATTTATTATTATAGGATTTAATGTGACTTTGTACCACAAAATGCATCTCAAATTAATTTGCAAGTTATATAACAAAAAAATGACACCAGGAACACCAGGATTATCAAGTTGTAATCAGTGATAATATTTACAATATTATAATAACAGGTGGATAATAACAATAATTACAATAAAGCTCAAGTTAAAGACTTTTAGTATTAATTTAGAGTACATAAACATGGCACACCTATTTCTTCGTACAGACTTCCAAAGTTGGGTAACTCCGACAGCCAGATGTCGCCACCAATGTCTACAGTGATCCAACAGAGAGAACCATTGTCATTTCCCTATCTGCCACTGTTCCCCTCGTTGTTATGAATGTGGTCTTACAGTTCAGGTATATTTGATCAAGGATGTCATTTTCCTGTTGACAACCACTGCACAAAGCCAACTCCGCCAGGTTTAATCATTCAGCGTTCGTAACATGTTGGAATGGTCTCAGGCAATGTCTTCAGCAAAACCCCTTCCAACCTCCTTACTCTATCTTCAAAAGATTGTTTTATGCTTGTCTTTTTAGATGTGTAGAGTGGGAGTAACGAAGATAATGCCCTGTTTTATTTGTTTCTAACTAAATGAATTTTTTCTAAGTATAGCTCAAATGGCCTCTATTTCCTTGGTAACTTTGAGGGAGGTTTTTGGTGCGAAGACCAGCGGACTTTATTACTTGTAGTTTCTTCATGGTGATTTGGCCCCACATTTCACAGCAATGCATTAATTTTGATCTGACATATGACAATTGAAGGTTGTTAGTGTAACAGTATTCGTATAACATTAATAGCCTTTAGTGGATTTAATTGAGGACTGCACTGTGCTATGATTCGCTCAATGTGATTTTTCCAAATGAGTTTTCCATTCAGATAAACTCCAAGCAACTTAGAGTACTCATTGGTGCAAAAGTCTGAACTATCCACTACTAACTTTGTAGAGTACTTCGAGTAGATATTACATCTGCTGAAGAAAGCCGATTCAGTGTTTGTTTTTTATAATTTTAGTGCACCATTATGATACCCTATCGATTGCAAATTGCATGATATGTGTGGTTTCATCAGGCTCCTTCCAAGAGACATACAACTTATTAGCGTAAACTAGGCACTCAGCTTCTGGTGGTAGAACCCTTTCCAATTTTTTGCATTTATAATTTATTACACTTTATCTAATTTACTAATATATTTGAAATTGGAATAGTACCTTTATAATATGGTAATCTATTTTTATTTTACCAATTGGTATTTCAATTACGACTTTCAACGGTCCACACTTCGTGGAAGCCAAAATTGCAAGATTGTACAATATATGAATTGTTATTGTACATTTTTTTGCACATATTTACTATATTTATATATTTACTTGAGAAAGTTATTTGGTGCTCTATTTGTTAATTTTAAAATAACAATTTCAGAAACATTGGAAGTTGAGTAACAATCATAAGCTAAAAAAAGTAAAGTTAAATAAATGAGATGATAATTTAGGCTTAAATACTAATAGTAGAGGAACAATCTATACATGCACTTTTATTTTGAGCATAAATTGCTCCGTTTAAAACAATGGCGAACGGAATTTTGAAACATATTAATGTTATGAATGTTGTATTGTTGTGAAGGGCAATTTAGTATTGTCTGCAATGAAGGGTAATTTGATATCAGTTTATACATTCTTGGTCTCCAGATCTGCCACACATCCACTATTTGCTGAATATGGGTTTATAAAATCAGTTTTTTACTTAACTTTGATTGATTTGAAACATTAATAAATTTTCTGATATTCACCTTACCATATATCTCACTATGTAGTGAGATTTTGACTTTTATTTGGAACTTGTAGACCCATTTGTCTACAGTAGAGTGAAAAACATAATTTATAAAGTTTGTATAATATATTTTTAGTATATATTTTTGTTGAAATTAGTTTTGTTTTGCAGATGTTTATAAGAGCAAAGAGGTTAGATAAGGAGCCAGAAATAGTTAAGCCCGAAGAGACAACAGCTTTTACAGAAGAAGATTTCGCTATGTTTGAACGTGAATATTTCGTTGACTAAGTGATATGAACTCTAGTACAAAAGGTGTGATACTTATAGTCTGCAGTGCTGTGTTCTTTGCATACTATACTTTTTGGGTAATTCTATCACCATTCTATCCATCAATCTCTCTTTTATTTCCTTCTACCAAATATGCTTTGATTGTGCCTGCCTTTACAGGGTTTTGTTTTATTGGCTCTCTTATATTGTATACAATATTTGTTATGAATATATGATCCACCCTTAAACTATGAAATCACTTATTCATACATAGAAATCCAGTGTTAAACGTTAAAATAAACGTTAAAATTTAAACCATTTAAAGTTTTATAAAAATGACTGAAAAGTGGACTGTTATTGGAATATCAGGAGTAACATGTGGCGGAAAAAGTTCTCTTGCTAAAGCATTAAAAGAAAAGTATCCTGAAGCAGTGATTATATGTCAGGATGATTATTTTTTACCCGAAGATGATCCAAGACACACGAAAATACCGTCTTTAAACTGTCTTAATTGGGAGCTTAAGTCATCGCTTGATATGGATAGGTTCAGAAGTGATGTAAAAGATATCCTAAACAGGTATGTAAATTATAAAATAATTGATATTCAAATGTTTAAGTAATCAATAAAATTAGTGAATGAAATTTTCTGTATTAATAATATGATTAGATTTAGTAATTTATAAAAGACGCAGGCTTACCTTGGAAAGTGATCCTTGGTATTACCTAATTAGTACACAAATAGGAAAACATACAAAAAACTCTAAAGTTCTGAAATATTTTATAAACACTTTAAGACTTTAGTGTTTTTTCTGTTTCCCTATTTGTGTAGTATTGTGTACTATTAGGAATACTAACAACCACTTTCCAAGGTAAGCCTGTATCTCCTATCCATACAAAATCTAAACTCATAGGCCCAATTAAACTCTAACCTGTAATAATAATATGAATGTTACGACCTCATTGATTCTTCCAAATTTACAGAAAAGAAAATATAGAGGAAATGTTAATAAAAAAATTAAAAATTAACAAGTTAATACGATTTTTGTTACAGAATCTAGCATATATAAATGAATTTACTTAGGCCTATCATACTTATTTAGACAAGGTGTTGAATGTAAAATATATATATATATATATATATATATATATATATATATATATATACACACACACAGGTTGTTAGAAAAGTCTGGAAACGGCTTCGTATCATATAACTGAATTTGATTAGACTATAGAAACAGGTCCAGATGTGTTTAATTACAAAAGTGCTATTTTAATACATTTAAATAGCATCTGGATCACATGACACAGTCCATATTAAATAAATAAACACCAAATCACTATTCTACCTACAGCGTTTGAAAAGTTATGTTATAAAACTTAGGAAATAAATACTACTGTCTGATCAATTTTTCAAAAACAAATATTACAATATTAATCAACTATACAGTTTTGTTCTATTTCATTTCAGCAAAAAGACAGTTGGTTAATATAAAACAATCTTTCGTTTTTCACTTTGTAAGGTGTAATTGTCAATTAAGGTCTAAACATTTAACAATGCCCTATTCTGAAAATTAAATTACAAAATCATTTTTGGTTCATTGTGCACCTTAATAGTTTGTTAATACGATGCATAGCCGAGAAAGACCTTTCCACAGATAGCACTGTTAGAAGGCAAAGTTAAACAAATTTTATATAGAGAACTTACATTTGGATCAATGTCAAATGTCTTTCTTTAAACTAATACCTGAACTTTCCTTAATACAGACATTTGCATAATTTGTTTCTGGTTCAGAATATGTTTCAATAAAAAACTCGGAATCTTCCTCGTTCAAATGAAGGAACTCTTCACTGGATGTAACGACTTGAAGTACATCAGAAGTAAATATTCTTCAAGAAAAATATCCAGTAATGGAAAAAAGAAATCGTACCTGTATTTTATTTTAATACAACATTTACTACATCTTCTGTTTCTTCTACACTTTTTTAAAGGTATAGTGTATAAAACTGTTTTTAAGAATTAATGTTGACTTGATTCGATTCATTGAAGTAGTAGTCCTCACCTATATAATTAACTTAGGTTTTAAAAATGGGACTGGGAATAATCCTGAAAAACTAAAATTTGGCTTTAGTTGTCCCAGTTCCTAAGTGATGTAACCGATGTGTCAAAAAACAGACATATTTCCCTAGATTCAGTTTTACAAATTATTTATGAAAGAAAGGTTATTAACAGTTTTTAAATATGTCGTATATTGTCAGTAAAAACCAATATGGTTTCAAAGAAGGGCGTAAATACTGAGCATGTGCTTCTACAATAAACTACTCATCTAGCTTTTGACATCTTATTACAGGTACTTTGGGATGTTGAGTTCGTGACATTCCCCATAGTTGGTTTAGTAGGTACCTCCAAATAGAAAGCAGTTTATAAAAGTTGGAAATACTATTAGTCAAATACGGAATCCCCCAGGGAATAGTGCTTAGACCAACTTTAAGTCTTTTATATATAAACAGTTTGTGTAGTGACAAATTTAAAGGGAAAGTAACTTCTTTTGCGGATCATACAACTTTTATTTATTGAAATAGCACATGGCTTGACAATAGATCACCTATGGAAGAAGATTAGCTGAAACTATGGTTCTCAATTAATTGAATAGTCCTTAGCCCTAGCAAATCAAACTCTTAAATTATATTTTAAAACGTCTAAGTTGGTTCAATTCACAAATTGAATGCCTTAGTTACTGATTGTTTATAAAATGTCCCTACGATAAAATATGATCCAGTTTCATACCAAATTTAACTTATTTTAGAAGAGTTGCTTATCCTCGGGTTGCTTCAAAATTATTCAATAGTTTATCTGATACATTAAATAAAAAATGTTTTCCCAAAAATATTAAAATCTAGCTGATGAACTTGGAAGAGGTTTGTTGTATCGTTATAGTTTATGTTTGAATTATTGTAGATTGTTTAAGTTTACATAAGGACACACATACACATCTCTCACCATACATTTTGTTTCATAAAATACAATCAAAATAAATAAACTACCCTATATGAACTACGAAGAAATGTTCCGTTTGGTAAAATCTCAATGACTTCTTGCCTACATTTTTCTTTAAATTATATTTCATACAGTAGGTTTATTTTAGTTTATTTTTTCAAGTAAATTTATATGTTTTATTTTGTATTATTTTAATTTAAGATCACTTAGCAAATAACTGTGTATTAACAAATGGAAATGAATACATTAAATTTAAAAAGTATCACATCTAGTGTTGCTCCATAACATCTTTACAGAATTGTTAACTTGAGTAATTATTTTATATTTTACAAGTAATTTTGTACGTACTCTTCAAGTTATGGATATTGATAATTTGTAATATAAATATTGTTGTTTTAAAATATAGCTGCCGGTCTGCTTGCCGACAAACACAAAAATAACTACCAAATTTGGTTTTACTGAGATATATATATATATATACTAGGCCTGATTCTTATTTCTTTTTTCCACAGGCCAGTTTCAATCGACAATAATCTACTAATCATAGATGGATTTCTGGTTTTAAATGATGAATTCCTGTCAACAATTTGTAAAAGCAAACTATATTTAACTCTTTCTTGGGATGAATGTAAAAAGAGAAGATCAAAAAGAGTATATGTACCAGCTGATGTACCTGGATATTTTGACATGATTGTTTGGCCTGAGCATTTAAAATCTAAAAAGGAAGCTTTGGAACTTAATCCAGATATTCAGTGTGTTGATGGTTTAAAGGACACAGATAGTATTGTGTATGATTTTGTAAAATCTCTTGAATAATAATAATTATTATTTTAATTTAAATGATATTATACAGTATTGTAAATAATTATATATCAAGGTGTGATTTTGACTCATTTAAATTGAAAAAAATTTATATGTACATAGTTTTTATATAGTGGGTATTTTTGTACTAGGGAATATTATATAGTGTATAATATAGAATTATATTTATTGTTCATTCTAAATTCTAATTTTATTTATTTAGAATCTTCACTATAAAAAGAGTTTTTATTTGTTTTTTGAAAAATAAGTTGTGGGATGTATAAGATAATTGGCACTGATAATAGGCTTGAGAGCTGGAAAAGGGTGATTTCAAGATTACAGTAGAACCCCTCAAATCCACCCCTCGGCTGATCTGTCGCTCCGGTTAATCCGACCTTGCTCAAGATTGCGAGCTTGTGCCGACTTGTCGATGACGCACGGCCTGTCACGAGCTATACTTTACAGTTTATTATCGCTTGCCCGCTTCAGTGCTGTGTCATCTCTCGTGTTGTTTCTATTGATTTGCTATGGTACTTGCTAGGCTCAAAGTATGTACAGTTATTTGTTTTTCAACATGTCAGAAGGAAAACGTAAACACGTAACTCTTTCACTAAATTAAAATTAGCAGTGCTACAAAGACTGGACAAAGGAGAATCACTTCAAAAAATTGCAAAGCAACTCAATGTAGGCGGTACGACAATTAAGGATTGGAGAAAAAATCGGAAAGACATTGAATCATATACAATTACGATTGATGGTGAAAATGCTCTTAAACTTAAACTTAAAAAGATAACGCATTGTGGATGTGGTTCTGTCAAGAAAGAAGGAAAGATACCCCGATATCTGGGGCAATTTTATAAGAAAAGGCAATAGTTTTGCACAAAAACTGTAAGCCGGAAGTGAGTTCGCAGCTAGTGAGGGCTGGAAAACCCTGCATGGCGTCCGGTTTGTTTCAATTTCTGGTCAAAAACTATTTGCTGATGCCGAGGGTGCTAAGGAGTTTTCTGTGAAGTTCCAAGAAATTTTTGAAGAAAATGAACTGCTACCTTGTCAAGTTTATAACATCGACGAGACAGGGCTAAACTTCAAAATGTTGCCGACCAAAGCACAGCTTCAAATGAATCCGTGGCAGGAACGAAACTTATTAAAGATAGGATAACAGTCGCTCCTTGTAGCAATGCAGATGGTATGCACAAGCTTCCCCTGTTCGTTATTGACAAATACAAGAAGCCTAGAGCATTCAAAAACATAAACCCATCTTCCTTGCCGGTTTATTACCGTAATTAAAAATCTGCTTGGATGGATTGCAATCTTTTCAAATCTTGGTTTTTCGACGAGTTTGTCCCATTGGGCCAAAAAGACTTGAAACAAAAAAGCTGCCTGTTCGTGCTCTACTGCTGTTGGATAACGCACCGTCACATGTATCTGAGGAAGATTTAGTGAAAGGGGACGTAAAAGCTCTCTTTCTGCCTCCAAATGTAACTTCACTCATCCAACCAATGGATCAGGGAGTGATTGAATGGTTAAAAAGGCGATATCGCAGAAAGTACATCAGCTCAATCTTAGAAAAATCTGAGGAAGGTACCTGTAGTAACATATTTGAGGCTATGAAATCCCTAAACATCAAAAATGCTATCTACACAATCGTTTTTCAGTCATGGTATGAACTGAAACCTGACACACTGCGGAAATCATGGCGTAAGCTTTGGCCAAAAGTTATGATTGTGAAACAGTTTTATCTTTTGTGCTACCAATCTATCATCAAAGTCTGAAAAGCGGTTTTGAAATTCCTCATATATTTTGACGATTGTTTCTACTGCATATTGTGATGGGAAAGACGCACAGATTTCGTTAGAAAGCTTTTTGCAGGTTTTGAAATGATTCAAATTGGTCTTCCCCACCTGACTTACAAAGAGAGACGGTTTTTTCCCCCTTAAAAAACTCTCACATTGTGGAATATGTCATTTACAAACGATTTTTCTCCTTGAAGTTTCAAATTCAAAAAGTTTAAATGAGATTCTTTTGCAGAGATAAAGCTATAATTGAATCTGACCTGTCATTTCAGCCTATTTGCGTTTTGAATGTTTTGTTTCATAACATCCGAATATTATATTCTTTCATCATGGATATTGTTTCATTACAAATAAGACACAGAGCGGTATTTTTTTAAACAACTAAGTAATTGATACCCTATTGTTAAAACCATGACTGTCAACTTTTTGGACAAAGACATAACTGAAATAATAGTTATAAAATACTGGCACTATACTAAATCATTGTATTAACTATACACTGGTACTACACCAAAATACTGTATTAAGAAGTAAAAGAAGCACCGTATATTTAGCATCAGGCTTCATAGACAACTTCACTTTCTGTGGCGAAGTGTGTCACCACCGGAATGGGAATCTTTGGCCTACTGTTCCCTGGAGCCATTTTATCATTCCAGTTTAGTATAAAGTGGCCCAAACACATAAATTAAATAGAGCTCTGACCGATTGGAGCTTACGTCTAGGTTTAGCGTATTGCTTTAACTTATCATATAATATGAAACATTTTCACTCTTAGCTAATTATTAGGACAGAATTGGTCGTTATATTCAAGGTAGTCGGATAGGCAGCAGGCCAGACCTAGCCTGCAGGCTGTAATTTGGAGACCCCTGGTGTAGATCATGCTGTATTGTCAAAATTAAATAACAAGGTTGTCAATTCACCAGTGGTTCATATCTTATAATAGAAAAAAATAACTAGTTTATAAAGATGGTATAAAATTTGTTTCCAAATGGAAAGATACTTTTGGAATACCACAAGGATCTGTATTAGGAACCATTTTTATTTGTATTATATATTAATTTCCTGCTGACAGCAATATAAGTCTATTTGCTCACAACACAACAGGAGTTATAAAAAATCTTGGTTTCAGCAAAATAGGTCAAAGATGAATGTTGATAAAACTCAAATATTACAATTTTGTCCAAGACATAATGATAAGGTAAGGGTAAATTGCCATAAATTTTTGTGCATGTGGTTGGATGAATGCATGAACTGGAAAGTTCATCTTGGTTATCTTCAAAAGAAATTGAGGTCAATTTTATTTGTTTTTCTCCACCTAAAGAGACAATGATTAATTAATTTTACAATTAACTATGTTTGTAAAATGGTGTATTATAATTATCTACAATCTATTTTAAAATATGGCATTGTTCTTTGAAAGACTGCCTTAGGTGTTGATGCAATTTTTAGACTACAAAAGAGGATAGTTAGAACCATAATAAATTCTAGACCATCAAACCCATGTAAAAATCTTTTTAGGGCTCTAGAAATTCATACTATGGCTGGTCTATATATATTTGACACCTTGTGTTGGTTTCATCAAATTAAAAAAAATTACCAACAATAAATAATAATGAACACAGTTATAATACTAGATATAATACACTTTTAGACTTCTAAAACACCGTCTAAATTTATTTGAAAAAAGTCTTCAGTATTCAGGTTTAAAATTATAATGAATTACCTAGATATTTTACATATACATTCGGACAATATGTGAATATTGGAAGGTTGCACATTGTCCGTGGGACTTTCAGAAAGAGAACAAAACAACTTAGTAGTAGTTGTAACAATATTACCCGATATGTATGGATAAATCTTTTTATATATAAACATAATTTAATTTTCATAACATATTAAAAAATTCTTTTATTATAATAATACAGAAATCATACATTTTATTTTATTACAATAACACAGAAATCTTACATTTTATTCAGAATCTAAGTGGATATTTTTAAAAATATATATTATTGACATTCCTTTTAAGTTTTACTTATGAAAAAAGATCTTTTACAAACAACACAATGTAAAAAAAAAAAAGTTATCTTATATCAGATCAATTAATGTTTTAAAATGAGAAGCTTTGTTTTTGAACAGTCCACTGTACAAGTCTTAGAAATAAAGGGATAATTTGTAATGCCACAAAAGGAAAAAAAAATCATAATTTTGTACTTGAACAATAAATAAATGAGACCAATTATTGTTTTATTTACAACTTTATTTTATTATTTTTGGTTGATGGAGATTCAAATTGTTGAATTCCTTTATAATTTGTTAAATTTTGGGGGATTCTAATGTATATAAAAAACCTTATATATATATAAAAAAACTAAGTCATAACTTTAAAAAGAAGCTTCCTTTTAATTGGGTTGCGATAGTTGTACATACATTAACACTACTGGTCATTTATTTAACAACTTCTTATTCGTAATTGTGTCTTTCTGAAGTTTGTGTAAAAACAGGTATAAAGAAAATGACAAACCCCACTATTATGTATTTTGTTCATAGTCTATACTGCAACCACTATGTGTTACATGTATTTTGCTATTCTATAATTTGGTACACATATTTTATTTAAATTGATTAAAGGGAAGTGTTTTAAGATGGAAGAGAGGAGTGCCATGGTGGGGGAGTTAAGGATGATCAACAGTAAAATTGTTAAATGCAGTAATTTTATGATTTTTACTTGAGAGTAGAAACATCATTTTAATTTGGATTTTAATATTAGCAACTATCCTTGTATATAAGGTTACTGTGTAAATAATAGACATAGGAGTCGAGAGGTTAAGGACGTTATCCTTTAACTAATAACTATACAAAGCAAGTATAGTAGTGGAGACTTACTCGCCCTATTTGTATTGGGAGACGCCCTAAATCATTTATAATCTGTTCATGAATAAATAAAATTGTCAACACTAGCTACTGTGATTAGATCCTGAAGGAAGTCTACATATTATATATAATCTCCACTCAGCTACTTCATATTTTACTATAATAATGTTCATTCTAAGAGTAGTTCATATTTCATAATAATGTCAATTTGCTACAATCATATCTCTGTGATAGTTTACTGAAGAAATTAAATGAACAGAGAATTACAATAATAATAAATATTTATTTAAGAACACAATGGAAACAAAACAACTCTTCTAGAATCCTTAGCTTTCAAAGGATTTAAAATTAGTAGAAGTAACAAGTTTTTCAGAGGATGTTATTTTTTTCAGCCTTACTATCTCTTGGATGGAAGCTAGCTTAAGTCATTAAACGAACCTCAAACTTTGAGATTAAAAAACCTCAGATTTATAAGAGTAAAAGCAAATGTAAAGAAGACAGCAATTAAAATGGTTCACCGAGCCCATGATTTAGTGAGTTTATTTGTAGCATATAAATTGAAATTATTAGTAGAAGACCAAGACCTATAGAATGGAGGCGGAGATTGACGTCAGCATATAAGAAAAAGAAGTTGGTACATAAAAAATGTCTGGAATATTTGCTTTCATTTATCATAATCAGAAAGTGTAAGAGTGGAATATTTTGAACCTGTTTATAATTTGAACATATGCTGTCATTTTCTAAAACTTTAAACTCTAAGGAGACTTCATAGAAGGGCAGTAACAAATACAGGCCGACCTTGTTTGCTGTAAGGTGCAATAAATAGACAAAATCTACTCATTTGGTGGTCTTAAGCTATTCTTCTCTTAGATAATGCTGTCATCCAAATGTTGACGAATTGAGCACTATATTCTTGTTCTGAAGATCTTAAAAATCAATAAAACCATAGAGTCAAGCTGTCGAACTTGCATAACCTTTCACTAGTCCAAACTGTTGTGAGATAAGTACAAGTTGTCAACTGAGCTATGGGACTCCTCTTATTTACTTACATGTTCACTAAATGAAACATGCATATTTAAAGAAAAAGTTGGGGAACAAAATATTCTTTAGATGACTAAAAAATTGATTACAAAACATGAGATTTGTTTTTGAGATATGACTTTGAAGTGTTGTTTCCTTGCAAAACGCGTGAAGAAATTATAAAACGAGACAATTAGTTCAAACAATTAGGAGAAGATTTAATTTATAGTGAGACATGGAACAAAAATATTGATTAGTCTAATTAAATTGAGTTTGGATTTGAACTATTGAAGGATATTCTTGGCAATTGTATGCGTTTCTTGGCAATCATTCACTACTTAAAGTCATCAAAATAAGTAAAGTGATAGGAAACTATATGATAAACTAAGAGTCATTTTAGACCATGTCACTGACTTGAGATTAATGGTGCCAAGGGAAGTGATATTTATTGAAAGAAGTTAAAAACAAGAATAGCAGTTGAGATTATTTTCCAACACACAATTATGCAGACTCCAACAAGCCACGAGTTATACATCATTTTATCAACTAGAAAAAAAAATCTCTGTCTTTACAACTATTCTTGACTTTTTACTATTAGGTAAATGTAAGCTTTAAAACTATTTTATCAGGACGATGATAAAAAGTACCCTAATAAATTATTTTATTCTATTTTTCTTTGTAGTAGAATGTATAAAACTGAATTGAAAGATTTAAGTTTTAAGACACACAGCTAATAGAAGCTTCAGAACTGAAAATATAATATTTTTATAGTTTTCAAAAGTATGATAGGATTTGTTTGCTTGTCTAGATCTACTGGCATATTAATTTTTACAAATTTAATTTATCATTTTAAATAAAAATAGTGTTTCAGATTTGAATATCCTCTAAGCGTATGTAGCTTCTTTGTACTTCTCACATCAATAATATATTACAAGCGATTAGTAACAAACTTTATACATATCTTACATTTTATCATTAATATAATTATTTATTAATAATTATAAACACACAAACGAGAGTTACAAAATACTTCAATAAATTCATTTAAAAATCAAACTTCGTTTCGCTCAATTTGAACTAAATCTTAAAAAGTTGTATATAATACATTTTGTTATTCAATAAAGAGCTAAAAGCCTGTGCATTAATATTTATTAATTAACAATTCAATAGTACAGTTTCATAAATAGATCCTATATACTTTGCTTTATTAAAACAATTTTATTAATAGTTTGTTTAAAAAAAAAAATAAGACATTTTATACTGGACATAATTACATTAACACTCAAAATATCCAATATCTGTAGCCTACATATTTCTAAACAAAGGATAAGCAAAAATAATTTTTTAGTGAATCAAAATATTGAGAAACTGTTAATAAATATATTCATTATTATATATCAAACTTATAAAACAATGAATAGATTTCAATAGATATTATCTTTTGCTGTCTTTTTAATGGTACTGTGAAAACTGAACAAAATATCTACATATACTATAAATACTTTGATTAGTTTGTCCTCAGTCCGTTATGTGATGTAGCTACAGCACTGTTTCGCCGAAACAAAGTCGGCTTCATCAGGCTAAGCACTATCACATAAACACACAACATGGGTAGATTTAAATAATCTGAGTAAAACTCTTATTCATTGAAATTAAAAATTATTTGTGGCCGGTTGCAAGATAGGAATAACCATAATGTGGCCATGGTTGTGTTACATGTTGTGTGTGTGTGTGTGTTTATGTGATAGTGCTTAGCTTGACGAAGTCAAGTGTGTTCGGTGAAACACTGTAGCTAATATTTATAATGTATTACTGAAACAGTCCAAGGCAACACATAGTAATAAGAAAATAAAAAATAAAATCTACAAACCAAAGTTGGTTTTTTTAAGGCTGCAGTTAGTTTTATTTACAAATTAAAATATATGAAGTTATTAAAAAAGAGATAATTTGTCAGAAAATTTGTACAAAACTAATTACATTAAACATAATCTTACCTATACGGTAATTTAGAAAAGACAAATTAAACCTATTTTCGATAAATGTAATGTATTGTGTTTTAATTACATAATGATTATTCCTTTCATAAAAATTAAACAAAGAGAGGAAGTGAAGTAGGCAGTCAAATGAAACCTACAGAAAGATGAATTTTTCACTTTTACCTGTTGTTACAGGAATCGACAGCTTAATATCTGAATAGATATGAATTATTAATTAAAAATGTACCATAACAAGTCATTTTAAAACCCCTGAGCCTCTCAAATCCACAGAAAAATACCAGATTGCTTTTGGAGCATACATTTATATAATTAGTAGGCCTAGTATTAAAGTTATTATTTTATTTTTATTCACTTGTATATTTCCTGAAGAATGAACCAAGTCCCAAACACAATCTTAATCTATTATGCACTTATATACTATTAATTGCAACAAGTGCGAGTATAAAAATATATCATAATCATCAATTTACAAACTTACAACATTGGAAATTTGAATTTTATCAACGAATGTTAAAATAATAAAATCAAAAATTAGTTTTAACAACTGTAATATTAAATACAACTTAAAATCTAATTTACTAGAAATAACAAAAAATCTCTTAACAAAAACAAATTTCTAAACCTACATAACTTGTTACAACTATTGTCAATGCTTTTAGAGGAATATTAGAAGTGATTGTACTACATGTGATTTCAAAACTCAATGAATTGAGTTTTATAATCACATGCAAAAAATGAACGCTAATAATTTGGCATTCAAATTGTGGATTACTCAGCAAGACTGAGCGGCAAATCACATCCTATATATGCGTTGCGTTTTACACAATATGTTAACACAGTTCTCCAGTAATTATCAAATGATAGTAAATGTGGATCACCTATAATAATAAGCAAAGCTCTCCCACGAGTTAAAGCTACATTTAATCTTCGTGGTGATGCTACAAATCCAAGTGAATGTGTCACATCATTCTGAATCAATTTCATATTGCTACGAACAGTTGAGAGTATCATCATCATACGTTCTTGACCTTGGAATTCTTCCACTGATCCTACCTTGGGTACGGGTAACTCTGAGGCCTCCAGTGTTTCACGTATTTTAGATGCCTAAAAAAATAAACAAATTGATGTACAACACAAGTGGCCAACTCCTCCACACACACACTAGCATATTCTGAACTGAAACTACAAAACCCTCAGCTGTTGGACTCATATAATGAAATCTCACAATCTACAATGCCATAAGACTTGGATATAAATATAATGGTTGAATTCATTTTTTTATATTAAATTATGCAACTTTTAACCCTCCCTCTGCCAAACTACAAGAACTTGTAGTACTTTTGCATTTTTAACAGTGCGCGATACATTCTAATATTTGACCCACTAATTGTCATCCAATCTTAATAAACTTTATACCGTTGGAAAGGAAACTTTTCAAACTTTAATCTTTGTATTTACCATATGTTTCTAAAATGAATATTAACACGTCTAATGATCGATGGAATAATTGCAGAACTCTAAAACAGCTGGCCCGAGCGGCGACGAACGGTAGAATTTCGTCAACTTTCAAGATCTATAACAGTTATACACACCGACTTTAGGACAATGATATTTACACCAATAGAAAGCTTGCATTTCGATCTTTCTACCACTGCTTTCAAATCTTAGATCACGTTTAAGGTTTAGGTTTTGTGTCCAACCGCATAAACCTTGGCTATTGGGCAAAGGTTTCAACCAATGAACAAGCTTCTTTGGAAGTCGATATGTTTCTCACAGATGAAGTGTTTGTAAAATTCTTTTTACAAGGTATTGAAGATAAAGGTTCACTGATTCCATTGGTATGTCTTGTATACATTTTGTTCCACTGAGTATTTAGCAAACCCCCTCTCAAACCAAGCGTTTTTACAGTTGAAAATCAACCGCCGTTGGCGCCGTTATTGTATCTGAAGACACGTTTTAGGTTAGTTAGTTTGATCTGAATTGAATGTTATTTTGCTGATTTATAGTGAATAACGTTTATGAAATTGTGTTTTATATATAAATAAATAAGTGTAGTGTTTGTTATTGTGTTTGTTTAGTGAAATTAGTTTTAGACAAGCTAAATTTAGTAACAGTGTAGGCTATGTTTGTAGGTGTGAGTTCATAACATAGGTACATAACGAAATTTCGTTTCGTAATTTCTGATTACAAAATGGTAAGTTATATAAAATATTCAAGTTTACAGTTCTATTCTATGATTTATTCTCTACAATTTGGTATATAAAATTTCATTTTTGGGTAAAGGATACATTTTTGATTGATGTTTCAAAATAGGCTAAATTTTAGTGCCGTTTGTACGGACATAAAAAAATCTATTTCATAAAAACTACTTTGAAATTGGTAAATGTTTTTACATATTTCTATTCACAACTAAATTATGAAACTTTTGTGTATTTTGTATAACCAGGCCTATACATTTTTATAGTATTTATTTAGGCCTGAATTTAGAAAAACATTTTCCGTTTTTGAAATTTTTTGCTTCCTGAGCTTATAACTTTTACAATTTTGCACCAATCAAATTTTTAGTTACATATATGATTAATTTGGACCTTTTCCTAAAAAAAAGCTATGGATCACTTTATGATTGGGATAGAATTTCTATTTTTGGCGAATTTTTGAAATTATTTCACCCGATGAAAAAAACGTGAATGCGTTTTGTTAAGGCAGAGGGAGGGTTAAGATATACAGTTTGTAAAAGTTTCAAAGAACATCTGCCCATACACAAAAATATCAAACACCAGTATCGATTGTAATTTGACACCTTTACACATTTGACAAAAACCAGAAAAAATTCTTAATGAACCATTATCTTTCCATTCTAATTCTCTATATGACTATCAAAGTTCAGTGAAAACAGATAATCTCAGTTATCAAACAAATGAAAAGTTAATAATTATAGAAGATAACTGTAATAATTTAGGGGGGAAATTACGAAAGGAAGTTTTAAAAGTAGAAGAGAATTGCAAACGGTTAGAAGAGAAAATAGGGGTAACTATTGAACAATTGAAGCAGAGAATAGACGAACAGGAAAATAATAGGGTATGTCAAGGGGAAGAAGTTATGTATAATTATAATAATGAAGTATTGGTACCAGATTTTTATAATGAATAGGGTGAAATACATCCAAAATTTTTTGTAGAAGCTTTGGAAATTTATGATAGGAATCGTAAGAGTATAAGGGAATATAAAATTGCACGAATGAGAAAATATTTTAAGGGTGAGTCAGAAATCTGGTATGAAGCATACCGTAGTGAGTGGAGGGGTTTCTAGAGATATTTTGGTCTTGGGAGAAACAAGGAGAGGTTAGGCACCAAGTTGTGGGGGGCCCGATAGAGGAAGTGAATAATTTTGTAATTAAGTTGTATAATAGAGCAGTATTTCTAGATCCACCAATGAATATGGGGGTGTTTGTTAAATATGTTAGTAATAGACAAGTACCTGAAATAAAGTTTATAGTTAGAATTGGTAGCAGACAGGGAAATAATAGTTAGAAAGAGTAATAATGACCTGGCAAGAAGTTCAGAAATGAAGAGTCAGGGATGAGGGGCAAATAACCATGCAAACAATGTTAATTCATTGAATAGGCCTTGAGTACAAAATATGAATTTTGAGAGGAGAAAAATCATAATGAATGGAGAAATCAAAGTCTAGGTAGACAAAGGTATGTGAGGACAACATAAGGGGTGAATAATAATTAGAGAGACAACAGTGGTCAGAGGGAAATTAATGGTTCAAATAATGAAGGGGGAAATGGACAATAGTAAGGGAAGTCCTAACCTTAATGAAAAATGGGCTGTTGGGGAAAAAATGAGCCAGGGAGTAATATGGTGTCTAAATGGCGCCTGGGAAACTTATTTTCCAACACTCTTTATCACTCAATGACATTTGTTATTTTGGGGAGGGGAGGGGGGTGTTGGCACCAGTCTTTCCTATTCACATTACGCTTACTCAAATAATTTTTCATTAAATAAGCATTGCATTAAAACAATGTAAATGATTTTATATTTTCCAAGTACGATTAAAAATTAATTAATAGATTCCTTATCTTTTAAGCAGATATTAATTTAAGTTCCCAAAGTTACAGTTTTTAGTTGTGATTTTTGTATAGTTGAGTAGTATAAGGTCAACAAGAGAAGTACAACCTAAACAACCGTCTTTCAAGTGTCATTGTGAAATGGTTAGAGATAAAGTCAAACTTTAATCTGTTTTTATTTCAAAATTATATGTATTTTTAAAATTTGAAAATTTTTGAGTAAGGGGGAATTTAAGCACATTTTTGGAAAGGGTATCATGTATCTAAGTTACAAATGTGGTTTATGTAGGTTATGTTATGTGGTAACAATAAAACTAACTATGAAACACTATTTTTTGGCGTTTTGGAACATCCTGTATCTATACACAGTAAGATACCAGACTGCCCTTCAGGTTGAATGTGTCTGTTTCTATTTTTATAAAAGCATAAATCAAGCTTTAGAAGCAGACATTTTAGAATTTACAACTACATATGTGAAACGGCTTGTTAATTGTTCTCCGAGATTTGAATACACATTGTCAGATTGTTAACCAATTATTAATGAAATTACAAGAGTATATTTATAATATTACAGTAAAATTAGGGAAATCTGAATTTTTAAAGCCACAATTAAATTTTTTGAGACATATTATTTCTGAAAAAAAAAAATTCACACAAATTGGGTAGTAAGAAAAATTGAAAATGAGAGCAGAATGAACAGGAAACTTTTGGGAAAATAAAACAAGAATTTCGACTAACGGTTGTATTACAACACTCTAATTTCAAGAAACCCTTTTTTATCTCTACAGATACTTTGGATATAGCGTTAGGGGCCAAATTATATCAATGAAATCAAATAAAGAACATCAAGTTATTGCTTTTGCAAGCCGCACTATTACGGGTTCTGAACATAATTATTACTACGGGAAAATGATGCCAAGTTTATATTTGCATGTCCGAAATTTAGGATGTATATTCTGGGGTACCCTGTCATTGTTAGATCCAATCATAAAGCATTATCATATTTTAAAAACAGTAAATTGACACACGGATGTTTAATTAGATGGATGTAGATATTGCTAGAATATGACTTTACTGTAGAATATGTAGAAGGGAGGAAGAATGTTGTAGCAAATGCTTTATCTAGAGCTAATATAACGGAAGATAAAATTTTAACACAGAACTCTATGTATCAAGTATTCGTCACCCCTTACAAGAATATTGTATTCCAAAAAGAATTTCAGAAAATACGACAATATCAAGAAATTGATAGTCGTTTGGAAAAAATATTAAAAGAATTAAAAACTAATAAAAATATTTCACAAAAGTTAAGAGAGTTTTATAGAAATTATAATTGTTTGTTTCAAATAGTAAGATCACTGATGATAATTGGTGGGTGTGTATTCCGGAAAAATTAATAGACAAAATGGTATGGGATTGTCATTTACAATATGGGCATCTTGGGCCATTAAAATGTTTCATATTGAGAAGAGGATTAGGAAAATTTTGAAAATATGTGAATTATGTCAAAAAACATGCAGGTCAACGTGATACTTGAAGGACCATTAAAGTTAATTGTGGTTGATTTATTTGGCCCATTGCCAAAGGGAAGAGGCGGAGTATGTTATTTGTATGTTGTATTGGATACATTTTCAAAATATGTCAAATACATATACATTTATACAGATTACAAATACATTTACAAGATTACAAATACATTTATAAGATTAAGAAAGCCACTACAAATGTGCTAATTAAGAAATTAATGGGCGACTATGTAACTCATGTGGAAAGACCAGAAATTATTCTGTCTGACCATGGTTCACAAGTCACGAGTATGCAATGGTATGAGAAATTAGCTTGGGAAAGGATAAAAGTAAGACATACGAGTGTATACCACCCGGAGAGCAATATGGTGAAAAGAGTAATTAATTGAGGGAACTAGGTAGAATGTTAAGGGCGGATAGAATGGTGGATAAACAGTAGCATACATTTGTCAACCAGTTTTACTCCCTATGAAATCATGTTTGGGAAAAAAAACTAATTTGGTTAAAAATATTATTAACTTGCCACCAAGACAACAAATACCACTGTAACAAAGATAATCTTAGCCTCTGACCGATTACATACTAAGGCGCTGCAGTGGAAAGAGCGCCATGATCAAAAAACCTAAACTATAAGGTACGGTAGGCGATTTAGTGTTAATAAAGACAGATTACAAATCATCCGCGATTGAACAGACTATAAAAAAAAAAAAAAAATTATTGGTCCTTTGAGGTCAAATTAAGGATCGCATATGTAGTAATTGACTCCTGTAACTTGGTTATTGTATGGAACTTATAATGTTAACCAATTAAAACCATTTTATCAATAGGTTAACTGAGTTTTAATTTTAAAATATCAGGGTAAAAATAAGAGTGGGTAAAAAAAAAAAAAATGTTGAACTAAATACATGTAGGTTAAGGTACGATGTAGTAAAGATATACAAGTTGTATAAAATGATAGATACAGCTGGAGGTTGTTGTGTGGGTTGTAGACTGAATCAAGTATGACATAAGTACATCATATTTGAAGGCTTTATGGTAACCAGGTGTACATTAGAACTTAGAAGAAGCTGTCAGAAGGATCGATCGAAATAGTAGAGGCCAGAAGGGTACTGGAGCTGTAGGGAGAGGAGAGATATGATCCGGGGCCATAGACCTGTGTAGTGTTATGGGCAAAGCATGTAGCAAGTGGGGTTCTCAGTCATACTAAACCGGGTCATATCCAAAAAAAACTAAGGATTTGCGGAGACAGGGGTAAGAAGTCCTAAAGATTAACAAAACTTCACCACGTAAATACTAACTTCATTCTATGTGATATAAAAGAAAAAACTTATAATTAGTGAATAGTTATTACTAGTTGAATAAAGATTAGTTATTAATAATAAGAAAGGGAGTTCTTTAAATTTTGGGAAACTTTTTGAATTTTAAATTAAAATATTGTCTAAACAAAATTCTAAAATTTGGAAGTTGGAAATTTCAAATCATGAAATTTTGTTGTA
Organism: Aphrophora alni; assembly: GCA_963513935.1. Taxonomy (NCBI): domain Eukaryota; kingdom Metazoa; phylum Arthropoda; class Insecta; order Hemiptera; family Aphrophoridae; genus Aphrophora; species Aphrophora alni. Next base: position 84,355,638 of record OY740773.1, read on the forward strand.
GAAATATTTTTGTGTATAAGCGCTTGCAAGTTTTTTAACGGATAAAAATATGTTCAAATCCCATTGGTTAAAAAAAAAAAGAACCAAAAAGTAGGTTAGGGGGGGGGGACAAAATAGTTGTCGTCAGGGCGAGAGAACAGAAGCATATAGGCATTAGTTCAATTAACAGTTTTCAGAGAGGTGTGAGTAAACTTCTATTGGTTCGAAGTTAGTAATCATAACCAGCAGTGACTGGTACGGGAGATATTGTGTATTAGCATACGCAACCAGAGAAAACCGGGAACTCGCGGTACAGTAGAATAGACAGATTACCAAGTGATAATTTGATCTATTTTTTAAAGTATAACAAATAATTTGCAGTGTTGAACTTTAACTAACAGCAGTGTTTAGTGTCCTTGGTACAAGACACATTAAAAAAATAAATTCATAATTTAATTTTTGAATAACTAAATGACTGATGAAAAATTTAAATTTTCATATTGGAAGAATTTTTAATAAAGAATTGACTTGATGAATAATTTTAATTCGAAGAATTTTAAATCAGAGATGACTTTGTTGACTAAAGGTGTTCTTTTTGTAAGGAAGTTGTAAAGAAGAAAGAATAAAAGATGAAAAGTAAATTGACTGATTAAAACTGACTAATCAGTGCTATATTAAAAATAATTATTTTACAATACGTGGAGAGACTTGAATTTTGTGATAGAAATGTTAAGAATAATTAATTGTTAATAGAATCAGATTTGATATGTTATGTATGTATTTTCAGGAGCTTCTAATATAAATAAGTTGTGTTTTATTTATATTCCATACGTTATATTTGTATTTTCAGGAGTAGAATTTTCTATTATTTATCAGTTTATAATAATTCCAAAAGAGTTGTATCTTAAATAAATGTATGTTTTTCAGGCAGCCTAAAACTCTGAATTTATTATTGTAAATACACTGCCCTAAGAATCCACGACCCGAGATTAAATAAAATAAAAAAATAAAATGAAATTATGAGTACAGACTTAAAGATAAATTGGTTAGAATTTAATAGGGCAGCCTATTAAATTAGATTTTGTATGGATAGGAGACACAGGCTTACCTTGGAAAGTGGTCTAATAAATATCCATAAAATCTAATCTAATTGATGATATCAATTGGAAAGCTATGAACATATTAAGATCAATTAATTTGTTCCCTTAAGTCATCTTGATACTTTCTCCTTAATGTATAATTAAAAATGAAACCTAGTTATCCCTGATATGACACTGTACCTGCTTTTGGTAAGGAGTAACAACACCGATCTGATCTACAGTGAGACCACATTCATATGCCTGCTCCAAATAATGTCCAGCTTGCACGGCTTCCTGAGGATTGTACCATGATGGACTCTCAGGAGATTGTGTATTAGAACCTCGTACACCATGAAACACAATAGCTGGTGGTAGCGTAGAGCCTTCACGTGGAGGTAAGTTCAGGTATTCATTTAGTTTACACAGAATCTCTGCTTCTTCACTGTTTATTTCTGATATCTAAATACAATAGATAATAATTAAATAATATCATAAAGCTTGGGGTATTCTAAACTATATAGTATTCAGGCCTATAATTTGTTTGTTAAAAATTGTATTTTAAAAAAAGAAAAATATTAAGTATTTAAAAATATATAAAACTACAATAATTTTAATAAAATTAATTTTTTGATGAGCAAGATATCAAACATTTTACAATGAAATAAAAAATTGTAATCTTAATATCTTTACTTTATAAGGGTATCCAGCTGATTATAATTAAAAAATTACCATGTTTTATCTCTCATATTCTGGAATTATTCATTTGAGAGAAATAGGAAATTGATTCTCTATACCGATTGAGAAAGTATGTTTTTCTATTTGAGTACAACTAGGTAAATACCAAGGAGTACTTTCCAAGGTAAGCCTGTGTCTTATATCCATTGACTGATGATTATGTTTGGAGTTTAATGGGCCGTTTAGAGACCAGCGCTGGCACCGTGACCAATGGCCTATTGTGCAACTTTAGGCCTGTGGGATGTACTTTCATAGTAATGATTTGCTATGGTTATGCCCTTAAGGCTTTCCCATCTTTGCTAGTGTTTTGCATGAACCCACCTATTTATGGCCATTTTTGCCAGAGACACTGATATTCCTACAGCTAGCTCAGGTCCTACAAACTCTGATGCAAAGGCCCGTTTAATGCCCTGGCACCCAGTGCAAAGTTACCCAGTTTTCCTGTGATAAACCGTTGAGGTTCTCCCGGGATTCCCACACTAGTCTAGATTTATTGTAGTGCCTTACAGCCTGACTATCTGTATATATGTGAATATGGTTTTGAGTATTTCATATTCAGGTGTTTATTTACAATTTTAGCTTCACTTACAGCAACATTTTTGATTCCTGACATAACATAAATAGATTCTATAGATCTTTCTGAAAAAAAAAATAGTGTTTTATAAGTTTAGTTTCAAATAAGTTTTTTTTTTTGTGAAAAGGAGTCTTTTTTAATTAATTATGCGATGTAGAATGGCTTAAATTGTTTTGGTAATAAACAATTTCAACTATATTACATAATTTGTGATTGTTAAAAAATAATTTTGATTGTCCCATTTGTCATGAAATGGGATTTAAACAAATATTGTATGATGTTTGTAGTATTAATATTTTTTAAATACAAAGGGAACAGTTGAAAAGGGTCTCTTTTGATTAACTTTTGTTATCTTCCGACCCTGAGACCATTATAGAGTATTCGAGGGATTTTAACATGGGTGTTCTTTTTTCTTCCTTTTTTTTATAAGGTGATGATAATCGAGAGGTTTTAGCCTTGAAAGAAGAAAAAATAGCAAAAAAAGAGGGAATTGACAAGAGTTGCATAAATCCAACATCAGCAACTGGACTTGAACCTGTGCATCTTGGTGGAACAAACCATTTGGACGGGTCTTAAGACTCCCAGGATTATGGACATAAGTGCTTGCGAATTTAACCGTAACTTTATCAGAGATAGTTATGACGGACAAATGTTACGCTATCTTTGAATCAGACCACGTTTCCCCATAACAAATTGTTAATACCACTAGTAAATAACTACTAGATTTTATAATAATTAATTTTTTAACTCATAAGCTAGCTTAGCATATCAGTGACCAGGAGTGTTATAATGGCCAATTAATTTAAGGTCACACACGCTTATCAAATCTACCTAAAATATACCAATACCCCAATGTTACCATTTCGTTGCAAATGGTAGCAGAGTGTGGTAACCTCTGGGTTATGGGCCCAGCAAGCTCAAAAAACAATATTAGAAAAACATACCATCCATCTTCGAGGTTATACATCCGTATAACCTCGAAGATGGATGATATGTTTTTTAGCACGTGCTAAGTCTCTACTAGACATTTACCAATGTTTACGGATTGTATACTAGGTACAAGACTACTTGTGTCTTGAAAGACAACTGTTAAACTCATGAGATATTGTATTTCTATAAAATGTTATACAATTCAACTTACCAAAGGCACAAGGTCTCCATCATAAAACATCATACTGGGTAAGTTTAATATCTCAGGCAGTGAACGGTAGTTATTGACCAGCCGAGTTATCAAGCATGGATTGTAACCCCCAGTCTTAGGAAAACCAATCATATCTCTAGAATAAAGAGAGCGACGAAGCAATCGTGCTAGTAAAGATTCTGATAGTCCTAAGTCTCCGGCAAGACTAGAAGTTACCACAGGTCCTAGCTGTAAAGGATCTCCTGCGAGGATGGTTTGTCCTTTCTCCATATGCAGAAAAGCTGTTTGAACAAAATAAAGTTTTGTAAAATCAACATGATTTGAAAAATTGAAATTGAAATGTTTAAAAAGATTGACGTTATATTGAATATATTATTGCCATGGTGGAGGTTTATTTTCTATCTTGCACCACATCCACAATATGCTTTACCTTCAGGAAGGAAGAATAAGGATTTTAGGTTCCTCCAAAAAAAAAATTATCCTGAATTAGAATGCTACAGTGCAGTTACAATAAAAAACCTTTCTAAATTAGAGGTAATTATATAGCAGAGTAGCCTCACTTCAAAATAAATTTTTATGGGTTTTATTCATCAAATAAATGTTGGAAAAATATTTTATTATCAAAAAAAGTGTCGGAAAGATGATTACATAATATAATTAGACAAATAATTATTCTAGGTTTCTATGATTTGTTTTGATTTGTACTTTTAAAAGTACATCAGGCTATTAGGCCTATAAACTAGTTCACCTCTGGGTCTTAGGAGGTTAAGGTGGCGCCGTATTTTCCTTGTTTTATTTTTTTATCCTCTACTACATACCTTACTTCATAAGAATAAATAATGTTTTCTTTGCTGTAAAATTGAATATGTAGGGCTGTGTTATTATACGTCACGAAAGGTTTGGCCAGGTTGCTATATATATATATATATATATATATATATATAACCACCTGGCCAAACCTTCCGTACGTTTATTAAAGTGAATGTCATGAGTTTGAAAGATAACAGAGTTAATTTTTTCACGAAAAAACAACTTGTGTAATTATATTATGTACTCATCTTTTCGACATTTTTTTTCGATAATAAAATATTTTTCCAACATTTATTTGACGAATAAAACCCATCAAAATTGATTATATAGCTACTCTGCTATATAATTACCAAAGTAGATAACGAGAGTCATTCCATACTCTCGAAATATTGTGTATTATTTTTTGTATACACGAATGATAGCAAATGTCCGAATGAACTATATCAATAATATAAACACACCATTTTTAAATGGTTAAATCTGTTTTGAGTTGTGATAGCAAATGCTTAAAAATGAGAATGCTCTAATTTTTTTTTTTTTACTTACCAGTTTTCTATCAAAATCTGTGGCTAAATTAACAAAAGCGATTTTAAATTAAAAGTTAGGTGTTTTAGAAACATGTTTATAAAAAGCTTTTAACTGACATTTTTATCTAATCTAGTACAGAGACATTAAATTTTCCTACAACAATTAACTTATTTTCATAAGTTTTGGTGTCTAAAATAGAAGATAAATAGATGATATATTAATCACAATACAAAATGTATATTTAACACCGACTCATTCAAAATATTTGTTTGAAAATTAATAATAATAATCAGCAAACAAATCACCTAAAGGTATGAGAACTTCTGGTTCTGTAGCCTGGCCAGCCTCATCTATCAGAATGTGTGTGAAATGACCTTTAGGGAAACCCATGTTATATAGTACACCCAATGCAGTACAGGTTCCTATTGTAACTCTCTGACGTCCTATATCTTCTCTATAAAGTGACTTTATTGGAGTACCTAAGGAAAGACAAAACATACATTCATAAAAGTTGAAATTTTAGTCAGAATTTATAATTTTCAAAGTAGGCAAAACGTTGTGAATGATTACAAACTTTTTTTTAAATTGTATAACATAATCTTTATTAGTTTGCAAAACTAGGTATTAGTATAGTGCTTCTTTTATCAAGAAAATAAGAGACCATAAGCAGTTAGAAAATGTTTTTCTTCAAATAATTAAGAATCATGAAATGGTTTATAGATTTTTCACAATTCCATGTGCGATAGAAACAACTCAAAATTTTAAAACTATACTGTTGTAAATCTTTATTTTTGCAATAGTTAAAACAATAATCAATCTACAAAAAATTATCAACATAAAAAAAATAAAAAATCCTATTTTTTTAATAATATTTCAATTGAGATAAAATGTATATAAAAATTTGTATAGCCTTTTAATGGCAAAAGCACTTTAAAATCATGCTTTGTAGACTTTATGTACATAATATGGATGTGTGACAGTTAAAACCACATTGTTGTATTATTATTTATAATATAATAGACCAACATTGTAACATTTATAATAAATAAACAATATGAATTGATGATGGGTTGAGGGATTTGTGGTCAAAAGAAAAGTGAGATCTTAGATGTATGTTATAGCCTAAATGTAATAACCTCAAAATTCGTTCTAGCCTAATAATTTAGTTAACTAAAAGATTTTGGAAATTTTAAATAAATAATATAAAGCACATATTATAATAACTACAGCTAATTTAAATAAAACTTACCATTTCAAAAAAATAATAACAGTAACTTTACTTTAATAACCTAAAATGATTGAATACGAACGTTTTATTATCCTTTTGTAATTTATTTTATGTTTAGATAATTATTTTTAATTCAAATTCAATGTATATTGTGTATTAGTTAATTTAAATAACAAACTGGTTGAATAGGATAAATTAGGTTAGTTTTAGTGTTTACTGTTTACAACGAATTATTACAATAAAGTGGAACAGTGCGAACTGGCGGCGAAAGTTAGAACTATTGTTGAAGTCTAGGCAGTGATATATAAAAACATAAATATATAAAAAGTGAATGTGGATTAATTAAAACCTTTTTTAAAAGAATTTTAACTACAGATATGTCTACAAACTAATAAATAATGTTAATATACAATTAAAAATTACTATGAAAGGACATTAAAAATATATATATTTGATATGTTTGAATGCACGGCCATACGAAAAGCCGATAGTCGAAAAATATACCAGTGATGGCGGGACAGCATTGTAGCCCGGGTTGTTGAAAGAAAAAGTAATTTATAAAGAAGCTGAGGTAATACAAAAATTTTTAATATCGTCAAGAACTTGAACATTTAAACAAATTCAAAATTATTTATTTGGACTGTAGTGGGTATAAAGATTTATTTGTTATAAAAAGGTTTGAACTATAAAAATTGTTAATATTAAGATGATTTGTATATTTTAGGATAGAAGTTTAAAAATAGCCCGAATCCGAAGACCCGAGATTAAAGAGTAATTTAAAGAATTGAGTTGTTGTTATTTAATAGTTAACCATTATATTTTAAAGTAAAGTAAACGTGCTAGAGCAAGATCCAACTTGACTAAAATATTAGCAATATTAATAATTGTGTTATTATAACATGTACTTAAACCAAAAATAAACTGTTTATATTTACAACAATAAGAAGAGAAGACCATCGAACAAGAGTTAAAAATGATTAATATCAGGATCATAAGAAACAGAACAAATTTTGGAAATGGGTTGATTTTTTTTCTAAATCTTCGAATAGACGCTTATTCTTAGATTTTTCTTCTAGACTTCAAATGCCTTATTTTGTCGTTTGAATGATAATTAATTGTATAAACTGAGTTTTTCAATATTACATAATAAGAGAAATGTTTAAAAGATGACTGAAAATTTAAAGTATTCTAGAGAATGATTAATTTTGGTGGAATCACTTTAAAAGAGAGGATAAGTTGTAATAATTGTCAGGTTGCTTGATGTACTAGATGCACAGATCTCTCAAAACCCAAATTTGTAACATTTTTATTTAATGAAAAATTCTGAAGAAATTAATCATATTTTTTATGGCACTTGAATTAAATACTAGTTTTTAAATAGTTAATTGAAAAGATATGTTCCGATCATATCAACCCTTTTAAAAATCAAGTTTGATATAGGCTCAATTGTTGGGCATGAGCTGACTGGAATCAAATAGTTTGAATTTTAAATGGCATCTGTCATAGAACCAAAAGAACTAAAAACTAAACAATGACCAACTGTATGAGCAATGTTTACTTTGTCAAACAATTAAAAGAATTAGGAAAAATGTCACTGGGTGTAGGAGAAGAGATTGTTCCTTAGTCAGATGTACCACAGGTTATTCTGTACTCTGTTCGTACATTGCACTTTGGTTACCATGTAAACTTTTGGGAAAATCAAAATTTAAATTCTTAAACTTAATACTATCTAAATGAAAAAAAAAAAAAACATTAAAAAGCTGAGAAAGCAATATGTTATGAAATACTAAATTTTTTTAAATACTTAAGACACTTTCGGTAAAACAAATCAATATTAAAAAGTGATCCAAGATAATGTGGTATATTCCCCTATAGCAGCCAACTGTAGAAAGTAAAATATTGTATAAATTGCATTATCCAGCCACTCATAGCTAGATATTTGTATTAATTTATTTTTAGAATGGTTAATGGAATATATGTAATTTTTCGCAGTTGACTACCTTACTATTTTTATATTAAACATTGTTCCTGATTTTCAATAATTGATAAAGTAAATATGGGTCAAAAAGAATTCCACTGTTTTAGATTTTAGTATCTATTCTTTTAAAGTCTTATTACCTGACACCATGGAAAATACCAAAGTATATCTGTGTATTTCTTTATAGTGCAAAAACAAAGAAATACCAGACAAAATCAAGCAAGTTTGAGTATAAAATCAAACAAATAACAACCAATAGCTTTTAGTAATAAGCTGAAATAATGTATAATACCATTAAATGTTGTAATTTCAGGTTCACAGCTATCCCTTTGTTTCATCTCTGGTACACCACACACAGGTATTAAATCTGGAGGTAATCGACCATCTTCAGCATAGTGGCGACTAACAAGACGTAAAAGCATCCCAGGAGAGAACAGTCCAGATTCTAATAGTCTTTCTGCTACTAGGTTTGCGGCACTGTTGGATGGTGTTGCTATTAACAACCTGTTAGTACCAAAAAACAAGTGTTTATAAATGCTGCACACATTTTCCAACATAAATTGCACACTTAGGTACAAAATATACTGTAGATTTTAACTAATGGAATAATTTAAATCAACAATATATGTAATAGTGGAAAGATCAACATATGTATTATGTATGTAAATGATTATGCTCTTTATTGTTATTTCAAAAGATAATAAATTAAAAGGTCTGTATAATATATATTTATTTATAACTATATTTGTATCACAATATTAACTACTTTTATAAGTCAATTCAGATTCAGTAACCATTAATGAATTAAATCTTAAATTTGTGGTGATTACCACCACTCCCCCCTCCCCTTCATGAATCTGCACATAACCGCCCGGCTAGCTGATAAGAGCGGAGTAGTGCTCGACACAGCGGTGACTCAAGACGTCTTACAGCGTTCTTCTTAAATTTATATTATAGTGCCGTAAATTTCTATCATGCCTTGCTATACCTAAAGGAATAGGGCCCTACCGGCCATAGGGTTTATATCTGGGCGCATCGCGTTTTTGGCTTATCGTAAAATTATTAGTCGAACTATACATGGCTACGTTAGGCCCTGCTATAGACCGACATGTTGTTGCAATACAGTGTAGTTTGTAGTTAATATTAAAATTGGTATTAGTGTAATTCTCATATTTTTAGTTAATTAGTTTGTAGTAATACTCGTCAAAAATGGCTAGCCTAAGTTGAGATTCGCCCAGTGTACTTATATTAATTTTACCACGCGATCGGGACCCGGTAATACATTATCAAAGTAAATCCACGGACCACCCTAAAATAGTACCTCCCATGCAATCCCCATTCTCTCGCTACCGTTGCAAATTAGAATTCATTAAAATTTATTATTTGAATTATTATTATTTACCTGCTATCTGTTAACAGTGAAAGTATCTGTAAAGCAGCCTCAACCAGAGTGATGGTTTTCCCTGTACCTGGTGGCCCAAATATCACATAAGGTAGTGGACGAGCTTCACCAGTCAAAATGTACTTGACGGCTTGTTTCTGACGATGGTTCAATCTTTTATTAAACCAACGAATCTTCTTCTTAAATTGTAGAGGAAAGTATATCCCTGAGATCTCTTGTTTTCCCATTTTTAGTTTGGACGTTGAATTCCATTTGATTCTTTGTTGTGCTTCGGACGGTTTAAGATGGACAAGATCAGAATTCAATTCTTGAGTTTGATTCAATGTATTGGTTCTTCCGTTAGGAATATGTTTATCTTCATTTATATTAATTTTGTTACTGCTTTTACTTTTAGTAGGGACGTTGATTGAATCAACACCAGAATTTACATGGTTTGTATATAAATTATTTATTTTAATTCTGTTATCACTTTGTAATTGATCACTGGTAGTAAGATTCTTTTCAAGATAATACTGATTAGAAAATTCGGTGGAATATGAATTACACGAATCACTTTGTAAAGAAATTTCACTACAGCAAGTAGTATCCGAAAAACTACACTGTTCACTATCTAAACACTGTTGTTCATCATATGGGTCACTTTTGTTTTCTGCATTAATGTGAATGTCATTGATTGATGGATTCTTTAATAAACCATTTATTGCATTATCTTCTAGTGATTCAACTTCTGAAGCTTTATCATCAATGGGAAGTGTTTCTGGAGAGTCATCTGCTACATCTTCTTCAACAACTACTTGAGGATATTGATATGTGACGGAACTTGGGAATAACCAACCCCAGTCTAGATGACTTATAGCGACGTTAATAGCTTGGTGGAATCGTCTGAAGTTCATACGACCGGAGTGAAAGTTTACAGAATAATCACCACTATACGAATCATGAAAAGATGGTCCAAACTTGATTAAAATTTCCTCATTTAGTACTCTATGGATATAACCTTCATACATTGTCGATTGTTCATCTGAAACAAAACAAACATATTATAAATTTAACCTGGATTATGAATATTGTCACACAAGTTTGTTATAAACAAATACTGTTAGTCTTTTATCAGAATAAAGATGCAGTAATTTTTTTATTTTATTTTCTCACATTTACCAAGTTTGCTACAATAAAAAAATATTGGATATCCAGGCCCAATAATTACATGATCTGGGAACCAAGTATGGACAAATCATTGCCATATTCAAACTCTGTTTTAAAATACAAAATTATAATATACATTTTTTTAAAAATAAGAAGATGAATGATACAGCTAACAAGATGAACAATTTTTTACAGCTAACAATATTGTGCCTGAATATAAGAATGATCTTCAACCATCCCTAGAGAATGAACTAGTACAGTTTGCAACAAAGAAGTGGACATGAAAGAAAACTACAAAGATTATCTTTTTTATTTAAAATGTCCCATGAAATCCTTAAAGAACACAATTTTAGAAAAACATTTTCTATTGACTATTTATTGGAAAGGTCATTTTAAAAATAATAAAATAACACCCTTCTTACAACCATGAACCAAGATTATATAACATACTGTTATGTGTTCCTTACTTAGCATTGAAATAGCTATACTTCATGAAATGGACTATATCCCTCCACTGGCATGTGTTAAATTTCTTCGTTTGTTAAAAAATTAATTAAATATATTATTTCTATACAAAACCTAACTTATAAGATATCATTTTTCTCAGAAAGATGCATAGAATCCATCTATGCAATAAAAAAAAAATTTTTGAAACGGTTTTGGAGTAAGTATGTTACATGTCAAAAACGAAGTTACCAATTTTCAGGAAAAAGCTGTATATTCCAAAATCAATAGCTTACTACCTTTTTCTAAGATATACAAAAGTTTTGTGTAATATTTTTGAATATATTTAGGGGGAAAAAAAATAAAATTTGTTATATTATCAAAAAAACAAAAAATAGTTTACGAAAAAATGTAAAATGATAATTTTTTTTTCAAAAAATCACAAAAAATAGTAATATTTATCTTATACAAAAGTTCTATATCTCATTATGTTCAGAAAGGTGCATAGAATGTAGGTGTGTAGTGAAAAAAAATGTTAGATGTATCACATTTGGTGTTTTTTGGTCAAATACCAAAAAATCGAAGAGTAACGGAGCAGAAATTTCACAGAAATGGTAATGAATAACATACTAATAGATTTTTAGGATATTTTTCAACCATTTCTTGAGATTTGTCATATATTTGTGAATATATTTAGGGGGAAAAAATAATAATATGTTACATTTTCTAAATAAAAATACCGATTTTCCCTAAAAAGGTAACTTTTACAAGTGAGGTTAGGTTTGTAACCTCCACAGTTTAGACTCACTAGTACCAATTTGAAGATAGATCAAAGACAAAAGTTATAGATTTAACTGAGAAAATATATACTTTACAAAGAATAACACACATATTCACTTTTATAATCATATAAAACACTATATATAAGACAATTTGCATATAGCCTAAACTTACCGTTTCGGCCTAGGTTATCGCAAATAAGAACGTTCAAAAACTAAACTATCACGCAAAAACATAAGCTTTAGATATAAAAACACATATATTGTAACTTTTATACACAATTTATATACAATTTGTATACACAAACCTTCAAAATAACAAATATCTAACCCCAAAACAATATGTGCCACGCCTTTTATTACAGTATTTACGTCACACAATTTGCGTATGTTGAGAGTTCAAACCAATACCTTCTAAGTATGTATTGCCAACATCAAGTGGTACCAACTTGTAGAATGGAATTTCCCCTACAACTTAGTGTAAAGAAATATAAGAAATATAATAATAGAAAACAAAGAGAAATGCAAACCTAATGCCAACAAAATTTCGTCTCGTCAAGTTTGTTCTACGTTCAAGTAGGAATATCTCTGGATCTATGAGACGCAGAAAAATTTGTAATCTATGGTTGGAAAGAGAAACATGTGATCTATAGAACAGTGTTTTAGTTGACTTCAATGACAGATAAATAGAGTTGGAATAATATCGGGAAAAATGGCGTCGCGCTAACGATTAGGCGCAGAGTTCAAATCTACGATTTTATGCATCAAAAATATGCGAACTTCACCAATTTTTGGAATATTATTTATAACGTTTTGTGGTATTTTTTTTGCATGATTATGCATCTACGGAACATTAGCTTTCCAACGGTATTTTATTTATTGCGATCGGATAATTTTAAGTGGGCGTAACGTTGAATGGCAAAATACGTGTTTTATAGAATGCAGACTAGTTATGCACGGTGCGCTGAGGTCGATTCGGGGTCGAATGACCGTTGGTGGGATATAAGACATTATTGACATGTTTGTTACAAAATAACAAGGAACATTTTTATACGAGTGTTTTACTGTATATATTAATTAAAATACCTGGAAGACTGATCGCTAGAGGGAGAGCAAGATAATATGCTATTATTTCTAAAAATTGTAATATGAAATTAAAATCAATATGACGATTAAGAGATGAGACGATTAATTCAGAATCAACATCAAAACAAAGATTTCTTGAGTTTTTTTAATTATACATAATAAGAAGTAAGAATTTTTTTCTTTTCTAAACACAAAATACACAAAGTATAATTATGATAAATTAAACATACAATACTGCCTTAATATATCATGGTTATGGTGTGAAGCATTAAATATATACGAGGGAGGACCCAAAAATAACAGGAATCGGGCTGGTGAGGAAAGGGGGTGGGCGTGGCCTGTCGGCCGGAGAGGGAGCCTTGAGTCACATTGCTACACGTCAGTGTGCGACGTTTGTTCGCTGTGAGTGGATCAGTTCGTCCGTGAGAACTTTTGTAAAAGACCTATTTCCGTTTCGGCAAAAACGTAAAATGGCTGACTGCCGGGAGCAAAGTGTGGCTGTGAAATTTTGTTTCCGGTCTGGGCGCCCTTCAACGTCAAGAACTGACAACAACATTGAGAAAATCAACACACTGGTTTGTGAAGACCATCGTCAAACCATTGATCAATTAGTTGCGATGTTCTAGGTTGACTTGGAGTTCAATCCAGAGGATTTAAGCATGAGAAGAGTTGCAGCCAAACTTGTTCCACTCCTTCTCACAGCTGAGCAAAGGGAGCACCGACTTCATGCCTGCTTCAAAGCCTGTTTGTGAAGCAGTTTTTGACTAAAAACGGTATGACACCAATTGCTCACCCTCCATGCAAATTTTTTTATTTTTGTTCCTCCGACTCAAAAGGGATATGAAAGGTAAACGTTTTAAGACTGTGGAAGAGGTGAAACAAAAATCGCTGAAAAGACTAAAGAACATTCCATTAAGTGAATATCAACAATTTTTTGAACAATGGAAGAAACGATTAGAGAAGTACATTGCAGTCAATGGTAATTACTTTGAAGGTGACCAAAATATGGTGTAAAAATATTGAAAAATAAAGGAGTTATGACCAAATTCCCGTTTTTTTTTGGGTTCCCCCTCGTATATATATATATATACAGTAGAGTCTCACAAACTCGGCACTCGATAACCCGGCAGTCCGGATTACTCGGCGACCCCGACGGGAAAAATTATATATTTCTAAAAACAGCGATGTTCATAAAAGTTCGGCAGATCCCAAAGCGGGCATTAACTTCGATCGCTCGAATCGTTGATGGTACTTTTCCCACGTTAAACTCGTCACAAAGCCTTTTTACAGATTCCCCTCTGTCAAGTCTTTTTAACACATTTAACCGCGTCTCAAACGAAACCAACACACGCCTCCGTTTTCGTAACTCGCTCATTTTTATTTACTGTATATACTGTGCGTACCTGTCAAAGAAAACTGAAAAGAAATGTTATATTTTCCATGATGTATACTAAATTGATTCATGGAAAAAAAGTGGCCCATCAAACGTTTTTGCAGGTGTTGTCTGTTATATCGACGGGTGCCAATGCCGCGGTGTTATTATGCCTCCGACAATGGGATACCGCTATCGACAAAGTCGTTTGATATCACCGCCGATTTGGTGCCGCGGTGTTTTTATGTCGCCGACAATGGGATACCGCTATCGACAAAGTCGTTTGATATCGCCGCCGCTTTGGTGCCGCGGTGTTTTTACACTGCCGACAATGGGATACCGCTATCGACAAAGTCGTTTGATATCGCCGCCGCTTTGGTGTTTCAATTACAATTTATTTTTTGCCCTTATTCCCGATAACCCGGCATTTCACAAACTCGGGACACTTCCGGTCCACATTACGCTGAGTTTGCGGGACTCTACTGTATATATATATATATATATATATATATATATATATATATATATATATATATATATATTGTAACAATTTGAAAGTAGGCTACATCAAATATAAATTTGGCCTAGGTTATCAAAACTTGGAAGGAAAGAGAAAGTATAAAGGAGAGTAACAAAATAAATCTATAAAAACTAAATAATCACTGGAATAACAATACGAATAATAATTAATTAATAATTTCATATAAAATAAATAAGTAAGATAATACCAACTTGAAAAGTAGGGTTATCAAATATAAATATTCATTTAAAGCATTAGTCAATTAGTAGACAAAATACCACTATATAAAATCAAATTTGAGAATAATACAATCAGAAATAATAATATTTAATATAAAAATTCAGAAAAAAACCACAAACACAATTTTTAGTAAATTTGTACTTTTTATTGAGTCTTGCCGACCATGGTTTCAACAGTGACAGCATTTATGAGGCAGCTTAACACAGACTATAGAAAAAACAGTTACTTGGCTAGCAAAAAAAGGTAAACGGACAAGGTGTGGAGGGGAGACTTCTGGTCAAAGGGCAGATAATGGTTTCAATAGAGGTGAATTTGACAAAAATTCTACCTAATCATTGAAATTTTCAAATCCCCGGGTGTCAGTCCCGACTAGATCGGTTAAGAGGGTATTTATTTACCCTCTACTATTTATTTACTGTACTTCGCTTTTCCCACTATACTGGTTTCTCTATATTACCCATTCAAAAACAAAAGATCAACATTATACTCATTATTATTTAATCTAAAATTTATTGGAAGCTTTAAAAAAACTTGAGCTTGATGATAACAACTTGATTTTTTTAAAAGGCTTGATAAAAGTTCGAGCTTGTTAAAAAGGCCGAGCTCATAAAAAAATTGAGTTCAGTAAAAGCTCGAGCTTGGCTCGAATTACCCAAGACTCGGCTCCAACTACAAAATCCAGACTCGCACATCCCTAGTAGTAGGCGGGCTGCTGTGTTAGGAAAGATTTTTAATATTAGGTTAAATCATGTTTAGTTATTAATCTTACAAAATCGACAATAGAAACAACGCAAATATTACATCTGGACACTACAGGGCCTTGACCTAATATTTAAACTACTCATTATTTAAAATCAGTTTACTTCTACATTTATTATCTTCTGATTTATCATTTATAGACCTTTTTATCAAACATATGTGAAAATAATTAAAATAAAAAAATCAGTAAAGGAAGGTGAATTGTAAACCGTTGTCTTTTCCTATTTTAAATCATTTTCAAAACATCATCCATCAACAAACCGAGGCGCCAACTTCTCATTCCCCTTTACCAATAATTGTCTTTCAATCTGCTGTTAGTCAGTCGTTTTTAAACGGTGATGCCATACAATGCTGTGATAAAACTTACCTTCCAGTTAATAACAAAATTTCCACTTTCACTTACCAAGACGTCTCAGTTTCCCATTTTATAAATCTATAAATATTTAAATTAATCGTAATTCTTTTGATTTTCTACTAAAACTATTGTACTTGCCACTTTGACACAAGGTCTAATAAAAGAATATCATATATGGTGAAATTATATATATTTGCTACTATCTAACTTCAATAACGAAAAGGGACTTCTTTGTTTTTGGCAAACATCTAAACCCCGAGAAATCACACTACAGACTTCAAAATACCTCAAAAACATGTAGAATAAAAAAATGATAAATGAAATAAAAGATAAAAACAGCACTAAACCAAACACAACTGTAGCTTAATAAAATAAAAGTGTTTTGTCTTGAGAGAAAACGTCGTACCTGGTGTGCATGGTCATTGTTTTTCTAACTAACAAGAATCATTTTAAAATATTTTAAATTTATTAAAATCTAGAGCAGGGATAAAATTTTTTTTTTTTTAATTATTTTGTGAAAGTGTGTGGATTTTTATCCATTAGCGACTAATAAATTAAAGAAAACACTGAATGTGTATTATAAACAAACAATGTGCATGTCAATACTTATTATGTTAGCACTATAGGCATACATAGTTTTTAATATAGCTTTCTGTCTTGTAGGAAATAATTGAAATGAGCAATGTCTTTTGTCATACAAAAAATGTCATGGCGTCCAATGACAATGTCAATTTGCTGTGCTGTGTTTTATTTAAGAATAATGGCAATCAAGTCATCATCAGACTAAACGGAAAAAAATATTGTGTTCAGTGTATGGCCTAAATTGTGAAGGAAAAGGCAAATCTCTTGGTTATAACCCTATCTGAAATATGAATGACGTCAAGTGGAAGCTATTTTGCCGACATCTAATCGTCCCTACTACACTCATGTTATCTGATAAGTAATCACTTATCAGATAACATGAATATAGTAATGACGATTTAATAGTAGTAGTAGTAATAACATGTGACATGTAAATAACTATGAATTAATCAAAATGTGTAAACTTATATTTCAATATATCATAGCAATTGGTTTTTTCCCTTCTTTTAATGACTCAATACTAACTACAAAGCTGTTGATATAAATATTTAATTAATAGGATTTGCTTTTTTCATCAGTTAAGCTAACTGGATCCTGGCAGAAACTGTTATTGTTCGTCTGCTCTTATGAGAGCGAATAATCACCCTGAATACTATCTCAATAAAAATAATATTATAACCTTTGCAAACTCCATTGTGAAAAATAATTCTGTATTGTGAAATTTGTATTTTTGTTTTTACTGAAATCTTAATATTAGTCTTCCCTGGGAATAATTCCTAACAGCTGGCAAAATTCAAGCATAATTCAAGGATTTTCCCTGATGCAAATAATTCAAGAAAATTATAAATATTCCCAATTTTCAAGACTGTTGGACACCCTGTTACATGCATACTGCCCTGGGCTCCCCACATACATAAATCTAGCTCTAATTTAAGTGTAGTGTTTAGTGAATAATCTTTGAAATCAATAAGATGTCCATTTCCTTCTTCCAAATATAATTATACCAATAATTTTGAAGTAGGCTAAAACTATAAAAATTGTTGCTAGCCACTCACTTGATTTTAATATTGTGTAAAACTTTTGCCAGTTATTATTATCCCAAGCTTTCCTAACCACCACTTTGTCTCCAATCACTAATGAAGGTCTCTTCTCAGCAAGACCAGGTATTTCCAGTGATAGATAACCTCCTTGTGTACGTGTAAACGTTGCATGTGCTACATCATACATACTTGTATCAATCATGTTTTGTATTTCTTCCAAATATAAAAGAGTATGCCATCTATCTCTATAGACTTCATGAGTTAAAGATCCTTCTAGGCAAGGATAACCTTGGCAAAGGTAAGTTCTTATTTCTATTTCATGTCTGTAACAAAATAATAATAATAAATTTAAATTTTAAGCAATACATTTCAAATAGATTTTTAATTGGTTGGTTGGTTGGTTGAGGAGGTTGGTTGGTTGGTTGAGGAGGTTGGTTGGTTGGTTGAGGAGGTTGGTTGGTTGAGGAGGTTGGTTGATTGAGGAGGTTAGTTGGTTGGTTGGAGGAAGAGGAGGAGGAGAGAGAGAGAGAGAAAGAGAAATTAAATTGACTTAATTGTCTATATTTTGGGACGAGGTAAGGAGTGTATAGTCTTCTCTACAACCTAACCCCATTATATAAGAACACATATAAAATACAATTAAAAATAACAAAGAATATATAAACTATTAACAGAAACTCAAATTTAACCAACATCAAACTGATATTTACAATTAAAAATAAAACATTTATTTAAACTATAGTCTATATATTTGGAACGAGATGATTAGGCTACCGATTAATTGTAATCATGATAATTACGGTAATCTGCAATTACAATTAATCGCCGGATCATAATTCTCTTGCCGATTCGGGCTTACCGATTAGAGCTCCACATAAAAATTGTTTTTCCTTTAAAGGCAAAAACCTTTCAGTCATCATATCACCTTATAAAAAAAAATGAAGATAAAATAGAGACCTTTCCCCTTTGATATTACTCATTAAACCAGAAAAAGGTTATCAAAGCATAGGAAGATATATTTAAGTTGAAAACAAAAATAGCATATCATCATAATTCATGTTTATCAAATTAACTATGAAACAATCTATAATTTACTAGTTTTGAAACAAAAAAATAATAAGTAGTTCTGTAATTATTTTCGGTTTATATATCATGATAATTTCATTCCTCATGAGCAGGAGTCTGTGTGTGTATTATCTAACAAAAGATAAACTCCAAGGTGTTATCACTTCAAGTCAATGTGACAGGATAGAATAGAAGCATTAAGCTTAATTTCAGCACTTTCCATTTACAATTTACAGGCATTTTATAGTTTCCGTAGTAGCAAAATGTAGGTAAAGTTTATGACCGACTTTACAGTACAATTTTGATGATAGTTGTTTGATCAGAATTTGTAAAAACAACTAACTAAATAACTAGAAACTTTTTTTGTTTCATAAATTAAATAATTGAGGATTGTCAAACTGGAAACCATGATATAATTTCAAACTCTAACCTTTTGAAAACTACACAGATTGTAAAAGCTCTATGCCAATCTGTTATGAAAGACCCCAATGACCCTACTACGGATTTACATGTCTACACAGACCAGTATTACACTAGTTCTGAATTGGTGAACGAGTTATTGGGTTTGAAATGTTTTTTTGACAGGAACAGTTATAACAAACCATAATAAAATGCCTCCCAATTTGAAAATTCAAGCTAAGGAAATGAAAAAAGGAACAGTTGTAGCTAAGAGGAATAAAGATATCTTGGTTTTATCTTTGGTGAGATAAGCATACTGTTCACATGATGAGTACGAAAAGTAAAGGTAATAAATCAGAAATGAAGGAGATTCCTAGCAGGTGGCCAAACAAACCACCTAACACAAATCAAACATTGTTTTAGATAATATAAAACATAAGGGTGCTGTGGATAGAAGCGACCACTTCATTGCTTCTTATTAATTTATACACAAAACCAAGAAGTGGTACCGTAAAATGTTTTTGTCGTTACTGGAGGTGGCAATTGTAAACTCATACATTTTATACAAAGATTTACAGCAAAAGAGCCATTCAACACCTATGACCCACAAAAAATTCAGAAAAAGTTTGGTTCGTGACCTTGTCAATGACAAAATGATTTCAAATTCAAATAAATGAAAAAGGAGACGTTAGCTCAAGGCCCCCTTGAAGAAAGATTACATGGTCATCATTTTATGGAAAAAAGAAACAAGTTTTTTCTGTGTGTTGTCTGTACCAAGAAGGGAGTTCGCCGCGAAACAAACTATGCTTGCAAAACTTTTACATTGAAACCAGTCCTTCATCCAGACATCTGTTTTGAAGAGTACCACACAAAACAAGTTTACGACTTAAGACTGTTCTCTCTTTTTTTATAAACTGTTGAAGTATGATTTTTTTTATTTAGCAAACAAACTGAAATTAGACTAAGTGTTATCCTATTTTTATTAATATGTTTGAAAATTTTCATTACATTTTTACTTTATTTTAGTATATATAGTAATAATATATTTACTAATTTCTAAATGTTTTATATCATGTAAAGTGAACACAATTTTAAGTAAAATATAATGTTGTAGCGTATTGAACGTTAGTTTTGTCTCCCCCCCCCCACAAGTTTTTACTAATAAGTAAATAAAAAATATTTTTAAAAATATTTCTTTGTGGTTTTGTATTTCCTTTTAACATTAAAAACTTTAAAACAAATTTGCTTTAGGAGTAGGCCCATATGATTTTTTATATTTCAAACTAATTTGGCTCTATGGGGAAGTCATACCCAATTTAATATGGCTCCGCAAAGAGTTAATATGAAATGGAATAAAGCTTAAAATTAAAGCTAAGAATATATTATGACTTACCTCTGTTTGTTGCCTGCACCCAATACTGCATTAATTAATTTCTCTGGTACTTTAAACATACCCAAGGACACAGGTACGAATGATGGAGGTTTGATAGGACGAACACCTGGTACTATGAAACCATTTCTTGTAGCCATTAGCTGTCTGAAACAAGGAAAAAAATACAATTCAAAAATTACTAATGGTATATTTTGTAGTAGGTATGAAAAAACCAAGAAAAAGGTTTTGCTAAATTTTGCTTTAGCTTAATTTCATGGTTAGTTCTAGAACCACAAGTGTAAAATTAGGAACAATACAGATTTCTAGAACATGTTTTGAGTGGTCTTTTGAAAAGTTATTCATTATGTGATTATTGCATATATGTCATAGGCTAAATATGTGTGCGTATATGGCAATTTATAAAGTTGAATTAGTAGTCGGAACTTGTGTCCGGTTTTGTTCAAATTTGGTAAACAGATTTTTTTTATCATCATCATCTTCAACCAGTTCGTTAACAACAAAATCATACAGTTTCAAAACAGTAGTTGTTCAAAATTATTTTTGGCCCCACAGTTATGAAATAACATAACATATATTCACGTTTTAAAATTACATGCAGAGCTTATTGTTTAATTAAACAATTTTCTTTCTCTTGAATTAAATACATTTAATAAATAAATATTACTTCTTGTTATTTTTTATATTTCTATTATAACTTTAAGCAGCATATACAGTATCTAATAAAAGCATATCAGATTGAAAACTTTATTTACAGATCATAGGAGAGTGGCCTCAACCCTGAGGGAGGCAACGGCTCTTGTCAAGAAGTTACTTTCATCATTTATGCCTTATACATATAATATAATCTTTACAAATTAAAACTTAACAAGAATGTATTTTCTTTCTATCCTAGTTTTTAATAATATAAGAAAAAGTATTTAATCAATATTTTTAACTCCTATATATTTAATCCAAGGATATAAAAGTATTTAATAGATATTATAACTCTATATACAGTAGGACCTCCATATAACGAAATTGAAGGTTCCAAAGAAAAAGTTCGTTACATAGAAATTTCGTTATAAAGAAATTTCTACTTTTTTTATTAATTTTTTATTACAGTTTAAAAAAACATATAGAAATACTGCAGTATTTAACTTGTGTTATTTTTTGTATTATTTGTAAAAATAGTAGAAATTTCGTTATAAAGAAATTTCTACTTTTTTTATTAATTTTTTATTACAGTTTAAAAAAACATATAGAAATACTGCAGTATTTAACTTGTGTTATTTTTTGTATTATTTGTAAAAATAGTCAACTATCTTAGAAGCAGCTGATTACCGTATTTCTTTGTAAAGTTTGCTGACTAACGTACCGAGTCGACTAATATTAGGCAGGGGATCGTGGGAACTAGTAAACAAATCCTATTCTCCGGAAATGTACTTTCTGCAATTCTCGGAACTAGCTTACTTTTTTGTTTTCTATTGAAGAGTGCCGACAGACACATTCACACACGCGGCTCGGCCTACCTGCCGCTAATGGTTCTTATATGAATCACCAACTAGCCCTTTTGCTACAAAATAAAAAATTTCTAGATTTTAACTTTACCTAATTTTTACTCTAAATATTATTTTTCGCAAAATGAGTCCAATCACGGTACAATTGTGACAACTCTAACCGGTTTTAGTGAGTTTAAAAACTAGAAAATAAATAAAACGGGTCCTTTATCACGTACGGTATTTTATATTGTAATAATCAGACGTCTGTAATATACAGTAATAGTAATCAGATCAATAACAAGGAAACTGTTTAAAATTATTAAACTGTATTTTTTCTTTCTTCTCCTCCAGCTTCCTGACACTTCAAAATTGCATCCCTATTTTTTATTACTGTTGAGAGAGTGCTTGGAGGAATTTCATACTTCTGTGCTATAAGTATGCTGTGCTCGACATCCTTTAAAATGTTAATCTTATCTGCTACACTTAAAGCCTTCCGTTTAGACATCGTGAATGCTCTGTTCTCAATGACAACTTAGTCTATACTGAGAGATCAGATATACAGACGAGCACCGCCAGTACCGCCAAGGTGGGGAGAGAGGGGGGAGTCCGGAGCCGCAAGCTGTCTGTGACTCATACTAACTCGCTGACAGATGCGGGTTCTTCTATGGTGCCTCTCTTTGTCACCACTACATAAATTTTAATAATAAAATTTACTTTTTGGATTTTTTTCCGGACATTTTAATTCGTTACATGGAAGATTTCCTTCGTTATATGGAAACATTTTTAAATGGAATTTCATTTGTCTTTTAAAAAAAATTCATTACAGAGAAAATTCGTTATATAGAAGTTCGTTACGTAGAGGTTCTACCGTATTTATATCCAAGGATATGTATAGATCCAAGAAGCAGCATATACAGTATCTAATAAAACCATATCAGATTTTAAAAAATTTGTTTTTTATCTCAATTATCTATACGTTAACCCTGTACGAAGCACGGGTACTCTGCTAGTCCAAGGATATAAAATATTCAATAGATATTTTAACTCTTTATATCCAACGATATATATATATATATATATATACAAGCTACAGTATAACTGCAATTAAATCTACTAATTACAATAGCTAAATAAAATTTAGATGACATATGTTTCTACTATCTTCCATACAAGGGGTGATAATCTAATGGTTACAGAACATAGAGTATTTTAAGTTATAGTTTTAATCTGCCTGCATATAGTTAGAATTTGAGATAAGAGATAGCATTAATGTCTATCTGGCCCAGGAGGCCAGCTGTTAAGCAGTTATATTAAAAATAATGTCATCTGTTGAACATAGGAGCAAACATTCCTTGTGTAACATGTGTTTCAGTATGGTGAAAAAATACACATGATGTTAAACAACAATTTCAGTTACACTTTCTGGAGACAGAGATGCCATAATGTAGGCCTAGTGCAGTACAACATTATATTCAGGAATTCTGAAAAACCTGTGTGTGAATGGCAACACAATTCATAAGACAAATTACTCTCGTTAGTTAATGATAAAAGGTGGTATAAGTATATATATATAATATTTTAAAAACATACCTAGTAATCATTTTATAAAAAAACATTTCAGACTGAATTTTTTATTACAGGTCACAATAGGGACCACAACCCTATTGTGGTATCTCTTGTTATTTTCATCATTTATGCACGATATATGTAATATTTAAGAGTTCAAACTTTACAAGATTTATTTTATTTAAATTCTAGTTTTGAATAGTTCAAAAATTTATTTCTGTATTTAATAGATATTATTTCAAAACCAGAAAAAACCAATTGCCGAACTTATTATGGTAAATAACAAGGTTACATATCCTTTTACTGCCGTATGTATAGATAAAATATAATTATGAAGTTATGAAGTTATATAACAGTACACATGGAATTCGAAGTACATAACTGTTGGTAACTCCATTTTGGATATATTTTTTAAATTGGTGTATATTTAAAACAATGGCAATCAATGTTATAACAGTGGCCAAATTTGCTGTGACATACACCAGATCATTCCAGAACTATCACTCTAAAAAGTTAATATAAAAATGTAGGCCTAAAAGTTTTTTTTCTCAGTTCATCAGTTCACGTTATATCCAGCTTTCATTATGGTATTATTATTCTATCAGTTTAGGACTTGTCTGAAAACTGAGCTAGGCTCATAAAATCGTAGTACTCAGAAAATCAAGTCGAGTTCGAAAAAAAAGAGGACTCGATAAAACCATACGGAGAAATTTGTATAAAGTGTAAGATATTAAAAATTTATTGTTTATGAATGTTTGAATGTTGTATACTTTGGATCTAAAATCAAGATGGAAATGATCAACTACATCATCTGGTGATAATTTCCTGATGAGGAGAAATGTTATCCGAGACAGGATTAGAGGTTTTCTCATCACCGCACCATTTCCGTTTTACGTAGCTAACTCAGCTAAATAATCAAAGGTTTTCATAAAGCAGATTATTAGTAACTTTAAATTATTAAAAACGTTATATTAGTATTCTAACATTTGAAGGTAATAAGAAAAAATCATCATTGGAAAATATACAGGTGTGTACGCTTTACATTTTATTGTGCGATTAGTCATTTATTTTTAAAATGATTATACGTAACCAACAATTATTTGATTTACTTTTTTAAAATTAGTGTTATTACCAATCTACGTTGAGTTATTTTTTATTTACAAAATAACTAAATAGAATTGGGTGATTATAAAATCTGAGCTACAGAGAAAAATAGGTTAAAATAGGCTACAAAATTGATGATAAAAGACTTTACATATTATTTTCTGAATAACATAATAACAGAAGAAAATGAATTAAAAAGTGGTAAAATATAGATTTCCAGTTTGACAATCATCAATTAATTAAAGTAAAAAATAAATAAATTACAACAATTTTGGAAAAAGTATTCTAAATTAACTCGGTTAGTTTTTAGTAACTTAGTTATTTTTTAGTAACTTAGTTATTTATTATTATTTTTTTTATATACAAATATTGATTGAATAACTATCAGAATTAATTGTACTATTATTAAAATCAGACGAAAACCTTACTACAGGAAACGGTAAATGTGTGTAAATGAGAAGTTTTTGGTGTCGAGATGCATAGACCTGATAATAAATCCCTGTTCAAGGCTTATTTGTTCTCCCATCTTATTTTTACTAGGCTTAACGCTAATAATTGTAATAAATCCTTGCCGTCTAAATCGATAATTTTACTCTTACACATTGTTAAGAAAATGAGTAAATAAAATGGGTTTATTATCTAATTTCATACCAAAAGATGATTTTATTAATTTTTTTAGATCAAGAGTGTCCATTTCCACTCAATTAATGATACTTTGCCGTTTCCCTCTACATTCCACAACAGTTTCTCCGTATTGCCCATTCCGAAACAAAAAATCGAGATAATACGATTTTATTTGAATCTAAAATTAATCAGAAACTTAAAAAAACTCCAGCTTGATAATAGCTTAAGCTCTATTTAAAGCTTGAGCTCATAAAAAGCAAGAGATCCATAAAAGCTAGAACTCAGCTCAAATTTTTAAAACCTGAATTCGCACACCCCTAATGGGTATAAAAAAAATATCGAACAGGTTTGAAAAATATCAACTTTTTAAAGAAAAACGCACCACATAAAGACTCGAGGGACAGTGAATCTTGATGAATTAAAATATAAACAGTTTAATTTCCTTAGTAAATGGCAGTTGATAATTACAAAAGGAAAACTTGTTTATTGAGACAATGTTTGAATGTTGTAGGTCTAAACAGAAATGACCCGCTATTCTATTATCAAATTAAGCCTATTTGTAGTTTGGCAATTTACATTGTTTGAAGGTTATAGACTTAAGCAAAACTTGATTCCAAGAATTGCTGGTCTTTTTACATTAGAATTGAAATACTTTAAATTGTTGTGTTTATATTTATATATTTCGTATTAACCACAGTGAGCTAATAAAAAGTAGTCAAATAGGTTAACTTATGACAAATTAAAAATTACAAAATAAAACCTGTTAGCTTTGAAACTGAAAAGCTTGTACTTGATAGTTCCGTATTAGTATCATCTGAGCATTTATTTAACAAATGATAAATTAAACAATGATGTAAAACGTAGCACACTATAAAAAGTTTATAATATTTCAATTGAAGTACACTTCATTCCGTGCATGCTGGGTTTAAGTATGTTGTGAAGTTACAGCAAAGTTTAATTCAAATAGGAATTTTAATTTTTAAAGTTTGAGACAAGTTTGGAATGGCTTTGTCACATTCTTTACATTCAATTTGGAATTATTAAAAGAGTTTGGTTTGGCTGTTAAGACCCTCCCCTCTCCCCCACCAGTGTATAAAAAAAATAACCATTTGGTACAATAAATTTAACATACTTTGCAGTAACAGAGTGCCTGTTGTTTTTGTTTTTATGTCTGCCATTTGATGTCAGATGCATTATCTTTTCTGTTTTTGGATCTTGTACTTCAATTTTTAGCTGACGACCGATACTGAATCCCTCAAATGTCCATACAAATATTTCATCGGATTTTCCAACAAATCTGAAAATAATAAAATAAGCGTAATGTTAATGCTATGTTGAATGTTAAGTATTTATATGTATTACATTAAATTTAATTTATTGTTATAATAAAAAAAATCAAATTTGTATTACAGATTTGGATATATATATATATATATTTATTTATATATTTAAAATATACAACTTTAATATAAAGAAATCACATTTGGCTTAAAATAATTTTCATGAAAGTGAACACTGTAAAATTAGAATTGGAAATAAATTACTAAAATAACAAAAATGGATGTGAAACATTTTATTAATCAAACAATTTTGTGAAGAATAAGGAAAACCATAACCATGAGTTGTAGGAATAACAACCTGTTGAATATTATGAATATTGTACTGGTAAGGCTTCTACATAAATAGAGTTACCAATGAGAAAAGGACAAATGCATTCTCTTCATAACAACTGATTGATACAATAATACAATAAAATGGCCATGAAAGTGTCTAAACTACCTTAACATAAATTGGTAAGCTACAGGTTCAAATTCTGTCTTTTAGCATTAAAATGTTCATTGCGGGTGACTTGAATCCAAGTCATAACAAGACGGGCACTTCTATTGTGTGACTCAGATCCGGCTCTACTAGAGTGCCTTTTATTTGTGTTTAGTACAAGCTTAGCACTTGTGATGGAAGGATTTTTACGTTTTAAACTCTGTATGGTCAAATCAAACCTCCAGGTTAAAACAAATAGTTTTTAACAAATTCCTTGTTCCTTTGTCTGAAAATAACGACCAATTGATTGGTTCAAACTTTTAGTTGACGAACCATTCTTAGAAAATATTAGTAAGCAAACCAAGAAGTATGCACTTAAACTGTTTTGTGAACCGAGCACAACTGAACAGACACGGGTTACAAAATGGAAAGACATTACTGTTGTTCCGAGTTAAAAATATTTTTAGGCCTTCTTCTTCAAACAAGAACAATCTGTCTAAACCAACTACAAGATTATTGGAAATAGACTATTTCCTTGACTTATCACCTTTCGGAAAATTTATAAGCCGTGACAGATTAAAACACTACAAAATACCATGATGGAAGGGGTGGTAATAAAAGTAAAAAAAAAAATGTATCTTATTAATTAATAGCCACACGTTGGTGTACAATGAATAGTACAAAATCATAAATTAAATTGAGAAAATCAAATTTGAATACAAAAATAAGTAAAATATGAAAATGTATTCCAATAAAAACCAATGCATAGACAAATAATTTGAGTTAGTTTATTATGATCTAGATTCAGTTGATTGAACACGAACTTAAATGTACAGAAAATAGCAATTAACAATTATTCAAAATTCATAGATAGAACATCACAAATTTATAAGATTGTCTTTTCATTAAAATTCATAAATGAGAAAATGATTTAAGTTCATGTAATGTCCAACACAAATTAATATATCTCTCTACGGCTGATTGAATTAAAACTCATTAGATTTTAAAAATTATCTTACTATTCCTTATAACAATTATTAGTTCATAAGTACGTGTAAATTATCAATTATTTGCTCACGGCTGCTCATAGATCCTAAAATGACTGTCTCTTATCAGTTATTTTTACTTAACTAGATAACAGTGTAAGCACAAAACAAATCTTAAAATCAGGGAGAGGATGGTGCCGACTTTTCCCAAGTATGGGTGCAAGAAACAGATAAGAATTACAGTTGAACCCCTCTTAACCGGTCTAGTCGGGACTGACACCCGGGCCGGTTGCCCGTTTGGCCGGTTAATCCGAGGTTTCCGTGAAAAATCGGTTTTCGTTGAAAGAAAGCTTATTTAATCAGGTAGTGCTAAGAATTATGCAATTAAGATGTTATTGCAACTCATTTTATTGTAAATAAATGTATCGTATATATTATGTTATGTATATTATACATCAAATATGAAAAAATTAAACACTACAAAGCTTTTTTACAGATTACCCTCTGTCAAGTCTTTTGACACATTTAACCGTGTCTCAAACGAAACCAACACACGCTTCCGTTTTCATAACTCGCTAATTTTTATTTACTGTATATACTGTACGTAGATCATAACCAGTCAAAGACAAGAAGAAAACTGAAAAGAAATGTTATATTTTCTATAATGTATGCTAAATTGAATCGTGGAAAAAAATCGGCACATCAAACGTTTTTGTATGTCTGCTATACCGACGGGTGCCAATGCCGCGGTGTTTTAGCCGCCAACAATGGGATACCGCTATCGACAAAATCGTTTGACTCGCCGCTCCTTTGGTGCCACGGTGTTTTTACGCCGCCGACAATGGGATACCGCTATCGACAAAATCGTTTGACTAGCCGCGATGTTTTTACGCCGCCGACAATGGGATACTGCTATCGACAAACTCATTTGACTCGCCGCCGCTTTGGTGTTTCAATTACAATTTATTTTCGTTAACTCTCATTCAACCAGTACACTACGATATAGGCCGGTTAACAGAGGTTCTACTGTAAATATAGACTATGTCTAGAATCTAGATAGTCAAAGTCAAAATATTAATATTCAAATTCACAGTCAATCAATTCAATTATAAGGTTCAATTACACAAAGAAGATATTTAGTTATTAGTCCTGTCTTTTATTTTTAAGATAGTTTGTTCAGCATTTCGAGTTTAGTTCAGGAAAAGAAGGTAGATTATAGGTAAATAAAAATAGAATAATCTGACCAGATTTGTTAATTTTTGTTTTGCTATATCTTTTCTTATATATTGGGAATCGTCATTTAAACGCTACTTTTTATACCCGCAATATTTATATTTTCTTCTGAATATACTTCTTGATGTGATGTCAGAGGATTTTCCGGCCAAAATTGGATTTAAATTTCTTCAATATTTCTCTAACAATCCCGTTTCACCTTTTTTATCAAATCAGCGTCTGGGAAGTTTTTAAAGTCCCGCCATCTATATCGTACTTTCTTCACTGTATATATGGCAGTTATAAGGACACTGGGCATATTCTATTTCGCATTTAAATAGTTTGAAAACATAAATTTTGGGAACATATTAATTGAAAAAAATTAAATATAATACACTAAACAAACAAAAGGAACTAAATAGCTTCTATTTAATAGTTACAAGTTTAAAAAATAAATTTACATAATTATTCTAGTGCAACATTCAAACATACATTACAAATTCCTTAACAGCTAATAACCAATCAGTGATCGAGTTGGTAGTTGGGTGGGGCGACTGTTGTAGATGACAGATGCAGCTGAACATCGTCCATGTTTAAGATAACATACAACACAGCAATTACAGAAGGTAATTGTTTTTACCTTCTAACAATTATTAGTACTGTAACATTTCACATTTTTGGGTCTCTAAGTTGGGTTGGTATTTGGTTCAATATGTGACGTAAGCGAGATATGACATTGGGAAACTTGCGTCATCTCTCGTATTGCAATCTTATATTCGAAACCTCATATAGACAGACAGACAGAGTTCCGAAATTGGTTAATGTTATAGATTTGCAGGTAAACGATTTGTATGAATGGAAAATGTTAAATACTGTATTACTGCTAATATAATACAATAAGATTAAATAAATAAACATTGTAAACTTTTATAGTTTTTAAGTCAAATTAAGAAACCATAATTTCCCAAAAAAGATTAAAACATTAGATTCAGTGCTGTGTGTTAGTGCGCCAACCTAATCGTCAGGTTAACCCAAATTGACCCAAAATGTCCACCAATCGCAGCATTTAACCACCAAGCTGGAACAGAGTACTTCTTGGTAACTCATTCACTCCTCATCCTCTGGCGAGAGAGGTCATGTTCGACACTCTCGCCAACACGAGACCTTCTCATTAACCTGAATGGTTCTATGCACACATGGAAGGAGTAGACCAGATGGATGGATCAGATGCTGGCCTTGTGAGCGAAAGAATCTGGGATGGTACAAAAATTGTTTGTACACACCCTACAAATACTAACGATCAATGCCTACCATCTTCATAATATGCACAATCATACACAGGAAAGGTGCAAAATTAATCTATATGATTTCAGACTGCAAGTCTTAGAAAGCTTACTAACTCTGCTAACTGCACAGCCAATATACACTCCTTCAAGGAATGCTCTTCATCGTATCACTAAGAGTCAAAAACGTAATGCCAGGGGTGAAACAAAGCGAAAGAAGTGCAGGTGTTTCAAAGAGGAGAAAAGTATAAACAGACTATTTACGTTTGTGTAGATTCCCCAGACAAACCCGGACTGTGTCCTGAAAGGTGCTTCGACAAGTTTCACCTCAACAAAACTTTGTAAATTTAGTAGGGAGGTAGGGCGGGGCTGCAAATATTGTACATATAAAAAAACATTGATTAATTATTAGTTTACATTATATAAATATTATATATTAGGTTTAGTAGATATTGTGAAAATATTTTAGTGATTTTCTATTGAAGTGATGTACATTAGTGTGTCACAGGGAGCTGATGACCCACACTTTATTACAACATAAAACTTTATTACCTGAACTAAAATCAACTTTTTTACACTATATTTGGACTATATACATGTAATAGTATGTAAAAATACACTTATTAATTTTTAGTTATCTGGGTCATATAGTGCCATTTTGTCATAGCAGTGAACATGTTAACACCTCTGTTAATGTAGATGAAGTAAATCACAGTATTTCTGGGTTCAGAATGTCAAGTTGTATAAAATAAACTATAAGTAGCCATTGTAAAATATACAGGAAAGTAAGAAGTTATACGCAAAAAAATATTTTAAAGTATATTCAAAGATTTTTTCATTTTCAAACTTAGGGTATTTCACAGGAAATCTGCAACTAGCAATTTAAAAATTGATACTGTTTTTAAGACTAAACTATATGATCCCTAATCCCTTTAACCCTCCAAGTGCTAAGAGTCGCGATCACAATCTATTTTGCCGCCGCCACAGTGCTAAAGTCGCGATCACGATCTAATTAAAACAAGGTTTGCTAAAATCGATATACAAACAGTAACTTTTATCCAAACTACATGTATTTTATATAGTAACTCTGAGTAAATGGCGCTCTATTCGTTTTGCACAATTTTATCGATGGTTATAAGAAAAAATCAGTTAGTAAGCCTGTAAAAGATAATTTGATGTTTACTCTTGATGTTTAGTGCTGCGTCCCGGCAGTGAATTGTTGTTTAGTGTTTTTATCTATATTATTTTGGTAAATACAATTTATTTTATGATTATTTAGTGTATCAGTAGTGTTTAAGTGTAGTATTACACATATAGCCTAATAATGAGTGAACTTGGCAATTCAAGTGAATTCATAACTGTTTGTGTGAAAGTGATACCGCTAGTGATGAAAGCCGTAACTCCGATGTAGGAATCAAAATGTTTGTTTCTGTTTTGTTTTTTTGTGTGTGTATTACATATTGATAATAACTAATTTTAGTAAATACATGATATTCAAAGGTTAAATGCCAATACTTTCTAAAGACACAGTAATAGAGCACACTAATTTGCAAAAGTTAGATGTAGATGTCACACAGTGGGCGAAATTACTGAATTTGAAGTTTGTGTATGTATGAATGTTTACAACGATGTTGACATTATGAAGAAAAGAAAGTGGTACTTATGTTACATTTCTAGTTTTGTAACAAAATTTGCTACATTTTGTATATATTAGAAATTGGATTATCATAATTTAGTTATTACCTACGTTGTCACTAAATGGACAAAAGACATTTTTTTTTTTTTTTTTTTTGCAGATGAGTTGAAGCAGACCTCAGTTTTAAAGTGGTATGTTTAAATTTTATTTCATTTTGTTCTATGGGTTTTCCGGAAAATATTGATGTATAATGTGTCATATTTCAGCCAATAAAAGTGTATTATTTCCTGTAATAATAAAAGCATTGCGCAGAGCGTTAAATTAGCATAGCACTGAGGACTAATATAATCAGCACTTGGAGGGTTAAAGTTTTTTAATTTTTTTCTACATAGCTTTTTATATTGTTAATAGTTCAGCTCTTTTTAATAAAATGATCCACAGATATAAAGATTTTTTTTTAAAGTAAAACATATGATTCCCTATCCCCTAATCCTTTTAAATTTTTATTCTTTTCCACAAAGTTTTTTATTTTATTACCAGTAAAGGAATGAAATAAAGTTGGTTTAATGAAACTAACATAATAGGCATAATGAGAATTTTAACAAATATAATAAGTTACTAACCTAGCCTTTGCTTTAAACGTAAACATAACATTTGTTTTTGGATTAATTGCAAGAGGTTTGTCTGTGACGAGTGGATGTAATAAAACAAACTGTGGAGTGCTATTCTTAAAACAGAAGGCACAGGACGTGAGAGTGTGAATGTTGCTGCCACCATTCTCTACTTCAATCTACAACATAAAAACAATTTTAATTTGTACATACATTTTATCTAAAGCCCTAAGGTGTGAACTGATTGTAATAAAATTAGGTACAGTATGTGGGCATATTTTGGCCACATCTCAAAGATTTTTTTTTCAGAGTAGCCTACCTACTAACAATGTCTGTTTTCCCAAAATTTCCTGGCCCTTTTCATATTTTTTTCCATCTAAATCTATAATTTCAGAGTGTTTACCGAATCAGAGGTGATATACTTGATAAAATAAAACTTGAACACAAATCCTCACAAATAGTACATTTATTTATTCAACTAGTTTCAACGACAAAGTCCTCATCATCAGTGATGCTCGAACTACAATAACTAAACTATAACTCATCTACAGAATCAGAGAGAGCAGAAAATAATTTATTTGGATTTAAAAAATATAACAACTGATCGAACGAGAAATACTGACAAAGTAAAATTATCGATTACGAATTGCATACTGAAGTAAATATGACTAGTACTGCAAAGAATCAACTATTCGATTCACTATTTTTTATCGAAGTGATCATATTACACCAGTACTGCTGGCAACAGATTCTCTGATGTTCCGTTTATAAAAAGTCCGGACTAGAAAATTAAGATTAATAAAGTTAAAATGGTGATTATCACAAAAAATTGATCATAATTTACATTTTATGTTCAATATAAATACATTTATTTTACCGTATAGCGTAAAGGTTGACACTAAGCACAATTCAATTGCAAATTATCTTTTAATTTAGACAATGTATTTACTTATACACTTTCTCACATATATTTTCCAATGGTAAGTTTCATATCTATATCAATTGAAAAATACGTTAGTGTATTGCCTGTTTAATTTTAATTGCCTAAAATTTAATTTTGAATATCTATCAATCCGACATAGCTTAGTGATAAACACCATGCACTGTATAGTTTGCAATGTTATAACAATTCCCATCTTTATAGTCTTTGTCACTACATGACAAACAATAAAAAGTATTAACTTCTTTTAAAATCCTAAAATAATCATTGTAATACTAATATTTACAAAAACACTTTAAAACTGTAGTTAATTTTCCTGATTAAATAGTGTTTTATTACATACTCTGACAATTTATCACTCCACAACATTCACTTTTTAATTGCATTGTGATTAACTGTTAAACTAAAAACTCATTTCATGAAAATATATATCGTGGTTTTTTTCTTTATTTGTACCTTATTCTTATTTAAGATTGGATTGGAGAGATTTTTGAAAGGAGTGTCACATAGTGTAAATCAACAATTATATGATTATAAGTCAAAATAGATCTTAAACTTAATTGATAAATAAAGTAACAATAAACAGTAGCTTCACTTTCTTGTATAAATAAAAAATATTTTACTTGTAACGTGTGTTATTCTTTAAAAATTAAAACACTATTTCATTAAAGGTACTAAAGAAAACAATTCAGAAATAGTGTTGCAATACTAGTCAATGTGGTAGCAGAGTCTGCATAGGAACGGGAGTGGCCAGTCAGGCTGACCATTAGAAAGTTAAGTCCCTATTTAAATATATAAATATTTGTTCAAAGATTGTGCCCATGCTTCAGTTTCACTTTTTGGCTGATACCTACCCAAACCAAGATTTTTGAAGACAAATAGTTTTGGTTGGTTTTTATTTAGTTTTGGGAATGGTTTTGAGCAGTTCATTTATTTTACTTAACCCATAGATTGTGTTATGTTAAAATATTATAAAGTCCAATAACATCTTAATTTGAACATACAGTAGAACCCCTCTAATCCGCCCTCAGGTGGTCCGTTACTCCGGTTAATCCGACCGTGCTCAAGCTCGCAATATTGTGCCGACTCACCAACTTGTCGATGACTCACGGCCCGTCTGGCGCCATTCTTTCCCGTTTCAAGGCTGTGTCATCTCTCGTGAAAAATTAAACACTACAAAGCTTTTTTACAGATTCCCCTCTGTCAAGTCTTTTGACACATTTAACCGCATCTCAAACAAAACCAACACACGCTTCCGTTTTCCTATTTTTGTAACTCGCTTATTTTTATTTACTGTATATACTGTATGTAGATCATAACCAGTCAAAGACAAGAAGAAAACTGAAAAGAAATGTTATATTTTCCATAATGTATACTAAATTGATTTGTGGAAAAAAAGCGGCCCATCAAACGTTTTTG
This sequence comes from Aphrophora alni, assembly GCA_963513935.1. NCBI lineage: Eukaryota > Metazoa > Arthropoda > Insecta > Hemiptera > Aphrophoridae > Aphrophora > Aphrophora alni. The sequence goes on from OY740773.1 coordinate 84,390,889, forward strand.
CCTTTGTATGTCTGCTTTACCGACGGGTGCCAATGCCGCGGTGTTTTTATGCCGCCGACAATGGGATACTGCTATCGACAAAGTCGTTTGACTCGCCGCCGCTTTGGTGTTTCAATTACAATTTATTTTTGGAAACTCTCATCCAACCAGTACACTACGATATAGGCCGGTTAACAGAGGTTCTACTGTACTTGCAAAGTTTATATATAGGCTTTTAAAAGTTTATGTATCACTTATTTAACTTTAAAAAATATGTTTATATAATATGTAATAAATATTGACTTTTTTCGGATAATCCGACCTTTTTTTGCGTTCCGACCATGCCCCCAGTCCCGAAGGTGACGGATTAGAGGGGTTCTACTGTATTAAGAAAATTAGTACAGAATTATACAAATTATTCAGTAACATCATTCTTTTCAAATTCACATTTAAGATTGAGATAATTAAGGAAGCTTGCTCAAATTTTGATAAAATAATAATTTTAGACTTACTTGTAAATTTTTCTCTTGTCCCAGTTTCACCTGCCCGACATCAGTTACCTCACGAATAAATATTCCTTGCTTATTTTGTAATAGCTGATTTAAATCTGATTTGTTTCTAGGAGCACTCGGTAATTTTTGGGTTTCTAGTGAAGCTGGTAAGACTTGAAGTGCTCTCCATACTACTCCCCCTTGCTCACTCTCTATTACATCAGCTACGATCTAATCACATTCACAAATTTTATAGCAGTTCAACATTCTCATACACATGCTTATACAAAAATATGTAGTAAAAACAATCCAACTATATTTCTAAATATTTTTGTTTGATGCCAGTAAGTGTAGATTGACTATTTTCTTTCCCAATTATTTCCAAGTATGTATTTACATGAGTTGGGTCTTAAAATGATCAATATCAGTACAATTAGATTAAAACTTAACATTTCACAACACTATTTTGAAGAATCATCAATATGATCCTATGACTTGTAGAACAAATTTAAAAAACAATTGATTTTTCATTAAAAGAGGAAACTATAGTCTCATGTATTTTTCTGTAAAATTATTGGATTTCGAGATATTTAATGTTAAACATTTTAAATGGTCTCCATTTTGAAATGAATAAAGGAAATCAGTTTTAATTAAAAATAAATACATTTTTGTTCAAAATTCGAAATGGGGGCTAGACAGAAAATTAAGTATTTTAGAGCTTATTGATTAACCATTAAGTTTTTACACTTAATATTACTATTATCAATCATTGTAGTATTCGATGGGAATGGAAATAAGAAATATAATTATTTTGTGTTTTGGGCTCTAATAACTAACCAACTGAAAACATAAAGAAAATATTTCCAATGTCAAAATTTTAATTTTTTTTACATATATTATGTTTTAAACAAACAATCAAAATTTGTTACATATTGCCCAAAATGTTATTGAAAATGCTTAAAGTTTTTACTTTGTTGTTTAAATGTGAAAACCTCTCTATCATCATCGCTTTAAAAAGAAGGAAATAACATAAAATAACCCTTAGCCTTTAAATATTCTAATAGCTTCAGAATTGGAAGAGAAAAAGACTTGGTAAAGAGAGAAGTGATCGAAAAGATGAAGGAGGGGGGGGATCTAACAAAACAATGTTAAAACTGTAACAAATATCATAAAATCACAAAAGTTGTGTTTAAAAAGTGTTCATTTTGTACATGTTTGAAAATAAAATAATATTTATGTATTGATAATTAATTTGTGATTTTGGATATTTGTGATAACAATCAGTTTAAATGGAGAAAACTGTAGGTATAGCAAGGAAGAAATTAATTTCTCTGTTATTCTTCGTCCAAAATAAGCTTAATAAGACATCGTTGGAATCTCCATAAAACTTACTAAATTTTATGTATCTTGCAATTTTTTGTAAAATTACGGTTTTCGTGAAATTTGCCGTCAAATATTTAAAATAGCTGCCATTTTGAAACGGTTAAAGATTTTTTTAAATTCATATTTTGCACAAAGATAGCGGCCAATAAGATGAACATTTGTGCAGAATCTCAACGCTGTAACTAAAACTGTTAAGGTGTTATGAATTATTTTGTAAAAACACATACAGACAGACAGACGCTAAACGAAACGAGATAGGACATATGTCTATATAAACGTTTTTGCTTATTTTGACCCAAGGAATCACTACGTAAATTATTGCCCCACATTTTTCGAACACCCTGTATATACACATACAAAGACAGATAAAAGTGGAGTGTTACAGAACCAAACAAATAAATAAATCATAATAAAAAATTGTTAATTATATTATTTAATATAATAAGCGATCAGGAATATTTTGTAAATGTATAGATGTAAGTTAGATAAAACATTATAAATATTATATACTATATAAATTGAATATGGCAACAGTGTTTGTGTGTTTCTGATTGGTTAGAGAAACCAAGACAATAAAAGGATTTGGAGAGGAGAGTAGAGAGAACACTTTTAAAAAATATCTGCTGGACAAAATCAGTTAGTTGGCAGAGTTAGTAGTTTAGAGTTAGTCTAGAAAGTTAGTTGAATTAGTTGATCAGAAGATGTAGTTAATAGAAGCTAGTTAACAGTTGCAGTTGGAAGAGTTATTTTGAAGATGATTTTTAGAAAAAGAAGTCTTTTGTAAGACAGTGGAACAAGTTGTTCAAAATTGCTAAAATCAGTGTTCAAAGCAACTTTGGAATCATTGCATTTATATAAATTATACGTTTTTATATAATAAATAATGATACATAGTAAAAAAACTATTAGACAATTCTTTGGTAATAAAAATTAATAAATTAATTAAATTATAAAAAAAATTAATTGATTATGAATAAATTTAGTAACATGTAAGAACATTTAACAATTGAACTATAGTTCATTTATTAGTTGTAATAATTTAAAATTTATTATGTATGTATTTTAGGTAATAAGTTAAAGGTAATAACTAAAAGTAATAAGCAAAATGTATTTTAGGTAATAAATCAGAAGCTGATTATGTCTTCATAATTTCTTCCCAGTACACTTTTCGAAAGAACCCATACCATATGATAATAAATTAAATTAAATGAATTTAAGTCCCAGAAAACTTATTGGTGTCCTTCTTCATTTTAAAAATGAAATTTTAAATAATGACCATGTTTGCGTAGATGCAAACATACAGAGAATCCAAACATGAGTTTTGTTAATAAAATTAGAGTCACATAGTTGTAACGAGTAAATAAATGAGCCAGACAACTTTGAGCATAGCCTATATAAATAGTTAATCAAGGAGAGTTATTTATATCAGTCTTGTAATTTAATAGACACACCTCATATATACATTTAGATTTATATTTATTTACTTACCATGTGAACATTTTAAATGTTTAAGAGACAATGGCTTACCTCATCTCCAGTTATTGGAATAAATCCAGGCTCGCACACATCTTTAGAGAAATAAACCTCATTAGAAATAATCCCAACTTGGTGTGATGGTTCCCAATGAGTGACTTGGCCTAAATATGGTTTCGACCTCAGAGGCTTCAAATTGTCTAATTTTATGATAGTCTCGATGATTCCATCAGTTGTGTAGACCACATCCAGCTGGATATAGTCCCCTGTATTTAACAATCAATACATTTTTAAATTACAAAACCACACTTTGAGGAAAATTATCAGAGCAAATTACATTGGTACCTTTATTCGTATTTATATACTTTTCACAATGATATTTTATCAACTGTCCATTTTGTACTTAAAATTCTAATTATTTACTTGTGCTAATAAATTTAATATTACTATATATATATTAAATATAGATGTAAATTTATAATTTAAGTATGATATATGGCAATTCTGTGAATATTATTATACAGATTATATAAAATGTTACTTGATATAAATGCCTTATTTATTATATTATATTTAATATTTATTATAATATATATTTATTATATTAAATGCATTATATATATATTAGGTGCAAGCTCACGCTTATAACAAAATCATATAGACCTACTACAGAAGAGGGTAACTCTTTTGACCACCCAAGAGTACAAAAACATATATCAAAATAGCAACAACAAGCACCCAACTACAGTTTTAATTGTTTCATTTGTGCCGCCTTTTAAGCGAGATGATGGAGGCGCGTGAATGGACCGATTACAGATGGCACAATATCAGTGATTATTTATGAAAGCTGCAAGGTTGCTCTTACCTTAATGTCTGACTTCAAACAAACTGAGTGAAACATTTACAAGAAAAATCAAATTCAATTTCTTCATCAATAGTTTATTAGAAAATATTTTCAAAAATATTTTTGTTTGAACGTTTTAATGATATGCCCTTAAGTGAAAAGGATAGAAATGATGCGCCCTTAATAAAAAAAATTACATATTAGAAAATATTAACTTAAATTGGACGTAGTTATACAAATTGGAACCAAACTACACTTTCTTTAAACTGAGCTAAATGGCATCAAAGTTGAATGTTGATTCTAATTCTGCTTGTTGTGCCAAATTATAATTAATTATAAAAAACCAAAATAAAAAGTATAGTGAGGCTTGGTTCTATAAAACTCACTGAGCTGAACAACATTAGACCCATATCTCATTTTCCATAATTTTGTGGGATGGTTCCTTTTTACATAAATACGTCCAATTTTTTAAAAAATCCCTCCCAAACAAAAAATTAGACAAACCCTCCCCTTTTGTATAAATAAATATAAACTTAATCAAAATTACAATAATTATTTTTGTTTTACATAGATTAGATTACATATTATAATTTTATTTTAATTTTAATAAAGATACATTCACAATGATATCATTAATATATATATATATATATATATATATATATATATATATATATTCGTTTTGTTTTGTTGGCCAACTTTAATAATAATTCAAGAATTTAAGTGAAAAATTAATAATTAAAGAATTTAAGAATTTGTAATAAAAGAATTTAAATATTTGAGACGTCTCACCAAAAAAAATTATTAAATTTTGAAATAACCCCTTTGGGGTCATAGGGTCAAAGCTAACTATCCTATCCAATTACAAATTACACAAACAAAATTACAAATTAATACATAGTTTTTTTTAAAACACATGATTCAAAAAGAGTTTTGAGTTCCTTTTTTTGATTTACACTTATCTATATATAGCCACTTTGATTTATTATTTTTTTAAAGTTAATATTGCACATTCGTGGTCGATTTATGGAACTGCTGGTCGTCTTAATTTTTAGACTGGGTAGGCGATGCTATTTCCCCAGTTGTTGGACCAGTTCAAGACTGGTTACATGAAAAATGAAGTTTCCGTCCGGGCCTCATTGGAAATAGAACAAGGAAGGAAGCTTGTCAACATGTAGAACACCATTTGTCATTCTAATGCATTTCCTACTTTTTTTTTAAAGAAAAACATTTAACATTTCAAGCTTTTAACATGCACATGAAAAACTGCTAAACATAACCGATACGGACGGCATATAGTAGCTCAAGTCAAGGTCTCGCAGGTTGGGCTACCGGTTGTAGAACCTTTATCTTGAAACAGCTGTGCAGTGGTTTGTATAAAGCCCGCCAGATATGGTGAGGCGACACTGCTTGCATTTGTGGAATGTTCAAATTGAATTGGTGGGATGTTAAGGAAGATTTTTTTTTTTTTTAAGTAGTATGTGGCGATTTTTCTAAGATGGCTTACACATTTATTGTACAATACTATCTTTCTACCTAAGAGTAGGTCAAACTCACCTAAGACCTCATCCTACAGCCTCACTTATTTTATTTATAGAAGAAATTCACTATTTGCCAACTAAGTCCTTGATTATTAATCTATCGATATTTAAAAAGTCATCTTAATTTAAACTGTGTCAAACTCTAAATAACTTTAACCCTCCAGGTGCTAACATTGCACTCAGCAATATGTTCCGACGCTTGTGAAGTGCTAACATCGCGGAGAGCAATACTTATGAAAAATTGATATATCGGCAAATATCGATATCCAGCTATATTTTATACAGTATCAAAGTAGAATGTTCACCTTGGAAAAAGAAAAAAAAGAAAAGAGAGTGAACCTTTTCCACCCATTCTTCGCCAAATCTCCTTCCTGCCTGTCAAATTCCTACTGAAATATATACATGAACTAATTGTATATTATTATGTATTTAGTATTTTTCATTAAAAATTATTAAGGCGAAAAAGTGAATAACATATTTAAAATACTATACATAATGTCTTTTAAGTTTTAAACAAAATTTGTTTTACATAGAGGAGGTGTACAATGGACTTTTACATTTGATATTGAAATACGAGGGCACACCAAAATACAAAAAAAAAAAAAAAAAAAAAAAAGATTAAAAAATTTACATTGCTTGTTAAAATACTATGGCAGAGCCTACAAGTATTTAAACAATATACTATTTGAGATTTTCTAGTAGCCTATAACAACTTCTGAACTTTGGGGCATTTTTGTAGGGCTAATTGTAAACAATTTACTGGCAACATCAACTATAACTACTTTCAGAGTCAACAAAGTCAAAAGTTAGATGGAACATACCTTCAAGGGGTAAAAATTCTGCATTAATAACATCCAGATTACATCGCAAATCACCAGGAGAAATAACTATGTCTCTGCCATAGCGCTGCACCACTTGACCAATGTGTGTACGAAACATTGGTGTCTGCGACTGGATCAGATTTACACCACTATACAAACATATTTGTACACCTTATTAATTATAGGTTACCACTCATAACACTAACATTAACATTAGCATTAGTTCTGTTAGTAAAGGTAAATTTAATCAACTTCCTTGTGATAAAAGCACATATTTTGAGAGAACTTTGTAGAAAAGAAAATATCTAGCCTAAATGTGAAATTTAAACTCTGTGCAAACAGAGCCACACTCAGAAAATATGTTTCATAAATAAGTCTACAATATTATATTTTTACAATTTGTGGGCTGAAGAAAGTTTATTTAAAAGATTTCTGAACAAATATGGTAAAAGTGTAAGCTAGAAAATTATGTTTAACTTCATAATTACATAACCAAAAAATTGCTTAATTTCTTTTGATTTAACCATTTGCTCGGTCAATTAACCCTAGATCAATTAACTTCATTAGTTTTATAATTGAAAAACTTACTTTGATTTTAAAGTCAATGATTTTTCACTGATCACCTGGTGTGTTTAGTTTACTTTTATATCTGTTAACTAATATTGTGGTTTTGTAACTCTATGAATGTGTATTAAGACTTGCAACATCATCAAAATTAGGAATAGTTTCTGTAACTTTATTAACAGTTTTTTTTATGGAGTTTTAAGATTAAAATTTTATAATCAATGTTATGTTAAGAGTATGTATGTGAAATAAGGTTTCTAAACACCAGATAAAAAGAAAGAAAATAATTAATTACAAATATGTCAAAATCAAACGTATTATATTATGTGTCAAAGTAGTTGCTTTGTTATGTTTATTATATTAATTACAGTCTCAATGGATTTTCCCCACTTGTTGTTTAAGGGCAAAAAACCTCTTGTCATTATCACTTTATAGAAAAAGTAGGAAGAAAATAGCATAAAGTAAAGATTAATAAACCTCGAATACTCCAATAACATTGAGTTGGAAAAGAATAAGAACATTAAACTAATAGGAAATAGAGGGATGTAACCCAAGACTACATGAAAAAAAAGATGTGTGTAGATTCATCTCGGTTCTCTCAGGAATACTGAGTCCATACTCACTAAAATGTGCCCTGAAGGTCAGTCTCAATGGAAACAAAGCATATATGGTGATGAACTATGTGGAAATGATGATACTTCATATTTAATATTGAAAATTAAAATACAATTTATAATTAGAGTACCGAATGGAGGTTTTTATTTGATTCTATAAGAGAAAAAGGATACATAACTCCCACTATTCTACCAGCTACAAACCAGTCTTTGACATATAGTATCTCAGAAATAACTGTTCCATATTGGGCATAGAATTATATCTAATATAAAATATTTTCTATTACTACTGTGGAAAACCAATAAAACAAAACAATATCCTTAGTTGTAAAAACTGAAAAATCAAGGATGAGTAAAACATACATGCATAAAACCTTCTCAAATAACAACTCTCTGGTACATAGCCATGCGCAGAAAAAAACTATTAAAAAATCACCTATATACATAAAGAAATAAAAATTAATTAATCCATAAAGTTTACCAATTAGCTCTGAAATACTTCCTTCAATTCATGTATGTACTGACTAAAACAGTTCATTATTATTTGTTATCAATTACAATCTAATAAAATCTGTTAGAGGTAAATCTAAGGATGAATAAAGTGTGAAGGTATAAGAAGACAGATTCGGTCATATTTGATTAGCATTATGAAATTTGTGGTTTGGCTAAAACTAAACTAAACTAAAAAAAACTAATATTATCAAATTTGCGTTCAGGTTCCCAAACAAAAACAAGGGATGATAACTTAATAGAAAAAAATTGAACTCAAATTCACACAATAGTATGCTTATCTATTCAAACGCATTACAACGTCAAAGTCACTTTCTTCAGTGATACAATAACTAAACTATAACTCATTTAGTATTCTGCCATACCCTGTATTTATATAGAACTAAAGGAGTTTGGCCTAAATCAACTTTTCAGTAGTAAGCACATGTAAAAAGAAAAAAAGAAACTCACAAACTTTATAAATATAATGTAGTTTAACATAGAATATACAATCAATATTTGATATTTAGGAAAGGTTTAGTGTTAATAAAACTCTAATACACAAATGTTCAACTAAAACCAACATTAACCATATTAAACTTTATAACAAAATGTGTTAAATTAAGTAGTGAGAATTAATTTTCACAAGTTATTTTTTTTATCACATTTTACCAAAGTAGGCAACGTAATTGGAAAAAAAAAGAAAAAAACTAATTGAAAGTACTATGTAAGAACTAAAAGTAAGTCTGAACTAAATTTATTAGGCCCTATTAGGGCAGCATTCTCAACAGAACAAACTTCAGTTAAAAAAAAAAAAAAAAAACCTGGTGCTAACATCTGAGTAGAAATAGAACAAAACTCATCTCCTCCTATTTTTGAATAATTAGGCTTTACCAAACAATTTAACTTAGATAATTTTAACAGAAAATTGGTCTCCTACACAATAAAATTGTGTCAATTAACTTAAAACTAAGAAATAAAATTTGAGAGAGGCTGCAAATGATCTACTGAATTTCTTAGATGGTCCTAATTCCTTGTTTACTTCAGAGTTCAGATAAGGTTATGTAAGGTTACTGCCAAACATAACAAATTGTGAATTTTATTATGTTTTCAAAGAAGTGGTGTATTGTCAGCTGACGATTCAGGCTATCTCATTTCACTTTTAGTATTTTAAATGTTCCAATAAATCATTAACTATATCACTCATTTTAATTTATTACGTATTTTTCAATCCAAATGTAAAGATAAAAGCAATAGGCTATAGTTAAGAGGCCTACTACACAAAAAATGATAGTAAAATAATAATGACTGAGAGATTTTAATAATCAACAGATGAAACTAAGAAAGTGGTATAAAAATTATACTGTTGTAATTCATTTAGGTCTATTAATACAATTTAGGTCGTACGACTTTGTAATAAAGTACAGTTGGTTGATCATGTAGTGTTGTTTTTTTAAAAATAAAATATAATTTACATACTACCATAGTTAAATAATTAATTGTAATAATAAAATTAAAAATTGTAAACAATAATTATAATTATACCAACGTGACACACGTACAATCATCCGCGATCCACGCCAGGACACCAACAAATACTAGACGCACAAATTAATAACTCATGAATCATGTTTCATTGTATGAAATACTGTTATTGTTAATAATTTTTAATTAATCCAGGAACACAAAATAATTGCTATTTTTAAATAGAAGAATTTGCCACTTTAACTCAATTCTGTGATTATCACTCTCAATTCAGCGATTTTAGGGATAAATTTAATTTTGCCTATGTAAATTTAATTTAAAAAATGAAGTTATACAAAATCAAATAGTTAAAACAGAAAATACAAATTTACAAGTTTTTACTATTATAACAAATAACAGTTTTAATAACCAAGCCATTTATCTTTTAAATTATCCAAATAGACAATGTATGTCAGCTCTGAGCTAAAGATATTGTTCCAATTCAAAGATGAATTTTGAAATCCTATAAAACTATTTAATCCCTATACTTTTACTATTTTTATTATTATTATTACAGTGTATTCCTGACTATCCACAAGCGGTTGATCCGCGAGTTTTGTGGAAAAATAAGTTTAAAAAAAATTTATATATACTATTCGTATATATATATATACGAATAGTATATATAAAATAAAATCTATGTAGTTCTAGGGCTGTTCAACAATGAATATGATTAAAAAAAATTACGGTTCTCTTTACCTGTTTACTACGGGTAACAACTAGTAAAACTACGATAACAAAGTTGTGCAGTAGAGCAAGCTTAATGTCTAGAGTGGTTGGACTGTAACACTAATGAGCCGAGTATTGACCAATTGGCACTCCAAGAAATAGCAGACAAAGCAAAGTGCAAGTGAAGAGGAAGAAGGAACGTACGTGCATGTGCGATTGAGACACGAAGTGGCCTTGCAACACATCAATGGACTCCAGTATTTAGAAGAACAAGACAATGACACACAGTTAGCTGAAAAACTGATGCTAAGAAATGTTCAGTTAAGAATCAAGAGACGGTGTTTTCTCAGTAAGAAACAAAAAACAATATTTAATTTTTTTGAAAAATCGTCAGGTAATTAAAATTGCATTACTGGTACGTCAGGTAATTAGTGTAGCATAATGTGTTTCCTGTATTGTTGTTTTGTTTTACTTTAAAAACTTCTCCTTTATTACACTTTTTTATTTCATGTAAAATGTACATTAAAATGTTTATAATTTAAACGTTTGTACTGTGTATTATGTGTTTTATGTACAGTGTATTAAAGTTTTTTTTATGTCAAAACTATTTTTTTATTATATATTTTCCAGTTATGTTTAGCATTCTTGCATATTATCCACGATTTTCGTTATCATAACCTCGACAAGATTAACCTATAAGAAATACAATTTTAGATGCATGCCCTTCACTAGAACACCTAATGTGCAATTGTGATAATTGAGCAATTTTCTTTGTTTAAACTACAGTACATTTAACTTGATTAACACTATTTCAGCTTACCTTATATTGGATGAGGGCAAGTTTGCATACTTCTTTTTTACTACAGTTTCTTTTTCACGTCCATTTTCTTCCCAAAACTCATTCTCAATTGAATAAATATTCTTCACTCGCCACTCTTCAATTGCTGCCATCTTGAATGCAATGAATGAAACAAAGTTCCCCACTTGTAAACCGCTCGGTATATTGTTCAGCTCAAAATATAATTTTCCATCAATCAGACCGTGATCTTCATAAAGATGAGTTACTGTTCCGGACATATGTTGACAAATACTACACTGATCATTTCCAAGATCATTTTCATCATCTTCCTCTTCTAATATATCATTAATGTATTTATCACTTTCAGATGCACTCACGGTTTCAGGGAAATTTAAGTAAGAACCAACAGTTTTTAAAATTGACCACATTGTAACTTGATTTTTGTGTTAAAACATAATTGTTTGTGTTTTTAAAAAAAACAAATGTTCTTTTGACATTATGGAAACTCAAAATGAATAAATTTGAAAATACTGCACCTGAAAAACAAAAGAAAACCAAATTAATTTATATTTTTGATTTTATTATAAAGCACATAACATAACAGTTAGTAATTAATAAGTTGATGACAGTATAGAGATATAACAATTTAATGTGATATTTAGTGACAAAATGTTTTGTGTTGTTATTTTATACTTCTTTTAACCTTTTGATGAGCATCGAAGTTTCAAAACATCATAGAGTTTTCCTTCAGTTAGCATCAACGTTTTTAAACGTTCTATTTAATATATTATGTCCTATGATGTGCTGCTATCTATGCGTTATTTTTCATAACTTTCTAATCTGGCAATACTCCACAACACTGCACTTTTTTGTTTCCGTTTTTTGCATTTTTTTTTTTGTGCAGACAACGGAAACTGCATTGCACACAGTCTTACAACAGTCGGTTCTGAATCATGCACAATGTCTTTTCGTAGTATGCTATTGTGATTGTGTTTATAATGCAGTGAGTTGTAACTAACCTGAAAGTATATATTAGTGATTTTAGTGATATTTATAATTTTATAATATATTTTGTAAGTAACTTTTTCCAAATTGTAAATTTGTGTTTCTGGTAAATTATGGCTAGGCCTAGGCCGTCGTTTGGTATATCTGACAGAGAAATAGGTGAACTTATAACAGAAAATGAATCTGATTACACATATAGTGATAGTGAAATAAGTGAAGATGAGTTTGAAGTCCTGGAAAATGAACAAATAAATACAATTTCTGAGGACTTAAGCCTAAAAATTTCTTGGTCTCAAAATGCGAACTTTCAACCTGTGTTACCACATTTCAATGACAGTAAATCAGATATAATTGCCAGTGTTGATTTACCAGATGACCCATCAGAAAGTAATCATTTTAAAATATTTTTTGACAATGACTTAGTTCAACATATTGTGGAAGAAAGAAACCGCTATCATAGGTATGTAACTGAAAATTTTGAAATTGCAGAAAACTCCAAACTAAAAATGTGGACTCCAACTATTGTGTCTGAAATGTATACTTTTTTTGCATGTCTTATGTTGATGTCATTTACAGTGAAAAATCGTGGCAAAGAGTATTGGTCAATCGAACCTTTGCTTTCTACCCCTGCATTTCCAAAAATCTTTTCTCAAAATCGGTTTCTATTATTACTAAGATTACTACATTTTTGTAATAATAAAGATAGTCAGAATCAAACTAAATTATTCAAGTTAGATGTTATAATTCAATCAATTAGGGAAAAAATGAAAAATGTTTTTTATCCCTACAAAAAAGTTTGTATTGTTGAAAGTGTTGTAGTTTGGAAAGGCAGGCTAGGTTTCAAACAATACCTCCCTAAAAAACGGCATCGATTTGGAATAAAACTTTTTGTTCTATGTGATTGTGAAACTGGTTATATTGTAGACTTTCTTGTGTACACTGGAAAATCAGAAACAAATAATGTTAGTAGTTTTGGTGTTTCTGGGGAAGTAGTACTAGAGCTTTTACAACCATACGTGGGAAATGGACATGTATTGTACACTGATAATTGGTATACGAGTCCTAATTTATTTCACTTTCTACATAAAAATAAAATTGGGGCTTGTGGAACAGTCAATCCAAAAAGAAAAGAAATGTCCAAATTTCCAAAAGTTATGAAAGGAAATTGTTCAACATCAAACACAAAAATTTTACTTGCAGAAAAATGGCACAATAAGAGAGATGTTCATACACTTTAAGCAGTGCATTCACATAAAATGGTCGAAGTTAAAAAACGTAACTACAAAGGGGAAGTTATTGTAAAGCCTGAAAGTGTTTTGGACTATAACGAAAACGTGGCTTTGGTTGACAAGTCCGATATGCTTCTTTTTTACTCTGACTGCTAGAAAGACAGTGAAGTGGTACAAGAAACTTTTTTCTTTCTTTTTCATATAATGGACATGTGCCTACTGAATGCATTTGCCTTGCACCAAATGAAAACAGGTAAGAAACCTAAGTTTCCTGATTTCAAATTTAGTGTAATGCGACAACTTTTAGAAGAATTTCCAACTGAAAGGATCGTTGCAAAACCTGGAAGGAAATCTTTATTGCCAACTGAAAATCCTCTTCGACTTACTGGCCGACACTTCATTTCTCCAATTCCTCCAACAGAAAAAAAAGCAAGTTCCACAAAGAAGATGTTATGTGTGTGCAAATACCAGCAAACGCCCACAAAAGAGATGTGACACTACATGGCAATGTAAAAACTGTGATGTTGGTTTGTGTGTGCATCCGTGTTTTGAAAGCTACCATACTAAAAACATGTTTTAGCATTAATCAAATTTATGTTTAGAAATAGAATTCAATAATTTTATATTACTATGGTATTTTGATGTTAATAATTTTGTCTTATGTTTATATCTAAAACGTTTTGGGAGTGGTAAAGGTCACTCATTATTCCTCCATACAATTCTCTGTGTTACCACATAGTCTAAACATAGTATGTATTTTTAAACAAACTTTACATTAGCAAACGCTAGGATGGTCATTTCGTTTACTAGAGTCAGTTTCATGATTGTATACTTGTTAAGAGTGATATATATTTAATTTTAATTTTTCCAATACTGTATCCGGATTATTGACATTCTCGATTTTTGGGGTCTTAATTTTTTATGCTTCTCTGTACTTTTATCTCCTACACATTTCCTTAAGGAATAGTATTAAAAAGAAGCATTTTCTTTCTTTATGTTTTAGTGGTTTTTATATTTTTATGTACAATATTTAATAAAAAACTATTTATATTATATAGGCCTACTATTTTATTTACATTTTACAGTTTTGTGTATTTATCAATATTACTAAAATAATTATTTATAAAATATTGAATCTTGAAGTTAGTAAAAGACAGTAGAGACTGCTATTAGAAATGATTAATTGATGATAATGTTATATTCTTTCAAACAGATGTGGGCGCATTAATGTTTACTGAAAACAAGGTAAAGTTCCATTCATAAAGAACAATATAGTGTCAGTGCAGTGATGTTTCTTTGTTTCCGTATCAGTGAAAAATAATATTCTTTATGGATTTGAATGGAAGGGGTTCACACACGTCTCAACCCGCGCATATCAGTGTTGTTAGTGGGTGTCTTAGTGACCATTCAGTGCTTCTGAAATTCATTCCCAATGACATTTTAAAATTTCACGAAAGTGATTTTTTTTTTTTTTTTTTTTACAATGAATGACGAACAACTTTATAATTTATTATATATAACATTTATATACAAACTCTCCTTCATTTTCTCTTTTCTTCCATGCCTCATGACAGAAATCATGTTTTTGTTTACATGAATTTCTTCTTATTCGCTGAGAATTAGGGCAAATATTTCATCTTTTGAAAACTGGGCCATTTTGTGATGAGAGTGTTCATTAAATACTGAACAGCACTGACGTTTGTGAATAGGCATTACTGAGGGAATACGGATGATACTGAACTGTTATGGCTCCTACACATAACTGATCTGTGTGAACGGAACTTAACAAAGACAAACTTGGAAAGAGGGACAAGTAAACTTTGTTCGTTTCCTGTTACTAGTTTTAGTTCATACTGACTGGATTATTTTGGTTTTATAACTGCCTTATTTGAAAAGGCCGTTTACTTAGACATAAATTGCATTGGTCGCTTTCTCATATGTTTTACATTTTAATGCAACCTAATATTTCATATTAACCTGATATTAAATTTGTTTGGTCTATATAAGGAAAATGTAATCCATATAAATGTAATTTAGATTATAGACACAAAAAAGTTTCTAACTTATAGAATTTATATTTAGTAATTTTAGGTCAAAGAAATTGCACTTCATAAATAAATGTTGGAACTGTAAATATTTGTTTTTTTCAATATTCATAAACATATTTTTACATTTTTGCAGATTTATAATATGACTATTGTATAAATAATTTAAAATCTAGGAATAAAAACAAATTTTAAATTTTAGAGAAAATTAGACAGTAAATAAAAAACATAAGTTATTACTTTTGAATAAAATATAAAAAAATAATAGTTACAAACACTCATGTAAGAATAAATTTATTACTCCCCTTTCATTACTTTGCCTATCGAAGTGGTATATTTACTCGGTAAAATTGAGAAAGATGTTCCATTACTAAGCAACCTTTAAATTTAGGATGAGGTAGGAATAAACTTGTAAGATGTCATTTTCTGGATACGTTATGAAGTTTGTTCGGTGTTGAATTAAAGTCTTCATTTTTATAAAGGCCTAGTTCGGTTTTGTCAAGTTTAAGTATTATTTATCAATTTACAAGATAAACTAGACTAAAATATTCAGCTCCTATATTTTTTAAACCAGAACTTAGTCTAAAATGTTAGTCTTGTTTTTTTTTAGAAACAGGAGTAATTTAACTCCCAGATTAGATTGCCTAATTTATAAGTGAACAATTAATTTAAACAAGTACAACTATATACTTCTTTTAACAAACTAACCTTCATACATTAACATTTGATCATTTTCCAATATAGTTTTCAATTGGTTGATATTTCCAAGCAGTATTTTGAAGATAGTCCAATTCTTTACGCAGCTGTTTCAGTCTCCTCTGATGAGCATCACGTACAAGAAGTTGAACTTTATTCTTCTCAGCTGCTTCTTCAAACTTGAAAACACTAATTAAGGCTTTTGTTGTTGCAACACTCGTTGATGAATTAGCTTCGGATTGACTGGGAGATGTAATTACAGTCTTTGGGAGACTCGATGACATCATGATAACACCAATTCTGTCAACAAAATTTAATAGTTTATATAAAAACACAAACATTTTTAGGTGAGTATGAGGCAGTTTCAGAGAAAGATAATGTCAATGAACCCAGTAGTGACAAAACAAATAATATAAGTGAAATTAACTAACCAGCTATAAGTTTAGGCAAACGACCAACAGATTATGAATGGTCATGGTAACTGGTAAACTTGAACAAACTAGTACTAATCAAATTAGTTTACTGATAGCTTGCGATGAAAATGATTGTGTTCACTGTTTACAAATCTGCCTAACCGTGTAATATTTATATCCCTTATAAATTGTATTTGTTATACACAATTTATTCAGAGTATTCCATATTGCGATCCAATGAAGAGAGAAAAAAAAAAGAAGATCTTTTTAGATTTTGTTTTCCAATTTAGCTGTAATATTTTAACATTAGGCTATTGATAAAAGCAAAATACTATTTGGTAATTATGAAAGATCAACGACACCTCCATTTTTCATCAATTTTGTTTCCAGATGGTAAAACCATGTTATAAATGAATAAATGTGAAAGTAAAAAAAAATGCAAAATAATTTTTAATACTATTTCGTAACTGAAAACAGCATAACAGTCATAATTTGTATGAAACGTATTTGGAAAGTAAGTACAGCTTCATTCTATTACCGCCATAGTGCTTGCTCCGGTCGGCGCTCCACGCTAGTCTTCCTTGTTCACTGGCTCTCAAATGACGCCATTTTGGTTGCTCTACATTTTGTTTTCAGTTTGCTGTACACATTTAATATGTTTAAGACAATTACTGATCCCACCCAGTGTGAGATTCGTGTTGTAATTCGTTTTAATGCAAGGAATGTGAAACCGGCCGAAATTTACCATCAAGTTAAAGATGTTTACGGTGAAGAGGCGATGAGTGATCGAATGGTGAGAAAGTGGGTTAGAATGTTTAATGAAGGTCGAACAAATGTCCACGATGAGGCTCAGAGTAGTAAGCCTTCTGTTGTCAATGATGATTTGGTAAGGAAAGTCGAGGAAAATATCCCTCAGGTTGTAGGATAGGAAAGGGGTTTAGCTTACTGAATTTCTTCCCATTAATGCGGCACAATATTGTAAGACTTTAAAAAACTAAGGATTGCAATTCAAAACAAACGGAGAGGAATGCTCAGTAAAGGAATTTTGTTGCTACATGACAATACTCGGCCCCATACTGCTGGTGACACTCAAACAGTGACGATAGTTTCATTGGGAGCAGTTTGATCACCCGCCGTACAGCCCGGACTTGGCGCCGTCTGACTACCACTTGTTCCTGCACATGAAGAGCGAGCTAGGCGGCAAGCTTTGGTTCTGACAATGAGGTGAAAAATGCTGTGGGGTCATGGTTATCGTCACTGGCGGGAAGTTTCTATGAAGAAGGTATAGAAAAGCTGGTCAGCCGTTACGACAAATGTTTGAACATTGGCGGAAACTATGTAGAAAAATAGTTTAAGGTATGCTCTTTCATGTAAAAATAAAATTGGCTAGAAAAAAAATTGTTTTACTAGTTTTTTCTTCAAAATGGTACTTACTTTCCGATTACAGCTTATACATTGTATATGAGTTTATATCACACTACTTTTGTTCAAGAGTAATACTATCCAATTAAACCAAGTAAACCTGTCATAGAATGTAGCAACCCCCCTCTCCTCTTAGAAAAATACCACAAGCCCACATATCTTTTATATTGATTCTGTAAAATATGTAAAAATTCAATTTGTAGTTTTCCTCAAGATGTAGCCTATACAAATATATTTTACCCTATATAAAATGTCAAAGCTTCCTTTTCAATTGCACTGTACCTTTTTTTGGACAAATGATAATTGTAAAAGTAGTATGTCACTTGAAACTATCTGGAAAACTATGTGACAGTGTAGAGATATAATATGTAGATTAGCATCTACGGATAAAACAAGAAGCAAACTTTGAAGTCTAATGAAATGGAACCTTATATTTGGTCATTATTTTATATCAGGATATAATTTTTCACTAATCAATAATTGTAGGTATAAACTTACGCTATGACTCACAATTATGACTCAGCTCTCCTGCAGAAAGGTTATGCCTTATCAATTCACTGTTCCTTATCAGTTTTTATGTTCTGGTCTGTTGTGCTATGTTGTGATTAAAATAACCTGTAGTGTTCCATGTATTTCTTTCAACTTTATCAAATATACATAAGAAGTTATGTAATGGCCACACAAACCAGTGACAAATTTTTTACAGTAATTACTTTCCGATTACAGCTTATACATTGTATACGAGTTTATATCACATTACAGTATTTTTGTTCAAGAGTAATACTATTCAATTCAAAGTTAACCTAACATAGAATGTAGCAACCAACCTCTCCTCTTAGAAAAATACCATCATAAGCCCACATATCTTTTATATTGATTCTGTAAAATATGTAAAAATTCTATTTGCAGTTTTCCTCGACATGTATCCTATACAAATATATTTTACCCTATAATAAAATGAATTTTAAAAAAAATTTGAAGATGAAGTCTGTCTGTCATCTGTGCAGTGTTCTACAATCTACACAAGTAAACCGATTATAATTAAATTTAGTATATGAGCATATTTTGGCCATTTTCTGGATTTTTTTCATTTTTTGTTGTTGATAATTTGTATATATATACAACAAAAACAAAAAAACGCAAAATTCAATTCTCTCAAAATTGGCTTTAATGATTGTTATCAAAATTTGTTAACATGTAGCCTCTAAGTAGCCAAACAATATTATTGGTCACCATATCAAAAAAAAAAAAAAAAAATGCCATTTATAAACTATAGGTAAAAACAAAAAATCGCTCATAGAGCTCTCTTATAAAGACATGATTTCTCAAATCGTCTCTACTGATTTCATTTAAAGTTTAGTAAAATTTGGACCCAAACCAATGTGGAAAATTGCAAATAATAAATAATTACTGTTAAATAATAATTTCCAAAAAATGAACCACCATCATTTAAATCTTGATTTCATCTTATAATATTTATGCTTAATTATACGATTTTATGCATTAAGACGAGTTTATCACACAAGTTGCGTTTAAAGTTTATTAAAATAATCTACAAAATCTAAAATAACGTCTAATACTTATTTCCACAACTGCAATTTTTGATGACAAATAGTTTTGTTTGGTTAGTATTTCAATTGTGAATGGGTGTGTGACAAAAGTACAAATTAGGTAATTTTATACTCTTTAAAGAGATAAGAGTCCATAACGTAGAGTTCTGAGCTCTGTAATAAATAGGCAAGAACTCAAAGTTTAAATGTTTAAAGAAAATGAGGGAGCTTGGAGTACTTGCAAAGGATAAAATGCTTACTTGGAATTGTACAGAGAACAACAGTGTGTTCTTTATTTAGCTTGAATCTAGGAACTGATAATTCTTTAGCGCCAATATTTTTTTTTTTTAGGTAGGATTTTAAAGTAAACACTGGTTTCATCTATGTTGTGAATTTCTTCCGGCTGAAGTCCTTCGTTTTTAACCAAGGCAATAAACTTGGGTGAACATTCAGGAACAACTGTCAAGTCTGTGATAATTGTTTACTAGTCATAAAACTTAAACGAGTCTCAGGTCTTTGTTTTCACCGTGAAAGACACTCAACACGAGCTGTGAACTCACCTTCATTTTCAATTTTAGAATGCAAAAGTAGCACTTTCTTTTTAAAAATTGGATCGTTAATTATGTTGTACCCTTTCAATGTTACTGCATGAACCAATACCAAAGAGCATCAACAGCTTCATTTATCTTTTTTTTTTAAACATTGAACGAGTAGTAAGTCCCTTATCCAATTCAATATGTGTGAAAAAATCATGAATACTCTTCCTGTTTTGCTGCCATCCATTCACAGTACTTTTACCAACATTACACTCATCACAAAATTGTTTCACAGATTTACCTTTACCAATTCTTAGAGACTTCTAGTCTCATTTCCTTAGTCACCACTAAACATTTCCATTTAGCATCACTCATTTAAAAAAATAGGAAAATCTCTTAACAATCTCTAACAACAAAATTCAAACCACTACTGTGCAGTAACTACTCAATAATAAAACACCGTCCCACACTACAACAGTTACAAACACTTTGTTTCCCATAGTCATTAGTTTCATGTTGTGACTTACTTAATAGTGTCTCATGTTTTCATTGGTATACAGCAGCTGTAAGGCTGGTTAAAGCCGCTGATTAACAGAGCTCACTGTATGTAGGAATGATAATGTTAAATATCTAGGGTGTTGTGCAATTCATAAGATTAAAACGGATAAAAATCATGCCAGACTGCTATATTTTTTAAGAGAATAGATATAGTAGGCTAAGACTGTTTATTTTTCTCTGGTTCCATAGAATATTCCATTATGACATTTCTTGTTTAAACGACACATATTACAGTACTATCTATCAGATTATATCTCAACAAAAGAAATTAGTAAGTATAATTTTATACTAATTTTTTATATATAAAAAAAACTTGTTAAATTTTTTAAAGAAATTAACTATCATGGTCTTTGTGTGGCCCAGCCAAGGAGCCCACTAAATAAAAACCATAATACGTATAAATTTGGATGTAATGGGAAGGGATTCTAAATAATAAAATATCAATTGGCACTTGCAATTTTGTTGAGCAGTGCAAGATTACGTAGAAGGGGGGAGAGACGAGGAGTGGAGGGCTTGAACCAGCGAGCCGAGAGAGAGTCTGTTCCAAGAGCCGCGAGAAGGAAGTTGAACGGCAGACCGCAACGGGACGAGGTCAGTCCATTTTCGGCCACGTGCTATCTAAATTACTCGGTATGATTTTCGGCTACTATTAAGGTTTTATCTAGCCGTTATGTCTTTTTTATAAATTATAATTAGGCCTATTTCTGTAATCTTCTAATTTGGCGCTAAAATAAAAGAGAACATTTAATTTAACTTGCGTTGCGTGCGTTCATTAGAGTCCTAATCCGACTCCTTGGCCCATCCTGACAAGATTCGGCTAAAGTGTACGCGGTCTCCAGCCAGCCGGAGCTTCCAGCTGGTCAAAAGAAGTGGAGACAGTCACATTTGTTTATATGCTATCTAAAAATTTCTCTTCCACAAATTTATTATGTAGTGTGAATAATATAAATATTCTAGTTTTTTAAACATCTTTTTAAAAATAATGTAAATACATCTACTGTTAAGAATATATAACTTTCTTCCAGGACAATTAAAAAACAATTTTACCAAGTTCAAACAAAAGTTATGTATGTCTGTTTCCCTAAATTAATGTTGAATAATTGAGTAATGTATAAATGGACTATGTATGACTGTATATCAATAGAATTAAAAAGCTATTATGTCAATTTAATTGTTAGAATGGGTTTAAATATTAATAAATATTAGTTACTGTGCACAATACATCAAGTTTATTATTCATTATTTATTACTTAACTTTATTGTTCATTTTAAAATTTTATTTCATTTACAGCTGATAATTAAATATTAACTTTTAAAATAATCAAACATCAAACAGATATTCCCTTTGATGAAGGGATATTTCTGCAAAAGCAATGTTCGAGTTAAGCTACTTTTAATTTATAGCCTACTGTAGTTTATAATACAAGTTGGTTTTTAATTAGAATGTATAAGTGTTTTGATTCTGTTTATTTGAAATAATTACTATTTGTGTTTTGGTTTTACTATTTGTAATAATATTTTGAGAATAATTTCTGTTGTTTGGTTTCAACCATAATACCAATAATCTCCCATGCCTTCTTTTTCTTCCCTTGCCTCTATAAACCTCTTTTCTTATTTCTGACAATGATATGACTAATCTGTTAGTAAAATTCAATGAGAAGAGATAAATTTTTAGAGTTAGCTAAACACAGGCATGGTGATGACAACACAAATCTAGATCAAAGTGACAAGATGAGTAGTTATGAAAGACAAATTTTGTAAATTCCCAATTGAGTGACTACTTATGAACAAAGAATTTCATTTTTATTAGTGTTAGGGTTGACAGAATGATAAAGTAAATAATCCTGTTACAATCTTTTTGAGCACTGTGGTGAATTCACAATAATGGTTTGAATATACCCCTAACCACAATCACTAGGAACAATAAATAAAACACAATTATTGTACTTTATTTTGTTTATTGCCCTAGTGATTGTGGTTAGAGCAAATTTGATTATTCAAACCATTATTTTAAATAATCCTGTGTCTATAATATATTTTGTGAATTAAAAATAATAGTAACTTTAAGAATAATACATAAAAAATAATGATTTAAACATAACCCTTTATGTAATACAACACTTTAATAATTTAAATGTACCTTCTTTTGTTTCAGCTCCTTCCGTTCTTACTAAATTTATTGTATATTCACTTGTAACCCTAGGAGTGACTAACTTTCACCCATTCATCAAAATTATGTGGTGCGCCAGGCCACGTCCACATTAGCATGTTCACCCCGGATCAGAGGAACAACCCCTCCAAACTAAGAAGTATGTAGAACTTATACAATAAAAATGATTTATATTTTCAATTATATGTGGTTATATATTTTATTACATTTACAAACCACATTGTGTTTAGTAAACTCTTAATGGATAAAATTTAGGTAATTTTATATATATTGGCTTCAGTTGGTACCTACTACAAAATAGCTTTGCTCGTTTTTGATTTTCAAAATTAAGATTTCGAGGCTAAGTGTCAAAGATATCAAATTTGAACTAGACAACTAGAAATATATTCTGTGAACATTAGATTTCAGCCTTGTTGGAAATCTAAATGAACCGACTACTGTTGCATATCAATGAAAGTTGTAACAGTTATAGAGGAACAAAACAACACAACCTTTATTTAAATAATTAATTATGTGATTTTTTTTTTTTTTGTAAATTATTAAATATGCTACCAACTCTATGAAATTTAAAAAAGGCTGTTTTTTTTTTTACTTTAATATACCATTATATCTAATACTTTGGAGTGTGTATTGTAATCCTAGTCTGAGCACATACATTCGTACCTCGGAACCACACAATGTTATTTTGAATGACACCATTTTAAAACATAATCTTTCACAAGAAAAACCAATGTAAATAGTTCGGAAAAATTGCAAAAGGCTTTATTTTCTATGCCCAATACTGTGTAAGAAAAAAAAAGACAAAATGTCAAATGATAGAGTTAAATAAATGGTGCAAAACATTGAATTAATCAATTGAAATACTAACCAAACATAACTATTTGCAGTAAAGAATGTCAGTTTGATACTTGTCTCAAAACAATTTAAATCAATCATGAACATTGTCTTAGATTTTTTAGAATATTTAAAATAATATTAATTTTTTTCAATAAATTCTAAACTTGTGCATAAACAAATCTTAACAACAAACTTAAGCAACAAAAACAAATCCAGAATGACTCTCGTTGTTGTGACTCACAGATCTGATTCTATGTTACAATTTAATTATTTGACTCTGAAAAGTTCCTTTACACAAGAAGTTTGCTCATCCTACTTGCAACTTTTTTGGATGCTCATCTGAAGTGTCAATTCTCCTAGGAAGCTCTTTCTCGCCTAGTCTTCCTGCAGCACCTTCATTTGATCAATATCAGCCCACTGACAGCATTTCCTCCCACCTAAGGGTTTATATATCATTTATAGCATCCATGACGTCCGCCTTGCTTACAAGGTAAGCAATTTCGTCAGTTTTCCAGGTCTGTCTCAATAACTGTTGTCATTCTGGCTTCTTAAAAGAACTTGGACTATATTTCAAACTAAAAATATCTTGATTCCTAAAGTTTTTAGTTAACTCAAGGGTTATTTTAGTTTTTGAAAATTATTGTTTAACAAAAAATTTTATTATTAGGAATTTTTAATACTGGTTTGTGTAAAATTTGAAATTATAATAATTAGCCTATACTGTTAGGATCGAAATAATTAGGCTACTTTGAGCACAATCTTCTGCCAATCCTAGCATTTTCTTAATATTTATATATGTCGATGAGTTTCTTCCATCTTGAAGACCTACTTGAGTACCAAAGTGGGCTTCGAAGATGCAGAAACTCCGAAATACATTGACAAATATAAATAATAAGATGCTATAATTGGTATAAGATTATAGTCAAACTAGAATGATATCTGATGTTAAGAAATTATGTTTTATTATAGCTTCTTGGCAGTTTTTGTTTGTTTTTACTGATAACTCATTAACCAGCTGTTTTGGAGTCTGAAAATTCCTTTGCTGCTGTGGGATTTACTGAACGTTTTTCCCCACAAACTCCAAGGCAATGAACTCCATGTCTTGTTATCCATTGTGAGAGCCAACCATCGCTGGCTACAAACTGTCCACCTTCTTGAAGTTTAGAATGCAGGATGGCTGCTTTAGCTTTCAAGATTGGCCCACTTATTGGTGTACCTTTTTTACATTCATGTGCTAAACACAACCATAGAATGTCATCCACACATTCATTTTTGGGTTTTTTGAGAGTACAAAGAGTTTTTAGTGTTTTATCACCTTCAACTTCTGTACAGAAATCTTCTATGGCTTTTCTAATTTTGCACCAATCATACACTGTGCTTTTACCCACATTAAGATTGTTAGCAACACTCGCCACAAATTCACCTTTGTCTAACCATTCTAGCGCATTTAATCTTTGTTCCATAGACACAAAATTACGTTTCCGTTTGACGCTCATCGCAAAGAAACTATACAAAACACTAATAAATATAAATTATATCCATACTCTTACAACCAAAAATATATACTGTACAGTGGAACAGTACCGAAGGGTAAAAGTTTTACACAATAACGTCAAACGCACATCCGCACAGTAGCAAAAAACTAGCGATACTGAACAGAAAACTAAAAAAACTAGATCTAGAGCGCTAGATAAGCAGATTATGACTTGTTCGTTTACGGTGGCTCCAGACAGAGGGGTACAGTGTGTGCATGACTCATACACAGGTGGCTGTCTGAACCATTCGAAGTAAGAATGAAAAGGATAGGATTCGAACGAGATGGAATCTACTGTAGTACCTTCCCAGACCTATGTCCTTAATTAGATCTGGCTAAGTAATATTTGTTACTGCCCAAACCATTGTTTCAATACTCTTAATTCTAACAACATTCTAACATTATGATGGCAGTTACGATGCATACAACTGTAAACCATACCTACACGTAGGTTGAGCTGGATTTTGTACTTTTATATTTCTTATTTTCTACTAAACTAATGTATTTTGGTATTTCAAAAGTGTCTTCCGATATTGATAATTATGCACTGAAGCTTGCCTTAAAATTTCATTAAGATAAGGTGGTCGGTAGGCTAGTAATTTCATTTTACTACCTAGCTTATTATTTTTTTTTTAATGATATCAAATTAGGTGTCTCCAGACTCTTTTGAAGTACCTCAATAAATTATATACTATATAATAATAAATAAAAAAGTACGAAATCCAGGTTTGGTTAGTTATTACGAATGGAAATCCTGCTCTGATTATGTCTACATTATTCAAGTTAGTATTAACACATATTATTGTTTTATTAGGTCTAGCTAGAATATATATATATATATATATATATATATATATATATATATATATATATATATTTTTTTTTTTATGCTATAATATGCATGTGATATAATAGACCTAATAAATTAAGCGATCATACATTCACTAATTTGACGGTAAATATCGGTTGTACCTCATTCTCCAATTTTTCTATACAAAATTATGAAAGCAAAGTATTTACCTTGTAATCAAAGGATCAGATCATATTATTTGTCGCAATAAACGTTTCAAGTCCCAAAATCCATTTCTTCACTTTTAAATAACACATAAAAAACAAGGGAATCTAGCTGTTGTTAGGTTAAATACAGCTCTGATAACGAAAGACTATGTCTTCAAGTGTCATCGCACGATGTTTATTATTAATAATATTAAATATTATTTGTCCTGACCGTGTGAGGTTAAATATCACTATGCTGTATGAGTACATAGTTTATCATGATGCGAACTAGGTCTCGGCAGGTCACTGACTGTATATATATATATATATAGACCTTCCCAGACTAGTAGTTAATTTACTAGATCTCAAAGAGCGATGTGAGATTCAACAATCGATCATACATTCAGTGACTTGATGAATGTAGTAATTAGTATTAACGTTGGCATTCCTAACCTAAGTAGCTGGATTTCGTACTTTTATAAATTTCATTTTCTATTAAACTAATGCATTTGGGGACTTGAAACATTTATTGCGACTAATCATAAGATCTGATCCTTTAATTACAAATTAGACTAAATAAATACTTTGTTTTCATAATTTTTTATATAAAACTCAGAGGACAAAGTACAGCCGATATTTACCAATTTGACTAACATAGTCATAAATATTAACATATGCATTCATAATCTGAGCTGTATTTTGTACTATTTTTATATTTATTATTTTTTACTAAAGTAATGTATTTTGGTAGTTCCAAAATGTTTGGCAACACCTAATATGATCTCATTTTTACAAAATAAGGTAGGTAGTAAATGATTTAAACGATTTTCTTAATTAAATTTTAAGGCAAGCTTAAATGCATAATTACCCCGACATTAAATTTGATCTAATTCTTTCAAATTAAGGTAGGTTGTAAACGATTTCGTGATATTTCGCCACTTAATTCAAATGGCAAGTATACTACACATTTACCTCTTCTATATCATCTAGATTGTGAAGCGTAAGATTATTATCTTTTGTGTAATGATGAAATGCCCAAAGATTGAGAGTGGGTATTTAGGAAACCTTAAACTATTATTTTGAATTATTCTGGTAATTGCTTACAATTACTTACTTTGTCACCTCTAACTTTTTTAATATGAAATTGTGCAAAGTGTCTTTATTTTCGGTAATCACTATAAACTTACTTAAAGTTAGCTCACAATTGTCGCACAGAAACGGATTGAAACCAGAACACGACGCCATTAGAACTGACCCATCCACCAGCCCAAACCTTTCGTATGTTTATTTAAGTTAATAATGCTTACTTTACGAGATAATTATATAGGGTATCATGACAGGTTTGGCCAGGTAGCTATATATATATATAACCACCTGGCCAAACCTTTCATAGGTAAACGGATTGAAACCGGAACACGACACCATTAGAACTGACTGCAAAGGACCGCTTCATACCGCAACATTGATAAGACATTGACCCTGTGTAACTGGTATTTTCTAGTTGTTTCGGGCCTTCAAACATGTTTATCTGTCGTTTGTAGTCCATTGTTGATAACATATCTAAATACTAAAGAAGTTAGAGGTGACAAAGTAATTGTAAACACTTACCGATTATCTTTCATCGGAACATAGGTATATAGCTATTACAAAAGTTAACTTAGTCAGTCATATGTTTTTAACTCATTGTAAAATATAAGTCACAAGTGAGAATAATATTAGATATTACCTTCTTTGCATTATGTCACTTCATTGTTTGCATAGATTATAATGCTCGACATTAAATTTGATCTAATTCTTTCAAATTAAGGTAAGTTGTAAACGATTTTGTGATAATTCACCACTTAATTCAACCAGCAAGTATACTACACATTTACCCCTTCCATATCATCTAGATTGAGAAGCCCGAGATTATTATCTTGGATTATCTTTCATCGGAACATAGGTATATAGCTATTACAAAAGTTAACTTAGTCAGTCATATGTTTTTAACTCATTGTAAAATATAAGTCACAAGTGAAAATAATTATAAATATTACCTTGCTTGCATTATGTGACTTCATTGTTTGCATAGCTTATAATGCTCAGCATACATTGCAAACAAAGAAGTCATGCGACAGAAACAAGATAATATCTATAGTTGGTCATATTGTTCAGCTTGTCATAACATGAATATAGGCTATTGTTAACTCTTCATAACATATTCATTGTTAACTTTCTAATGCCAACACAAGTTTTCATTTGTCTGAAACAGCTTAGTAGTTAGAAAAAACACCTTTGATGGAAAAGTGTGCTAGCATCAAAAAGGGTAACAATTATAAAGAGGTCTCTGTTATTAGAAGACTGTTGAACAATATGAAAAACTAATTGTACGTTAACTTTCTTAATAGGCCTGTATATGTTTCCGTGTAATGAAAGTCTGAACGAATAATAAGTACCCAATTCAACTAGCTGATTTTCATATTTACTAGAATATTAGGATAAACCAAGAGCCAAATATAAACCTAGGATTTAAATATATAACATAAATTAAAGTATAAATATATAGATTTAAAGAGAATTACAATCTTTAGATTTTAGAGATATATTTGACTAAAACATACCTGATTTTGTGTTTGCCAATTTATATTGCTCAATACGTTTGCTCATACAAATAGGTTAATAACAATAATAACAACTTCGATAAAAATAACACACCATTAACTATATTGTGGACTTTAACAACTAATTAGCATTATAACTTTCTATTTGATAAATATTTTCCAAAAGTCTTATAATCCAATAACGTAAAATCGAAAGCATCACAATCAGCCATCAAAAATTACCATTCTCCACTCACCACTCACCAGTAAACACGAACAGAGTCGTCGCGGCGTCGCCTACAAGATTAATTTACTACAGGCCACAGGCGTTTTTGTTTTCGAAGATTTAGCATAAAAATCACGTAGTTACTAATTATGTATAATAATTTTATTCTCTTTTCTTCAAAAAGGCTAAATTTCAAAAAGTATGGACACTATTTCTCATATGAAGCCATTTAATGTCATTTAAAACTTTCGCAGACATAATTTGAATAAATACTGTACAGTTTTGTAAAGTGTACAGTTTATTATTTTCTGGGTATCAAGTAACAAGTTAGTCATCATATTATAACATGAATGTACATGAGTTACGTTTCTACTGTTTGCATGGCCTATTAGTGTTGTTTTTGTGTTATATTCTTCTTTTTTTTTTAAAGGGTTATAACAGTTTTACTATTGTTAGTCAAATATGCGGGATTGTCCAAAGTTTTTTTTTATAAGGCGGATATTTTTGTTTATGAATAATTTTTTTTGTCCAAAGTCCGATGTAGTTGAAGTTTCAGAATTAGTTTATAGATACAAATACAGTGGGGAGGGGGGGGGAGAAAGAGAAATTTCGTTGTACAAATCTATTACGTATAAACCGTTATAGTTTATATATTTTTCTTTTACAAAACTTCATTAGAAAGTAGTAAAAAAGTATATAAATTAACAATAAAATGATTTTTTTTATATATATATAAGTAATACATATTAAACCGTTATTTTTGAATTTCGCTAAACACATTTCATTTAAATGAAAATCCATACCTCAGGGTCATTACTCATACCTCATTACCTCATACGTTATCTTACTGGGTCATTTGAATAATAATGTAGATTTTGCAGTTCGGTGAGAAGTATAGGTAAATACATGGAATTATTAGATTTTGGTCCAAATTGCTAAAAGAAGAAGATGACAATTGGTTTTGGTCTCAAATTTTATAATAATGGTCAAAAATAGTCTTATTTGAAACACTGATTTATAAATTTTCTGAGCTTAGTTTGACATAAATGTGTTTTATCCTAAAATCTTTAAAATAATCTTAATTTTAAATGTTTGATTTTATTAAAACTTGTTTTATTTAGTCAATTATACAAAAACTGAATTAGAATTTAACATTGGTATTTTACCTAATTAATTGGAAAATAAATTTTTGACCATATAAATAATGTTTCTTTATGTTAAAACATTTCCCTTAATATAATTTTCTGAAGAATCCTACTAATTAGGTAGGCCGTGAAAACAATATTCCACAACTGACAACATCAGCTGTTTAATTGTTTACGTGACGGGATATAAAAATACAAAAACAATTGAATAATTCTGTTTTTGAAAAGGCAGGAGTAGGTTAAGTGTCGATTGTAGTGTTGCAAGTGTTTTAAAAGACGACATGGATATTAGGATAGGAATAGATAACGGGAAATCAAAAAGTTATAGTGAATTAAACCAACCAACTAGCCCAGAAATTAAAATTTTATACTATGACATAAGTAACTTTAGTCAAACAAATCAATTTCTCTTGTGTTGTACTGGTGTTTTTGTGTTTTATTTGATCTATGGATATCTACAGGTTAGTATAAGTAGATATTACATCTGAGTATTCTTAAGGGATATGTTAGTATTCCTTAGGCCTTAAATACTTAAAATGCAAATTTTAATATCTTTATCTCAATTTTGTCCAAAAAATAAATTATGAAATAGGCTTTAGTCTCATGTCTACTGTCAACCGTCAACCGTTATTCCACCTTTAAGAAACTAAATGGAGACACCATATTGTTTGAAAATTAAATGTTTGCACAGTAATAAAGAATAAATTACTTTTAAGTGAAATAAATAAAAACTCCATAGGCCTACTCTAGTTTTATTTTTTAAGACCCACTCTTTAGGATACATGAATGTAATAATGGATAGAATACAAGAATACAATCTTAAATAATAAGTAAAGGTTTTCATAGACAAATAATAGTGGTAATTGTTACAGCGAGCTATATCAACATTTTCCTTATTAAAATATTGTTACTTTTTAAATCAATGATTCTATGCTAGCATACTCGTATATCCTATATGTTGAGAGAAACATGTTTAGAAGGTTAAATTAGGAACAAATTAGGTTCAGTTAAGTTTAGGTTATTCTTGCTACCACTAATACATGTTTGTTTACCAAAAACTTCAGCAATATATTAAGTGAGGTCAGGTTATGTTATGTAATCAAATAGACTCACAAAATTACAATGTTTTAGTCCCAGCCAAGATTTAAGCTTCCTAAGAATCATAAAATGGTTCTGGGTGACATAATCGTTACCTCTGCGGTGGTGGGGAAAAGAGTGTTGAGTTAAAGTAGCCGTTTATAGGTTAGAGTTTCACACTCACACAACCAGTGTTCAGCTGTTTCTTTATGTGCCAGGCTCGAAGCAGCATGAATCTACTGCTGCATTTCCCATATGTTTTAGTTGGTAATTCACTGAACAGTGTCCGGACAGTAGGCCAATAATCAGCCTAAGCTCCCTTCTAGGCCAGTAATTTTTTGCCTTTGTCTTAGAATAGACTATAAACTTTTTGGCTTGTCTTAGACCATGGTAGTTGGTCCAATACTTGATCTTTTTATCTTGTTCCCAGGTTTCTATGATATTATGAAGATATGTTTTAGGCACCCTGAAGAATGGTTCAACAAAATCAGCCTCTGTGCCTTCCTTGGCAAGGTGGTCCGTTTCTTCATTTCCTGGTGTACCTTCATGTCCTGACACCCAAAATAAGGAGACTTTGTTGTTTGTTGCTAATTGATTAATCACTTGTAGACATTCTCAGTGGTTGTACAAGTACTCATAGCACCTAGGCAAGCCTGCCTTTGAAGCTTTTTTTGTCGTAGATTTTTGTTCCGTTTTTGGCAACCATATTTCCAAAGCATACGACCAGTTTTCCATCTGTGGTATTTATCTTAGTGGTATCCTCAGTCTTTATCTTAGGTGATAATAGGACTATTTGTCATGAAGTAGCCTAAATCACTTTTAAGATATCCATTCATGACTTTTTAAACTTCATTCAAATTATTTCACATTTCAAAAATTTACAGACTGAAACATTATGTCCATGCTTAAATTTTCTTCTGTTAAAAATAATTGTGTAGTTTCTTTTAGCTGGTAAATTAATTGTAGAACTGAGGGCATCCTTTTGGTAAAGTGGTTACCACTCTTGCTTGGCAAAGGATAAAAAAAAATTGGTTTCAATTCCAACAGAGGCCAAATAATTTAATGTGGCCTTTCTACAATAGATATATTTGGGATTGCTGTAAGCCGAGGCTATCTCAATATTAGTACAAATTAATTTCTACAAATTTAGTTATGTAGCCTATAACTTCAATCTGGAGTCTTTAATTGAACCACAACATTTATGACTGGAATTTATTCACAATTAAAAAAAAAAAAAAATTATAATTATTATCATCTTTTTAAAAGAACAATAGCGAGCGAATCTATCTGATGAAGAGTCCAGGAAGGAATTAAAATGCTCGTTAAAAGATGGACTAAGTTCATAGAAGTAGGAGGGGATTATGTTGAAAAGTTATGCTACTACTTTTTTTTTGATTTTAAAAATTTCACTTCACTTATTGACTTACCCTGTTATATAGCCATGTTTTAATAACTTCTGTTTATAATTTTCAAAATGTCATCCTACTAATAATGAATCTAATTTGTATGGTAATACAGTAAATGTCCGTATTACCAAAATTTATTTTTTGTCATTTTACAACAAAAATATTTTGGTTCCAAGATTGGTAATTCGAAACAACTCTTATAAAAGGAGAATTTGAGGGTTTATGCTAATAGTTGTTTATTTGGCAGCAATATATAATCTGCATTTTTTAAAGTACAAGCAAAACTTCCCGACTTTAGAAGATAAATATATTTTAATTAAATTTAATGGACTATTCTATTAGCTCCTTTATGCAATGATCTATATATTTCTAACATATATATTTTTTTCTAGGAGTTAATATTTACATTGGATGGTTTCAAACCATATGGATGGTATTTGACATTGGTTCAATTTGGATTTTATTCAATTTTTGGGTTTCTTGAGAGCAACATGAAAGGAAGAACAAAAAGACAGTAAGTATACTGATAATCAGTTATTTTATTTGTACGGTACGTTTGTTGTTAGTTTGTCCTTGTGCCTGTTTTCTGATAAGTTATAACACTCATTAACATCATATTGTCAGAATTAAATTTCAAATTTGTTTTCCCAATTTAATATTTACATATTAAAAGTATTTTTGTTTTAATTAACTTCTTAATCATTATATTATATTTTTCTACATTTGGGAAGCAGGTTGACATAATTAGCATAGGTCCATTTATCCTGCTATACCTCATTCTTAGTAAAGTATCACAAACAGAGGTGCATAGTCAGAGCCCAATTCTAATGTTGAATTTTTAGTGTATTTTGTTAGTCCCCTTCTTCAACAGTTCAACGAGTATAAAGTAAAATGATGTTAAGACCAAAAAAATCCTCTTATATAACACTACTTTATAATTTAGTTTTGCTTTAAAATATTTTTGTTTCATTCCATTTCGTAGCCTATGGGTTAATGTAAAATTAATGAATTAATTAAAAATTTTATATATTTTCCATTAATCTTTATTGGAGTCGAAAATTTCAAACCTACAAAAAGTATAATTTTTTAAACTATGTAGATTTGTATTTTTTTTCTGCCTTCAAGTACCTCTCAGTTATGTAGTATAAAACCATTTCCATACTAAAAAATCACTCTATGTAGTAGGTTGTGCCAAATTTATTTCTTCTATTTGTTTTTAAAATTAATGTAGAATCAGAAATAACTTTATTGTTACATTAAAAAAAGAGTTTACTTTAAATCTATTATTTTAATAAATTCCCATCTCCTGATAATATAACCTTAGAATTTCCCAGGTTAACATTGATTGAAATTATTCTCATAAATATAATCTAATCATATTATTTTAAAAATCCCTAATTCATCATTCCTATGACATTAGAATTTGATTACCACTATATTAAGAGTTCAACCATGGTCAATATTATATATTAGCTGATTAGGCTGGTATTGCCTGAATTTAAACATTTGACGATAAAAATTGTATTTTGTATTGTAGACATAGTGCTTAGATTTTACATAACATTATTAAATGATTTATTTCAAATGGCATTGTTTAAGTTTTTCTGGTACATCCACTTACTGCTGAGCTAAATTCTTTAATGGTTCTGATTCCCATTTTTTTTGTTGTATATGCCATATAACCTAAATTTGAATGTTGAATTTTTGAAAATAGGCCTTCTTAAATCAAATTTTTGCTGAAGTATCAATTTTAATGACACGAACAAATGTATTAGTCAACATCTCTCCAAAAATCCTAATATTGGTGTTGTCAGTTTCAAAGTGAAGCTGAACCGTAGATGTCGTTTTAGACATTGCAAGTCTCAAAGTTTGTCTTATTGAATGTAATTAAAATTATGTGAAATATTTTTAGTCTTAATAAAACCAATGTGCCAAATCGTACAAAAAATAAAATATTTGCCAGAAAATTAGAAAATACCAAAATCAACACTCATCTTTTACAGATGACTATGTTAAATACTTCTGATTTCATCTTTATCTCACCCGTTATTGTTGATTAAATAATATTATAGTTATAATTACAAACCCATGTTTATACTTCACTTAAATAGTTCTGTTTACTGAAACAAATCCATTTATATAAATACTGTATAGACTATATTTTGTGCATAAATTTTTAGCACATGATATATACTACATTTATGTAATTGTTATTTCGAAATCCGAGTTGATGATAAATGAGTGGTAAATAGTGAGTTTTTACATGTTTTGAATTTTGTAGTTATATGAAATTAAAAATTGAAATAGTCCTGTTCATTATTCAGTTAAGCATGTACAGTTATCTACAATCTTCTTATTCATTATAACTCTGCATCTGATAATTTTAATGAACCAATAAACTACACTAGTTAACTACTAGTTTCTATTGTTTCTGTGAATAATTAAATACTGTAAATGATATAGTTCTTTTTAATAATAAATAAAAATTATATAGCCTACTTTTTACGATACTAGTTCACTTTATACAGTAGTTCAATCAAAACACAATTCCACTTCCTTATTTCACACAATCTGTATAGAGTTAATTTTTTGTTATTCTAATAAGGAAACGAAATGTTTAAAATCAATGTTTTTATTGTTATTTTTTATGGTAATTGACAACTGTATTTAATTCCATTGATAAAATATGACAAATACAAGTTTTCAACACAAATAGAGTAGGTGACATTTAAATTGAACGCAGTTGAGTCATCAACAGGAGTGAAATGAGTAGAGGTCAGTGGACCGATTCACCAACAATAAGTAGTTCATCAAGTAAAGGTCATTGTTACTTAAAGATGAAATTATTTAGCAATATAGAATTATTATGAAGGTTATCCACTAAAACTTCCATATAGAAAGCCTGATTAACTGTCTGACCCTGTATTAGGAAATGATTAAACGTACACAATTTTCACAAATATATACACTTTATATTATAAACACTGTTGCTTCAAGAATAAATGATTTATCTCAAAATTATGTTCTTCAACTGAAGAAGAAAATTAAGGAATTTACAAACTTTTCACTGGCTGTTGACGAGAGCACCGATACTGTTGATACAGCTCAACTTGCTGTTTTTATACGAAGTACCGGTATTAACAGTAACTTTGAAATAACTGAAGAACTATTAAAGTGTGTTCCATTGACAGGTACTACAACAGCAAATGATATTTATT
This sequence comes from Aphrophora alni, assembly GCA_963513935.1. Lineage (NCBI taxonomy): Eukaryota > Metazoa > Arthropoda > Insecta > Hemiptera > Aphrophoridae > Aphrophora > Aphrophora alni. The sequence continues at coordinate 84,426,722 of OY740773.1, forward strand.
CTGCAATTGAGCATTTGATATCAGAATATGAACTCGACTGGAATATACTTAGCAGCACAACTACGGATGGTGCTCCTGCCATGGATGGCAAACATTTGTGCGTTGTAACTAAATTAAAACAGAAAACATCAGGGAGTTTTGTGGGATTTCACTCTATAATTCATCAGGAATCATTGGCATCCAACCATTTAAAAATGGACCATCTTATGCAACCTATAATTAAAATAGTAAATTTTATAAGGAGGAGAGGACTAAATCATCGACAGTTTTTACAAGATGTGGACGAAAACTTTTCTGATGTCCCTTATTTCACCGAAGTTTGTTGGCTCATTCAAGGAGTAGTTTTAGAAAGATTTTTTGCATTACGTGACCCTATTCAAGCTTTCATGTTAGAAAAAGGCAACCCATTTGATTATGATAATGACTGGTGGGTTGATTGTGCCTTTTTAGAAAAAGAAAACATCAAATATTGTAAGGTTAATTTCATTGGAAACACTAGTTATAAAGTTGGAAATTTAATATCTAATAGATATCATTATAAACCTGTGTTTTATTGCTCTAGAAATATAGGAAAATTAATTATTAACAATAAGGATAAGAGAGATAGTTTAGAAAATAGTGGTGTGTATAAAATTTCTTGTAATTATTTCAATTGAGAATACATAGGTCAATCCGGAAGGTCAGTTAAGAATAGAGTTAAAGAACATGTACACAGTTGGAAGTATGGCAAATCTAACTCAAATTTTGCACATCATTTATTAGACACAGGACATAATTTTAATCCTAAGTTAAACGTTAAACTTCTGCATATGGAACAAAAAAGTAGGAAACTCAATAACCTGGAATGTTTAGAAATCAATAGATCAATTTTAAAAAACCATACTTCCAACTTAAATGAACAAATACCTCTTAACTCATCACCACTATTGAGACCTATTATGTAACCTTTGTTATCTAAAACACCCCCACTTCCATCCCACAGGTTAGATCATTGACCTTTCTTTTGTCATTTCTCAACCCCTTTACTCTTCTAATCTTTCCTTTTGTCTCACATTTTTAGTTTAGACTTGTTTTGTTTTCAATTTAGTTGCTTGAAAATGCCTAACGGCAAAACATATGTCACAATTAAAGCTGTTTTGTGGAATTAAATAATCATCTCATTATCTCAATAACCATATATTATACTATAAAATTAAATAAATAAAATGTTATAATAATTCAGTACATTTTTTTAAATTTGAATCTGGCCCGCCTACACATTCTAAATTTAATATATGGCCCTCTGCAAAATTGAGTTTGACACCTCTGATCTAAATGCTTGATCTTTTCATTTTTCACTTCCCATATTGCACTCAGCTGTCTTTGTCCTTCCCTTCCACATTTATAACAACTCAGCCGTCCTGTCTATACCCATACACTCCACTGCTCTATGTCCATAATTCCAACACTTTATTATAATTATTCTTTCTTCTATCCTGGCTCTTATAAATTCTATTTTTACGAATTTGGTTTCTAAGAGGATCTCTACAGCTGGGTCATTCACTTGAATTGTGACAGTTCACATTGTAGTGTTTCATAATACACGCTACACAAGCATATATATTTTTTAGCACAAGGCTTTCGTTTAAACAGCATCAAAGTTTCGCTTGAAATTGCTGTAGTCATGTGATGCGCAAGGAAACAAGTAAAGTTCAGACGTAGTCTCAACCTTTAAGAAAGGTTCTCATAATATTCGAAGTTTAAACAAAAATTCAAAATTCACCATGTCACAAGCCTGTCATTAACTCGTTAATTAATGAGATCAATCTTGCCAACCATGCAAATGGTGGCTTTAAACTTAAGATACAAATCATCCTAGCTATCGCCGAAGATGGTTAACCTTACATGTAAAAGCAACCCTTCTAGGCAAAACATTTTTTCACTCTTATAGTATTTTATAAATTCAAACCAATCAGCGGTATGAAATGAGTTTTCTGTAGTTTAACAAAATCGTTTAATGTAATTTTCCAACTATAAAACTATTGTAATTTAACTTAAAAATTTTAATTACAAAAACTTACTTATCGTAAGAACTGTGTTTTGTGTCTGGAGTCTGATAGTAATTAAGCAACTCCTCAAGTATGTTGTGGAACTCACCTTGATCCATGATGTCTATGTTATCTGCATAGCCTTGTGCATATCCTCCCGCCCCATTGAATCTCCTAGGAGGCTGTCTACAACCAAGCCCCACAGTATAGATGAGATAATTCCCTCTGCAAACAATCTCTAGAACCTCATGGCCTAGGGAGGATTGCACTTGCCTACTGCAAAGCATAGTGTCTATCCAACTACATAAGGTACGATCGACTCAGCAACCTCATACTGTTTTAACTATTACATCATATATGACGTGAAAAACATTTTCAATGTGTAAGAAGGTGTACATTGTCGTCTCTCTTAGCCAAAGTGACCTCAATCATGCTTGTTAGATGGTGTTGAGCGGATTCACAGGGTTTCCGTATGTATCTGCCAATCAGTCTTTCAATGTTTTCAAGATGAACGAGGTAAGACTAATCGGTCTAAGGGTTTTGGGATGGGTGTGGTCTGGACAACCACGATTTGGGATAAAAAACATTCTGCTGACTATCCAGGCCTGTGTTATATAGCAAATGCTATGCTAGCTCTGATGATGTTCCAAAGTGTGACAAAAAGGCAGTTTTTCCCAAAACAAACTCATCAAGTGAAATCAATGCTCATTTGTTTCTTCGATGGGAGAGGAGTTGTCTATTTAGAGTTTGTTTCACACGGTCAGACATAAATATACACTTGATCTTGGCTTGAGAGAAACGTAATATTAGGAAATGATTAAACGTACACAATTCTCACAAATAATATTGTAAATATATAAAAATAAATGGGGTTACAAATATTGATCTGATTAATTTTAAAATTGACACTGTTTAACATTAAGAATTTATTTTAAAAAATGTTCAGCTAGGGCGCCAGGAAGCTTATAGCTTACCAATTTTGAAAAAATACAAATTTACTTTAAGTTAAATTACTCTCAGGGTCGTGTTCCTTTTCTAGGTGTACTATTCAGTGGTTTTTGGTAAATAAAAAATCCTTATTTGATTTCCTGAAACTAAACATTCTTTATTGATTTACTTTTTAGCAAATACATCAATTTATTAATAATTGTTTTAAACATCCTATCTTTAATTTTGATATTTATATTTTGCCTTTTTATTTGATTCAAAACTTTAAAACTTTACTTTAAATCCTGAGTTGCAACTTCTAAGAAAAAATTACTCATCAATATGAGTTGAATAGACTTATTTCCTTTTTAACTATATTTTAAATTAATTTATCTCAAACAAAAATTTATTAGTTTCTTATAGGCATCTTTGAATTTTTTAAATTGCTAAGAAGTTATATAATATAAAAAAAAAAAATGTCAAAAAATATTAAACTTACAAATAATATATCAAACAGTAATAAATCAAAATGTTTATACAACATATCATTTTTTAGCACTTTGTAGTACCTGTTACCAATTTGCTATTGTGTAGAAGATTGTTCATTGCTGTCTGCTGATTTTGTGAACTTCCTGATGAAACCTCCTTAACAGTTTTCCTAATATTCATAATGAAACTTTGTCTTTCGAAATCACCATTTAAACGCACATTGTCCAATTTGTACTGAAAGTTACGTCCGGAAACATCGTCTCTAGAGTCAACAAACTACGTCCAATTACCTCAAACTCCCTCTCACAACTATTCAACATTAATTAAAATGTTCTCCGTTTCAAAAATCACTCAAGCAAAATCTTTTAACAAAAAATATGTCTGACAAAAAGTCAGATGCCATCTTTCAACTGCCAGCCTCACTAGATCTCACAATTTAAGCGTCCTTTTTAGATCTACTAAGTCAGCAAAACCAAACATACTTTGGTTGCATACATGATGCATATACTTTGCACCACGGACACTACTTAAACCATCCATATAACAACATGTCCTGTCTATTCTCACAACACAATATATCACTTTAAAATTTATTATACATTACAACTAAAATTTTATACCTTAAATTAATATTTTGGAAATCTATATTAAATTTTTTATTGCCCTTATTTTAATATTATTTTACAGTCATTTATTTGACTCACGTTGTCTTTTATCTAGACCAATTATAAATCTCCCGATTTATTTTCATATTTCAAATCTTAAAACAACCATTTCTTTAGTATCAAAGTTTAAAGTTAAAATTTAAGGATTACAAATATATACACTTTATTTCAGACGCGTTTAGACGACAATGTTGTCATCATCAGTGACAGTTACAAAGCAAAATTATAACTAAATCAGAGAGGGTTACAGCTAACATTTATAGTATCCAGTAAGGGGTGTGTCTATATTTCATATTCATCAATGACGATGCGATGTTATAAGTTTGAGGAAGAGACGGATGGAAGGAGTTGGAGTGCATCCATGTATAAGTGATATGATGTGATATTTACAATTAACAAAGTAAAGGTGAAAATGATAACAGAATAATAGAGTCATAACGATGTTTAAGACTTTTTTCTTATAAATAGTCATTACGCTATGTATTCTGTTACATTATTTTATGAATTTATACTTATGTAGATGTGTAAACTTTAGGTTTAAGATATTTACATCGTTATGACTATTATTTTGTTATCATTTTCACCTTTACTTTGTTAATTATAAATATCACATCATATCACTTATACATGGATGAACTCCAACTCCTTCCATCCGTCTCTCCCCTCCTACTTATAACATCACATCGTCATTGGTGAATATGAAATATAGACACGCCCCTTACTGGATACTATAAATGTTAGCTGTAACCCCTCTCTGATTTAGTTATAATTTTGCTTTGTAACTGTCACTGATGATGACGACATTGTCGTCGAAACACGTCTGAATTAAACACGCTTTTTTAATTCCGGGTAGTTTTCCAAACTCTTGAAATGTTGTGTATAAAATGTAAGAGCGTTAACCTCTTTAAATTTTTCTTTCAAAATACTGTTCGATTGAAGATCTATCAACTCCATTTGCAAATGAACTGGTGCCTGTGAAGCTTCAAAATCGAATGGATTGTTGAAAATTGGGAATTCCATTTCATTCATTTTGTGGAAGTCTTCAAAACGATTGTTAAATTCCGTGATCAGATTTTGCAGAAGTTGAGAATATGTAATATTTATAAATTTAGGACCTTCTACGGTTCATTTATAAATATTATCAAAAAAAATATGAATTTAATTTTGCTATATTTAAAATTTGCACAGCTATTATGGGCGCCAGATGAATTAACATCAATTTAGAAAAGTATTTGAATTATTATTAAAAATATCTCGGGTCACAAGTTCTTTTTAAGACGTACTTGGCATGGGTGATTAAAGAAAAATTCCAAGTTTTATTGCTGAAATTGTACATAATATTTTTTATTCATTAAACATCCTACAATTGTCATCAACAAAATCAAATGTTACAATTAATAATTATCATCTACATTTAAAAAGAAAATCTTTATTTTTACTTTTCCTTTCAAATTTTGAATCAACTAGAACTTTATATTTTTTATATTTTCTTTTTAAAAATGTTGCAACATGAAATTAATTCATAAAATTTAAGTTACTTTATAGTTCTCTGAAGGAGATTTTAATTTAAATAATGAAAGTTTAATTTTTATTTATTTTTCTTAAAATATTCTCTAGGAGATTAAAATAACCAAACATATATAGCAAATAGTTTAAAACATAATATAAATCCTTAATCTAAAAATTAACATAGGGCGTCTATACCACGACACCAATTATATAAAAAAAATTGTCTGAAGTAACGAACTCTGACGTCCAGTAACTTGGAATATTCTACGATCGCTGTTTTCTGAAACGTCCATGTCTCGTGTAGGTGCACAGTCCTCTAACAATGTTTTATTAAGCTCGTTCATAGTGAGTTTATGGTTTTTTAAAGAATGTTTGTCTTAATAAAAATTTCACCACCCGGAACACGATCTGTTTCTAAGTCGCGTCTGGAAAACATAGTCTCTTGTAACTAATACGTCAGCTCTTATAGTTAATAATTCTTTGTCCCTTTTCTTACTAATCTTAAAAAACACGAGTGTTCCTTAAAATATTTGTATTTATTGTCCAGTCATTAACAAATATACAAATGTCTCACTGCGTCTGTCTATCGTCCACGGTGAGTTTTTTTTGTTCTTTATTATTACGACATTGTCACTTAAAAACACTCCTTATCACTGTTCTAACCTTTTGCACACGTCTAATCTCTAGCTAAGACTCTATAACACATCTCACCTCCTCAACACTTCTACTAAGACTGCAAAATTAAATACATTACATTTTGAACAAAACTTTATATACCAACTTCTCTAGGTCTGATCTCCTCAGATCCCATACTAAGACTGTTGAAGCCACGAGATTATCATTCCCGCTCCCTCCAAAAAACTCCTCGACACATCAATTTATAATTAATTATTCATTTTCACATCTACATCTTTTTCTATTAAAACATTTATTATAAAATCATATTAACACTATTTATTACATAAAATTATTTTCTTGGATGTTTTTTACTAATAGTTTACGGCATTCCTTGATTAAATTTACTACATCTGTATGCGCCAAGAACCAATCAGCTTCTTTGACCTATATTCCTCAGAGCCAATCACGCCGCGTCTTTTAACCCTATTATTTACTATGTTACAAAAATTGATCTAATATTTTTTGGTTCACTGTGCCAAATGATTTTAAATGAGGGATATGATCCAAAGTTTGATTTTTTACCTGATTTTCTCACAGCCTCAACTTTGTTTCAAAGGCTTGAATACATGAATATATTTGAGTGACAATCAGATTTTTACCCTGTAACTTTACATTCAGATCAGTCAAGTGTTTATTCATATCTACCAAAAAGGCACAATCAACCCACCAGTCATTTTCATAATCAATTGAGTTGCCTTTTTCTAACATGAAAGCTTGAATAGGGTCACGTAATGCAAAAAATCTTTCTAAAACTACTCCTTGACTGAGCCAACGAACTTCGGTGAAATAAGGGACATCAGAAAAGTTTTTGTCCAAATCTTGTAAAAACTACCTGAACTGTCGGTGATTTAGTCCTCTGCTCCTTATAAAATTTACTATTTTAATTATAGGTTGCATGACATGTTCCATTTTTAAATGTTTGGATGCCAATGATTCCTGATGAATTATAGAGTGAAATCCCACAAAATTCCCTGATGTTTTCTGTTTTAATTTAGTTATAACGCCCGAATGTTTGCCAGCCATGGCAGGAGCGCCATCCGTAGTTGTGCTGCTAAGTATATTCCAGTCGAGTTCATATTCTGCTATCAAATGCTCAAATGCAGAATAAATATCATTTGCTGTTGTAGTACCTGTCAATGGAACACACTTTAATAGTTCTTCAGTTATTTCAAAGTTACTGTTAATACCGGTACTTCGTATAAAAACAGCAAGTTGAGCTGTATCAACAGTATCGGTGCTCTCGTCAACAGCCAGTGAAAAGTTTGTAAATTCCTTAATTTTCTCCTTCAGTTAAAGAACCAAATTTTGAGATAAATCATTTATTCTTGAAGCAACAGTGTTTCTTGACAGCTAAACATTTTGAATTATTGACTTTTGAAATGGAAATGAAACATCGTCAACTTTCAACATACAGTCTTTAATAAAATCACCATCAGTGAAAGGTTTTGATCTTTTCGCGATTTCTAATGCAATAATAAAAGTTGATTTCAGGGCATCTTCGCTCTCAGTATTAGCTTTAGTAAACATCGATTGTTGACCTTGAAGTTTAGATTTTAAAGATGACAATGTGTCCATTCTTATTTTTTCAGCGTAACAATAGAATTTTGATTTATGATTTGTATCATAGTGTCTTTTCAAGTTAAACTCCTTACAAACAGCAACTGTTTGATTGCAAATCAAACACAGTGGTTTACCTTTCCATTCTATGAAAAAATAAGCAAATTTCCCATTTAGATTGAAAAACTCTGCACTCACTATCAACTTTACGTTTTTGTGATATTATGCCAAAATCGTAACAATTATGGAACTTGACACTGTAATAAATATAAAATTGACGGTTTTATAAAATATTACTTTATTAACAAAAAAATGAATTTTAGATTATTGATTTTTATTTTACTTATTTTATTTATGATTTTAAAATCTTTGCTCAGCTTATGGGCGCCAGGTAGCTTTCGTCTACCAATTTTGAAAAAGAAAAGAAGTTAAATATTATACTATCTCGGGCATGGATTCTTTTAAAAGGGTACTCCACAGTGATTCCAGGTTTCAAATGAAGAACTCTTTTGTATGCTGAAATTTTACATAAATTTATTAAAGACAAGTTATTTTTTTATACATTAACATTTCTTATAGAGACATATATCATGAAAATAACTATAGTTATCATCTTAGTTAAATTACTTTTTTATTTTCTCAGAAGGAGAACTGATCTATTATTCCTTGAATTTAAAATTGACTATGTTGCAACAAAAAAATGATTTTATGAATAAAAACAAATTGAAAACATCTGCTTTTCTTTTAATATGAATTTTACGTTCCTTTTATAAGGATAAATATGTCATTAGACATTTATTAGTCTTGTACATAAAAAGAAATTACTATCCTTGTGACAATGTGAAAAGTCAGATATTAATATAGACTCATTTAAAAGACGCGGTTAAGCCAAACAGATAAGAGATTCAAATAATAAATTAAATGTAGTAACTTCATTAATAAAAGAAAAATGGATTTTCAAGACAACAATATGAATTATTATGTTTAATTTTAATGTAATTTAGTTTGATTGTTTTATTATGTAAAATATGTGTATTTTACGGCAGTGCGGTAAAATGTTGAACAGTGACCGGAAGGAACGCTTTTCGGAAGTAAGAATTTGCCTCATGGTTACAGCAGTCTGAGTCCAGCGTTAGGAGTGACAGGTTGTTTCTAAAAAAGTCTAGATCAAAGCTTGGTGGAGAATGGTTGTGTTTTTTGAGAGTCTAGTAGAGACTAATTTAGTAAGAAAATGGATAGGAAGTGATAATGGACGTTTCTAATGACAATGTAAATGTGTTTGAAAGTAATAGACTTACCGTATTCTAAGTGACAAACAATATTTATGAGAAAATTAGTATAAAGTATTTAATTAGACGGTGAATATAAAAAAGAAACTTAATGAACACCCGAATTTATAAGATTTCAAAGAATAAGAGACTGTGTACTGTAAATGAGTGTCTTAAACGGATCGTTTAGCACGTGGCAAAAAACTTTGTATCGAAGTGAACATTCTTTTATTAATGATGAATGTTATGATTGTCGTACAAAAAAAATAACATTCCTAGAGTGCTGGGTGAATATTCGAAACATGAACTTTTCAGGAAACAACGCTTGCTGTAATCTACAAGTCTCAGGACATCTGGAATTAATATCTTTGGACAATTTGAGTGCAAATGGGTGTTTTGGTATAAACACCATATGTTAAATTAGGACTAAGTATTTATATTATGTTTTGATATATTTTGCTATACATGTTTAAATTTTTTAATCTGTTTCATAAATATTTTAAAAGGAAATAAATTGATAGATAAAATAATAAAATTTTAATAATTGAAGTAAATCTCCATCTGAGATCTTTATAATGATTTAAATTTAAATAAAAAGTAAATTCCTGTTGCAACAATTTTATTGGTAAAAGCATTTTTAAAGATAAAATTAATTAATTTGAAAGAAAGAAATAAAGGAAATATAAATTCATGATTTGTTATTGAAATTAAAAAGGATAACTAGTATTTATAATATGATTTTTTTGTTGTTAATAATAATTTGTAGGATGTTTCTTTAATAGTTTAATAAATCTTTATGTTAACATTTCAGAGACAAGTGTTTTCATTAAATACCAAATATCACTGTAAGTACACTGTGAAAAGAACTTACGACCCCAGATAATTTTTCTTTCTCTTAAATATTTAAATTCATTCTTTTTTCAAAATTGGTATGTTAAGGATACCTGGCGCCCTAGTCGAGCAATTTAATAAGATAATTATAAATAATTAAAGTAACTTCATCACCTCTTTTTGAATTATTACAAATGTCGCCGCAACTGTGGGCCTTTTTAGTCGAAATAAACAGTGATTTTGGTAATGAGAATTCTTGAAATCAAGGTAAGGACTCTCTTTATAATAATAAGAAAGATTCTTTTTTAAAATGTTTTGTGTTAAATATAGTAAGGTAAAAAAGGAGTCAGAAATTGTAAATGTTAATAATAGTGAACAGGTTAGGATGATGATTTTGGTAACTAAAATTTAAATTTAAAACAAAAGACTAATAATAATAATAAATAAAATGGAGGATACTAATAATAATATTTTAAAGGTTGAGCAGGTTAGTGTAATTGTACAAGACAGAGTAGAAGAGAGTGTAGAAAATAATGATCAAGGTATGAGCATGGAAAAAATATATGAGATGTTAGTAAAAGGATTTCGACAAACTAGTTTAGATATGGATAAAAAATTTGATAAAAATAGCTTAGAATTCAAACGAGATAATGATAAGAAGTTTGAATGTATAAGTAATGATATTAAACAAACAAATAATAAAATTGAACAGAATAATCTAGAATTTAGGCAAGATAATGATAAGAAGTTTGAATGTATAAGTAATGATATTAAACAAAGTAGATTAGAAATAAGTAATAAATTTGATCAGAATAAGCTGGAAATCAATGAAAAACTAGAGAATTTTAATATTAAACTTGAACAGAATAATGTTAAACTTGATAAAATAGATAATGACCTGAAACAGACTAAATTAGAACTAAGACAAGATAATTTAAACTTAAAAGAAGCAATGTGTAAAAAATTTGAAGAAATGAGGGTTGAATTAAAACCAAATTATGTAAAATTAGAACAGAATCTTAAATTGGAAATTAAACAAATGGAAATTAATGTAATAGAAACTAATAATAAAGTAGAATTTGAATTAAGCTATTGTGAGAAAAAAGTAGAATTTGAACAGATTAATAGTGTAGAAGGTGTTTTGGTAGAAAATATTAATAATTTAGATAACAATTTAAATCAAGCAATAGCTGAAATTGAAATTAACAGTTTTAATGAAATAAATAACATGTCAAATGATTTGATAATAATAGAGGATAATTGTGTAAATGACTGTGTTCAAGAAATTGCTAAAAAGATGAATAATGGGTTAGGTAACAAGGTAAATCTAGAAATAACAAGTAATGTTGAAATTAATATGTCTAGTGGGGTTGGAATAGGTATAAGTAATTTGAAAAACAAAGTAAAAGTAAATAATCTAATAACGAAGGTATCAGCTGTTTATTTTAAAAAACAAGTGGGTCATAAAAATGTAGAGTTTGAAAATTATATAATGATAAAATTTAAGAGTATCTTTCAAACCCAAGAACAAGAAATTAAAAGTTTTTGTGAGAAATCTAACTTTAAATATAATCTTGAAAGTAAAAATGTAGAAATAGTAAAAGAAGGCTTTGTATTAGTATATAAGAATGGTGGGGTTAGAATTCCTAAACGAGCAGATGTTGAAATTAGGTCATTAGATTCTAGGATGTTTGAGAGAAGGAGGGGTGATGGTATGCCTGAGAATGAGAAAGAGAGAAGTATTTTGTCAATACTCAGAGGGGAATCCTTTGTTAAGAAAGGTTCTATTGTAATGAATGGGCTAGGCAAACTGTCCATGTGGACAGAAGTATTTAACGTTGTAATTAAGTTAAGAAAGCAGGTTATATTTTACAAAATGTTTCACCAATCTGGGAACCATCGCAAAAAATGTATAATTTATAATTGAGTAATAATAAATTGAAATTTGGAATGAATAAATAAATGTAAGGACATTTTATAAACACACGGACTTGATTTTGAAGAATAATTAATAAAAAGTAGTTAAGATTTTGTTAATAAGTAAGTTTAAGTTTGATAATGAATGATTAAGAGTTATGAATATTAATAATTTGTGTGTATTAATGAATTTTGTAAGCTAAGACAAAAATATAGAAAATAATTATTAGCCAAGCGTAAAATATTAAGAGTTTAGTTTTAGAAAACGTTTAGGTATTTGTAAAGTAAAGACGCTGGATTATAGCAGTAAACAACTTTATATGTTTATTAAGATCTTAATATTTAGAAAACGTGACGAAAACAGATTAGCTAGATGAGAGGATCATTGGAGCTGCAAGATTGTTAGTAAGTAACTCTGTATGTTTATGAAAGGAATAAATATTGATTTTACGTGACATAGATAAGATAGTTAGTTCGAAGCGAGGATTCAGAGTAACGTTGAAGAAATAATATTCAATATTAAATAGATGGATTCAATAAAATATTCAATAATGACGAGAGAAATAGAATCTAGTTGGAGCTAAAAGGTTCACTTCTTATCAGTAGACAGATATATTGCTTCATACAGCTAGGGGAGATTGTTTATTCCTTAGTCAGGTATAAATTCCTATGCATGACATTGAGACGAAATATAGGGTGTTACCACAATGCTGTCTAGGAAAATAAAAAAACTTTTGACGTATAATTCTAATTTAACTTGTGTTTTCAAATAAAATTTGCTTAAATAAAGGAAAATTGGCTTTAAATAAAGTAAACAAGAACAAAGTAGATTACTTAAATAACTTTAATAGAATTAAAAAAGAAATTTCTAAGTAAAAAAAAAAAAAAAAAAAACTTAGAATAAATTTTAAAAAATAAAATTTTCTTTTTGAATTTGAATAATAACATCTAGAAAGGATTACATAAACAGAAAATCGACGATGCTAGTAATAAACTTGGTAAAAATAAACATTATTTCAACTTCGGATGAAACGATTTTAATGAAATTTTTTATGAATTTTAAAATTTTCTTCGTGTAGATGCATTTAAGGAGTACATGAACATTTTGGGTGGATGGCTGAGCGTTTATGTAGTAATAATAGAATGTTTTATTCGCAAGAATAAGGCATTCTGGGACTACATGGAGAGCGTGTTGTGGAATAGGAATGTGTTTTGGGCTTTATCTTGAATTTAGTAGGGATATTGCATTCAACCACTGCACATTTCAACGTCACAACATGTTGCTTTGTGTAAGAGTCCAAAGAGCAATTTGAAGTATGCACGGTATAAAGTAGATGGTCAGAAGGACTGTAGTGGGGTAAGTAGGAAGAAAAATGCATAAAATAAACAAAAAATTCATAAAAAATAAATAAAAAAGGTATAATAATAAAAATAAAATAGAAAATGGAACGAAGGAGGGTTTTATTGATCGATGTTCGGCAGGACTTTATCATTAGGATAGAGGAGTATAATTCAATTGCTGTCACAATGATAAAGCCCGGTCGAGTTTTGAAAAATAAAATAAGAAAAAATAAAAAATAAATAAAAACAAAAAACAAAAACAAAAAATCGTCATACGACTTATGTAAATGAAATATAGTTAAAACTTTGACAAATGAGAAGTTTAAAGAACAAAGAGTTCTTATTTTGTATTCAGAAATACAGAAGTTTAGTAGAAGGAGTTTAAGAGAGAACATAGAGTTCTTGAGTATATTATAAAAATATAAAGTTTTGGTGGGCGAACTGTCTTTCGAGACAGGATGTAGCTATGTTCTAGATGTGATATGATCAAGGCCTAAGATATCATTTCTAGAAGGTAGTGATTTCGAGTTAATTGGAAAACTTATCAAAAAATCCAACGTAGTTGTTTAGAGTTCTGTCACATGTAATTTTGGGCAAAAAACATAAACAATGACTTATGTTTGTAAGTGTCATAAACTTTCATAGGTATAGAAAAAGTTTTTTTTTTTGGGTCTATTCTAACAAGTAGAAACAGATGTTTGAAGGAAGTCGTCAAGGGACAATGGGACAATGCTTTCATGGTGAAAGGAGGGGGTTTGTTAAAAACAAAGCCTAGGAATAAATCGGATGTGACAGAAGGGAGAAGTTTTTTATGAAATGAAACGAAAAGTTTTGTAAACTTGTAAAAATGTTAATTAACTGATTAGAATAGGTAATTAGATGTTAGATTGTAAAACGATAAGTTGTATGTTTTGATGTTATAAATATTAAGGATTATTGATTAGATGATAAGATAAAAAATTGTTAGTTTTAAATGATTTGTGGTTTGTGAATATGAAGAATAGTTGTTTAAAGTTTGAGAATTTATGTGAGTTTTGCCAAGACAAATAATAATAAAGTTTTTAAGTTTTTTTTTTGATGTTAAATAATGAATAAAGGAGGTTAAGTTTTTGTTTTTTAAAAGAAGGAGTAATAAATAATATAATATGAAGAGATTTTGATGGAATTTATAAATAAAATAAAAGAATTAACGTTTTTTAATAAATAAGGTTTGAATTTAAAATAATAGATGATTGTGAGAAGTTATTTGATAAAGGTGTCTAAAGATTTTGATGAAATAAGGTGTTAGCTGGGAAAGCAATGATAATTTTTTTATTTTTTGAAGTTTTTGTATACAAGTAATAGATGATTAAGAAGATTTTAATAAGAAGTAGTTTAAATGAGAGATTTTTTGAGTTTTATATGAAGATGATGACTTTACAGAATTGTTGAGTAAAGTGGTATTTGAAATGAAGTTGTTCTGTTAATAAGCTTTTATAAAAAGAGTAATTAGGTTGCATTAATGGTAAATTTTAGTTTTTAAGAGGTTTTTTGAGTACTGCGATGAAATAAAGGAAATATACGACGATTTAAATGAAATAAAGAAAAAATACGACGATTTTAATGAAATAAAGGGAGATTTAAGGAATTCTGCGGATAAACGACGAATATTATGATTTTTGAAGGAAGCTACGTTGAGATAAAGAGATAAATATGAATGATAAAGAGGTTTTTTGGGGATTAATGCAACTTTGATTATAAAAAAATGAAAGATAAGATGGAAATAATTTTAAGATAGGATACTGAGAGACAATACAATTGTAAAGAGGTAATTTTGAGATAAATAGATGAGTTTTGTAAGTAATTTGATATTTTTTTTTTTGGAATAATGATGTTATATTTTTGAATTTTAGTTGAAGAAAAGAGTTTTTGTAATTGTAAAATCAGTAGCTAACATGTTATCCCAGCAAGACAAAGGAGAATTGAGATTTTAAGTAAGAATAAATAGTTATTGGATTTAAACTAAAATAAATAATAATGTAAAATCTGAATTGAAAAGTTTTAAAGTAAATTGAAGTAATGTTGAGTAATAAGTAAATAATTTTGTAATGGTGTTAATGATAATGAGAAGTTTTAAATTTTAATTGTATTAAGTTGAAGGAATTATTCAGATGAATATCTAGAGTCGAAGGTAGATTTTCAAAGGATGTAGAAATGTCGTCTTGGCAAAGAGGATGAGACGTAAAAAAAGTATATAGACGGCTGTCTGGGAGATAAGCTTTGAGTGACGAGATCCTGTCAACAAAAAATGTTGATGGAAAGTTTCAGCCAACAAGGTTGGAAAGGAAACTGATGATGGGTTTTATTGTATAAATAGAGATAAGACTTAGCACTAATTGATATATTTTTTCTTTTTTACAAATGAGTTAAGATGACTCAAACAAATTGAGATAGTGAAATAGGATTTTAGCAAATAGATTTTAATTTTTTATGTAAAAAGAGAATCTTTCTTAAATTAAGTATACTAGGGATACTTATTTTCTTTCATGAGGTCCTTAGCTTCTGAAATGAAATGTCTTGAACATCCATTAAAAAATTTTTTTTTCTTTCTCGATTTGAAATATATATATATAAAAGCTTTGTATTCCAATACCTGTATTGAAATACAAACCTTGTGGGGTTTTGTGACAATGTGAAAAGTCAGATATTAATATAGACTCATTTAAAAGACGCGGTTAAGCCAAACAGATAAGAGATTCAAATAATAAATTAAATGTAGTAACTTCATTAATAAAAGAAAAATGGATTTTCAAGACAACAATATGAATTATTATGTTTAATTTTAATGTAATTTAGTTTGATTGTTTTATTATGTAAAATATGTGTATTTTACGGCAGTGCGGTAAAATGTTGAACAGTGACCGGAAGGAACGCTTTTCGGAAGTAAGAATTTGCCTCATGGTTACAGCAGTCTGAGTCCAGCGTTAGGAGTGACAGGTTGTTTCTAAAAAAGTCTAGATCAAAGCTTGGTGGAGAATGGTTGTGTTTTTTGAGAGTCTAGTAGAGACTAATTTAGTAAGAAAATGGATAGGAAGTGATAATGGACGTTTCTAATGACAATGTAAATGTGTTTGAAAGTAATAGACTTACCGTATTCTAAGTGACAAACAATATTTATGAGAAAATTAGTATAAAGTATTTAATTAGACGGTGAATATAAAAAAGAAACTTAATGAACACCCGAATTTATAAGATTTCAAAGAATAAGAGACTGTGTACTGTAAATGAGTGTCTTAAACGGATCGTTTAGCACGTGGCAAAAAACTTTGTATCGAAGTGAACATTCTTTTATTAATGATGAATGTTATGATTGTCGTACAAAAAAAATAACATTCCTAGAGTGCTGGGTGAATATTCGAAACATGAACTTTTCAGGAAACAACGCTTGCTGTAATCTACAAGTCTCAGGACATCTGGAATTAATATCTTTGGACAATTTGAGTGCAAATGGGTGTTTTGGTATAAACACCATATGTTAAATTAGGACTAAGTATTTATATTATGTTTTGATATATTTTGCTATACATGTTTAAATTTTTTAATCTGTTTCATAAATATTTTAAAAGGAAATAAATTGATAGATAAAATAATAAAATTTTAATAATTGAAGTAAATCTCCATCTGAGATCTTTATAATGATTTAAATTTAAATAAAAAGTAAATTCCTGTTGCAACAATTTTATTGGTAAAAGCATTTTTAAAGATAAAATTAATTAATTTGAAAGAAAGAAATAAAGGAAATATAAATTCATGATTTGTTATTGAAATTAAAAAGGATAACTAGTATTTATAATATGATTTTTTTGTTGTTAATAATAATTTGTAGGATGTTTCTTTAATAGTTTAATAAATCTTTATGTTAACATTTCAGAGACAAGTGTTTTCATTAAATACCAAATATCACTGTAAGTACACTGTGAAAAGAACTTACGACCCCAGATAATTTTTCTTTCTCTTAAATATTTAAATTCATTCTTTTTTCAAAATTGGTATGTTAAGGATACCTGGCGCCCTAGTCGAGCAATTTAATAAGATAATTATAAATAATTAAAGTAACTTCATCACCTCTTTTTGAATTATTACATCCTTTACACATCAAATTTATGTAATAAAAATCAAAATATTAAAAATTGTAAATTTCTATACAATAACAGAGTAAATATAATGTGTTCACCAGTTACCAGACCATATTCATATTGTACATAATTCAGAGTGTTCCTGCAGCGTCCTAAAAATGCCGTCTTGTGTCCGTGGCGAAATTGTATTTGCACCTCACGAATGTTTATAAAAAGAAAATCTGTTTATACTAGTCCATTCTACAATTTGTAATTGTACATTATCCGACCGCATTGCTATGACACACGCTAATTGTCTATTGTCTATTCGCGTGAAAACGTCTAACCAATTTAACTGTTCAAACAGAGTTTTAACACACTCTCACCCTTAATCGACCGACGATTAAACTCTTCACACTTTCTATTGTTCTACATATCAAATTATTATATCACACTATGTCCCTTCTTTCCACTTAAGTCTTTGAACTACATATTCAACTCGACAAAAATACATCATTACTCTCCAAGCTCTTTCTTAAGACTCTGAAATACAACTGTTCATCCTAACACTCCAAACTAGACTCAAAAAACACATTTTTATCTTCTCCACGTTTTTTACTCAGACTCTCAAAATACGACCGTTCTGTTCAACACTCCCAACTGGACTGCCAGCCTCATGGTGGGAATCTTGCTTCCGTTAATGTTTCAGGGTTTACCCTTCCTGTATCATGGACTTTATTCAAAATCTCGCCGTATCAGCGTTATCTGTTTCATCGAATGCACTGTTCAATACTACGCGCATGACAACTAGTCCTTTTTACAAATTTATATTCACACACAAAATTATTTAATTTTTTGTAACTAAAATTTCTTAAAACCTATACATTATTATTTATTTGTGTTTGGAAATCTATAATGATTGAATTTACTTTATTTTTAACTTTTAAAGACATAAGTCACGTTTTTGACTTACGTTTTCCCCTTCCCCATTTAACTATCTCGATTCCCAGTTATTTCTCATTATTCAAATTGGATTAACTTTTTTAGGTATTACAACACAACAAGTGGATATCGCACGCGCACGACACAAACAAATGCACAATACCTTCACAGTCACTACTTCACAGTACAACTAAAATCCTTCTCCGACCGTATCGCTTCGATTACTCGACTCAACTGACTCACGTCGCGCCGACACACTTCTTTTATATTGATAAGGAAGGTTCTAGTCCAGACTCGAAGCGCGTGGAAGATTCTATTGTTCTCAACAAAAATAATAGGGTATTTCCGCTTGTTGCTAAGAGATGGCGTTACTGTCTATCTCTCTCGCTTGTCTAGGCACGTGCTGCCCTTTAAATTACTTATAAATGTAGTGTGCGCATTTTAAAACTTCCGTAAAGGAATCGAGTGAAGTCTAAAAGCTCTAAAAAACATGATTCTTCTTTCTGTGACACATTGCGATCGCAGGCCGTATCTTTGACATGACTGATTTAAATCTTCAGTTAAATAAAACCAGTATATGGAAGACAGTGATGTAGGCAGAGGATCCAATTCATGATGAGGAACCTGTAAACAAACCTCAATATACCTGCTTGAGCATACGATACTTGAAGGGCATATGGATATAGTTATTATAAGTGAACCGAACAGAGCAAAGGTAGATTAAATCATGGGTGGTTGATACAAGGATAAATGTGGCTGTCAAGGCATGTGATAGTAGATTTGAGTTAATTGGTAGTGGAAGTTGTGATGGTTTTGCTTGGGTAATAAAATCAGTAACTATCACTGGTTGTTATATTATGTCTTCTAATATAAGAAGAGATTATTATTATTACCTAAACATGCTCAAATACAAGATTAAGATGAATCACCGGGGATAGCAATTATTATTGGCTGGTGATTTTAATACCAAAAGGAGTTAAAGGTGTTAGATGGGGAAGTAATCTAGTGTTTTGAACAATGGAATAAAATATTGGACAAGTGTATTAGTGGCAGTGGAGAGTACTTTGAAGGAGATTGAAGGTTTCAGTTTCTTTTGGGTAGCCTCTTGTAAGCTTAGCTTTGCATTACCCAGCCCAACTATCCATGGTTCCTAGATACGGGTGCTTTTTAGAAAATGTTGATAGAAATTACCGAGTAAGCCTTATTGTGCTCTAGGTTTATTTGAATTATGTTGATCATCCTCTGGTTCCCCATTAGCTTTTCCACCAGGTATAATCAGAGGCAGTCTCAGTGAGCCAATGTACGCTCTGTAACCAGATGCTCGAACGGCCTGCAGTGCAGATTCGTTTTCCAAAAACAGCACAAATAGGCCTTTCTGGTCCGCCTGTGACAGGAGATTCCAGTCCTATACTCTAAGATCTGTATTTTGTCCATTAAGTATCTGACTATGGCTCAGGAGTTTGGTCCACCAGCTGACTAGACTGTCTAAATATCATCTTCATCGCCTGCAAGACCTAGTCCTGTCACCCATCCCCAAGTTCTCGACTCATGCAGTTCTAGGTTCGTGACTACTATCAGTAGCCAATCCCTTGACATGTCTTTGGAGTCGGGGACAAGCACCATAAAACACCATGAAAATATAAAAAGGGCACTCCAGTTGCAGTTAGTGCCCTTGTTCTTTGGTAACTTTTGACTGGAGTAATCTTTGAAAAAGATAGCAGTAGTCTCAACATCGAAATTCACTGGGTCACAAGCCTATCAATAACTCGTTAATTAATGAGATCAATCTTGCCAACCATGCAAATGGTGGGCTTAAACGTACGATACAAAGGGACTACTGCTATCTCTTTTAAAGATAAGGCCTTGCTGAAGGTTTTAGCTTGTATAGCCCATTCATCTTACCTTCTATGATCTTGTCCTCTGGATACTTGTTGAAGGGGGAGGGGGAGACAACTATTCCCTTCCTCTTTTCCTTTTACCTTATTGGGTCTTGTATCCCAGTTTGGAAGTATTAGTTTCTAGTGCCCTAGGATGTTGGCCTTTATAGGTGATGCTGGGTCCGGTTCTGTATCTGGACTTATTCAAGTTCCTGGAGTCTCAAGTTGCAAATTTATCTTTAAGAGCTTTCTTACGCTCAGATTTGGACCTTTGTTGTTTTTTGTATTCCCAGCCCATCCATTTGCTTAATAGCATTGTCCAGGTGAGATGAGAAGTTTAAGTTGCCTTTGGGAATGAGTAGGAGATCCTCTCTTTCATTGGAATAGGAAGAGGTGAACTCACAGGACTCATGCTCGCAGCTATATCGGGATGCTGATAGTAGTCTCAGGTTCATAGGCCACAGCTTCTTCGACTAAGATCTTGGAACCGACGTCAGCTAATGGTTCTCCAGTCTCACTATTTTTTTTAAAATTTCCATTGTGTGCCATATAATTCCCATGAGTAGCTAGAAAATGGTTGGTCGACCTAGATAGATCCCTGCATGTTCAAGCAAAGCTAAAAATCTAAGAGGGCGGCCAGTATCTCGGAAAGTTTCACCCATTATGGACATATAACCTGTGCCTGTGCCATTCATCTCTCCAGCCTGGTTAGCCTCCAACCTGAGATTAGAGATTTTAGGATCAAGGTTTACTCCCTTAGATCTGACAGATTCCCTTGATTCATAGATCAGTACTCTGTTAAGACTACTTTCTCCACCAACTTACCGAACTAATAAAACAAATCTTATTACTATTATTCAACACAACACATTACACAATTGCAGAGTTTATTTTACAATTAAGTATTTATATCTTCTCATTTTTTTTTTCATTAAGCTTTTATAAAAAAAAAATATTACTAATAATAATTAATTGTTAATTATTTTATTAACTGCATTAAATTACTGCAAAATTAAAATATTTAATAATATGGATTAAATCCTATTTTTCAGATTTTCCAAAGTTCCTAAAAAAAACTCCAAAGTTAATTGGTTTTTAATTCATTTTGTGAACAGTGTTTAGTGTATTTATGTTGGAAATTGAGAATGTGTTATAAGTTAGATTCTAATTAAAATACCAATAAATATTAAAAGATCTTTTTTAAATTTAACTCTAAATTTTTTCTTAAATTTACAAATGTTTATATTTGCTAGGCATTACTTATAGTATTGTGGGATAATACTAGACATACAAGCGATAATGACTGATTAGATTAGATAAAGAGTGTTTTGTCATTGGACTGAAATTACTTCCTACTGTGTGTCTAAAACTTCTTATCAGTACTGATAAAATGTCCACTTTTATTAACTTCCACACACTGAATTTCTATAGTGGATATTTTATTTTACCCATTACAAACTTCCTCATGAAATCTTAATCACCCAGAACTGAAATTTTTTCTTTTCAGTTTCTTATCATCTTTACTCTATGTCCATTAGATGAAGAGAGAAGATAACACACGTAAAAATCTAATGCCAGCAAGGAGACTTAAACCAATTCAACTTGGTGGTATCAAGTCGGAGTTACTGTGAGCTAAACATGGCTATTCCATTTAACCACTCCTCCCCTCCTCAGAGTGCAATATTCATTTAACCTGTTGGCGAGTGTGCACGGCATATGCTACAAGAGCATACGAATTTTAGCAAAAACAAACCATCAAGGAGTAAGAATGATTTAATTTTTTTAACATGAAAACTTATTTTAACTCAAAAAAACATAAAACATATAATATAAAATAATTAAAAAATTTATTTACCTTTAGAATAGTTTTAACATCTGATATTATTGGAAACAAGGATATATACATAGGGAGTAAAAAGTCTACTCAGAAGCTAAACTCTACTCTGAAGTAAAAAGTCTATATAATCTTTATAAAATTTTACAACAAATACATCTAAACAACCACAAATGAGCACCAATATAAACTACTCTAATCTCAGTTAACAAGTAATAAAGCGCGCCAAACACTGTAAACATGTGTGATAAAGGCAGTAAATAAAACAAGTAATTGTTTCACATGCCAAAAGACACCGATACCGTTACCAGCAGTTAGTTCAAGATGCTACTGCTAGATATCAGGGCATTGAACAAATAAAATAGGTTTAGAGAAATGGCAAATCCCGTGCATACTCATTTGGGTATTTACAGCATACATTTGGGTATTACTATACACACTCTTTAGGGATCATTACGCACACTCGCCAACAGGTTAATCTACACATAGGAGTAATGTGGCATAATTTTCGACCAACTAAAATTAAGATGTCAATGGACTTTTATTATATTTTAACGTAACAAAATCTGTATATGCAAACTAAATTTAAAAAAAAAAAACTTCTTTATGGTATATTTTAATATTTATTAATATCTTAATCTTAACGGGTAATTACAATAAATTAATATGCATATTTCATTTAAAGGCTTCATTAGAGGGACTTGATTGACTTAAATACAGGCTTTAGACTAATAGCTTGACTGTGGTGGAGTCTTGTATTAATAAATTACAATTTCTAATACAATTTTAATAAACAGTGCAAGAACAATGAACAAACTTTCTCACACACCGATTAAAATCGAATCGAAATACTAACCAAAATATTATTTGTTGCTAAAAATAGGCTTCCATATTTTGATTCTGTAGTGAAGTAGTGCAACCATGTTTTATTACAGGTTATCAGTATATAAACTTGTCTCCATCCTTTTTACAATGCTGCAGAAGTTTTGTGACCAATCTTTTATTTTGTTCAGGTTTCAAAAGACAGGGAACCCACCACTTATTCACCTTTCTAAATTTAAGACAATGTTTCCATACTACTATGAGGAATTAAATATTAGGATTAGGTTGGTTAGTTAAGTTTCATTCTAAGTCCCAGAACAGTAACCAGAGTATAAACAATAGTTGCGAAAAGATGTAAAAAGTTAGGAAACCACTGATTTTTGCAACCATCAAATATGTCACACATTACTTAAGGATGTGTAATCCAAAGTTGGTAGGAAACTCAGGTCAGACTCAGGAGGGATTTATAATAACGGTCAGTTGTTGGTTAAATGTTATAAATAACCCTTATTTCACATATCTCAATAGTAAAGAAATCATTGGAGACCTAATAAGAGTAAACAATTACCCTACCTCCTGCTTCAAAATATCGATTACAACTGACAAGAATGAGTGAGAGAGGAACTATCTCAACTAATGACAAGTTCAAACATGCATGTTTCCTAATAATAGTCATGATAATCTTGAACTCCTTACAACAATCTTTCGATATGATCAATTTTGAGTAATTCTGCTCATTCAAAATTTGACAACCCCAGCTTTTGATTGTGAACCCCAGTACATCACCACTCATTTCCCGTCACCATGTAACTTTTTAAATACTGTTGGTCAGTTACTTAAGTAATTTAGTGAGCAATTAGTGATTTATTGTTGATGTGTAGTTTTGTTCCGCATGTTTCGAAAACTTGGATAGAAAAATGCTAACGTTGTTTTTCTCGTGTGCAACCACCCCTTCATCAAGTACTTTGCATCGGTTTCAGACAATGCATCGGTTTCAGGCGATGCATCGCTTAATGTAAATTTACTAATAGTGGACAGTGAAAATAAGGGAATTGATGGTTCTCAAAACTCTCATCGGACTACATCTAGTAACCTGTAATGGCCTCTGATTTGGACTACTTCATGTGAAAAGAAAATCTATATCCATGGCTAGATTGTAATAATGGCAAACTGAGTTGCCAGGTATGTAGTAAAGTTTTTCAGTTAAGAGAATTAAAAAAAATAAAAAAAAGTTTTCAATTTCCAATGAATAAAAATTGTATGAAGTAACTTTTTATGGACCAAAATAAAAACTGAAACATAAACAATCCAGCTCTCATTGACCGTGGAAAAATTAGTTTAACATTAGCTAAAAATGAAACAACTGAAAGTGTTTGTGATTTAGTGAACGCATCACATTTAAACTCAACCACTAATGTGTTTAAAACAACATATTATATGTGTGATAACAAAAGTGATAGGCCATACTCGGATCACGGATAAATGGTGTTGATTTAGGTATTGGGATACACTCCAGATACAATACTGTTGAAATAACGGAACATGACTCAAAAGAAATGAAAGCCAGAAGAAGTGTCTGGAAATATTTCAATTTTAATGGATGAATCCACAGGTCTAGGGACTAAAACAATGTTGATTGTTTATTTGCAATGTGAGATTGATAAGGAAATTCCTCCACATTTTTTGTATTTGGACCTAATTGAAATTTTTGATCAAAAATTATTTACTGTATTTGAGTACTTTTTAAAGTGTTTACACATTTAATGATAGTTACACATTTAATTGCATTTTACTTTTTAAAGTGTTTACACATTTAATGATAGTTACACATTTAATTGCATTTACTAATGATGGTTCTTGTGTAATGTTAAGGAAAAACTCAGAAGTAGCACAAAAGGTGAAAAACAAGTGTACTAGTGTCATTATATGACATCGTATGAATCACTGGTTTGAGTTACGAATTAGTGACTCAGTTAGGTGGTGTTAACCATTTCCAAATATTTATAGACAAACTGCACAGTCTATACAGGAGATCTCACTTAAATCAGTGAAACATGGCTGAATGGTTGTTGAATTAGACCAACAACTCAACAAAATTTTATGAGCTCATAGTGGGTTACGAGTTCTTTTAGAACTGTATTTGTGGTTTGGTATAACTACAGCCCATTGCTCAGCAATTTCTAAAAGTCTCATGATGACAAAAGTAAAAGTTCAAGTCACAACCATGTGATAAATATAAATTAGAGGGAAACTTACTTTACACATTAATAGCCACACAGTTGGTGCGACAATTGTAATAAATATAAATTAGCACCTTTTACGGTTTCATTTATAAATATTACCTTTTTATAAAAAATGAATTTAATTTTATTTTATTTATAACTTCAATGACTTTAAAATTACTGCTCAGCTAATGGGCGCCAGGTTTAATTCACTCACCAATTTAGAAAAAATGAAGTTAATTATTAGAAAGATCTCGGGCATGGCTTCTTTTGTAAGTGTACTCACAGTGATTTTTTTGGTAGTGAATGAATAACTCTTTTGTAGTCTGAAATTTTAACATACATTTATTAAAAACAAATTACTTTTATACATTAACATATTATATAGACATATCATGAAAATAAATGTGAATATTATTTTCGTTAATATAATTTATCTTTTTTATTTTCTCAGAAGGAGAACTGATTTATTATTCCATGAATTTAAAATTTACTTTATGTTGCAACAAAAATTGAATTAAACAATTTTATAAATATAAAATCAATTGAAAGCATTTACTTTTCTTTTCATATAAATTTTACTTTCCTTGAATAAAGATAAATGTGTCACTAGACAGTTGTTAATCATGTATATAAAAAGAAATTACTATTTTTACAAGTCAGATTTATATTATAAAATTGAAATACTAAGCATTATAAATTTTTATATCAAAACAGAATAAATATTGTGTGTTATTTAACACAAGTTACCAGAACATTTTCACATTGCATATAACTTAAAGTGTTCCTTGTCGTCCTAAGCGATGTCGTCGTTCTGTCCCTGCTGAGATTGTCTGTGCACTTTACGAATGTCTATAAGAAGAAAATCTATTAATACACTAGACCATCTTACGATTTGTAACTGTTCATTGTCCGATCACATTGTCATAACACACGCTAAATATTAATTGTCTGTTCACGTGAAAACATCTAGCCAATTTTAATTGTTCAAGCAACGATTTTAACACACTATGTCCATTCTTTCCGCTAAAAGTCTTTGAACTAAATTCAACTCGACAAATATATTTCATTACTCTCCAAACTAGACTCAGAAAATTAAACATTTTACGTTTTTAACAAACTTTCTAACACCAACCACTATAGGTCCAACCTTTTTAGCCGCCGTACTCAGAGTCTTAAAACACATCTAACTATCTCAATATCTCAATTCAGACTGACTAAAACGCATGGTGAATTTCTATATCCGGCTACTACAGGGTTCACCTAGCCTGCTTCAAGGTTTGTCTTTCCATTTCCCGCTGACTTCGTGATAAAACCCCTCGCATCTTACTTAATGCATTGTTCAAATACTACGCGAATCACAACTCGTCCTTTTTACAATTTTATTTTCACACACAAAAATATTTACTTTCTTATAGCTAAAATTTCTTAAAATCTATACATTATTATTTATTTGTGTTTGGAGATCTATAATGATTGAATTTACTTTGTTTTGAATTATGACAAAATCATATCTTTGACTCACGTTTTCCCCCGTCCCATTTAACTATCTCGGTTTCCCGCTAGGATTATTTTTTAATTCAAATTAACCTTTTTTAGGTATTACAACCATAGTTGTGAGAGCATAACAACCTTCGGTATAATTTCTCTTCCTACATTAATCACATCAAAGATAATATTTTTTTATAATTTATTTATCTAAAACTAAACTTATTGTAAAATAAATAATCAAATCAGTCATGTAATCTAATTACGGGACAGAGTTCAGTACAATGCAGGGCTTTGAAAGGTTGAAGATAAAAAACAGTTGATGGGTCATCTGACTACGTCACATGAGTCTTTTTCAAAAAGATTCAGGAATTCATATTACATACTTATCATTCTACGAGAGTACTAGTGATGTATAGTTAAAACTTTAATCAATTAAAAATGGACCGTAGCAAAGGTGCTGGCATTTGTGTAAAGGTTTCACCTAACCTATTTATGCTAGAGACCGTAGGTACTTGGTGGTATTCCATTTTAAATAAAATTAAAACAACAAATTTTTTAGTATCAACCACAATGTTTTAATAGAAACTTGCCGACTATGGTTTCGCTAGTTAAAGCATTGTCAAGGACTTATACAAGAATGAATGAAAGGTTTCACCTAACCTTTGACTCTTTTATTTAAAGTAAAACAGTTGTATTAAAGGTCATCATCTCTTAAAATTAACTAAATTATACAAATGAATCCATGCGCCGACGCAAGACACAAATAGAAAAACTAGATATTGATTTGCATTTCTTTTAGTTCCTTAAGCTTTGATCACAGAACCAACAAATTCATTTTATTATTGTTTAAATGATTCTGTAATGTTTTTATGAAGAAAGAAAAACTTAATTTGCTACATTTGACTAAAACTTGAAATTCAGTAAAACATGTTATGTAACTTCCATCATATTTAACCTTGCAGGATAGCTTTGTCATCCATTTTTAACAATAAAAAAGTCACGTTCTAAACAGGTAAACTACTGTTAATTATTGTTAGTAAAGACAAAGGGACTTATTTAAGTTTCCTAACTATGAAGTGTCAAAAACTTGCAGAATTATTTTAATGGAATCTGTCTTCCAAAACATATAAATAAATAAAACGAACATTTTACATTTCATTTGGTGTCTTGATGTAACCGAGTATTTTGTTATTTCTTTGACGTAGTTCTGTTTAATTTTGTCAACCCTTTAGGGTTGTAACAGAGCTATGTCATAAAACGTCTTTCTCAAAACAGTTTTTCCTGGACTTTGTGATCATGTACGTTGTTTTATCAGAACTGTCTATCCTCTCTGAGAGTCTGCGCAGTAAGATCATAACAGTTGTATATTCTGACAAATTAATCAAGAGAACTTTTAGATTTATAAAATGTCTAAAAGAATAGCACTGAATAAAATGCTTAAAAGCTAAGATAGCAATCAAAGATGCTTGTTTTAGTTCATTTGCACTAACTGGCAATCTAAATTATTTATCCTCAATCAACCATCAGCAATGTTGTCAAGTGTAGTAAATTACTTGAAAAGGCAGCCTTTCAAATTTCAAGAGTATATTAAGCCATGAACCAATCATAAACAGGTATAAGAACATAAACACATAAAAACTCAATTGACCAAAGTAAGAATTATTACAAACTCCCTTTTAAACAAACTCTTGGAGCTCGATCATGACCAGTGGGCTTCAATGAAATATGCTGGGTACAGAGAACCTGAAATTATTAAACTTTGCAAAAGATTTAGACTAAACGAACCAAAAATAAAGAATAGTTTCAGAGATTATTTGGAGAACAGTTCACACATTCCTAAAGATTTTAACTCTTTACAAAACTATACTAAGCTTATTCCATAAAGCTCAGCTGAATGTGAGCTAGGATTTAGTAAAATTTGGTGAACAACATGTTATACAACCGATTACAACCTGTTTTACAATCCCTCATGTGTCTTTCATCTTTAATGTTCATCAAAATGGATGATCTGTCTCTATCCCAGTAGAACCCAAAACTGGATATCACTTCCTGGTTGAGGTAACATCAGTCAGCTGACAACACTAAGAAACTAATAGCAAAACCAGCTGATTAAAAAAAGGATCAGGACAATGTTTTTGCAAATATCTGTAATAGCAATGACTACATAAATACTATAAGACACGACATAGGATAGGGAAATAGTCTACGCTTTACGGGTGCTGTTCGTCACAAGTTTGACACACAGCTATCAGAAAGCGCTAGCAGCAGGTGCTTGACTGTACGCATCCCACTTGGTTGAGACTGTACAACTGTTGACACAGCATAGTCAGTGTTGTCAGTTTGTGCGCTGAGATAAGCGATTCTCGACCTTCCTTCGCATCTCTGGTCCCATATGTGGCATCAGTGCGCAACTGAAACATTGTTTGACCGTAGAGCCACCTAGCGCCAGTCACATCAACTTCTAGCAGACCGACAGCTCCATACCCTAGCGGGTATTGGTCAACTCAAGAATAAGCGTATAATATTTAACATGGCCATGTCATGTCTTATAGTATTTATGTAGTCATTGGTAATAGACATGTATGTTTGTTTTAGTGATTTTATTTGATTCATTATTATTGTTTTTCATTATTATTATTATTCCTATTTTCATCATTAGGATTAGCTATACTGTAGGAAAATCATGTAAAGTAATATTCTAATATTGTTTCTTATTTAGTATTTAAACAGTATTAAACTGGTATTATCTCCCAAACATTACAATTTATTAAATAATTGGATATTACCCGTGTATATATACATCCAAATCATATTTAAAATTTTTTTCTTTTTATAAATGCCAAGACTTATATTCTTATGAGTAATAAAGATATTATATAAATAAAAATAACTAAGATTGAATTTTTTTGATACTAATTATTTCATAATATTACAAGTATAAGTAACAATTAATTGTGAGTGAGGATGTAAAGTATTACAAGATCAGAGCTCAATTGGCCATGTCAAACTTAAAAACTACATTGACTATCTTGTAAAAGTAATAAATAACACAAATTTGTTTAAATTTTTTGTAATTGGAAAAGTTGATAGGAAATTATAATAGACTATTCCTAACCGTTTGGAAGCCAACTAAATTATTCTAGTTAAGTTCACTTAACGTTTTGTTCTATGTAATATACTTTCTATAAGGTTTATAAATTGTGGGATTTTATGAAAATAATATGCATTCTTACAATTAGCAAATAAAACTACAACACTATTAAATAATATTTTATAACTGAAATTGCACTCTCAAAAGGCTTCAAAACTCATTTTTTTATTTCCAAATTTTAAAAAATTCCTGGCCCCTCAGTATTCAGCATTCCCCTACTGCTAAATTTACCACAACACTGGCTGAACTTATTTTACCTAAATAAATATTCTTGTATTTCTTGTGTAATAAAGAGGAAGACAAAGATGTAATGATTTTAATGGTGTGTATCCTATTTAAAAAAAAAATTGTTTGAAAATTTTCCAGGTAAGTTCATAAGTTCATTAGAGATGAAAGACATGTTGAATGGTAAAGATTGAATTTTCTCTTGAAATATTACAGATCAACCGGGCAATATATAATTTATTTATTTGAGTAATTCAACAATTGACTAAACATTATTCTGTATTTATTATAAAAAAAGACTGTATCTCTCGGACAGTTGTGTTACCAGTAGAAAAGTGTTTTTGAATTATAATTAAGGCAGTTTAGTTACTTTCTTTTTAAACTAATTAAATTATTGTATTTTTGATTAACTCAGAAGTTTTTTATTTGTTTTAATAACTCTGTTCACAATTTATGTAATATTCGGTAATGTAATAAAAAAATTGGGTTTTACATAGGCTCGGAGGACCACTGCTTTTAATGAGAAAGCAAATAACAAGAAATTTTAATATTCATCTAAGCTACAGAATAATTGTATGTTAGAGTACTCACGGTGTCCAATGTCCATGGGAGGCGTTGTATAGCACTTCAACTGTTCTTGGCCGATACTTGTAACCATATATTGTATAATAAAGCACAGTTCACACAAATAATATAGTTCCCATATTACACATACAATACAATTAATACTTTCACAAAGATGAATATTTTATAAAAGGTAACATAACATAGAAAAAGAATTAAGTGATATTTATTTAAATTAAAAGTAAACTGCTGCGTTAATTAGCGTGAAAAAAAACGAAAGGAATTGCGGAGCGAAAAATCCACGTGTTGTCTCTTTAAACTCGCCTTGTGTAACAACTCTAGTCATACTACTTTTTTCTAGTTAGCTCCCGACATCAATCGGACGAGTCGTGGTTTGTCGCTAGAAGCCAACGACCAATCCAAAGGTCCGGAAGTACTATACATAGCGGCGCCCTTGAAACAATGTTTCAACAAGTATTGACATGAGGAAAGGTATGTGAGTGCGAGAAGGACTGGGAGTTATAAGGTACCCGAAGAGTATGCGGTAGGAAGATGGGTGCAACTATGTCCATACTTAATCTAATTTTGAAAAGTGAGAAAAATTAAAATGAAATAGATTTAGACTTCAAGGGGTAACTTGAAGATTTTGGTGACTGGGCGAGAAAGAATTCCAGACTGAGTTTGTAATGTGACTACGCGGACAACACCATCCTTGCCAGGATGAGTGTGAAGAATACGGCCTAGCGGCCAAGTCATGGGTTTCGTGTTAGGTTCTAGTATGAGCACAAGATCTCCTATTAACAGGTTGTCAGAAGGACGTGTCCATTTAGACCTTTGTTGAAGCGTGTGTAGATACTCTACGTTCCATCGTTTCCAGAGCATCTGGGTATAGCGTTGAACTTGTTGCCATTGCTTTAGGCGGTTCGGTGATAAAAGCGTTACATCTTCTTCAGGAGGCAATAGAAGAGGTCGACCTATCAGGAAATGTCCTGGAGTTAGCGTAGCGAGTTCTGTGGGATCAGAAGAAAGCGGAGTTAGAGGTCGCGAGTTCAGAATGGCCTCTACTCTTATGGTAAGCGTGATAAAATCCGTAAGTGTTAGACACTGATTATGGAGAATGCGTTTGAGATGATGTTTAGCACTTTTGACGGCGCTTTCCCAGAGACCTCCTTGGTGAGGTGCAGCTGGCGGTAAAAAATGAAAATTTATGTGATGGTTGGTTGCGAAAGTGCTGACATCAGCTTGAAAGTTATGGAGTTTACAAAATGAAGAGTTAATGTTGTTAAGTTTTGCGGCGGCGCCCGTGAAATTAGTTCCACAATCAGAGTAAATATCGGAACATAACCCTCGGCGAGAGATGAATCTAGTTAAAGCATCGATGTATGCCTCAGTAGATAAGTCCATAGCGACTTCTAAATGGACCGCTTTAGTAGCGAAACAGACAAAAAGACATAAATAAACTTTGACCTTTTGGGCTCTACGTAAAGTATGAATTTTTACCAAGAAAGGCCCTGCATAATCAACACCGGTTTTTAAGAAAGGAGGTGTAGGTGTGATGCGTTCACGTGGGAGATTTCCCATAAGTGGAATTGTTTGAGCTGGTTTAGCTCGAAAGCAGATTATACATTTGAAAATGCAAGTGCGGATAATACTTCTGGCAGACAGAATCCAAAAATGTTGTGAAATGAGCGATTGCAGTAACTGAGGTCCTGCGTGAAGATGCGTGATGTGATAGTACTGGATTATAATTGTTGTAATGTGATGTTTCTTGGGAAGTATCATTGGGTGCATTGCGTGATAGTTAAGAGAAGATTGTGGAAGTCTTCCTCCAACTCGTAAAATCTGGTTAGTGTCTAAAAAGGGTGATAGTCGTTGTAATTTCATCGTACATGATTTATGATTTTTGAGTAGTTGAATTTCATCCGAAAAGTTATGGTGTTGAACCAGCTTTATAATTTTGATTTCAGCGGTTTTTAGTTCCTGAACAGTTAATGGTTTTGTATTTTTAATTTTGTCTTTACAGTTGTTTATAAATCTGATAACGTAAGCAAGTATACGTTTCGTAGTCGTCCAATTAGAGTAGTGTGTTAAGAGGTCCCATTCTGTCGTCGTTGAAACAATACCAATGTGGAGGGGGTTACTACGGATTTCTGGCAAAGTGTCCATAACCGGCAACAGTGATTTTGGCCACTCATGGGTAGAAGATGTTAGCCAAGTTGGCCCCGACCACCACAAAGGATGGTTTATGAGTGCAGACGGAGAAATGTTACGCGTGGCACAATCAGCTGGATTGTAGCAAGAGGGGACATGAGACCAATGTTCTGGTGATACCCAATCTTGTATTTGGCTGACTCTATTGGCGACGTAGACTTTTAATTTGTATGATGAAGTTTGAATCCATGCCAAAGTTACCGATGAATCAGTCCAACAGCGAGTCACACTGATATGATGATGCGGTTGTACTAAATTAATACAGTAGTGCATTAATTTTGCGAGCAAATGTGCACCACACAATTCTAAGCGGGGTAGCGAAATTCTCTTCAGAGGAGCCACCTTTGATTTGGCGATCAAAATAATGGTTTTTATTATGTTGTTAGCGTCAGTAGTGCGTAAGTAGACAACAGCGGAGTATCCTTGTTCGGAAGCGTCACTGAAACCGTGAAGTTGAACGTCAAGAGCGTTGCTGAGTTCAAGACAGCGTGGTATTCTTATAGAGCTTAAAGAATGTACGTCAATCGTAAAAGCTTGCCATTCTTGTCCGATGTTGTCGGGCAAAGGATCGTCCCAACTTAGACCCATGGTCCATAAGCGTTGAAGTAAGCACTTTGCGTAAAAAGTGATTGGTGTAAGCCAACCACAAGGATCATAAATGCGGGCTATGATTGATAAGACAGAGCGTTTAGTGAAAGCGTGATTTGGAATATCCATTTCATAGGAGAACTCATCTGAGATGGGTAGCCATTTGATTCCTAAGATAGAGAACAAAGGTTGATCTGGAGATCTAAAGTATAGTGGTGATTCTCTATCAGGTGCGGGAACTGCGTTTAAGAGTTCAGGAGCGTTTGACGACCATTTTCGAAGCTGAAATTGGCCTTTGTCCAACAAAGAAATTAGTTCTTGTTGTAAATTGAGCGCGTTTGGTATGTCACAAGCACCTGTGACGATGTCATCAACATAAATGTTGTGTTTTATGACTTGTGAAGCGAGCGGAAAATTAGGACCTTCGTCCTCTGCTAATTGATTTAGCGTGCGTATTGCAAGATAAGGTGCGGATTTAACCCCGTAAGTAACAGTAGTTAATTTGTATATTGCGAGCGGAAGATCAGATTTTTCTCTCCAAAGAATCAACTGGTAATTTTGATCGGTTGGAGATATTTGTATCTGGCGATACATTTGGCGTATGTCACATGAAAAGACAATGTTGTAGCGTCGAAACTGAAAGATGACATCGGAAATGTCATTTTGGAGTTTAGGACCACAATGTAGAGTTTCATTTAGAGATATACCGTTACTAGTTTTGGTACTAGCATCGAAAACAACTCTTAATTTGGTTGTAGAACTTTGTTCTTTATGAACAGCGTGATGTGGTAAGAAATAGTTTGGCGAGGTTAAGACAGAGTCGTCAATTAAGGTCATGTGACCCGATTTTATATAGTCGTTCATAAAATCTGTGTAAGCGATTTTTAATTCATGGTTAGAATTTAATGTTTTTTCAAGAGCGAAGAAGCGTCTCTTAGCTTGATCAAACGAGTTGCCTAAAAGAAGTGGGTTGGATTTAAATGGTAATGATGCAGTGTAACGCCCATTTTTGTTGCGAGAAATGGTTGAAATGTAATGGTTTTCACATTCCAGATCATCAACAGAAGTTTTAGTTATGACTGGAGGTTCTTCAATAGTCCAAAATTGTTGTAATATGTTACTAAGATCTAGGTCCTGTGTTACTAATAACGACAAAGGAGCTTTGTTTAGTAAAGTGGTTTTTATTGACCCAATTAGTGTGTAACCAAAAATGGTTCCTATTGCGATAGGCAGATTGTGGCCTAAATGAATTTTATGGCCTGTAATTACATTTGCATATAAGTCAGCGCCTAATAAAAAATCAATTTTATCTGGATTATTGAACCTAGGGTCTGCTAATTTTAAATTTTTCAATTTAGAGCGTAGATGTGAAGTGTTTTTCCATTTAGGAAGATTACAAGCGATTTTGTCCAAAACAATAACATTGTGATTGTGTTTAAGTGTATAACCACTTAGTGTAGAAATGTTGAGTTTAGCAAAGCCTCTTATTGTTGTAGAGACATTAGAAATTCCATTTAATTGCATAGAAGATGGTTTAATGTATAGACCTAACCTGTTAGCACAGTCGGTCGTAATTAGTGAAATTTGACTACCTGAGTCGAGTAATGCAGTCACAACGAGAGATTTGTTTGTATTACAGGTTAAATAAATTTTAGCGGTGCTTAATATAGTAAAGAGTCCATCATTGTTGAATGGAACACTTGCCTGATGAGAAATGCTATAATAATTTGGTGTTTTGTTAACAGGTTGAAGGTTATGTTTAGATTGCGGACTGAAATGTGTCTGTTTATTCTTAGATAGTCAGCTTGTGGTAATTTCATGTGCGTTGGGTTTGCGTGTATCAAAATGAAGTAATGTATGATGTTTATGGTTACAGTGGTTACAAGTATTAGTTGATTTGCAGTGAGAAGTTGAATGTAATGCGCTTAAACAGTTGAAACAATGCTGATTAGATTTAATGAATTCAAATCGTTTGTTGACAGTTAGTTCCTTGAACGGAGAACACATATAAATCTTATGGTCAGATTTATTACAATAGGGACATAAAGCGTGAGAAGGTACCGCTGTGTACACTTGTTTTGAAGATGGTAGTACTTTAGGTTGAGTAACGAGCGGTCTAGAATAGGTTAGGTTAGGTTTGACGACAGTGTTTAACTGTGAACCAGAGGCGGTTGTAATTGAATCTTCTAAATGAATACATTCCGCTTCTAAGAATGTGATAAGTTCTTTAATTGTAGGTAATTTATGGTCTATTGAACGTTGATTTTCAAACCGTTTTCTTGAAGATGAATCCAATTTGCGTAGTAAAAGAGTTAAAAGGGTTAACTCTTTACTGATGTCGTATTTAAGAGCGAACAAGGCTTGACTGTTTTCAGAATATGTGTCTAAAAACTGTCTTATGTTTTTAAGCGTAGCGTGCGTTATATTAGGTAGATCAATAATGTTATTGATATGAAAATTAACTAAGCGGCGAGTGTTTTGATAACGACTACAGATTGTGTCCCAAGCTATCCTATAATTTTCTGGACTGATTGGTAGGGACTTGACAAGGTTCAATGGTTCCCCTTGCAAACAAGACAAAAGATATGTAAATTTTTCAACAGGAGTTAAAGAATCATTTTGATGAATAGAGTTTGAAAAAATGTGAAAGAAATTTGACCAATCAGAAAGTAGGCCATTAAAATGAGGTAATGACAATCTAGGTAATTTTATCGCTGTTTTGTGTAATTCAGAAACTTGAGATGAAGTGGTTTGATTTAATTCATTTGCCTGACCAATATTTGGCATTAAAGTTTTAATGTTAGTTTTGGCGTTAATTACGAGTTCAGATATATTTTCCTGCACCGAGCTAATTTGATCGAGTTCCTGGTCTGAAATCTCTTCGTTGTTTGTGACTCGGTCAACCCATGTTTCGAAGTCAAGAAATTTTCTGCATACTTCACCATGATATTCTAAAACTTTCCGTTCAGTCTGTTGCGGTATATTGTCTTTACATTCTTCTGCAATCTCCGTTATCGCAGTATTAATTTTAGCTAATCTTTTAGATAATAGTTCAGCTTGTCGTGTAAAAGCTTTGTAACGCATCATTTTTGTTTAAAAATTGATAGAAAATAATTTTAGGTTGTAAGCCTAATACCAGAAGCGTATTCAAAAATTAAAAAAACAAAGATAGAAATTCCAAATTTAAGAATTTTGTTTTTCAAATTGTAAATTTTAATAAATTCTAAAAGCAACTAAATTTTTATTTATTTAAAAGAAAAATGTTTAACCACATTGAATTAGTTAAACAGCATTAAATTGATTCATAACTCAATATCATGAGTGTTGATACAAAAATTATGCTTGGTTTTGAAATCAGGTTATGTTTTAACACAGCTGACGTTGTTTACAATTTCAGCCAATCGTAGCGTTTGATGTGGCATGCGCAGAGTTGAATAAGTTCAGACGAAAGTGGATTCGATCGATAAGATCAATATAGAGTATTGAAAATTGATAAACTGAATCCTATCCTAGCGTGGTTCAACATATACGACGAATGAAATGAACTAGGTACATTTTTATCGTATATCGGGCCCGGAGGACCAAAATGTTCACAATTTATGTAATATTCGGTAATGTAATAAAAAAATTGGGTTTTACATAGGCTCGGAGGACCACTGCTTTTAATGAGAAAGCAAATAACAAGAAATTTTAATATTCATCTAAGCTACAGAATAATTGTATGTTAGAGTACTCACGGTGTCCAATGTCCATGGGAGGCGTTGTATAGCACTTCAACTGTTCTTGGCCGATACTTGTAACCATATATTGTATAATAAAGCACAGTTCACACAAATAATATAGTTCCCATATTACACATACAATACAATTAATACTTTCACAAAGATGAATATTTTATAAAAGGTAACATAACATAGAAAAAGAATTAAGTGATATTTATTTAAATTAAAAGTAAACTGCTGCGTTAATTAGCGTGAAAAAAAACGAAAGGAATTGCGGAGCGAAAAATCCACGTGTTGTCTCTTTAAACTCGCCTTGTGTAACAACTCTAGTCATACTACTTTTTTCTAGTTAGCTCCCGACATCAATCGGACGAGTCGTGGTTTGTCGCTAGAAGCCAACGACCAATCCAAAGGTCCGGAAGTACTATACAAACTCACTGTTATTATTATTTGTATACATATAAGCTGAATATGGAAAGTATATGTTAGAATATATCTAATTACAAAAACTTAATTATATATTATGTTGTCCACAGTATACCTCTTAGAGTCTATTTTCTACTAGCTGTTCTAACATTAGGCACCATGGGCTTCTCCAACTCATCCCTTGGATATCTTAACTATCCAACACAAGTTATATTTAAATGTTGTAAATTAATACCTTGTCTTATTGGATCCATTCTTATACAACAGAAGAAGTATGGACCAATAGACTATGTAGCAGCGTGCTGTCTATGCATAGGCTTAACTTTATTTACACTTGCGGATAGCAGAGTGTCACCTAACTTCAATATGATAGGTAAGTTTATTTATTTGTTTGTAAGTTTTATGAGTACATTACCACACATAAAAAAGGGGGAAAAATTGTCTATATTGTTTTATTGGTTGTATATTTCTGTTTATTACACTTTTTTATATATTGGTTAATTTTAGCTACCGGACTTATACAAATATACTCTTTTACAAAGATATACAGAAAAACATTTTTTGAAAAACCTACAACAGAGTTTTCAAAATTATACATCTATTCACATTTAAAATTCCCCTGTCTGATCTTTCCAAAAGATTTTTCGAATATCTGTAATTAGGCATAAGGGGAGGAGTAGTACATCCGTATTTCTGTAAGGTTAGCAAAATATTATTCCAATGAAAAGCTTTACACATCACCAAGTTTGATATTTTTGTCACCTTGTGTATTGCTACTTCCTGTTTAGTAAATCTGACTCCGGTATTTTCTCGGAGGAGTTGTCATTTGTGGATATAAATATCGTACAGTAATTGGAAATTGTCATACCTTCTGAATAAAATATCCAATAAGTTTTAACTTGGGAAGATTATATATAAAAGTTAAAGAGAAATGATGTAATGTTTCATCTTGCATTTAAGCTTTTCAAACATTGCATGCAACTATTGAAATTGTTTAAAGGTAATATGATTCATATTAAACAAATCTATCGCCACCAATCATATTCAAATCTAAGCAACCTTTGACTGTTCACAAGTCCGAACTAGAGATGTTTTACGGACTGTTTAAAATAGCCACCATTTTGACATTTTTGAATCAATTTTTCAGAATATCAGTATATTCCTACACGAGTACACGCTAGTCCTTCCATTTTTATTCGAGTGGGGAGGTGCATCACCACTATTTTATCGATTATTAATTTGAATATTAAGCAACATACTCATTTGTTACTTTTATCGCAACACTTAACCTGAGAGAAAATATTTTACTAACAGTATTCCTACAAATAAACCTCAACACAGCAAATATATTTTCAATCACACACCCATATAAATCTATTTAAAAGCAGCTATATGGGTTGTTTGTATATGTATAACTATTGGGGGACGAAAACACTTGTAAGAGTGGTGTCAAATATCTCGAGGATTGTAATTTAACCTTTTTACACAAATCAAATGAATTTTTGTATGGTAAATGTTATAGCATCAATGTTCCAGTAATCTCTCTGATGATTGATATTGACTTTATAATTTTGCAATGCGCTTTATAAAGAGCAAAAATTTCATTCGAAAAGTACTTGTTTGACTAATTTTATTTACATATACTGTAAGAGATATTTTGTGCCTCTATGTAACATTTCATATCCCTGGAACCGATTTTAGGCCAGTCGTATTATTAGATTTTTATTCTGAAATTCCCTTTAACTGCAGTTTTTTCTTAAATTTAGAGAGTAGAATGGGATATCCAAACACATATACTAAGTAAACGTTAAATTATTTTTTTTAACAACAGAATTTTAAATTAGGAAAACTGGACAAAATTTGTAATCTTCAGGTTTCACAACTTCAGAAAATCGACAAACTGATAGTCAAACCGGCGCTGTTTTTTTATCTTTATCGTCTGTACTTAAGCTCGATAGAGGCCACACAATTAGAATAGGAACATGAAATATGTTATGCTCGTAACACTTGCATTCATATAAGTTGAGTTGAATCAATTAAACGCTAAAATATCGTCCATTTTAAATTGTTTTCTCCTGTGTTATTCAACTTATAATATACTATATTCGACAAAACGTCTCAGGTTTCAATTTTGGCTGTAATGGTACGATCTCTTACAATCACTAATAGCAAAGTTATTTAGGAAAATGAAATTTCGATACCTGATCTCTGAGGAAATTACGATATTCGTATAATTATGAGATTTGTTAAGATTGGAGCGTAGCTAAGTGAATGGAGGCTCAGTTATATTAAGTTAGGCTTCAAAATATTTCATAATTTTTTTATTATAATTTGCACTTTTGTGACAATTTTTAAACACATTAGTTACTACTGCAGTGTGTTAAACAAGTCAAAGAACCATCATGGTACCTACCCAACCCCATCATACAATGTAACACAAGCTAATACTCTAAATGAATTATTTCATAGTTGGTATCTCAGGAAATGCTTAAAAATACATTATTGACAATAACTTCACTATTTCACATCGAAGAGGGGTCGGGTTGGTACCATTACATCTGCAAGTTGTTATATAATTTATGGAGTTATAAATTGAATATCACACGAGATAAGTAACAACAACACAAATGTTTTTAATTACCGCCATTTTGTCATTTTAAATTATTTTTTATGTTTTTCAATTAGGACTACTAGGTATACTAAATTTAAGGTTCTAAGGTTACATTTGGTGCCCGCTGCCGTCTTTAAGTACAGTTCAGTAAATTGGTAAATTATTTTACCTTTGATGATTTCACTTCACTAAATCAAATCAATATAATGCAGCGTTGACTTACATTGAAACTGTTGCTCCTACATACATGTTGTAACTTCAATAATTAATTTAAGAGCTTATTAAAAACTTTCTTCATTAAATTTGTTTAATATTTCCACTAACTTTGACGCGTGATTAATATGCCTTGACGCGACCTGTTTTTTACAGGTTTAATTAGAGAGTTTTATATTACGTAAGTTATGTTATTCTAGGGATGTAAATTTAGTACGTACCGAGATTTTTGGAATAAGTTAAGTGTGTTGCAAGGAAATGTAAAATACCTGTCGCGATATAATCATAACATTGTTAGGCAAAATCTTGCTATATAAACATAACACTCAGTACAATACAAACTATACAGTACTAAATGTGAACGTTACAGGCAAGATATTTGTCGATACGAATATATTTCTAAATGTAATAATTAGTGAATATACGAGAGTAAATCAAATTATAATAGCAGAATATATTAGATTCGTAAATGATGAATTTTATTGGAAATAGACAACGATAATACAGAGAAAAATTTACAAGAAGGAGAAATAATTGATGTATCATATACAAAGTAACAGCGACAAGATGGTGGGGTCACTGATTTTATTTTTAAAAAATTTCAGTCTCCAGGTTTTTGATTTTATCAGTAAATTCTTCACTAAGAATTTAGATGGGTTGATATTCTTGTAATAGTAATAGCAAATGTGGAGTTGCTGGTATCAATAGATTGTATAGCACTAATGGTGGACATGTATGCATTCTTGTTGTGAAGGTTATATATAAACATTTAGTTTTATTAACTTTTATTCAGAATTTTTCTATTCAGTGTTGGAAGCCAGTTGCTCAGTGTCATCAGCAAACATGGGAGTGACTACTCCTGGTGTCGTAGGTATATCTTCAGTGAAAAGTACTACACTAACTACACCTGCATTAACTTCACACAGATTGGTCATTGTACTCTGATGTTTAACTAGAAAGGGGTATTTTCAAGATATGATTTTAGCAATCTGTAAAAATTGAACGGTAGATATTTCTTTATTTTATACAAGAGGCCAGTATCCCAGACTTTATCGAACGTTGGAGTTATATCCAAAAATACTGCTATTTTTTGGATATTATTATTTGAAGAAGAATATTTTATTTCTCCAAGGCTTTGGTGAATTGTATTAATAACATGATGGACCTGTTCAATCGTTGAATATTGTTGACGAAACCAAATATCAGGTACTGGTATTTCTTGAATCAAACTTTTTAAGGATTAATTTCACCAGGAATTTAAATGTAACTGGGAATAGATTAATAGGACGTTACGATAAGAGGTTTGTAGTTATTACAAGCAGGTATGTGATGTTGTTTCCGATAGTATTATAAAATAGCAATATTTACATTTTTTCTATCAGAAAATTATCTTCAAGAAATGAAGATGAAATTGTAAAAAAATATGTATATAGTGGTGAGAATGGAATGAACTTATTTCTTCTTTGTGTTATGGCAATTAATTTATGTAATATTAAATATAATTAATTGTCTAACTAAGTTGTGTGTTATAGGTATATTAATGATATCCTGTGCACTTTTATGTGACGCTGTAATCGGCAATGTTCAGGAGAAATTCATGAGAACGTATGGTGCAAGTAATACAGAAGTTGTATTTTATTCATACTCTATAGGATTTGTTTATCTTCTAGTAGCAATGCTTTCTACTGGAGGACTATGGACAGGCATTGAATTTTGTTCACAGGTTAGTTTTCATTGTAATGTTAAACATCCATCTGTTTAGTAAACTCAGGCTTTCAAACTTTTTTCAAAAATACAAAATGTTCAACATTAGCACTAAAACTAAGCTTTTAATAATAATTGTGAAAGAATAAATTCATGCTAAAATTAGTTCATAAATAGAATTAACATAGAACATTGTAAATAAAATAAATGATTACTTTGCGCAACAGTGTGTTGTGCTGGTCCTATGCTTACTAGAACGCTTTTAAAAGTAATAAATGGTGGTGTTGTAGACTATGTTGCTTTGCAGAAGTTCTAGTTTTTGTTGAAATACAGTTTTTCTAATCAGATGATTTTTTGAAGAATGTTTGATGTAGTTTAGTTATTCAAAGAATTAAACAAATGTTTTATTCAATATATTTTTCAGAATATATGTGTTCTAGAACTATTTTCTATTACATTTTCAATTATATCACTAGCAAATTTATTTATTAAGGATGTTTATATTTGAATTTCAAGAAATAAGTGTCAGTGCATCTTGACTTACCTTACTGCTCCTTATTTAGATTATCTGGAAATTAAAGTATGTTTTACTTTCTCGTGTTATTGTTGCTACATATGGTAGCAAACATTTTGAGTTAAAAATACATTTTGAAGACTTCCGACTTGTGTAACAATATGCGAACCTTTACCTTAATTTTGAGTTTTTTATTATTGGGCACCAATATGATATTTCGAAAACATATACTCCTACAATTACTCAGGGTCATGGATTTCCGAAAAGTGTACTCAATAAAAATTATAAACAAAGTCGAAGTTCTTGAAATACATACATGTTTATTTCAAAAACACACAACATAATTAAAATACACATTACAATAAATTATTTACTTTTATGATGTTTATATGACATAACGATGGAACGTGAGAACGTTAGAAACCGGCCACCTACCCCAATTTAAAATGTTGACTGTTTAATGTATATAATCCAGTTCATAATGATATAACAGTTTAAGAGTCAATATAATTATAAATAATATTGTGTCTACTTGCTAATGGTCTCTGGAAAAAAATTGAAACTACGCAGTCAGTCTGCTTTATCAAAGTTGACCGTTTGCCTATAATGGCTTATCTATAATTTATGTAACTCTTAAAAATTACAGATGTGAGAATGAAGTAATGCCACTCATCCTGAAGTCCCAGGGGGGGGGGTGTTGTAGGCAATGAGGTGGTTTTTAGTAGATGGAAACTTCTGAGTGTATTGTTTTCCATTGTTTGGCTGGTAGATGCTTTTCCACATTGCCACAGAAAAAAGGGAAAAACCCTAAAAACTGCTTGTGTATGAGTGCAAATGGACATTCAACATGAGACACATGTAGACAAGGAAAAATGTGAGTCTGGTATGAATTCTGGGGAATGAGAGCAGGATACTACTTCTAGCATAGACTTGTAAAGAACACCATTGTAGATGAAATACACTGACATAATATAGACAGATTACGAGATTGATGAGAAGGCCCATGTAGTGGAAAGTATTTATTGCTGTAAAACCGACTTTTAAAGTTTTTCAGAATAATTTACCTAATGAGATTTGTGAGGGCCACAAGTTTGTGAAGAGGCAAGTTTTCTTAAGTATTTAGACAGAAAGGACCCATCGTGGTATAACTGTGTGGCTTTTACTTGCCTCAAAGTAAATTTTAAAATAGATGTTTTGGACTTTAAATTAACAAGAAATCAAAGTTTGGCTGTTTGAGTTTTTATACAATTTTATAATATTCTTAAAAGTTTGGCTGTTTGAGTTCTTATACAATCTTCTATATAAATAAAAATGTAAATGTGCGTTTGTTCAAAATCGATAATCTCAGAAAGTTCTTCACCGATTGCTTTGAAATTTGGACACAGTATTCCATTCGAATCCACGAGTGTTTTTATATACTTTTTGAAAAACTGTAGCATCTAATGAACATAAAAACAACAAAAAATATGCTCAATATTTAACAAAAATGCAAGCGCCATTACATATGTTTATGGACTATAATAATAACAGCTGTAGTCAACTGTTTCCTATATTTCCATTATCAGCTGATTTCAAACAACTGTATGTATTTGGATTTCTATCTTTTAAGATAGGTTTTTGTGAACAACGACATCTGTTGAAGTAAAAACAAAACACACTATATTAAATATTTTCAATGTTTCCAAATGTATTGTTGTAATTAACAAATGTTTAAATCAATTATTTTGTAAGACATTCCGTTAGTACAATAACATTTACTATAGCATTAATTTCGTGAGTATAAATAATTTTTTGTATTTTTTCACCGTCTTTCATTTGGTTAAACCAGATTAAATAAAAAAATTACAATAACTCAAATAACATTTTTTGTCATAACCTATTTTCATCATTATAATATTAATAACTATATTAAACCATTTGATTTATCAATATAAAATTTAAAATAATTAGGCCTAAAAGGTCATATTTTTAT
Source organism: Aphrophora alni (assembly GCA_963513935.1). Lineage (NCBI taxonomy): Eukaryota > Metazoa > Arthropoda > Insecta > Hemiptera > Aphrophoridae > Aphrophora > Aphrophora alni. Next base: position 84,471,114 of record OY740773.1, read on the forward strand.
CTTTCTTTTAAAATTAAAAAATCTTAATAAATACAAAACATAAAATTGTAACAACTAGGCCTACAATTCAAAAAACCCATTTATTTTATAATCTAAACTGTATTACACTTCCAAATTTTATAATAACATAACTATATAATTAATTACTTCTAAGATAATTAATATATCAATATGAAATAAAAAACACTTAAAAGACAATATTTATATCTTTATTTTAAAATTAAAGAATCTTTATAAATACAAAACATAAAATTGTAACAGTTAGGCCTACAATTTAAATAAAAACTTATCTAAATGTTACATAAATAATAACTTTTTTAAAACAGGTTATTGTACACAATGTTATTTTCTTGGGAATATTAATTAGGACAGAGATTTTGTATTGTTATAAATAAAAGAGGCAATTTTCAATTTATAAAATATATCATTTACCATATTATAAATAGGCCTAGCCTACTATTAAATTCTAATGTCTTTTTTTTTTTTTAATTAGATTGTAACATATTGTTTTCTTAATTTTAAATATTATTATCTTAACGCAAGCTTTTATTGGTTTGTGTGTGTTGAAATATATGTTGGTTCAATCTAGGCCTAACTTAAAAATATTATTTGTACTAGCTGGACATCCGAATCAACTGTTTCATCAGTTATTTTATTAAATTGGCTGCTATGGTAATGAATGCCAATAGGTACATTCAAGAAATATGTATTGGTTCATCTTTCTAGGCCTAACCTAAAATTATATTTAATTTATTTTACCTACCTTAATGGCAACATACACACATAATTTATGTTGTTGTGCACATCTTTGGCATAGTACGTTTCTATTGATATTTATAAATTTCATCTTTCAATAGTAATTTTTTAGTTTTTCATAATGTTGTTTATTTATTGATACTACAGCTGCTAGACACTGGGTTTAATGCCCAAAGATTTTTTTACGATTTTCAAAATAAATTTACAAATAATATGGAATATAAAAAATGTTTTTATCAAAATGAATCCTACTCTATGTTACTCTGGGATAGTGTAGCTTTTTATTTAAAAAAATGTTTCAATTGGTTCCATATTTCCAACATAAAAATGTTCAAGTATTTCCCAATATTCAAACCAATTATAAGAATTGCGATTGGCTGAGTGAACGAGCTATTCTTGCCTCCAATAAAAAAGACGTCTACGAACTAAATAATATTATTCAGACTAAAATTCAAAGCGAGGTAGTCACATACAAGTCCGTCGACACTGTTGTAGAAGCAAATGAAGCAAATAATTACCCAACAGAATTTTTAAATTCACTCTATCTGCTAGGGATGCCACCACACTTAATGCAATTGAAAATCGGTGTGCCGATAATCATCTTGTGAAATATCAACCAGCCAAAGCTTTGCAACGGCACAAGACTTGCAGTGAAACAATTAATAAACAACGTCATAGAAGCAACAATCTTGACAGGACCTTACAAAAATGATGATGTCCTCATTCCTCGCATTCCTTTAATTCCAACAGACATGCCATTTAAATTTAAGAGATTGCAGTTCCCAATTCGATTGGCATTTGCAATTACCATTAACAAAGCTCAGGGCCAAAATTTAGAATTGTGTGGCTTAGATCTAGAAACGGATTGCTACGTTAACCAGATAATCTGTATATATACACAAACAATGGAACTACAAAAAATATTGTGTACCCACAAGCATTGTTTAAATAAACATATTTTAATTTATGTCTTTATTTATGTCTTTTATTTATTTTCCATTTAACCAGATGAGCCACAGCAATGCGTGGCCGGGTACAGCTAGTTTTATAATATCTTTAACTCGTGAGATATTAAGGTCGTATGTTCTTTTATATAGATTAGATATGAAACTGTATAAATGTGTGCTATTATACCACAAAGTATGTGTATTAGCTTTATGGTTATCATTATTATATTTTCTTGTATCATCCTGTATACAATCAGGAATTAAAATTTGATATGTAATTTTGCATGTGTTGTTTGTTATAGATGCCGATGGTGTATTTCTACGCCCTTCTCTTCTCGATCTCGGGTTACTTAGGGATACAAATAGTTTTAACTCTAGTCACTACATGTGGTGCCCTTGTAGCTGTCACAGTTACAACGTGCCGCAAAGCTGTTACCATAATATTGTCTTTCCTGTTTTTTTCTAAACCTTTTACATTCCAGTAAGTATATAACAAATTTTATTTTTAAGTAGCATTTTAGTTGATCTTCATTTTGTAAATAAAATCATTCCTAATGTATATTAAGTCAAAAGTTTCAGCAATAAGAAGGCTTTGAAAGTAGTGTAGTTGTTCAAGAAAGACTGTAGCCTATAAACATTATATTCTTTGCTAATTTCATGATACCAACTATCCAAAATGTTTCAGGATAGATAGCAAACATTATAATATTAAATGGTTAATTAATTACCGTACCTTGTTTCTCACCGTCAAGCAGTCTATAAGTATCCTGTTGGGTTACCGGTTTCGGTGGATCAAGTCACCATCATCAGATCAAACTTCAAAAAGATGTTTTTTCATTCCACTCCTAAGGAACATATGTCATTAAAAAATACATAAAAAAGACTGATATGAACACAAACACTTGAAAACATGTACAGTATATGTCAATGAAAAAACACTTTAAACATTAAAAACCGATATATTATGCAAATTATAAGTTAATACACTTGTATTTTGTGGAGAGCATGTCCATAACTGGCCAGTGGAGAAATATACATGATTTTTTTCAATTTTCAAGATGAGTTATACCTGTAAGGTTTAAAATCTTTAGCCATACAAGCACAAAACAGGAGTTTGAAATAATTAATCTCTCGGTATTAGATATTTAAAACGAATGCATAAAATATTTAATATAAATAATTATTGAAATGAAATAAGATTGGTTCAAGTTAGAAGTATGGATGTTTTCAACCATAAGAAAATATTCATCATATCCATTTACACTGTTATTATATTTTGAGATGCATTTTGTGATACCAAGTCACAATTAAATCTTATAATATTAAATTACCTTGTATGGTCCGTCTTGCTACTTCAATTGATTTCTATATTATGACATGTTTCATAGTCATAACTCCATCATCAGATATCCGTTTAATTGTTCACTCTGAAGAGCTCATTGTATATTAAAATGTTTATAATAACACACACTAACACAAAAATTAATTAAAACTATTATGTCTTACACTAGGTGCACATTCTGGCATGTCCGGCGAAGTACTCACCGGAGTATTCACCAAACATGCCAGGGTGAACACTTTTAGGATTTGTTCCTTTAACATGCCTGGGTTTTTTAACTTTAAACTAAATAAATCAGTGGTTCATTTATTTAATTAATGTTTGTTTATTATTTGATACATTTTGTCTATTTCTCTTATCTACTAATAACAAATATTTCAATTTTAATTACTAAGAATCCAGAATGACTAACTATTGCAACTGATAAACTTGATTCTACTTTAATGATTATACTGATTTAACTCTGAATAATTACAAGTTCCTTTGTATACAAAGTTTGCTCACCCTTCCTGCAACTCTCATAGATTCTCGGACTTCAATACTCTGAGACTCTTCCTCGCCAAGTACATCTGACTATCATCTAAACTCCTGAAGTCATTCACTTGATCGATTGATCCTTCTTTCCACCATTCCAGCGTTTATATCCTATTGTCAACTCGATGACGTCCGCCACACCTACAAGGTAAGCCATTTCATAATTTTTTCAAGTCCGTCACAATAATTGTTGTTACTCTGGCTTCTTAGAAAGAACTTAGCCTATATTCTCAATTAAATTTATCCCTAATACCTAACAACACCTAGTGAAAGACATGATTGTTTTAATTAATTTTGTGTTAGTGTAAATGTTATCATAAACATTTTAATGTATGACGAACTCTTCAGAGTAAACAATTAAACGGATATCTGATGATGGAGTTACGACTCTGAAACATGTCATAATAAATAAATTGACTAAAGTCACAAGACGGACCATACAAGGTATTTTATAAATATATTATATTTTGTTTAAAACACACAATTTTTATAGATTAATTTTGGTTTACTATAGTCTATGTCCATTTGTACAAGATGCTTCAGAGCAGACTGATATACTCGTATATACAATCCCTCAATGGTCCTGCATCAGACCTAACACTGACCTTCTAAAACAAGGAAATAATACAGTACTAAGACAGACTTCTACGGAAATAATATACTCCCAATTCTATAATTACCTCCACATATATATCAATGGCTCATTGAAAACTGACCACCATTGCACTGGTTCTGGTGCGACATAAATCTGCAATATCTAGTTTCAGTTTTGTCAACAATCAGCATTGAAACTGAATTAATGGCTTTACTTGCAGCACTTCAGATATGCTTTGCTCTACCATATAGTAACATTTGCATGTTACTGACTCCAATTCATGTCTGCATACAATTTCAACCTACAAACGTTCACATTTCTTCTACTATACTTAATACTTTATTTATTAACCAATAAGCCTCATTTTTGATGCAATATGCATTGTCAGTATATATATATATATATATATATACATAAAGACTTAAAGTTAGAACTAAATTAGTAATCATTAAACATAAATTCAATCAATACTAGTTACTAATTAGAGTTAAAGTTGAACATGGATATTACATGATAGGATTTAAATTACACTATATAATGGGTTTTCAATAAACCATTTATACAATTTATTTTTAAAGATTTTGAGAGGCAATTATTTCAGTTTAGGTGGTAAGTTATTAAAAAGTCTTACTCCCAAAATATAATAATTGTTCGTAAACAAGTTAGGTTTAGAGTAGGGATTATGAATTAAACTATTATTTCTGGTGTTATATTATGTACATTAGATCTATAACATAAGTTTGTGAACTTAATTTTAACTTGGATCGACAAATCAAAAAGATATAAGTTCAACACTGTCATTATTTCTAGTTTTGTAAAGATGGGCCAACATTTCTCTTTATAGCCAGCATTAAATAATAATCTCACTCCACGCTTTTGAAGTTTTAGTAGAACGCAGATATTATTGCTATTACCCCAAAGGTAGCGACCATATTTGATTTGGAAATGTGCAAAGTATTAACTTTTTTTTTTTAATTTAAAAGGTAATTGAGATTTTATTCTTAATTAAGAAAATAATTCTCAATAGTTTTTATTAATTTCTTCTGCATGAAAATGCCATTTAAGAGCGAATCAATATAAATACCTTAAAGCTTAACTCTCTCTCTCTGATGCCATGTTTTGTTGAAAAGATAATTTTTTGGATCTTATTTTCATTCAGAAATAAATTATTTGTGTTAAACTAAACCCTTGTTTCTCTCAAAGCATCATCAGAAAAACAACTAGGTATATCAAGATTTTTGTAACCATTATTGAAAGTTGTATCATCAGCAAAAGGCAATACATATGAAGGAATCCCAATAATAGAGCCTTTAGGGAGTCCCATGTTTGGTGATATTAACATTAGAACATATGCCATTATATTTATCATTTGCTTCCTAGAAGCAAGGTGGGATTTAAACAATTCTAGTTCATTGTCCACAACACCATAATAGTTCAATTTGTCCAGCAAAATTTGATGGAACACTGTGTCAAAAGCCTTCTTAAGGTCACACAAGGTAGCCTGAGCAAAGCCTTTACCTTCTACTATAGTTAGAACTTGTTTGACCTTTTGACATATTAAGGAAATACATATACTGGTATATTTAATATATTAAGGTAATACTTTCAAATACTCATTTCCTTCTTCACAATACATACAAAAATATACGCTTCCAGGATATTGTGATATATTAGATAATGAACTAACCGATCAACTGAATGGGTTTGTATAGAGCCAAGACATTATATGATCAAATATCTCGAGAGGTTGGAAGATGTATCAGCATCATTTCAAGCAACAAAAAGCTGCAAAACTGGATGAGATCCATCAGTACGATGTCAGTGTTGGATGACATTGGATGCATGTAACAATAATTAAGTACTTAGGTTGGTCTTCATTATATTACTCTAAAAGAGCTACTCATGTAAACAACTTCATAATAATGGCCAGATTCAGTACTGCTGCAACTGGTGTAAGAAATTATAAAACTGAAATTCCTCATCTATGACCACTACGTCATTTTTAATTGTGTCTTTCAGATTTTGTGATTTGTCAACTGTCTCCTGAAGACAGATAACCAGTCTCACAGAGTGAAGTTAGGAATTTAAAAAAAATCAATAACAGCAAATGTTTTTAAATTTGAATGTACACTAAAATATACCAATACACTAAGGCAAACCACAGCCAGTAAACTGAAATATATTCCCCCTACCAATCTAACCACCTCATTTCTTTTGTAGATCTATAGATCACAGCTCATGCTACATATCACATACTGTAAAATAGGAGTTAAAATTTTAAGTTATTTTGTCTATAATTATTGAAAGTGCACATATTTACTAACACAAAGGAAATTGAACAAATGAAAGCTGTAACTTATGTTTATTTGTATGTAAAACATAGTATTGAAAGGTAGATTAAAATCAAAAAGGTAATATTATACAGTGGAACCTTGATAACTCGAATCTTAAGCAATTGGTAACACTTTGATATCAAATAATTCAAGATAGCGAGGTTCGAGTTACTGAAGGCAAAAATCACTGACTTCGAGTTATAGTTGATAGATATTGGCAGTGTGTTCAGATTATATTTTTATTCCTGTAATAAGGAATAAGTTAAATAAAACACCACAATACAAGTATTTTGTTTTAATAAACTATTATTTATTTAAGGATAAAATAAAGCAAAAGCTTAAAGTTTCAAATATTTAATAGTATAAATGAGCTCATTTATACTATTAAATATTTGAAACTTTAAGCTTTTGCTTTATTTTATCCTTGAAGCTCATTTATACTATTAAATATTTGAAACTTTAAGCTTTTGCTTTATTTTATCCTTGAATAGCTCATTTATACTATTAAATATTTGAAACTTTAAGCTTTTGCTTTATTTTATCCTTGAATATGGAGTTTCAACAAGAAATATCTGCTATTACATTAAAGTTTATTATTTTTTTTATTTTAATCAAAAATCGGCATATTTATATATATAAGAACAGTACAGTATTGTACATAGTTAACATTATTTTATATAAATACAGTAATACCAATAAATGCCAACTAATTTACTCCAACAAAAAACCACTTCACAATCGTTTAATAAAAAACTAAACTTTAATCAAATACAGAATAGTAGGCACATACATACACCTGGGGTGAACAATAAGCCCAAATGCAGGATAATGCAAGATCGTGGGAGAGAGGGAAGTACATATTTTAACATGAAAATATTGTTATCTCGCATGTACTGTTATCCTAAACTTCGACTTACCAAGGTCCGCCAAAACTTCCAGTTTATAGATGATTTGATTAAAACTTTGATTTGTGGAGCTTTTCGAATGCCTACTTTCGAGTTACAGAGGTTTACCAATGTGTCAGGAATCAAACAAAATTTGTCTTATCGAGGTTCTTTATTTAAAATATTAAATTTATGGAAGGAAAAATAGCACTAAGGGTTATAGGAAATTGAAAGGGAATTTCAAAAAATTGAGATATCAAGGAATTCGAGTTATCAAGGTTCGAGTTATCAAGGTTTCATTATAACAAAATTATGCTTAAGATTTTCTTTATATATTCCAGCTAGTCTTAATAATTGGTAACTCTAATATAGATATTTCTTGTTATTTTTTTTAATAGATATGTTTGGTCTGGACTCCTCATAATCTTAGGGATATACTTAAATGTGCTTAGCAAAAATCAAGAATTATCTCAAAGGGTAAGCAAGAGTTTATATAGGTTATTACCAACATATCGACGAGAGAACAAAAGCATATTGGCCACGGTTTAATATATCACCAGCAGGAAAATATTGCTGTGGAATTCTCAAAAGGAAGGTACGTCTTAAAAATTATAGGCCATAGAATGGCTAACCAATTGGGTATCTTAAACTATTGTTACCCAGTATATTTGTATATCATTGTAGAAAATTATAGTTTATTTTATATTGTAAAATATGTGATGTAAAAAATAGTGACCCGTGCAACATTCATTTTCAATTTTGGATAAACATAAGGATTGGTGGTGAAATAAAAAGATATTAAAATTGGGCATTGAAATGTATACACTTGATCCCTGGTAAAACTTGTAGTATTTGTGGTTTTTAAACAATATATTCAGTTTAAATTTGTCGTCCATTTTCATCTTAGTTAAAAATTTAAACAGGAAATTGAGGAAAAGTGTTCATGATGTTTTCATGTAATTTACTTTGGTTTTTTCTATTGGCAGCATCAGTGGCATTTTATTACTTAATCTCACACAATAAGTCTTATATTACTATAGAATAAAATCCAAACAAAAAATAATCTGCACACAGTTGGTACTCTGTCATAAGATACAATTTCATTTATAGTTTTTTTTGTGCATCTATTTGGTTTTCTGAACTGACCTTTACAATAGCTAGAGTAATATTGTCAAGTATTTGACATTGTATAGTAATCTATAAAGAGAACTATACATATGTTCGACTTCAAAAATCGAATAAATAGTTGTATACAGTTATGGCTTTATTTTGGTTATACAACATTATTAGCCTATTTCTATTCTTTACAAATACATTAGAATATCATTTATTGCAATATATATATATGTATCTATTAACATTAACAGGAACATACAATTTTATAATTATAATAATTTTTTTTTTTGACTTTTAAACATCTGTGGTGAGAGTTTTACTGATTAAAACAATCCTATCAGTCTAATCATTGTAGAAATAGGGCCATTATGTCTTCCGGCAATAAAAACTGAATTAAAAACAAAAATGTAATTTTTTGCTTAAATTTCCATTAGGAGTGATGACTAGATCACATGCTAAACTTTTGAAGAGAGGCCAAAAGGTAGTTTACTCTGATAAACCATTAGGTCATCACACCGTTGGCAAACATCCTCTATTAGTTAGTTGACCAGTTGTTTGCTGTTCCTTCTGTAGTGTAGTTTTTCTGGACTTGTGGTTTTCCTGATCACATTTGTATTTAGTCATAATTATTTTGATTACTTAAGCCTGTGTTCCTTTCTGAGATTACTAGTTTTACTTTTTACTTTCCATCATGACCCTAAGTACTGCATGTTGCTATTTTGATCTTATTCATGTTCTAGGTTTATTACGTGATAACTGGGTTGATTTATGGTCCATGTTATTGTTCATAATGATCCCTTATGTGTGTATTGTTAGGAAATATAAAATATATACCACTTTCAATTATCAAAACACTGTTAGACAACATCTCATCTGAACCAATATTAAAATATCACTCAGTACATTAAAAACTGTATTTACGGTATTAAATGTGAATTTTTGTTTCTAACATAGTTTTAGGCATATTTGCCCTTTTAATATTTATCATCTTTTAGATTTTTTTATTTATTAGCATGAGTTAATATTCTCTCGAAACATCATGTATTATTTTTTGTATACATGTATAAATAATGACAATTTTCAATATCTATATCAATAATACAAGTATGAGCTTCAACAAAAACAGATAATACAAAATGTATTCTCTTCTCTTTTATTTGTATACTTTTCTTTTATTTCCATTCCTTAAACAGATATCATAAATTTAATCATTCTGATGGTCATGTACCCCACATCAAATTTCCAAATTTTGACTAATTCTGAGCATCCATTCTTGAGATAACTATCACTCTCTTCTGTTATATATATATATCTGTAGTACCATAACTTTTAAGATTTTAGTAAATTGAATCTCCCATTCTTGAGATTGACACAATACATACCATTGTCTACAGATAGACAACATTCCAAAAAAGGTCTAAATGAATTTTTCTATGGTTATAAAATTTCATAATTTTCACAAACATCACAAAATTTTATTTATGTAGTGTATACAGTAAACACTCTCTGATCTGGATCTCTGATATCCGGAAACTCCGATATCCGGCCGCCGTATGCCATCGTATAAAAAATAATAAAAATACAATTTTCTATACAAACATAATATTTTCGGGCCGAATAGTAGTGAACGATGTTTTTGAGCTGGGCACTGGGCAGTAGATCGGTTCGGATTCAACAACAAAAACAAATCATGACTCATTGCGAAGCTTTTCAAGCACTTGAACAGCCGATAGACTACGTGGAAGAACAAGAAGAACCTCACCGGCCGATCTCCTTCTTTTTCGCAGATGGAGAGATATTACATCTAAGAAGCGTGTTCAACGAGCCAAGCAAGCTACCATTACATCTTTTTTTAATAAAAACTGACATGAGTACAAATTACTGTACTGTAATGAAAACTAACATTTATCGTACTTTCATCAAAATTTCACGTGTACAATCCTGTACGTATTTATTGTATTGTTTTATTTTCTAATCTTCATTTTTCGTTTGATATTTTTAGTTAACACTGTAGACCTAATTAATTGTTGTTTGTGTACTTTATGCTGAGCCTCATTCAGCTTAAAATAAATAGATTTTTAAACATAGCTATTGTAATATTTATTTAATTAACCTACCTTTTGTTGTTTCGGTACTTTTGTTACCGGTTACCGTATCGGCAAACTACGGCAAATTACATAATAGTACAGTTAAAACGTAACGTCTATATATTACAGTAATTTGAAAAACCATAGTGAATTTTTAGAATACTGTGGTAAAGCTACAATTTATCATAAGCGCAACGCGTTTTAGCGCTAAAAACGTAAATTTGCTACGTTTTGTTCACGTTTAAAATCACTTTAACTATATAAAAATAGCCACCCCGAGATCCGGATTTTTTGATATCCGGATCGGCCGGCGCCACTTTAATCCGGATTAGAGAGTTTTTACTGTAATTGGAAAAAAAATATACATATATTTCCAATTGTTATTATTTGTTGTTATTGCTTGTTTTGTATTTACAAGTATTATTGTTACCAATAAAGTATCTTTATGATCTTAAGCTATATACTGTATAATCACTTGTAATAATAACAATTTATACATATTTCCTTGCTATTATTTATTCTAATAGATTTTAAATTCAATAATTGTACTATTAGTTACAATATATTTTACAATCAATTTGTACAGTTTTTAATTATTTCAGTAAATTTTTATAATGTTAATTTTTGTATGTATTTCGGGACAATACCATTATTAAACTCAAGAGAGTTATATTTAAAATCTGTGATTTATAATCTCTAATCTGTGTAGTATAAGATATTTTCTATATTGTATATTTAGAGTAAGTTAGTTATTAACTATTGTTAAGTTTTAGTTCAATATTAAATTTATATGCAGTATTGTTATTATTTTGTATTGTACTTCTGTTAAGTTTAGAGATTGGTGTTTTCAGGACAGTCTTTAGTGAAAGACACTCGTGGTGAACCAAAACTAGCTTACCTTTTACTCTCTAGTAGTTCATTTTTCTATATGTTAGGTCAAACTTTGAAAAGTGGGTGTTTGAGTGAAATAAATGCTCGATCTTAAAATGGAACATTTTAAAATGACCATGGTTTGGAATGTGTGCTTTGGTCATTTAAAAATTATCAAACCTAGAATTGTTCAAATGAGAAACTATCCAAAGATGATATATACTTTGTAGTTTAAAAGTGAAACTCCTCACAGTTGTCTTCACCTTAAAATAAAATATAGCATAAAATAGACACTTGTACTAGAATACTATCATAGCATCAGGGTTGGAAGATAATAAAAGTTGACTTTGTAGAAAAGATGTAAAAGAGGAACCTAGGGATTGCCACACCCGTACTTGCTATAAGTGAGCCCTGAGAGGGTATCAAAAATAGAAATTGGGTGAAAATAATATAAGATAAACATGGATATTAAAATGAAAGAAAATTACCCAAAACCACAATAAAACACAAAGTATAGTTATGTTTATTTACCTTATGTACATTACCTCAAGGTTAGTGTGTATTGTACCTCTGACAATGATAGCAGTGCTATTGAAATGTATATAAGGTAGAATAAACGTAACTATACAGTCTTTGTGTTGTTAGTGTTTTATTGTGGTTTTGGGAAATTTTCTTTCATTGTATATTCACCACAGTGTTTTAGTGATTCATATGCATATTACAATTATTTTTGTTTAAAATTTATTTATTCCTTTATTAAATATAAAGAAGCCTGGTTCAAAATACATATGTAAAGTTTTAAAACACCAACAAAAATCTTTTCAAAGAAGAACAAGTGGTGGTCAAGAGAGACGTGATAGTGAAGATGAAAGTATCCACCCCAAGACTACGTGAAGAAAGGTGTAGATCTAATTAGGATCCCTTGGGCTACCACACCCGCACTCATTGTAAGTGAGTCCCTAAGGGTTTATTGACTCATTTCAAGCATACACTCACTCTACAACATCTGACTTTGTTCCTGATTGATAACGGTTAGATTAGTTAATTTTTGCCAGCTCGTTATAACAACATACAAAGTGATAAATCATGCTCTGAGCATTTCTCATTTACACAATCCGAGGTTTGGTCATTTCAAAGTGACCAAAATTGGAAATCGCAACATATTTCAAACTTTAATAATTTTTAAATGTCAAAATGTAGAAGCATTTATTTTGCACACTTACCATTTTTGGAGTTTGCTCCCAGCATACACATTAATTTAATAGGAAAACTATTTTAAAATATCTTGAAGCAAATCGTAAAGAAATCATTCAATAAAATATTACTCCTTTGTATTGTTACTAATAAGAGGCTTATGTATTTTGAGAATGAAAAATATAACTCGTCATAATGTCTGTGGATACAGAGAAAAAAATTTTTTTTTATCTCAATATTGATATTTCTAAAAGTCATACAATCCCTTTAAATCAAAAGTTTAGTGTATTTAAACCAGAATACGAAAAGTTTTTATTTGTTTCCCAATGAATAAACAATTTTTTTTTTAAATGATGCATATATTTTCAAAGAAATATTTTCTTTAAATTCTGATAAATTTTCATTAATTAGGTCTTAAAATTAAACTTGTTATGTTTGTTTTCCATAATTTCTATTAAGCCTTGTATTCTCGAGTATTTAAGTAAAATGTTCCCACGATAGGCGCCAATTTAGTCAATTGGTGAACATCAAGGCTCTTATTCGGAAAAATGTATATATAAGTTTTAATTTGTACTTAAATGAATTAGAAAAATTATCCAAATCTATAAGTCTAAAAACAATGTATTTATACATCCTATAAACAATCGTGTTTAATATGTTCTTGAACAAATTTTTATCTTAGTATCTTCCAACCACCTTGTCATTTAGATACACACAATATATTTAATTAAAAATATACAAAAATTTAACTTCCAAAGAGGGAAAATCCAGTGCTCACAGTTGTTTCTAAACTTCTCGACCAAATCAACATCTTTAGAGTGGTTGATTACAGGAGATACAGGTGTGGGGTGCTATTAAATTATTCACTCAACTTCAACTAAATTTCTAGACTATCAATCAATCAATCAATGAATCAAATATTTTATTTGTTGTAGACAATTTACAATTGTATAACAAACGTCAAAACATAACATTATATAATACTTTACAATAAAGGTTATTTAGAAATTAACATATTATTATAACAAAGCAAAAATAAGTTACAGAGATAGGACTAAAACAGCATGTCCAAATGGGTTAGGCACTAAATTACTCTACTAAAGTATTTAACTCATCCAAACAGAACACAAGTGAAAACATAAAGGTTTTTCATAAAAACCTACACATTCAGTTCAAAATTTTGTCTCTGAATTCTAAATTTCTGTGAAAAAATATGACATATATGGATATAAATTTGATTTCTACAAAAATTATTGATGGATTACACAAACACTATTTATTGATGAATTTTGGATACATACAGTTTTTTTTTTTCAGAAACTGAGCTAACCAATTTGGAGAAAACTTGTTTTTTGTCCCCCTGGAGCTATAGCTTAGTGTCATTAATGATAAGACTGTCCTGTGCATTATGTTTAAATGTTTGATCATAGTTGTTATAGTTTTATATGTACAAGTGATTAAGAGCTATACATGATATTACATTCATTATTATTGATCAAAATTTTTGACACCATGAATCATCTTTTAAGTATTATCATTCTACTGCGAGACTCTCTTTTATGTTATACTCCTATTTTTAAAATGTAACTTTTATATTATTCTCTTTCTTAAAAATCGCATTTATATTTGTTTTAGAAGGTACAGTGGATTTAAAAAATCCTAAATGTGTTCCTAAGCTATAATTTAAAAACATGTTTATAGTGTATATGTTATATATAGTTATTTAATTTTTAAATTCCATTATTTTACTACTATCTTATTTTTAATTTCTTTTAGTTAAAATAAGTGTCCTGATGAGGTATTCTTTGAATGCAGTTATATTATAATTTAATAAGATCTTGTTTTGGTTTGGTTATAAATTAGGAAAGTGTTATTTTTTAAGGTGTTGTCAAATTATAGTTGTAGTGTTATTTTTTTGTCATGTTCTGGATTATAATTATTTGTACTAACGCAAATTTACAATACCTTATAGCTGTTGATATATTGACAACTTTTATAATTTAAAAGGTTGAATCACTATATTTTACAATTTGTGTAATTTAATTTTAATATTCCAATATTTGCATTTTAATATTAATGTTTCTTCTACATTACCAATTTATATTTTACATATAATGTTGTATTATTTGTAAATTAAGATTTATGCATACAGTAGAACCTCTGTTAACCAGCCTCGGATTAACCGGTCCTCGGATTAACCGGCCTATATCGTAGTGTACTGGTTGGATGAGAGTTTCCGAAAATAAATTGTAATTGAAACACCAAAGCGGCGGCGATATCAAAGGACTTTGTGGATAGCGGTATCCCATTGTCGGCGGCGTAAAAACACTGCGGCACCAAAGCGGCGGCGATATCAAACGACTTTGTCGATAGCGGTATCCCATTGTCGGCGCCGTAAAAACACCGCGGCATTGGCACCCGTCGGTATAGCAGACATACACCCACAAAAACGTTTGATGGGCCGCTTTTTTCCACGAATCATTTTAGTAGGGGAAGGTGTGTTACCTTGGACCTATTTCAGCCTTTTTATTTTTCATTTGGATATAAGTAGTCCATAAACAATAAAAGTGAGTGTATAGGAATTTTTGGACCTTAATACACAAAACTACTATTTTTTTAAGCTCTTTTTTAAATTTTTTGTTACATTTATTTTCATTTAAAAAAAAGCTTGCATTAGGTCCAAGGTACAGTACCTATGTTGTACCTCGGTCCTAGGTATGTTGTACCTTGGTCCACTTTTTGTACCAGGGAAGAGATATTAAAAACCAATTTAATACTTGATAAAAATAATGTATTATTTTTAATTTTACAAAATACTTAATACCTATAGCCCTAAAGACATATTTTTATAAAAGATAAAGATGTTAGGTTGACTGGATCATTATTAAAACCTTAAAAATCATAATTGATTCAAGTCAAAAATAGTTAAATGAAGTCTACACTAATTGTCCTGTAAATATTCTTATATCTTACTATTGTTTTAAATTTCCAGACCCCCAATCACTTTCTGGATCACACTTTAAAAACAAGTTTTTTATTCAATATTAAATTGCGCCAGGTTCACTCCGAAAGTAAGTTTTTCAAGCTGTCGCGCTGATCCTCCACTTAGTATGGGATGTGGAAGTTTGAAATGAATATCAGCCTTGTCTACTTGGTATATTGTATCATCCTCTCTTGTAAATTTTGAGCAGTTTTTGTCTTTCTTTAAATACTGAACTTCATAGAATTCATCCTTAATTCCTGCAACTTCCGCTACAAAATATTTCACAGTTTTTTTAGTTGCTATTTTCACTAAAATAAAACTTCCAACGCCTATAATGTCGTTGTCTGGGTCCAATAATTCTGCGAAATCTTCATCAGAATAACCAATATCGTCACATAAGTCTTCAACTTCTTCTTCCTCGTCCGAGTCGAAACTGAAAACAAGTTTCTTTATGGTGTTTATTTTAGGTTTTCTCTTAACAGCTTTATCTATTTTCTGCTTCTTAGCTTGTTTTAAAGCTTCTTGTTCTTCAATTTTTGCTTTTACTGGTGTATCCGTCAAAACACAAGATTTGCCTTTTGGCCTTCCCTTTCGTGTATTTTTCCTGGCTTCCGCTTTTGGATAAGGCCGTATAGCTTCAGGAGACACCACACTTAACTGAGGAGAAGCTTCCAGGTTAGTTAGGCCTAGACTGGAAGTGGAAGGCTGGCACTGGAGGTTGATTGCACTGAAACTGGTTGATTCTTGCTGGCATACACTTGTTTGGTTTATAATATTCGGTAATCCTTCAGCCGAATCAAGTGGACGGTCGGTTACATTTGAGGGAAGAAATTCGTAGTCTTTGAAAATATTAGTGTTAAAAGGTTCAATACCTGATACCTTAAAGCCATGAATTATGTTGGCTGGAGTAAAAGCTAATGGAAAAGATTTTCCGACCAGTTCAGCAACATCGTAGATTGTTGCTGGTTTACCAACATTGCCGGATCTTAACATCCACTCTTGCATAGCAGTGTTGTAGTATGTTTTAAATGGCCCAAATACACCACGGTCTAGTGGCTGCATCTTGTGGCTGGTATGTGGAACAAATGTTACCAACGACGCTCCATTGTCCTTTGATAACTGGATGGACTTGACTGAAATGTGGCTTTCGTGGTTATCAAGGAGGAGAATTGTTGGGTTTTCCTTGCTTGATTTGGTGTGTTGCAAAAAATGCAGAAGAAACTGATAGAAAAGATCCTCATTTGACCATCCTGAAGGATTAGCACCACCAATACTACCAACAGGCGCACCTTTGAGCATAAAGTCTTTGAAATTAACTCGCGGGAATATTAACATGGGAGGTATGAAGCCGCCACCAGCATTTATTGCACAAATCATCGTTATATTTGTTCCACGTTCCGCACTAGTCATGGAACCTATTTGTTTTACACCCTTAGGTGCAAGGATTTTGGGGGGAACATGAACCGTGGAAATGCCTGTCTCATCACAGTTCCATATGTTATGAGCAGCTATGGCAGGATGCTTTTCCAAAACTTGTTTGTAGTTATTGAAAAATAGATCAACATTGGCTTTATTGAATGCTGTTGAGCGTGCCAAGCTTGTAGCTTCAGGCCGCCTCAAAGAAAGCTCTTTAGCATACTTTTTGCGGAATGACCGTAGCCAAAATTTCCCTGCCATTTGGTTTGTATCCCAAGACTTGTCATATTGCTTTGCGTTCAGTTTGGCAAACTGGTATGCCAAAACTTTAACATCTCTTAATGTTAGGCCATAATGGAGCTGGGCAGCTTTTCGTATGTAGTTGACCAAAAGATGCTCTTCCTCTTCAGAGAATACTTTTTTTACATCGTTATTTTTGTTATACGAGTACTTTTCCAGTCCGGATTCCTTAAATTCTTTAAGATGGCGTAATAGTGTAGTTTTGGATAAATTCATAGTTTTTGCAGCCCCATAAACGGTTGATTTATTTTCAAGTATTAACTCCAATGCTTTTTCTATGTCTTCTTTTGCCACAGGTTTTCGCTTCATTCCACTCTTGCTTCTAGGCATTTTGATTCTGGAAAAGATCAAATTAATTAGCCTTCGTTTAAACTTACTATATAACTTTTGGGAAGACTATGATAAGCGGCGTCATAGATAAGCGGTGCTTATCATAGTCTGTCCTAACTTTTTGGGAGTTACACAAGGAAGTAAAAAAAAAACAAGAGCCATTTGGAAACATAAACCAACTTTTTATTTAAAAATAATACCAAATAATACCAAATAAACTATGTCTTAATAATCAAGTTATTCTTTTGAACAATCTCAGATACCCAATTCTTTAGAGTTTTATTATTTTCTAATAAAATTGTCATGTAAATAAATAATTATGACATAAGAAACATCTGCAAGATAATTTATTTAAAACAAGTGATGTACCTTGGACCGGTCCATAGTACAACACTTCAACTAGGTTCAAGGTACAACACTTGGCCATGTTGAGAAAATTGACCAGTAGAAAGTTTTAGGTTAAGCTAAACATGGATTGAAACACATGAAATTGTAGCCAAGGAGATGTACAATGTCATTAAACTACTATTTCATTATAAAAACAAATACAACTAGTTTCAGAAAAGTAATTATAAAGATAAAAATACTTACTTTTCTTTGATGAAAATTTATTTATTTTTTCTTCACTTCAATTCAACACTAATTCCAACTGAGTCACGTTAGTGTGGATCCCTGGTGGCAAAACCACAAACTAAGAGTACAAGTTCTCTTCTGAACCTACAGATAGGGCTGAAAACACCATAGGTCCAAGGTACATATATGTCCAAGGTACAACACCTTCCCCTATACATTATGAAAAATATAACATTTCTTTTCAGTTTTCTTCTTGTCTTTGATGGGTATATTACAGTAAATAAAAATGAGTGAGTTACGAAAACAACGGAAGCGTGTGTTGGTTTCATTTGAGACGCGGTTAAATGTGTCACAAGACTTGACAGAGGGGAATCTGTAAACGAGCTTTGTAGTGTTTAATTTTTACATGTTTGATGTATAATATATAAGATACATTTATGTACAATAAAATGAGTTGCAATAACATCTTAATTGCATAAGCGCTACCTGATTAAATAAGCTTTCTTTCAACGAAAACCGATTTTTCAGGGGAACCTCTGATTAACCGGCCAAACGGGCAACCGGCCCGGGTGTCAGTCCCGACTAGACTGGTTAAGAGGGGTTTTACTGTATATATTAAAACATAAGTGAATAGAATACTAGTAAGCACATCAAAATAATTTACAATTATAAATTTTGTTTTTAATATTTGAACACAGAATATTAGTTTACCAATTCGTCAAAATATGAATTGAATCTATAAAATATCTAATAGCTTATGAATATAATATATTTCACATAGGAAAATGCCTGACAATGCAGTAAAAACTGAGAACTGCAATGATATTAAAGTAGATCAGTAACTTGTAAGACTATGCAGGACTTGTTAAAAAAATAAAAATTGTAATAGTTTGTTCCTTCCATGAATAAAAAACTTCTGCAGGTAATTTCCTATGCTCAATATACTATTTTAAATTGAAATATTGTAAATTATATGCATTGTAAAAGACATAAACATATTACATTTTAATTATATACAAACTTTTGTAGTTTTATTTATATATAGATTCCTCAAACTTTTGGGATATAATTGACTATTACCAAATACAAGCTAAACACTGAAAATGACAAATTGATGAATACTAAGCATAAGAAAATTTTAAGATTTTGGGATACCGGTACTTTAAAACAGCATTTTAAAGGAGAACTTACAAAACTTTGTAAATTCATATATCAAAAAAGAAAATAATTAAAGTTGGAATCCTGAGACAAAACTCTATGCATTACTGAATATCAATGGTTATATAAAATGCAGGTTGAAATATAGAGCTGTACATAAGTGTACTCTACTGACAACAGGTGTCGTCGAAAGTCGATACTGTTAAGATGTTGAATCAAAATCTTGTTAACCCTTTATCTTTAATTCTTATAATTGATTTTATTTGCACTTCCTCAAACTTGGAGAAGTACTATTTTAATTTAAACATAGTGTTTTTACCCTCCAGAATCGTGAATTTAATTAACTAATATAGATTAATTAATTACCTTAACAATTAATTTCCTTGTATATCCCAGTGGACTACCGGTTTCAACGGTATGCCATCATCTTCAGGTCCGAAATATTTCTTTTTCAGAAATCAACAAATATAAATTTACAAAAGTTTTATTTATTAATGAAGTCCACAAAGGAGTGAATTAAGAAGAATGATGTCCCGGACCTGAAAATGACAGTATACCGTCGAAACCAGTAGTCTACTTAGGATATGCAAAGATTGTTGATGTTAAGGTAATTAATTAACTTATATTAGTTGATACTATTTTTAAGTGAATCTTGGGTTTTATTGTTTGTACTGATACACCTGCTAGTTCAATTTTGGACCAAAATACTACAAATTTAAACAAGTTATTTAGTAGTCTAACATATACCTGAAATAAAGTGTTCTATAACAAAACAAAAATGATGCTTTTTATTAATAATAAAAATAACTTTAGAACAAACAATAAATTATTTAGCACAGATTAACCTGTGTAGAAACAAATTTTTCAAGTTACATGGAATTAATCAATTAAAATGTTAATTTATATTATAACTTATTATTTATTATACTTATGTCTAAGGGTTTTATGTCCCTTGATTTAAACTACTTATTCAGGTATTAATCAAAATGCAAGATATTGTATGAGAAAATGAATGCAACTTTAGCCAATGAAAAACCAAGCTTCACTAAGATCAGTCTATCAAATGAAAATAAGATAACTTGCCACGTATGTAGACTATTCTACTTAAAACGCATAACATTATACATCAATTATACATTATACATTATTTGTGCATTATATGAGTGATTGGATGAATGGTGGTGAATAATAAATTATTACAAATGTTGAATAAATGTTACATTTGATATTTAAGGACAAACTTAAATAGCATTTTAAATTTCATTTTAAAAGTATCCAAGTCACTTTATAAAATATTAAATAGTAATGTAATTATATTACCTGTTTTCCGTCAGTGACTTATTTGTTCGTCTTCCTTAGACGTGTTTCGAGATTGTGGTACCATTATCAGTATTATTCACAGAATTCGTCATATTGTAATAATAAAAACAAAAACACAATTTCACACAAACACAAAAGATGAATAAATGTAATACAAAGGTTAATTTAAATGATAATCTTTAAAATACATGTGCGCGGTAAAAGAGATACAATTGATAACTACTAACTGATACTATTCACTAAAATTAAAAAGTGTGAAGCTGATTCCATGAAAACTTGGAATGTTTTGAGGGAGATTACTGGACAATCTATAAATTGTGAAAATATTCGTTTAGAAATGAAGAGTGAAATCATAAGGATTCTGGGTTAGTCTCAAATAAATTTAACAGATATTTCTTATCCATAGTTGGTGATTTGACGAGGCATATAATAAAAGTAGATAATTTTGCTAATATGAACTATGCAAGTTATTTCAGTTATAATGTACTTGGGAATGAATATTTATCAGGCAAGGGCTTTTAGCTAAGCAAAGTTATTTCAAGTAGAACATAGATGTAATAAAAACAAACTTTATCAGAGTAGCTAAGATTAATTAATTCTTAAATGACTGTTCTTGAATTGCCACAGTAGGTAGAAATTAGTGTAGAAACTATAATATAAGTGCTGTACAACAAGTTTAAATAGAGTTAAGGTGTAGGTTCCATGTTTATTGATAGTGGAGTACATGGAAAAGAGTTACATCAGATCGGTACTAAACTTTTGTACACTATGAAAGAAAATAGACTACATTTTTAGACTCTGTAGGTCTAGACTAAATAAAATTGAAAAGGAAGAGGACCAATGAAATTAAATTACTAGAAAACAAAAATTTAATTAAAGAAACTAATGCTATCCATGGATAAAACAGATTATTTAGCATCTAAAAGGTTGTCAATGATTGTTTATAAAATCAATAAATAATTCTGGAAAACTCAAAATCAAACACAAGTCTTGTCATGAAAATGGCTGATTTCGTAAATTGTCTTTACGACAATGTAAACTAAATTAATTTGCTATCCACAAAAAAAGAAATTATAATAATATTAACAAAAAATTATTGTGTCCTTCATCAAATCAAATTACACTCACACATACACACAATTTAGAAGGCGGCCGATTTGAATTTCCTAGAGGCCGTTTTTATGACAAGAAAGGGAGATTGTTGGAAGCTTCTACAGGGAAAGGACGCCTCCTAAGATCAATAAATCGTAATCTGAAATAATATTCGAATCCAACAATTTAGTGAGAGTAAAAATATCCCAAGATTGTACTTAAGTTACTGTTCATTCAAGAATAATAATATCGAGTTGATCTACCTTGAATTTGAAGAAAACTGAAAAGTTAATTTCTGCATGAGTGGTGAGATCCATCCAAATAATAGATTGTTTAATAATTCAGAAAAACAATATCTCTCAATTATAAACTTTCAGCCAATGTGGCTGTAATTGGGTATAGTAAATGTTTCAGAGTATTTTAAATATTTACAACTGATTTAATTGAACTGTGAACCATTTGAACATATTAATTCTTAAAAACATTCATATTCATTCCATTAAATAAAATATTTTTATTTTGTTTTGCTTTGTTAATTTTTTTTTATTGGGGATTTAGTCCAGTCAATTAATTAATTAATATCATGTTAATACCCACTTGGGAAGAGCCGGCACTGACCCACCCTAAGATAAGACTTGTGATCTTTAGATAATAGTATGTTTAAAAACAATTGTTAGAAACAAATGCTCATTTATATTAAAAGTATTATTAATAATTTCATCAAATAAGAACATTTGGTCATATAATATTTTTTCCTTTACAATATGATTTGTGTTAGATTATTTAAATGTGCTTCTTTTTAGTAATTTTGTAATAGTTATAAAAATGTGCCTTTGTCGTACTTGAAGAGTACTTATTTTTATTAAGAAAATATAAAAATGATTTTAAGTTTTATTATTATTTATAAAACTATGCCAAGCTTTTTATGGGCGCCAGGAAGCGTTAGCTTACCAATTTTGAAAAAAGAAGGAAGTTAATTGTTATTATGATTAAAATCTCTCAGGGTCGCAAGTCCTTTTAAAAGTGTACTTCAGTGGTTCTTGGTGAAATAAAAAATCTTATTTTGTTGAACTGAAATTGAACATAATTTATTGAGTTAAGTATTAACATTTATACAAAATAAAACAAACATAATAAGAATACATGTAAATGAGCAAATTCAAGCAATATATTTTAAGTTAACACATCCTACACAGTTATTCCATTATATTCACGTCTCAATATTAAAAAACTAATTTTTATTGACTTTAGTCTTCAGTTGCAACTTCTTAATAAAAAATGAAATGAATTTAATCTTACTTCTCATAAAAAAAAAAATTGAATTACTATAAAGTAGATTCTCTACAAAAAACAAATAAATCTCAATTAGCTAGTTTCTTAAAAAAGACTCTAACATATTAATTTTATTTTGAAATATAAGACATTGCGTCTTATTAATCAAAAAACATCAAGTAATAAATTCAAACTTATTATATTGAAAAATTTCTAAATTATTACAAATACATATTTTATTTTACATAGAAAAAAGTTTATACTTGCTATACCAAGACACGTTTTCTCATTTTAAACAGAACTTTTCCTCTAAAATCACTTCTTCATTGTCCTGCACGTCTACATGATGACTCGCCAATCTCGCTCCAGCCGTTACATCATAAGTCCACGCTTCATGTTTTACAACGACACATTTATTGTTCATATTATGAAAATGGTACATATCAATGTTCAAATTGTTCTATTTCTTGCTTTGAAACACAAAATTAAATTTAGTCTCTATAACATTAGTTCACCAAATTGCAATATCTTTTGTTAAGTATGCAAAATTCATTGTTCAAACTATATCACTCCAACGTCTATACATAATTGAAACTGTATTGTGCATTGTTTCTTTATTAAAATAGTTCTCACCTTATAAAACACACTTTTGATACTTTGTCTTTGTGTTATAAGGAACACGTGTTCACCAATGCTGTCTATTCACTTTAAACGTTCTACAGGTTAAAATATTCAGTTCTACGCATTAAAAATACTCAAATTCTATTCACTTATCGTCTCATAACAATTTAGTTTATATTTGTTACATATTACTAAAGAAAAATACTATTACATCACTTTTCTATTGTCTAGAACCAGATATACCGGTCCGAAACAAACGTAGTCTTGCCTCAAGACCTCCATCCAGACTGACCAAAACCACATGTGTCTTTTTCCAGCTTCCAAACCAAGCGTCCTATTTAATATGCAACGTATGCGAGAATTATTCTCACACCTAGCAACACTGACACGGTTCAAATTATTTTACCTAACACAATACAAATACTACCTAAATATTTATTACAACTTATAACTAATTTTTTATACATGACATTATTATTTTGGAAACCTATATTTAATTTTTTATTACCCTAGTTTTAATAATCTATATATTTGAGTCATCTTTTTGACTTCTAAAACCCCCTCCCTTATTCAACTTTAACGTTTCCCGGGTTACTTTAAATATTCAAATCTCAATATAACCATTTTTTGGTTATTTAGGTTAAAATTACCATTTTTGGTATTACAAATACCCCATCAAAGCTGTGATTCAATATATATATATATTGAAACACAGATTTCTCTTTTATTTGACAAAAAAATTTTAACTTCAAAAAAAAATTTTCAAATTCGGTCCCTATAGATTTCCAAAAATAAAAAAAATTTTAGCCAACTAAGAATATTCATATAAAAAAAAAAAACTTTAAAATAAGAAATATTCTCTCTTAACTCACATTAATCATCTTATAATCTATTGATTCACTAAATCTACCTAATTGCATATTATTATCAATCAAACCACTTATACCCAAGTCCTATCCATCATCAAAAAACCTTCATCAACTTCTTATCATTGAGCTGTCCATCACTCAACTTTTATCTTGCGACGTCAGAGTGTCTACTCCTGATTGCTAAAAGAAAAAAAAATATCTCTATCTCTTTGCCAAGATTCTAACTATTCATCTGAATATTTCTTTCACTTCAATACAATCCAAAATTAAAACTTCTCATTCTTATTTAATATCATTACAAAATTATTTACTTATTACTCAAAATTACTTCAATTTACTTTAAACCTTTTCAATTATCATCTTACATTATTATTTATTTTAGTTTAAATCCAATAATTATTTATTCTTTATCAAATTCTTAATTACTCTTTGTCTCGCTGGGATAACATGTTAGCTACTGATTTTACAATTACCAAAAACTCCTCTCTTCAACTAAAATTCAAAAATATAACATCATTATTACAAAAAAAAATCACTTATAAACTCATCTCATCTATTTCAAAATTACCTCTTTACAATTGTATCATCTTTTAGTACCTTATCTTAAAATTATTTCCATCTTATCTTTCATATTTTAATAATTCAAGTTGCATTAATCCCCAAAAAACTCTTCATCATCTATTTATGCAGACCTCGCGGGTTACCTACATATTTGTATAAATAATCTCTTTATTTCAACGTAGCTTCCTTTAAAAATCATAATAATCGCCGTATTTCGTAGAATTCCTCAAATCTCCCTTTATTTCATTAAAATCGTCGCATATTTCCTTTATTTCATTAAAATCGTCGTATATTTCCTTTATTTCATCGCAGTATTCAAAAAACCTCTTAAAAACTAAAATTTACCATTAATGCAACCTAACTACTCTTTTTATAAAAGCTTATTAACAGAACAACTTCATTTTAAATACCACTTTACTCAACAATTCTGTAAAGTCATCATCTTCATATAAAACTCAAAAATTCTTTCATTTAAATTACTTCATTAAAATCTCCTTTGTCCTCAACCACTTAAATACAAAAACTTCAAAAAATAATAAAATTTACATTGTTTCCCAGCTAACACCGTATTTCATCAAAATCTTTAGACACCTTTATCAAATAACTTCTCACAATCATCTATTATTTCAAATTCAATTATTGTTTATTAAAAATCGTTAATTCTTTTATTTTATTTATAAATTTCATCAAAATCTCTTCATATTATATTATTTATTACTCCTTCCTTTAAAAAAAAACAAAAACTTAACCTCCTTTATTCATTATTTAACATCACAAACTTAAAAAACTTAATTATTATCTGTCTTGGCAAAACTCACATAGATTCTCTTCATATTATATTATTTATTAATTATATCTCCTTCCTTAAAAAACAAAAACTTTAACATTTTTAACTCTATTATTCATTTTATTACCATTTCATTATAAAAAAAACAAAAAACTTCAATATTATCATCATCTTAGCAATGCCTCTTGAAAACCACTCAATTCCTTTACAAGTCACCTTTCAAATCTCAAATTATTTAAATCTAACAATATTTTGCATATAATTACTTATTTTATTATTCTTAACTTTTGTAAACAAATATCAAATACTTTCTACATATAAGCCAAGCATTATTACTCTTAATCTATTATATATATTTAAAAATTACTATCTTTCTTACTAAATTACTCCCTAATAATGTCACGTCCGGTTTTATTTTGTATATATACAGATTGATCAGTTCTGTATACACTACACTTTATCTTTCTTCTATCATCTGTCTAAAGTATCATTACATGGAAATTCTATGTAATATTATATCAAATTATTATTGTCTTAACCGTTGTTACAAAATCTCCATCATCTTATCAAAAATACTTTCAATTTTACTTAAAACATTTTAATTTCAAAACTTTTACAAATTTTAACTCATCATTTTCCAAAATTTACTTTTTTATCCAAATTTTAATTATTTAGTAGTCTCTTGTATTTTCTCCTATTATCTCCAATATCCGCGACACTTCTTGTCGACTTAATTACACTTTGTATCCTTCTGATTACAACTTTAGACACTTACATTGAAGTCTGCATTATGATCTTCAGATGTGAGAAGGTTGAAATGCAAAATTCCTACTCAGTTCAGAATAAAGCCCACCTCACAACCTTACAACCACAATACACCTTTAATGCTGTCTACATGCCTTATTTCTAAGAATAAGACATGTTTTCGACTACCGTTACCCTACCATCCTCCCAATAATGTTCATGTACTCCTTAAATGCATTTGCACGAAGAAAATTTTAAAATTCATAAAAAATTCATTTAAATCGTATCATCCGAAGTTAAAATAATGTCTATTTCTACCAATCTTATTACTAGTATCGTCGATTTTCGGTTTATGTAATCCTTTCTAGATGTTATTATTCAAATTCAAAAAGAAATTTTATTTTTAAAATTTATTCTAAGTCCTTTACTTAGAATTTTTTACATTTAATTCTATAAAAGTTATTTAAGTAATCTACTTTTGTTGTTATTTACTTTATTTAAAACCAATTATCCTTTATTTAAGTAGTTTTTTATTTGAAAACGCAAGTTAATTTTCGATTATACGTCAAAAGTTTTTCATTTTCAGAACAATAATTCTGTCACACGCTGTATCTCGTCTTAATGTCATGCAAAGGAATTCTAGGCCTGGTTTAAGCATAAACAAGTCCCCTCGATATGAGACAATCCTTATCTGTCTACTGATAAGACATGAAACCCTTTTGGTTCCAATACGATCTGCAAATGAATCTCAACTCTCTCTCGTCACATTTTATTGAATATTTTATATTGACGTTCTGAATATTCAATATTAACTCTGTCCATATTAGTCGTATGATTCCTTTTCAAACCAATAGATTATCGTAGGCACGTAATGTAAATGTTGATATGTGGATATACAAACACTCACGTTTATCAACTGATAAAACCTTCCGTCTTAACTCTAACAAATATCTGAACGTTTTCTAAAACTAAACTCTTAATCATACTAGCTTGGCTTATATTATTATTTATTAATACTCATACTATTGTTATTTCAAACTATAGACTATACATTATTCAAATTTAAAACTACTTATTAACAGAATCTTAACTACCTTTTATTAATTATTTTTCAAAATCAAGTCCGTGTCATTATAAAAATGTCTTTACATTATTATTAGTCATTCCAAATTTCAATTGATTACAACAATTTTGAATTATCCGTTTTTTTTTTTTCGATGGTTCCCCGATTGGTGAAACATTTTGTAAAATATAGCCTGCTTTCTTAACTTAATTACAACGTTAAATACTTCTGTCCACATGGACAGTTTGTCTACCATAGTCATCACAACAGACCCTTTCCTAACAAAAGATTCCCCTTTGTTATTGTCTCGGAGTATTGACAAAACACCTTTCTCTTTCTCCCTTACAGACATATCTACATTTCTCTTTCTCTCAAACATCTTAGAATCTACTGACCTATTTCTGTCATCTGTTTGCTTAGAAATACTAACCCCACCATTTTTGCATATCATCACAAAGCCTTCCTTTACTATCTCTACATTTTTAAACTTGTATTCAAAGCTACTCTTTTCACAAAAACTTTTAATTTCTTGCTCTTGGATTCTAAAAACATTCCTAAATTTTAACATCGTGTATTTTTCAAAATCTACAGTCTCATGGTACGCTCGTTTTTTAAGATAAACAGCTGATTCCTTAGTTATAATATTATTTATTCCTGCATTGTTTTTTGAATTACCTATATCTATTTTAACCCCACAAGATACATTAATTTCAACATTACTTATCAACTGTTTTAAATTATTATTTTCAAAAGGCTCATTTTGACTTACATTAGGCTTAACTATTGTCTCGTTTCTAAATTTTCCCCGTTTTAGTTCTAAATTTTCTTGTTTCCATTCCTTAAAGAATTTTTCTAAAAACTGTCTTGTTTCATTACTTAAACTTAACTCCCATTGTCTTAGTTCCGGAATTACTTCATTTATTTGCTTATTTTTATCCAAACTACTTATTTGCTCATCACCCATAATACTGTATACCTTCCTTATTCTATCATGCATATCAATCTGACTATTGTCAACCCCACCATTACTTTTTTGATTTTCATTTATCAAATTACTATTTTTATTTACTGAATCATTTAAAACTTGATCTTTTCCATCAAAATCATTAACCCCACCATTTTTCTTAACTTTTAAATTTTCATTATTATCTACCTCATTATTTACTTTATTATTGACTTTTATAACCTCATTAATCTTTGTATTATTACATCTATAATACCCATAACCTACTTTTTCTGTATTATTTCCTATAACAAATGCCGACACTACAGTAAAAGGGGGTGCTTCTTTTAACAATTTATCTTTTAATTTTCTATAAATTTCATTTCTCGCTATCATTCCAGCAGACATCATTTTTTTAATTTCTGCTTTCAATTCAACATCCCTATCTATTAAATTTACTCCTAACCTTACATGCCATTGTTTATCTAAACTTTCTCTGTCTAATTCGATGTGCCAATGTTCCACATCTCTTCTATCCATATCCAATACCTTTTCAAATTTATATTTTTTATTTACATTTGTAAAATACTTTTCAAATTCTTGTTTCATAACTTTAAATTCCATCCTAAGCCTATCTAAATCAGTTATTAACTTATTATTATTATCTCCCTCCATTTTTAGTTATTATTATTATTTAAACTTTAAATTTAGAATTGGTTATTTTAAAATTACTTATCTACTTATTATTAAAAAATTTTTTAGAGAGAACATTCTTATTCTTATGTTGACTATGAATATTCTTACCTTTTTGATAAGAATTTCTAATCCACCAAGAAACCACTGTTTTTTCGACTTATATTCTTATATTTTTCAATATAAGAATACAGCCCCACGTTGGGCGCCACTTGTAATAGTTATAAAAATGTGCCTTTGTCGTACTTGAAGAGTACTTATTTTTATTAAGAAAATATAAAAATGATTTTAAGTTTTATTATTATTTATAAAACTATGCCAAGCTTTTTATGGGCGCCAGGAAGCGTTAGCTTACCAATTTTGAAAAAAGAAGGAAGTTAATTGTTATTATGATTAAAATCTCTCAGGGTCGCAAGTCCTTTTAAAAGTGTACTTCAGTGGTTCTTGGTGAAATAAAAAATCTTATTTTGTTGAACTGAAATTGAACATAATTTATTGAGTTAAGTATTAACATTTATACAAAATAAAACAAACATAATAAGAATACATGTAAATGAGCAAATTCAAGCAATATATTTTAAGTTAACACATCCTACACAGTTATTCCATTATATTCACGTCTCAATATTAAAAAACTAATTTTTATTGACTTTAGTCTTCAGTTGCAACTTCTTAATAAAAAATGAAATGAATTTAATCTTACTTCTCATAAAAAAAAAAATTGAATTACTATAAAGTAGATTCTCTACAAAAAACAAATAAATCTCAATTAGCTAGTTTCTTAAAAAAGACTCTAACATATTAATTTTATTTTGAAATATAAGACATTGCGTCTTATTAATCAAAAAACATCAAGTAATAAATTCAAACTTATTATATTGAAAAATTTCTAAATTATTACAAATACATATTTTATTTTACATAGAAAAAAGTTTATACTTGCTATACCAAGACACGTTTTCTCATTTTAAACAGAACTTTTCCTCTAAAATCACTTCTTCATTGTCCTGCACGTCTACATGATGACTCGCCAATCTCGCTCCAGCCGTTACATCATAAGTCCACGCTTCATGTTTTACAACGACACATTTATTGTTCATATTATGAAAATGGTACATATCAATGTTCAAATTGTTCTATTTCTTGCTTTGAAACACAAAATTAAATTTAGTCTCTATAACATTAGTTCACCAAATTGCAATATCTTTTGTTAAGTATGCAAAATTCATTGTTCAAACTATATCACTCCAACGTCTATACATAATTGAAACTGTATTGTGCATTGTTTCTTTATTAAAATAGTTCTCACCTTATAAAACACACTTTTGATACTTTGTCTTTGTGTTATAAGGAACACGTGTTCACCAATGCTGTCTATTCACTTTAAACGTTCTACAGGTTAAAATATTCAGTTCTACGCATTAAAAATACTCAAATTCTATTCACTTATCGTCTCATAACAATTTAGTTTATATTTGTTACATATTACTAAAGAAAAATACTATTACATCACTTTTCTATTGTCTAGAACCAGATATACCGGTCCGAAACAAACGTAGTCTTGCCTCAAGACCTCCATCCAGACTGACCAAAACCACATGTGTCTTTTTCCAGCTTCCAAACCAAGCGTCCTATTTAATATGCAACGTATGCGAGAATTATTCTCACACCTAGCAACACTGACACGGTTCAAATTATTTTACCTAACACAATACAAATACTACCTAAATATTTATTACAACTTATAACTAATTTTTTATACATGACATTATTATTTTGGAAACCTATATTTAATTTTTTATTACCCTAGTTTTAATAATCTATATATTTGAGTCATCTTTTTGACTTCTAAAACCCCCTCCCTTATTCAACTTTAACGTTTCCCGGGTTACTTTAAATATTCAAATCTCAATATAACCATTTTTTGGTTATTTAGGTTAAAATTACCATTTTTGGTATTACAATTTTTATTGTAAGGCCTTTTAAAATCTGATTAAATTTTATCTTCTAGCTCTGAGAGTATCATACTAATCTTAAACAGTTTTAAATTTCCTTCATATCTATGCCCTACCATAAACCTTACAGTGTTCAAACTATAAAAAATTTATCTTTCCCCCTCTTTCATACTGCTTGCATTTGACTTTACATTGTCAATTATCATGTGACATACTTTTTAATGTCTTTGCTTAGATATTAAATGATAAATTCATCTTGTTTACCATTGTTTTTATAATTGGCATAAACCCAATTTGAACAATTATACAATAGAGGAGGACATTGATTATTCGAATGTCAATCCTCCAAACACATCCTTCGAAAAATGTTAGGAAGGAAATATCAATACCTAGAGTACAATTGAAACTGTTTGAATGACATTTAATAATAAATAAGTTTGATATTTATTATTAAATGTCATTTCAATCATTCAAAGAGGTTAAAAAATATGACATTTACATGTAATGTGTAATAATAATCGTTCAAACTGTAAAAAAAGCAGACGATAATTCCTGTAAAAAAAAAAATAATAATAATAAGGAAACAAAACAGTTGGTTGTTAAAAGATAATCGGTTTAGCAGAAAATTAACGAGTTTTCAGTAAACATTATACAAACTTTGCTCAAAATATCCTGTAAAGAGTAAGTGTATATTGTTTTAAGCTTTTATTTTTATAATGTCTCATAATGTGTTTAAATTTTTTTATTTGGATTCATGTGTGTTGTTGTGTAAAAGTTTGTTCTTTTCTACTCTGTTCTATACTCATATAATAAAAAGGTAAGTACAGTACTTTGTTAAATACTTTATTAACCTATTGTTTTTAATGTTTGACAATCTGAAGAAATTGGTAATCCAAACTATTATTCTCAATTAGTTCGGATAAATGACTCTGTACTGTAATTGAATTACGAAAAAAAAAAAAAAAAAAAAAAAAAAAAAAAAAAAAAAAAAATTTTGTTCATTACAATTATCCATTTTATAGTATTTTAGTCATTTTATACAAACTAAAAAAGACATTAAAAATAAGTTGCTGGAAATGTTTTATTCAAGAAATGGGAATGTAATAATTTAATATGTTACAAAATTAGCTTTACATTGTAATTTGTATTTAACCCTTTGAGGAGTGTGTTAATATGTAGAAAAGGAGTGAAGACATGCGATGTCATAGATAAAAATTTTCAAACATTGTACATCATTTGTAGTTCGGTTACTAAAAAGTCTTAAATTTATTGTTCCATTGCACTTTCGAGTAAAATAGTGTTGTGTGAGAGAGGTAGGGAAATGGTAGAAGAGATTAATCATCTCAGAGTAGTGATAGAGAGAAAACAAATATGCGGACCAATATAACAGGTTACTGGTGACCAGTATTAGCAGGTTATAATAATCTAGTGAAAATATCATCTGTTAGATAAATTGGCATGTAACAGCGTAATATCTGCTAAGTCTTTCAGTTCTGATCATCCTGTATATGTATCATGCAAAGATTGTGAGATAGATTTTTTATAAAGTAATTTTGAAGAAATGTATGATTGTTTGACTGCTTTTTAACCATTTTCCGTGTTTCATTTTTTACTGCTAATGGTCACTTGCTAATGCTCTGTACACTCCAAGTAGTGATGTGATATGATGTCAGCACACCTTAAAAAATTAACTTTCAGAATAGGACCCAACAACTTTTGAACAACTCTAACATAATATTTAACATAAATAATTAAAACTTCATCAATAATGATTACATTTTAGTGAATATAATTTTTATAGATTTTGGTCAATTTTTAAGTATGTACAATATATTTTTTGACTCAATGAAGAAAGCTATATAACCAAGACCAATGCAACTTAAATACTTTATTAATAACCAACATGTTAAGGAAAATTTTATTTTTTATGAAAATTCAGAGAAGTGGAATTTAGTGTCATTGCAACAACTTATTAACTATCAAATATGTTTTAACATTTTAAAAGCAAATAATAATTCATTGTATAATGTATAGTTAATAATTTGAACCTTGACCCCTTAAATGCTATCGTTGCAGTTTTATTAACAATTTCCTGATTCTTATCTATTTAATGAAGTTATCTCGTACGTATTGAAATGCCATTAACCAAAGTGCATCCTCAATTCAATAATTTTGCATAATATCTGGCACAGTGTATTGTTTTTAAGGTAGAAGAGAAACAATTTGATGAGGCAAGCACATGACTTTCCAATTAAGAAAGTTACAAAATAAATTAAAATTTGAATGAATCCTTTTATTATTTAAATTATCCTCCTAAAAGTAAATTATTTGTTTGAATAGTTACAAAATTAAATCAGCATTATTTTGATAATAATTGAAAGAAAAGAGTTACCCCCAATGCACATTCTAGTTTCAGGTAAACATCGTAATGAAGAAATTATTAAATTTCTTTTTTTGCTTATTTGAAAGACATTATTTTCCTAAAATTGGTTTGTACCTTAAATCTTCACCAATTTACCAAAATATTTTCTAATTAACCTGTAAAGGGTTTGTAGTAATGAATCCAAATTTCATAAATGTCACGTGCTATTAACAACATAACTCTTTAGATATGATTCCATTAGAAATTAAATTTTTTTACCTTATTTTATACAAATTTATAATTTTAAAGGAAATTAATAAAATATGGTTTGCTTTTTACATTTTTGATACTATATTAAATTTGTTGAAAAACTAACCTTATTCATATTATTCTAACCTATGATTTACTGCTCTTAGTACTGTACAAAATTTTTATATCATTATTATTCAAGTACCTACTCACACAGCTATCACTTTTCTTATAATTATGGAATACAAAATAGCAATTAGATCTGTGGCCCCTAATTATAATGATTTATCAAGGCAAAAATAACTTAAAACCATATTCCACGTAAAATAATTTTTATTTGTGACAGCTGTTTCACCATTAGGCTTATATAAGTTACTTTAAGTTATTTTTGCCTTGATATAGAATTTCACCAACTATCAACTGTGTCTACACTTAATAATGATTTATTTTCATCTTTGTTTTTAATTCATTATGCCACAACATAGAAGGGTTGGTAACTAAAGTTTTGTTTTAATAAATTTCTTTTGTGAATTAATTACCTTAGGTTGGTTTTATTTAGCTTTGTTTAGTGAATATGATTCAGCCTAAAACTATAAAAAAGAAAAAAATGGCACTTTTGTGTTTTACTAAAGGAGGGTAGAGAATGGTATCTATAAATTTTGTGGTACCTATACCACATGATCAATAAACCTATTACTTTAACTTATACAATAGCATGTATAAAGTCAGGCATTTTGTCAAAAATACATTTTTGATCCATATAAGCAACAACAAATATGATTATGAGCATCAAAAATTATTTAATTCATACACATACTCTATATTGTATGTGTGTGACAACAATGATATCAAACAGGTGTGAGAGTGTACATATCAAAATCTGTATTTTATATGTGATTGATCACCTTTGTAAAGAATTATAATAAAAAAATTGGCAGGAAGAAACACTTATTTTATTATCAGCCTGTGATAACCTATCTAATCAATTTGAAAAATAGAGAGGTGCGTTGTTAGTTTCCAGATGTGTTAAAATGTGCATGGGAAGTGAAACGTAAACTTTGGTTGTAAAAGTCTTCATTTCATTTAAAGAAGTAATAATAATTAAAGTGTGTTGTTGGTTTCTAATGAGATAAAGTGTAAATCAAGTGTTTCAAAGCTAAATGTGTTTTAAGTTTAGTTTGTTGTACAATATTTAAGAAGATTCAAGTTTGTTGAATAAAAGATTTATTCATTCATAACTACATAAAAAATTGAAAATAGTGGATTCATAACAAACCAATCAACTTTGGGAAATCAATGCCCCTTCCCCTTTTTAGTCATCATTATTTGGGTCCATCTTATAAATGATTTTCACCATAATATAACAACTCTGTGAAATACAAGTCTCTTCCATAACTTCCAAATTTAAACTTAGTAGCTCCATCCTGTTAATTTTACCATTTCTCATAATTATTGAGATTGATCAAACTCTAATCATTCTGTTCAACATACCTATAACCCAGTAAAAACATAAACAATTTTGAAACAGTTGTGGACCCATTCTCCAGGTAATGCATGATAAATATTTTACACCCTACCCCCATAATTGAAAGAATGGGGACCATTAGATAATCATTCCTTGCGGTACCCAAACTTAATTTAAAATGT
This sequence comes from Aphrophora alni, assembly GCA_963513935.1. Classification (NCBI taxonomy): domain Eukaryota; kingdom Metazoa; phylum Arthropoda; class Insecta; order Hemiptera; family Aphrophoridae; genus Aphrophora; species Aphrophora alni. The sequence continues at coordinate 84,506,707 of OY740773.1, forward strand.
TTGAGTCATGATCAATTACTCTTTCTTGAAATAATTCGTAAGAAAAATCCAACAAATGGCTGACAGTGGCATGAAATTTCTCTCATTTATAGTCTCTAGGGGCTTAAAATGTCGAGAACCCAAAATAAATCCAATAAAAAAAATTTGCATATCATTACAATACCTGCCTTACTATGCAATATCAATATAAAAGATATAGCAGTCAGTTACAAAAAATATTAATAGTTCATTACAGTAACTTGGTTTGTCAGTTGTTTGTGCCTTTTAAACCTGTACTGTTTCTGTTGGTCATTCCCTTTCCTGGAGTTATTATCTGTGTACTTGTCTTTTGACAGTAGGAACAATTTAAATATGTAGTACACAATTATTACTTCAAATATGTGGATACATGGGATTGTCAATATTGACAGCTTAACAAATTTTACTTCTGAGGCTATAAGGATCAAACATATGTAAACTAAGTGGTTTACTTATTTTCTGTTGTGAAGGTGATTGCAACAGCAGATGTGTGTATCCATTTTTCACTCTACATGAATAGAGATAATATCCTTGAGAAAACCTCTCTTCCTAGGATGTCATCCTTTTTTCCTTTTCTATAGCATGCATTTTGTAATGGACAGTGTCAGTTGTAAGCATGCAATAAATGCTATGTTTATATTAAATGAGGAAATGTATACATCTTCTATCGCTACCCAGAATCCCTTCTTCTAGGTTGTCTTTGGTGAGAGTGTTTTTATTGCCTGTGTATAAAACTGTGGCATTGTTAAATCTACCAACTTTGTGTTACTTTCTAAGGGTTCAGAAAATTATTCTATCGTGGCTGAAAAGATACAGAGCAATTGAAGCCTTAATCCCACAATTTATACATCTACTATTACACAAATAAACAGAAGTGAAATAAAATTACTAATTTACTTTTGTGATTACAGATAATTAACTTTTTGTGATGTTCATAAATCTGGACAAATTATCATGTCTTTAATCTGAAAATAATTGTAAACATAATTGCTTTCTGAGATGATATATAATATTTTCTCTCTTCTTCACCACAATTCTATCTAAAAGTAATTCTGTCTCTTCTTAAAAAGTAATTCACTTTCCCTATGGGACTTTTTCAATAACAAGAATGATGAAATTGCTAGGATTTTATTAAATGGAGAAATGTACACATTTTTTAATCAAGCAGTAGTCCAATGTCTCCATGCAGGTTGTCCTGTTGTGTGAGTGTTAATTACCTGGTATCTGTTGAACTGTGACACTGGTGGGTCATGTAATTAGGGTACTTATTTTTCTTTTACTTCCAAAAGTTCAGTAAAGTATGAGTTCATTGTATAACTGAAGGAACCAAACAACTCTACCCCCAAAGATTACAGTTGTGTCAATGCTCATTATTCCACCTCCCCCTAGAAATAAATGTGTTGCCATCAGGAAATTTGTTACATTTTATGTTCATAGGTAAAGTAACAATTACAAACTATAATAAAAAAATTTTATAGACTGTAATATGGCAAATCTTTGTCATGTCAGAAGGGGGAATAGGGAGTTGTAGGGGGAGTTTGGAGAACTACATTCTTTTCCAACTATTGTAAAACTAAAACAATATTTTAGATTATGTTCCATGTTCTTGTCTCACTCATCACCTTGGTCATGCCTCCACCTCCTTCCCCCATAATCATGGCTCTATCAAAATTATGTTCAAAAAAATATTTCCATACAAATATTATTTTGTTTTTACTCCCCCTCCACATAATTTGATTTATTTTTTTCATTTACCCCTTATTTAGCCTATTTAATGTTTATTGTTAAATAAAATTAATAATAATAGAAAGAAGTAAAATAACAAGCAAAACAATATCAGTGTCACTGATAGTCTGGTTAGAACTTATTTAACCCCAAAATAATAATGTCTAAAAACTTAACAAGTTCTATAGTGTAAATATAGCCATAATGAATATTGGACCATACTGTGTATTGAACTTCAACCCTCCCCCATTCCTTTTGTTGCCAAGGACCAAGACGCAGTGCATTGCGCTTGCCAAAAATCTATTTCGTAACTAGTCAAAATTGTGTTTATTCTTAATGTTTTACTGTTTAGAGTTAGAGTAGAAACAATCGGGTCAGTGTGTCTTATATGATCTTAATCTGAGATAATTAGAGAATTTAACCTCTGAACTATTAACGTGCCATAATTTTTTTATCAAACCTAATAAAGATGTGTTTATTACAAGATTTTAATGATACCGTAATACTACGGCAGTTGTAGGTTAGGCAGCCAGCTGACTGGATTCAGTGCTGTTAGGTATATCATCAATAAGATTGGTCTGAGTCTGGTTTATTAAAACGAATATTTTTTGTGACTAGAAAAGTAAATAACAATTTTGTCAACATGTCGAGTGTGAGATTTATCACTAACCCGCTAACAAAAGACCTCGTTATCAGTTCGCGTCATTCAATTAAAGTTGCTGGGCGGGTTAGTGAGCAGTACAAATGTAGTAAGTGGACTTTTTCAGACTTTACACGGCAGTCACCAGTATTGTATTCACAAACGTCAACAATGGCTACCGTACAGACGAATTATACTGCACGGACGGATTCTTGTTTAAAATGTGTCACTTTGGACAATATGAACCCTGCAATAAAAGTTATGGAATATGCTGTAAGGGGTCCATTGGTCATAAGAGCTACAGAAATAGAAAAAGAGCTTGAAAAGGTAAAATTATTTGTTGCAGAATTGATACTTAAGTAGGGTTATGTAATTGTGTAATCTTAGCTGAAATAAGGAAACTGTACTGTATAAGGTTTTGTAGCATCATGAATTATTGGCTATTTTAATTTTTAATAACCGAGAGAAACTAGAAAACAATTATTTCAGTTATATAGGCCTAGCCAAAATTGTGTCAAGAATAATTTTAATTCTTTAAAATTTGTATAGGTGAGGGTTTAACAGAGTAGGCTTAGGTCTGTATAGGCTATTTTAGTTGAAATGTTATTTGAAAAATTCATTCTATAATTATAAAGTATTTTTATTGAATTGCATTCAATTTTATGATTTGTTGTTGGATATCTTGAAATTGAAAAAAATACTAGAAGTCTTTGAGATCATTGTCTCCAAAATTGTGTCAAGAATAATATTTTAATTCTTTAAAATTTGTATAGGTGAGGGTTTAACAGAGGCTTAGGTCTGCATAGGCTATTTTAGTTGAAATGTTATTTGAATCATTCATTCTATAATTAGGCCTATAAAGTATTTTTATTGAATTGCATTCAATTTTATGATTTGTTATTGGATATCTTGAAATTGAAAAAAAAAAAAAAAAAATTAGAAGTCTTTGAGATCATTGTCTAGATAGGCTAATATGGCAAGCCATCTGTCATATTCACAGAAACCTGTAAGAATGTACTCTTGTAAAGTGGTAGGGTTGCTGGACATGTCGACAGTGTAATTTAAATAAGCCAAACAAGATTTGGTTTGTCAAGCATTAATAAAAAGAAATTCTTTTTTAAAAATTTAAGTAATTTAATGTAATTGTCGACCTAGCTCTAATGACAAGTAGGTCCATATTGGCTAAAAAATAGGCTTGGTTGTATCAGTTTCTATGTGTCATTTTGATAACAAAATAATAGACCTATTAAGACCTATTTTTTTCAACAAATGTATAGGCTATCAACTTTTCAAATATAGTGACTTTTCATTTCAGAAATATCTAGGACTAAAACCATAAAAAATTGATAGTGGCTATCCACTAGGATGTTTTATCTAGTCTAAATGACTGAACTACTAAATTTAAAGATTTCACTAATATCTTTCTCCTATGGTCTGTCTACAATAATTATAAAGCTTGATTTACAAATTTTGTTTTTAAACCAATTCAAAAATTTAAAAAGAACAATTAACAAAAAAAAAAAAAAAATTAGTAGAGATCTGTGTACTTGGTTTTCTTCTATAAAACAAAATACATAGGGCCTAACGGTGAAATCAGAATTAAGATTTTTATATTTATAACAATTGTTATATACCCATGACTTTTGAGACGCACTGAACTAATATTTGATACTAACTTTCTTAATTTCTTCATTCCTATTAGAAAATATAATAACATAATTAAGTTAGGCTTATACTGTCTTTATAGAAATTTAAATCTCGAAATATTAGATTCTCTATTAACTTCATTTTTGACAATTAGATCTAGGCCTAGTATAAAAATGGGGGAAATATTAAAAAAATGTTGTTTTACTCTTATTTTTATGTAAGTACCGGGTACTGTAATTCTTATGTATAATAATAATAATATCACCATTTTGATTTTTTACCATCTACGTCAAATGGTAAAACACTGGGCCTCAAAATTTCATCAAATTTTGGTTTCATTCACAATGGGCTTACCTTGGTGATAAAAAATAAGCCTATATGATAACTATAAACAATAAAAAAAGTGGTCCTTCTGAAATAAAGGTTCACTTTAGTGAGTAAGGATATGGAAAACCTTAGGACTCTACCTGGATCCTACACATTCGTGTAGTCTTAGGTTAGATTTCTCTCACTCTCTTTCATATTTTTATCCAAGGTATATCTTGACTAACTCTATTAAAGTATTCAAAGGCTAGGGATCTTTATTTTATGCATTTTTTAAAGGGGATAATGACCAAGAAGATTTTACCTTTAAACAACAAACAAGTGGGAAGTAATGAAATTAAAAAAAAAAAAAGAGTCGACATTTTTGTAATAAAAAACTTTAGGGCATATTTTAAGTAAATTGATTTTAACTATTTTTAAAAAAATGTTTAGGCATGGAAATAGTGTGTAAAATATGTAATAATATTCTACAATTTAGGCTACATATGTATATGTACCTCCCATGCTAGTAGGTATAATAGCAGAAAAACTTGCTTCTCATGATTATAGATTTGTTTAGGAAGCTCTGATATATAGATTAAATTGAATAGAATAGACTTTTTATAATGTCATGTCTGTAGTAGTAGGTTGATATCATTCTCAATAATTTAGAATGTTTAAGGGTTATTTTAATTAAGAGGAACACACATTTTGAGCAACATCACCTTGGATATAACATGGGAATTATTTTTGGTTTACCAATATAAACGCTAATAAAAACATTTCATGATCTTATTTAAGTTTATTAAATACATAATTATTATAAAAAGATGAAGAAAAATAATTAAATATCACTGTTAAATATAAGTTACAAAGTTGGCAGTCAATTAACGAAATCATTAACGAAATCAAGTATCATTTTTTACTTACTGGAATTTCCTACAGTAATAAAATATTCTTCGGTCAGAGTGGTTGGCTGAAGATGATTTAGGAAGTGATTGAAGCATATGTTAGATTTAAAAAAAATCTTTAAAACCCAATTTTGGAGATACAGTTTATCAAATTCTTTATTGAAATAATATTTCAGGTATTTTTCTTGTGTTGATACCCTATTATGAATATTTTTTATTAAATTAATAATATTACAAATAAATTTTGTACTTACCGTACTTTTTCATATAGTCTATTAAGTAATTAACACAGAGAAAATTAAGTATCCTAATCTGGAAGAAATAGATTTCTTTATTTTACAGAAATTTCTGTTTTGAACCTTAGTAATTAAAAAGGGCATTAAATTGCAAGAGCATCTGTTATTTGTCTGTGCAGTCACTTAGGGAGAATTAAATGAATCAATCTTTGTCAAATTTTATATATATGGATATTTTAGGGCTGAGGCAGGTTGAACTACCTTAACCCTACAAACATGATCGATGCTTCAGGCATTAAGTTGTTGTAGGCTTCTCCCAAAAACAGTCGACAGCTAGGATGTTGCAGTGGCGGCTCTAGCGGGTAGGCCCGGGCCTACCCAACTTATTTGGTTTTCGGCCGGTGACACGCCTAAATGTACATATTACCGTTTTAAGGTGTATTAACGAGCTGTATGGTTTACTTTGATTTAAACATTATTTCTCAACAACTACTTTTGTGACACTTATAGGCAATAAAATAGCCTATATTATATATTATAAAATAACAAAAATATTTTTATTTTTCATAGTTGACCTGGCTCCATAGTTTTAAAATTAACAGTGTGGTGTATGCTTTTATCTTCAATAAGCAGTCCCCCCTTATCCTAGGGGGTATTTACCCAGGTCCCCCACCATAGTCATGACACCCCTAAACTGTGCCTACCCAAAAAATAAAACCTGAAGCCGCCCCTGGGATGTTGATAAGCATTCATTTAATAAACTGTATATAAATTTGCCAATTATGCTTAGACAAGCATGTTTTGTGCTGGAAATGAAAGCTAATAACATACTCTTCATGTTACTATGCTTTGGATATGGCTTGTTTCCTATAGCACTTTTGAGTCTTTGATGTATACAGTTGATGTTTGTTTGAAACAACATCTGCCATCGTCTTTTCATTCGTATTTAGCAGTTGTTCATGTAGTAATTTGTTTTAGTGCTTATTATAGTTTCTTGCCAAAATATATTACTAGATAATGGACCGTCATAGTAGGTTGAATAAAATTAGAGAAGTATTTATGTTTATATAGGCTAAAGAGAGTTAAATTTTGTTGATAACATTTTAACTGCAATAAAAAAAAAGTTTATATTAGAAAGTAACTCAAAAATTTGGATGCAGACACTAACAAAATATAATGTGGAGGTGTGATAATCGTATAAAATAAACCAACTACAATATATATATACATATACATTTCCTTGAAGTACATAAAATTTGTTATATAAAAGTATTTTACTTGTACCTACTTTAATAATGAAGTTAAAACACTTTAAATATTTTAAATAAAATTATATTTTCTATTTTAAGTTGCAAAAAAGTAGTAAGCCTATTAATTGTGTAGTTTTTGTTTGAATAATGTACATCTATATGTATTATAATTAGTAATGTCTTGATATTCGGAAAATGTAAACTAATATTATTTTTGTAGATTAATTACAAAACAGATCAATATGAGTGTTTAAAAAAAATCCACCATTAAATTTAATATTGCATATTTAATATGTCAGTAATGCAAATTTGTAATAGGTTCTGTTTACCTATAACCTGCGAAACGGTGAAAAGAAACTTATGGGCATCAAAGAATTAGTTACTCTTGGCTAGCAGCCAGCATCTTGAATTCTACCCAATTAGTTGTAGGTTACTTTTTAAGTAGGGCAATTGGTGGGTTGCCACATTAAGTTCAAAGATTTCACTATGTAGTGATTATGTATATTATTGTTTTAGAGTGATCCTTAGATTGATTTGACTTCAATTTTTAAAACTTTTTTATACTTTATTGAGTCCTTAAAACCAACGAGGCTCATCATGCTTAGTCTAAACAGCATTTCTTCACATTTTTTTTTTTTTTTTTTGGTTTTGGGGATGGGTGAGTTAGAAAGTTTGTGTAATGTTTTTTGCACCATTTATTTATTTTCAGTTTTGTATTGAAAGCATTCGAGATTCCCTTACTACTCGTCCCACTCGACTTATTAAACCCAGTATCCCAACTCTAACAGTTGTAATAATGAGATGATGTTATTATTTATAGTGAAGCTATTTTTATTTTTTTTAAATAAAACAATTTATCTTTTGAACTTGAAGAGTTCCACAAAATATTTATCCATTGTTAAAATTGAATTTAATAATTGATTTGCTCGACTTTTAGGCGCCAGATGTGTTAACATCAATTTAGAAAAAGAAAGTTATTATTGTTATTAAATTTTCTCAGGGGTGAGTCCTTTTACTAGTGTACTTCACAGTGATATTTGGTATTTAAATGAGAACACTTTGGCTGAAACGTTACAAAGAAAACATTTATTAAACATTCAAAGAAACATCCTACAAATTATTATTAACAACAAAAAAATCATATTATAAATACTAGTTATCCCTTTTAGTTTCAATAACAAATTATGAATTTATATTTCCTTTATTTCTTTCTTTCAAATTAATTAATTTTATCTTTAAAAATGCTTTTACCAATAAAATTGTTGCAACAGGAATTTACTTTTTATTTAAATTTAAATCATTATAAAGATCTCAGATGGAGATTTACTTCAATTATTAAAATTTTATTATTTTATCTATCAATTTATTTCCTTTTAAAATATTTATGAAACAGATTAAAAAATTTAAACATGTATAGCAAAATATATCAAAACATAATATAAATACTTAGTCCTAATTTAACATATGGTGTTTATACCAGAACACCCATTTGCACTCAAATTGTCCAAAGATATTAATTCCAGATGTCCTGAGACTTGTAGATTACAGCAAGCGTTGTTTCCTGAAAAGTTCATGTTTCGAATATTCACCCAGCACTCTAGGAATGTTATTCTTTTTGTACGACAATCATAACATTCATCATTAATAAAAGAATGTTCATTTCGATACCAAGTTTTTTGCCACGTGCTAAACGATCCGTTTAAGACACTCATTTACAGTACACAGTCTCTTATTCTTTGAAATCTTATAAATTCGGGTGTTCATTAAGTTTCTTTTTTATATTCACCGTCTAATTAAATACTTTATACTAATTTTTTCATAAATATTGTTTGTCACTTAGAATACGGTAAGTCTATTACTTTCAAACACATTTACATTGTCATTAGAAACGTCCATTATCACTTCCTATCCATTTTCTTACTAAATTAGTCTCTACTAGACTCTCAAAAAACACAACCATTCTCCACCAAGCTCTGATCTAGACTTTTTTAGAAACAACCTGTCACTCCTAACGCTGGACTCAGACTGCTGTAACCATGAGGCAAATTCTTACTTCCGAAAAGCGTTCCTTCCGGTCACTGTTCAACATTTTACCGCACTGCCGTAAAATACACATATTTTACATAATAAAACAATCAAACTAAATTACATTAAAATTAAACATAATAATTCATATTGTTGTCTTGAAAATCCATTTTTCTTTTATTAATGAAGTTACTACATTTAATTTATTATTTAAATCTCTTATCTGTTTGGCTTAACCGCGTCTTTTAAATGAGTCTATATTAATATCTGACTTTTCACATTGTCACAAAACCCCACAAGGTTTGTATTTCAATACAGGTATTGGAATACAAAGCTTTTATATATATATATTTCAAATCGAGAAAGAAAAAAAAATTTTTTAATGGATGTTCAAGACATTTCATTTCAGAAGCTAAGGACCTCATGAAAGAAAATAAGTATCCCTAGTATACTTAATTTAAGAAAGATTCTCTTTTTACATAAAAAATTAAAATCTATTTGCTAAAATCCTATTTCACTATCTCAATTTGTTTGAGTCATCTTAACTCATTTGTAAAAAAGAAAAAATATATCAATTAGTGCTAAGTCTTATCTCTATTTATACAATAAAACCCATCATCAGTTTCCTTTCCAACCTTGTTGGCTGAAACTTTCCATCAACATTTTTTGTTGACAGGATCTCGTCACTCAAAGCTTATCTCCCAGACAGCCGTCTATATACTTTTTTTACGTCTCATCCTCTTTGCCAAGACGACATTTCTACATCCTTTGAAAATCTACCTTCGACTCTAGATATTCATCTGAATAATTCCTTCAACTTAATACAATTAAAATTTAAAACTTCTCATTATCATTAACACCATTACAAAATTATTTACTTATTACTCAACATTACTTCAATTTACTTTAAAACTTTTCAATTCAGATTTTACATTATTATTTATTTTAGTTTAAATCCAATAACTATTTATTCTTACTTAAAATCTCAATTCTCCTTTGTCTTGCTGGGATAACATGTTAACTACTGATTTTATAATTACAAAAAAAAACTCTTTTCTTCAACTAAAATTCAAAATATAACATTATTATTACAAAAAAATTAAAATTACTTACAAAACTCATCTATTTATTTAAAAATTACCTCTTTACAATTGTATTGTCTCTCAGTATCCTATCTTAAAATTATTTCCATCTTATCTTTCATATTTTAATAATCAAAGTTGCATTAATCCCCAAACAAATTCTTCATAATAAAAAACTCCTTATTATTTACCTATATTCTTTCATAAATAATCTCCTTATTTCAACGTAGCTTCCTTTAAAAATCATAATAATCGTCGTTTATCCGCAGAATTCCTTAAATCTCCCTTTATTTCATTAAAATCGTCGCATATTTCCTTTATTTCATTAAAATCGTCGTATATTTCCTTTATTTCATCGCAGTACTCAAAAAACCTCTTAAAAACTAAAAAATTAACCATCAATGCAACCTAACTACTCTTTTTATAAAAGCTTATTAACAGAACAACTTCATTTTAAATACCACTTTACTCAACAATTCTGTAAAATCATCATCTTCTTATAAAACTCAAAAATTCTTTCATTTAAATTACTTTTTATTAATATCTTCTTAATTATCTATTACTTGTATACAAAAACTTCAAAAAATAAAAAAATTATCATTGCTTTCCCAGCTAACACCTTATTTCATCAAAATCTTTAGACACCTTTATCAAATAACTTCTCACAATCATCTATTGTTTTAAATTCAAACATTATTTATTAAAAATCATTAATTATTTATTTCATTTATAAATCTCATCAAAATCTCTCTTATCATTATTAATTTATTATTCCTTCCTTTAAAAAACAAAAACTTAACCTCCTTTACTCATCATTTAACATCAAAAAAAAAAACTTAAAAACTTTATTATTATCTGTCTTGGCAAAACTCACATGAATTCTCAAACTTTAAACAACTATTCTTCATATTCTCAAATCATAAATCACTTAAAACTAACAATTTTTTATCTTATCATCTAATCAATAATCCTTAATATTTATAACATCAAAACATACAACTTATCGTTTTACAATTTAATATCTAATTACCTATTCTAATCAGCTAATCAACTTTTTTACAATTTTATAGAACTTTTAACTTTATTCCATAAAAACTCTCCTTTTGTCACGTCCGGTTTATTCTTACATATACAGATCGATCACTTCTATATATCCTACAATTTGTTTTCAATCAACATCTGTCTAAAATTTATTACATGAAGTTTTTTCATGTCATAATGTCACACTTATTTATGCATTTTTCTTCCTAACCTCTCCTACCACAGTCCTTCTAACCGTCTACTTTATACCGTGCATACTTCTAATTGCTCTTTAGACTCTTACACAGAGTAACATGTTGTGACGTTGAAATGTGCAGTGGTTGAATGCAATATCTCTACTAGATTCAAGATAAAACCCAAAACACATCCCTATTTCACAACACACCCTCTTATGCAGTCTCAGAATGCCTTATTCTTGCGAATAAAACATTCTATTATTACTACATAAACGCTCAGCCATCCACCCAAAATGTTCATGTACTCCTTAAATGCATCTACACGAAGAAAATTTTAAAATTCATAAAAAATTTCATTAAAATTGTTTCATCCGAAGTTGAAATAATGTTTATTTTACCAATCTTATTATTAGCATCGTCGATTTTCTGTTTATGTAATCCTTTCTAGATGTTATTATTCAAATTCAAAAAGAAATTTTATTTTTAAAACTTATTCTAAGTTTTTTACTTAGAAACTTTACTTTTAATTCTATTAAAGTTATTTAAGTAATCTACTTTCGTTCTTATTTACTTTATTTAAAACCAATTTTCCTTTATTTAAGTAGTTTTTTATTTGAAAACGCAAGTTAATTTTCGATTATACGTCAAAAGTTTTTTATTTTCAGAACAATAATTCTGTCACACGCTGTATCTCGTCTTAATGTCATGCAAAGGAATTCTAGGCCTGGTTTAAGCATAAACAAGTCCCCTCGATATGAGACAATCCTTATCTGTCTACTGATAAGACATGAAGACCTTTTGGTTCCAATACGATCTGCAAATGAATCTCAACTCTCTCTCGTCACATTTTATTGAATATTTAATATTGAATCTACCTTCTTAATATTGAATGCTATTTCTTCAACACTACACTAAATCCTCGCTTTGAACTAACTATCTTATCTATGTCACGTAAAATCAATATTTATTCCTTTCATAAACATACAGAGTTATTTTACTAACAATCTTGCATCTTTCACTTAGCAAATACCTAAACGTTTCTAAATATTATTTCTTCTATAAACATATAAAGTTATTCACTGCTATAATCCAGCGTCTTTACTTTAACAAATATCTGAACGTTTTCTAAAACTAAACTCTTAATATTTTACACTTGGCTTATATTATTATTTATTAATACTCATACTATTGTTATTTCAAACTATAGACTATACATTATTCAATTTTAAAACTACTTATTAACAGAATCTTAACTACTTTTTATTAATTATTCTTCAAAATCAAGTCCGTGTGTTTATAAAAATGTCTTTACATTTATATCCGTCGTTCCAAATTTCAATTTATTATGACTCAATTATAAATTATACATTTTTTTTCGATGGTTCCCCGATTGGTGAAACATTTTGTAAAATATAACCTGCTTTCTTAACTTAATTACAACGTTAAATACTTCTGTCCACATGGACAGTTTGCCTAGCCCATTCATTACAATAGAACCTTTCTTAACAAAGGATTCCCCTCTGAGTATTGACAAAATACTTCTCTCTTTCTCATTCTCAGGCATACCATCACCCCTCCTTCTCTCAAACATCCTAGAATCTAATGACCTAATTTCAACATCTGCTCGTTTAGGAATTCTAACCCCACCATTCTTATATACTAATACAAAGCCTTCTTTTACTATTTCTACATTTTTACTTTCAAGATTATATTTAAAGTTAGATTTCTCACAAAAACTTTTAATTTCTTGTTCTTGGGTTTGAAAGATACTCTTAAATTTTATCATTATATAATTTTCAAACTCTACATTTTTATGACCCACTTGTTTTTTAAAATAAACAGCTGATACCTTCGTTATTAGATTATTTACTTTTACTTTGTTTTTCAAATTACTTATACCTATTCCAACCCCACTAGACATATTAATTTCAACATTACTTGTTATTTCTAGATTTACCTTGTTACCTAACCCATTATTCATCTTTTTAGCAATTTCTTGAACACAGTCATTTACACAATTATCCTCTATTATTATCAAATCATTTGACATGTTATTTATTTCATTAAAACTGTTAATTTCAATTTCAGCTATTGCTTGATTTAAATTGTTATCTAAATTATTAATATTTTCTACCAAAACACCTTCTACACTATTAATCTGTTCAAATTCTACTTTTTTCTCACAATAGCTTAATTCAAATTCTACTTTATTATTAGTTTCCATTACATTAATTTCCATTTGTTTAATTTCCAATTTAAGATTCTGTTCTAATTTTACATAATTTGGTTTTAATTCAACCCTCATTTCTTCAAATTTTTTACACATTGCTTCTTTTAAATTTAAATTATCTTGTCTTAGTTCTAATTTAGTCTGTTTCAGGTCATTATCTATTTTATCAAGTTTAACATTATTCTGTTCAAGTTTAATATTAAAATTCTCTAGTTTTTCATTGATTTCCAGCTTATTCTGATCAAATTTATTACTTATTTCTAATCTACTTTGTTTAATATCATTACTTATACATTCAAACTTCTTATCATTATCTTGCCTAAATTCTAGATTATTCTGTTCAATTTTATTATTTGTTTGTTTAATATCATTACTTATACATTCAAACTTCTTATCATTATCTCGTTTGAATTCTAAGCTATTTTTATCAAATTTTTTATCCATATCTAAACTAGTTTGTCGAAATCCTTTTACTAACATCTCATATATTTTTTCCATGCTCATACCTTGATCATTATTTTCTACACTCTCTTCTACTCTGTCTTGTACAATTACACTAACCTGCTCAACCTTTAAAATATTATTATTAGTATCCTCCATTTTATTTATTATTATTATTAGTCTTTTGTTTTAAATTTAAATTTTAGTTACCAAAATCATCATCCTAACCTGTTCACTATTATTAACATTTATTATTTCTAAACCCATTTAAATTTATTTTACTTAACACAACAGAATCTATTACTTAATCAACACAAAACTTTAAGAGAATCTTTCTTATTATGATAGAAAGAGTCCTTACCTTGATTTTAAGAGTTCTCATTACCAAAATCACTGTTTATTTCGACTAAAAAGCCCACAGTTGCGGCGACATTTCTAACAGTTGTAATAATGAGATGATGTTATTATTTATAGTGAAGCTATTTTTATTTTTTTTAAATAAAACAATTTATCTTTTGAACTTGAAGAGTTCCACAAAATATTTATCCATTGTTAAAATTGAATTTAATAATTGATTTGCTCGACTTTTAGGCGCCAGATGTGTTAACATCAATTTAGAAAAAGAAAGTTATTATTGTTATTAAATTTTCTCAGGGGTGAGTCCTTTTACTAGTGTACTTCACAGTGATATTTGGTATTTAAATGAGAACACTTTGGCTGAAACGTTACAAAGAAAACATTTATTAAACATTCAAAGAAACATCCTACAAATTATTATTAACAACAAAAAAATCATATTATAAATACTAGTTATCCCTTTTAGTTTCAATAACAAATTATGAATTTATATTTCCTTTATTTCTTTCTTTCAAATTAATTAATTTTATCTTTAAAAATGCTTTTACCAATAAAATTGTTGCAACAGGAATTTACTTTTTATTTAAATTTAAATCATTATAAAGATCTCAGATGGAGATTTACTTCAATTATTAAAATTTTATTATTTTATCTATCAATTTATTTCCTTTTAAAATATTTATGAAACAGATTAAAAAATTTAAACATGTATAGCAAAATATATCAAAACATAATATAAATACTTAGTCCTAATTTAACATATGGTGTTTATACCAGAACACCCATTTGCACTCAAATTGTCCAAAGATATTAATTCCAGATGTCCTGAGACTTGTAGATTACAGCAAGCGTTGTTTCCTGAAAAGTTCATGTTTCGAATATTCACCCAGCACTCTAGGAATGTTATTCTTTTTGTACGACAATCATAACATTCATCATTAATAAAAGAATGTTCATTTCGATACCAAGTTTTTTGCCACGTGCTAAACGATCCGTTTAAGACACTCATTTACAGTACACAGTCTCTTATTCTTTGAAATCTTATAAATTCGGGTGTTCATTAAGTTTCTTTTTTATATTCACCGTCTAATTAAATACTTTATACTAATTTTTTCATAAATATTGTTTGTCACTTAGAATACGGTAAGTCTATTACTTTCAAACACATTTACATTGTCATTAGAAACGTCCATTATCACTTCCTATCCATTTTCTTACTAAATTAGTCTCTACTAGACTCTCAAAAAACACAACCATTCTCCACCAAGCTCTGATCTAGACTTTTTTAGAAACAACCTGTCACTCCTAACGCTGGACTCAGACTGCTGTAACCATGAGGCAAATTCTTACTTCCGAAAAGCGTTCCTTCCGGTCACTGTTCAACATTTTACCGCACTGCCGTAAAATACACATATTTTACATAATAAAACAATCAAACTAAATTACATTAAAATTAAACATAATAATTCATATTGTTGTCTTGAAAATCCATTTTTCTTTTATTAATGAAGTTACTACATTTAATTTATTATTTAAATCTCTTATCTGTTTGGCTTAACCGCGTCTTTTAAATGAGTCTATATTAATATCTGACTTTTCACATTGTCACACAACTTTCAAAATGAATATAAATTCAAATGTAATATCTCATGTTTAGTAAGATAATGACTCTATTCTGGACTTATCTACTTCACTCGTTTCAAAATGAACACGAGTTTAAATAGTTTTGTTCTATGTAAGTGGTACACATATATCTATGAACTTAAGGCCAAGGCCAAAAAAAAAAAAAAAAATCCTTATAGGTTTATGTATCTGGGTTTTCCTTTCGAGATGTAAGGAGAAAATATGTTCTGTTCTAAGTTGTAAGAACGACAACTATTTAAAAAATAACCTTAGGCTTAAACTTGGCACACGTAGGCTACAAAATAAATTTCTTCTTTGGTTAAAACTTGTGCTGAATAAAAATGTTCAATATTCTATTTCCCGTGAAGCTTATTTTATAAGAATTCTGTCAAATGTATTTTGATGACTACATTTTAGGAAGCCATAGTTAGTAGTTTAGTGATAAACCTGTATTGTGTTCATGGTTTTTTGAAATAGTGTTGATCAGTATTTAGACAAAACTCATACATTTGTTCATTTGTTTACAAGTTTTACAAAATATTTTAAATAATATGTGTTTTATTTTAACTAGTTATAGTAAAAATGTAAAAAAAAGTAATATAGTATGCACAAAATGTAAACTTATTTACATATCCAAAGCAGTATTACCAAACATAATAATCATGTGCTGAATTTCATTTTTATACTTTAGGAAGAAATCTATACCCTTCACCCCTCTTTCTTTGTAAGAAACAAATTCTGACAATTTTGCAATAATTTAATCATTTGGCCAGAAAGTTTTAACTAGATCTGTCTTTTTAAATTCTTAATTTGATGTATGACTATTTAAAACTATCCAGAATTGTTTAGAAAATTCTATACAATAAGAAAACCTAGGCTTGAATTATGGTATTTTTAAAACACAATTTGAATCAATTGGGTTGGGATTATAGTTGTATTAATTAATTAGGTGTAGACCTAAAAGTGAACCAGTAATTACTCTTGATAGATAAGAAACTGTTAAGAAACAATCCACAACTAGTCATCCATCATTATCAAAGACTAATTTGTGTAACATTCATCACTTCATGATGTAGATTTAGTATAATGTTTTATTTTAAAGTATATGGTTAGGATTAAGTTTACATTCATTAACTATAGTGTTGAATTAAAGTTTTGTAACTATAATGTCTTAGTATGTAATTATTCGTCTGATAATCTTTTTCTAGATTTTTTTTTCTTTCTTTTTAATCATACATTTATGTTTGAACTTTAAAAGTTGTCTGGTTCAAAACAAAAATTGAATATTTATTATTGTACGATCTACATGTATTTCCTATAAATAAATGTAATAATGATACAAGTAATGAACTGTTATTTATAGAAACGATTATTGTTTAACTTTCTAATAATTTAGAATTTTTATTCATAAAAATTCAGTTCTTAATCTTGTCTATTGTCGTTGAATTACCTCATTTTTTATTCTGTGAAAGTATATTTTAATTTCTAATATCTCCACTAATAATTTCTATTTTTTAGATATTAAAAAAAAATATGTTTTTTAAATATTGGCTCCATTGGGTTTAGTCAAATTTTGCAAAAACAATATATCATTTAATATGTTACAAATAAAACATATATTGGTCATAATATAATTATCTAAAGTTATTGATAAATAACATTGTAACAGAAAATGAAATAAATGTAAACCAAAATAATATTGCACTTAATAATAGATTAAAATATCCATATAATATTCAACAACATATATAAATAATTGAAAAAGGTCAAGACTTTATTTTCCAGCTCACATTTTGTATATTTTCACCAGAACATAAATCTAGACAAGGACATAAAAGTAATTGTGTTCAAAACATAACGGGAATTTTCGTTTTTTAGAAAGAATTTTATTTATTCATCTACATCAATGTTATCCCCTTCAAAGTAGTCTCCATTATACTATACACTTATGCCAGCGCTTCTTCCAATCTCTAAAACACTTTTGAAACACGATCTTTGGGATAGCATTTAACTCTCTCAGCGATGCGCTTTTAATCTCATCTATGCTTGCAAAATGAGGGCTCTTCAAGGTTCTCTTTATTTCTGGGAACAGAACAAAGTTACACAGGGCCATATCTGGTGAATATGGAGGCTGAGGCATCATTACAGTGTTATTTTTGGCCAAAAATTCACGAACAAGCAATAAAGTGTGGGCAGTTGCATTATCGTGATGCAAGAACCATGAATTGTTTCGCCACAAATCTGGGCGAATCAATCACAAATCATCTGAGACATGGCTTAATTACAAAACGATGCTAACAAAAGAGTTAGCAGCAAGAGATGAGAATTTGCCGTTGGGTTTAAAAAAAGAAAAGCAATAGTGACGACTCTAACATGGTGTAATGCTTCCAGTTCTCTCAAATTAAGGGCTTTACTGGTAGGCAAATCTAAAAGCCCAAGAGCCTTAAAATTTTTAATGTAATGGGTTTACCTATATTGTATACAAACCAGAAAAATGTGTGGATGTTTTCACACATTTTAAAGATTGTCAAGGAGTCAACTGTTCATATAGTTGAGACGTTCCTCAAAAACAGAAAACTTTCTCGAAAAGCAGTTTATTATTAGGCACAATGTCCCCTCTCATCCGGTCATTATTGAACCTTCAAATGGTGATATAAAAACTATATTTTTGCCACTAGATGTCACATCAGTTAATTCAACCCCCTGTTTCAGGGAGTTTTTGAAATGTTTAAATTGAATTATCTTAGGAGACTTCTGCAGGTGTTAATTAATCACAAAGTTAGATGAAAGAATGACTGTTATGGAAGGTCTCAAAGTGGTTACAATTAAAGATATTGTTTACTGGACTGTATGGTTTCTTGGGATAGCGTACAAAATTCGATACTACATAAATCGTTGAGATACTTTTTAATTTTGAAAATGTAAATAGTGAACTTGTAGAGCTTTTTAGTCAACTGCTTGTTTTTGAGCTGGTTAACAATGATGATATCCACGAACGGTTTGATGGAGATCTACAATTTGAGATGGTATTACTGATTTGTTCACCAATCCTCAGTTAGAAGATGATGAAAATGATAATGAAATATGCAAAAAATGTTACACACTGATGGTCTGAAGGCAATAGAGGTAGCTCTTGTGTTCATTGAGCAACCAAAAGAGACCACAGTGAATGATCTCATGTTGCTTCAGCATTGGCACACCTTCACCGCTAAGAAGAAATGTAAATGAGCGATTCAAAACCGATAAAAGACTTTTAATAAACGAAATAATTTACTGATTTAAATCTGTTTTACATATTGTTTTGTATAGTATGTATTGCATTAATAAACACTGTGAGTGCATTAATATAGTTAATTTTGTGTTAATTTTTTAAACCCATTAATCCCCTATTTCCTTTTATCTGAGTTTGTTTGTATCCGAGGTAGTCTCGCTCCCAATTAATTCAGATAATTGCGAGTCTATTGTATTATTATTTGTAGTCACTGGATTTATTTAGAACTTTTTGATATTGTTGTTGTTGTTGTTGTTGTTATATTTAAACACATGCTTTATATCATTGTTCTTTAAACCAGTTAGTACTTTTAATCTAAGTTTTAAAAAATGCCAATTTCTAAAAACATGTTATATTAACATGATTCAACATTTTTGGTAGTTCAGATTACCATTTCTTATAACTCTCCAATCTGACATTATTTAATTAACAGCTAGTTTAATTTTCCCTACTTTTTTTTGTCTACTGTTATTTTTATTTGTACTTGTGAATAGAAAAAAAAGAACTCTAACACAAGATCTCACAAATATTATGTTTATTTATCAAATGTGTTTCAACGACAAAGTATAACAAAACTATAACTATATATATATATATATATATATATATATATATATTGAGTATATATATATAGTTAAGTATAGTTTTGTTATTGTAGCTCATGTATCAATGAGGATGGCTACTTTGTCGTTGAAACATGTTTGACAAATAAACGTAATTTTTGTGAGATCTTGTGTTCGAGTTTTTTTTCTATCTTATATTACCTTAAATCAAGCTCAATATTTATTTATGTCTTTGTGAAGATTAATAGTAACTTACACAACATTAGTTTTTGTGTTTGTTTTGCTAATTGGTAGAGGTGGAGCTATTGTCACATTGTAGGATTTCTAAACAAGCATTTAGTATGTATGATGCAAAACTTCTAATTTTAGAATATAGTTTCTTAGTGTAACAATGATTGGCTGGAATAAGTTTTCTTTTAACTCTTTTTTTTGGTCATAGGCTGCAGAATTTTGAAAATCTTTTAATATATTGGTTGGCAATGCTATTGTAATTTTTTTTCCCCCAACTTGCCAGTCATACTCTCATTTGAGGATAAGTATTTAGACTAAAGAGAAAGTTTATAATACTTGTATGTCCTTGGGATTTCCTGTTAATTTAATTTTTTTTTTCATTTCACTTAGCAACACAAGATTTACTTTCTTAATCGGGTTAGGTGATCTATGTTAGTAACTCTACTATCCTCTTAAAAGCTTTACGTCTGTGGACATTGACTCACTTTTTCACCTAACTTTAATTTTTCTTTTTGACAAGTCTCCATCTGTTTCTCTCATACCTTCTGAATTCCTTTAAATCATCTGTTACTCCTTCCCTTTCTTCTACTCAGTTATTCTCCTACATTCATGTTTGTGAAAGTTGGGATTTTCTTTTTTATTCCTTTCATTTTATTAATTCAATTTCTGTTGTTGTATTTATTATATTTTTACTATAATCCATTTCCAAATACTTTCAAAGCATAAATGAAGTACTTACTGTAAGGTAAAATATTTCATAAATAATAAGTAAATACTGTACTATTAGAAATGTTAAAGATTGCAAGAATAATATGTTTACAATATAAGCACAAATAATGATTAAGAACAATAATAATATTGTTAACAATATATTATAAAGTAGTAAATATTATAATCCAAAACGACAAATAAATAAACAAGAATAATTAATAATAGCCATTAGTACATTCTCCAACAAAATTAAAGTAAGTAGGCTACGTACATGAAATTTTAAATAATTAACTTTGATTTGTGTTCAATATGTAGTATCCTGATAAGAAAAAGAATAATAGACCTAATTTATTTTGAACTATTTGATTCCAAATAACGTATAAAAATGTAGATAATTAATAAATTTTAATAGTTTCATTAACATTTATTGCTTCCTAATCAAAATGTATTAGTTCATTTCCAGTGTAACTTACACATTGGCTCCCATTCAATCAGCCATGAAAATTTCCTATATCATAAGCCTTTGTGTAGGCTATATTTATGTTTACAATAATTAATCATTTCATTAATTAGACTTGATTGTGATGTAATAGCACTTTATTGTCTCTTTCCACCATGATTGTAGTAAAATCTTAATTATATAGTGATATAAACATAACCTTAACTTAAGAACAAATATGGAAACAGTTGCGAAGTCAAAACAAAAAATATATTACAGGGTGATTCAAAAAGAATGGTGTAAAAATAAGGTTAATTTATTTGCAGACGAAGAGTCACAAAATCATGAAAACTGCTTAAAATAATTTGTTATATTAACAAGTTTTATTCACACTACAAAAATTTTGATATGCACTACAATTGCTCAATATGAGCGCTGTTAGTTATTTTGAAAATATCCAGGTGATATTCCAACTCTGTCCACACACACTGCAACATTTCCTGTGTTATGGATTGCACTGCTTCTGTTATGCGTTGTCTTAAGTCTTGCAGGTTTTGAGGCATAGGAGGGTTGTAACTATGTCTTTGATGAACCCCCCACAAGAAAAACTTGCAAGGAGTTAAGTCCAGCAATCGTGGCAGCCTACGCAATACAGGCCTGTCTTCATTTCCAGAGCAACCAATTTCACGGTCTGGCAACGTAACATTCAAAAACTCGCATACCTCAGATTTGTAGTGTGCAGGAGTACCATCTTGCTGAAAAACTACTTTTGGAATATCTTCTATAAGCTGAAGAATGAGCCATTCTGACATGGTATCTAAATAAACTATGCCAGACACAGTGCGTTCAATATAGAAGAATACTTCATACACTTTATGGTTGCTAAGGGCACAAAAAAACTTTTAGTTTGGGTGAATCCCTTTCGTACTCAATAAACTCTCTTGGGTTTTCTGATCCCCACATTCTTACGTTGTGGCGATTTACTTGTCCACTGAGGTGGAAAGTAGCCTCATCGCTGAACACTAGTCTGCAGCAAATCCATCATTTTCAAAATGTTCAATCATAGAAAGGCAAAAATCTGTGCACTTTGGCTTATCAGTAAGCTTTAATGCTTGTAACAGTTGCAGTTTGTACGGTTTAAGTCTCATCCGCTTGCGCAAGACACGCCATACTGTATAGACTGTGGTATCTGAAGTTCCTTACTAGCTTTGCTAGATGATGTTTTAGGAGTACGTGCATTTAGCTTCAATTCTCTCTACAATGTTCTCCGGTGTCTGTGGACGGCCTGAACTCTTTTTGGCACACAAACACCTAGTTATCTCAAACTGCCTCATCCAATAGGCTATGCAGTTCCGATGAGGAGGATCCTGTCTGAATTTTTTTTTAAAGTTCCGTTGAACACTAACAACAGCATGAGTTCGAGCGAACTTCAAAACACAAAACGCTTTTTCTTGCTTTGTGGTAGCCATTTGATAAACGGTTTAGCGTTAGTCAACCAAGCAGCCAAGACAAAATATAACCTTTTGAATACAAACTTATAAACATGGCCTTTCCATTGTTGCAACAATCAGCTGTTTTAATTCATGCAAACAGTAGTAACTACTGTTTAGTTTTGCACCATTCTTTTTGGACCACCCCGTATATATATAAATATGTTGCTTTAGTTGTTAATCTCTTATGACTCAACTTGGTATTTTAAATAGGCTAAGTAATTTTATTAAAACTTGTAGCAGATATGACTTATTTCACATTTTTTTGAAAAAACTGCACACTATTAGATTTTATATATTAAAAAAAACCATTTATGATAATCGGGTCAGTAGAACTCCAGAAATAGCTGACCAAAATTTTCTCAAATGCGGATGATAACAAACAAAGTACCATGTTATTTGTTATGGAGGAAACTGTAAATTCTAATTATTAAAAAAGATTGACAAGGAAATCAAATTTCATATTTATTTTAAGCTACAGTATAAATTTTACAAATAAAAAAAAAATTTTTTTTGATAATCGGCCCAGTGGAACTCTAGAAATAGTTGTTTAACATATACAAATTTTGTAAAAAGTCATCATGTTATTTTGTATGGAGGAAACTGTATACTCTAATTAATTATTCAAAATGTATAATATTGATAATTCAAATTATATATTTTTTTGAAGAAATTACAGTGTAAATTCTACACTTAAAAAAAAGAAAAATGAAAATTGGTCCACCAAACTCCAGAAATATTTACAAATCTGTAAAAATTTACCATGCTATTTTTTGTAAAGGAAATTGTAAATTTTAATAAAAAAATAGATAGCCTAATTTAAATTTCGCCTTAAAAAAAAACTACAGCATAACCCTAAAATATATAAAAAGAATTATGAAAATTGGCCCAGTAGAGCTCTAGAAATATCTGTCCAAAAATGTAAAAGTTTTGTATCCTTGTAATAGGGTTCAATTCAAATACAACTTACAAAATTACAGTTTAAATAGCTGATTTCTTTAAAATTTGAAAAACCTCATTTAATAGTTTGTCTGTTTAAAATAAATTATAAAAGAAAAACCAATATCAGAAATTTTCCAGTACACTTGTCTTGACGTAAACTTATTGTGCAATTATGATAATATTGAGATAATTGTTGGAATAAATTATTAAGTAAGGTAGAATCAAGTTCTTACACATGTTTTGTTATATAAATGTCTCAGGACAATGTAGGCCAACTGCAAAGTATAACATCTACAAACAAATTGGTTACAATTGAGCAATTTTTCTTGAAAATCATTACCCGATTTCTATAAAGTTTTTGTGTTTTATGACAAGTAGTCTTATAACAAACAATATGTTTGATGATTGAAAAGTCCATACAATAAAATATTTCATTACATCTTGTATTTTGTAAAAAATATTTTGGTTCAATTAAATTAATTATGGAAATTCTGGACAGAATAAGAATCTAAGTGTAGGTATTCAAACCTTTTGAGGTTATATACATTAATGAAAATTGACACTCCAAGTTAAGTTTAAGGAGTACAACTAGACAAAGGTCTTTTCGGTACTTACGTATTAACGCCACCGCAGCAGAAGTTGCGCTAATGCGCATGCGCCAATAAAGAGCAAACTGGTTTAAGGGAAGCAGAATTCCATTTTTTTCAGCTTTGAGATTCATATACTTTCATTTTATGATTTGTCGCAAAAATTTTAGGCGTAGATTGGCGGCACTTCACTTTTAAAGCTCATGTTTATCCATGATCTAATTTCAAATTATTAACTTTAATAAACTTACAAAAGGTTTGGCCAGGTGATTATATATATATATATATATATACAGTATATATATATATATATATATATATATATATATATACAGTATATATATATATATATATATAAGGTTTGGCCAGGTGTTTATATATATATAGCTACCTGTCGTGATATATAATTATATCGCAAAGTAAGCAAATATTGGCGCATGCACGTTAGCAACTTCTGCTGCGGTGGCGTTAATACGTAAGTACCGTCTTTTCTATCAGAAGAGATATAGGGTAGGAGTGTTGATATTTTAACAGTTATTTAAATTAGTATTTGGGCATTTATTTAAAAGGTTTGGCTTGGGAAAACAAAGCCAAATGTGTGTGTGAAAAGTAGATGTCATTTATGTTTTTACTAATGATGTAAGCTCTGATCCTCTGGAACTTATATCAGGACTGGTGCAAGGTAATTTGAAGTCTTAAGGGGAATATCTTTGAGCGCCCCTTCCCCTACAATGGTTGAAACTTATTTATACCTATAACATACCTTAGTTAAAATTTATACAAATGAATCTTTTGACTTTTAATGTATAATATATAGACACTTTTGTTACAAATTTGAAATACAAGTCACCCATTTACTTTCAAAAGTTAAAATAAAAAGCACTATTAAGTAAATACTTAATATTTATTTATAATAAATTATAGATTTTATGTTTCTCAATATTAAAATATAAATATATAGGAGACTAAAGATGACATTTTCTTTTTTCTAGCCTTAAGCTTCGAAAATCTAGAAATAATTTCATTAAGGTTGATGTAGTAATTCCTATTTGATTGATATAATTGCCAGTCCCACCAGTCTTTCTTGTGTCATAGACAGCCTGAGGTACATTTTGATCGACTTAAGCTTAGTAAAGCTCCTCTCCCCAGTAGCTACTGATACCGGCTGTGTCAGTAAACACCCTTAGAGCGATAAACAAATGTTTCTTTGTAAGTTCAATTTGGAAATAAAGTCAAGAACATCCTTTAGTATTGATTGTAGTAATATAAAAAATGAGGGTTTGAATTTAATTTATTTTTTAAAAAGAGAAGAAAATAATTTGCTCAGCTTACGTTACCTTACCAATTTTGAAAAGTTAAAAGTTTAATTATTATTAACTAAAAATTTCTCAGGGTCGTAGATACTTTTAAAAGTGTACTCCCAAATAGTATTGTGGTAAATAAGAAATCCTTTTTGGTCTTCTGAAACTGAACATGTTAACTTATTTAAATTGATCATACATACACATAATTCAACTATAAATTTTATAAGTTATACACCCTACTTAGAATCGTTATATTTCACCCTTTAAGAAGGTCAAAATCTTCAACATTGAATTTACTTTTAATTTTGGTTGCAACTTTCAGAAAATTATTTGATGAAACAAACAGATTAGTATTATCTGCTTTTCTTCATATTTAAATTACTTTATCTGAATAAATTATTCAAGTCAGTAGACATCTTTGATTTTCAAACAACAAAATAATTATTTGAGAAAATATCAAAATTATAAAACTTATAGCTAATACATAGAACAATAACTTATCTTAAATGGTTTTACAATATTTGATTTTTAGTGTTCTTTAACACTTGTTACCAGTCCTTTGTTGAAAGATCATCCATTCATTGCTGATCGCTGAGGTGTCGGCTTTTTGACGGAACTCCGCCATTGTTCGCACAGAGGTTTGCTTGCATTATTTCGGTCACACTTATCGAGAATTCTATCTTACCAAAATAAAATTCTTGCTCAGATTAATGTTAGTCAACCTTTAGTCTCTAAAACACCACACCAATTGTTCATGCTCGTCCAACTATTGTCACGTCGTTGAAAGACACATTTACCGCATTGCTTACCGCCATTTTTTTTATATAGTCCGATAGGCCTTAGCTAATGCCTAATTCCTCCTCTTATCCGAACGGCTCACTTCTCGAATGTTTATTATAGTTTTATTTAAACACACGTGTCTATTGTATATTTATGTATCTCTATTTTTATTTCAAAAAATGTCACTTTATACAATTTACATTGTTCACTCTAAATGTTCAAACGAACTACAATATCTCTGACTCTCATGACGACTGATCCTAGACTCTCCACAACTAACCAAGACTGTTCTAAGACTGCTCTCATCATTGTCTTTATTAACATTACTCGTTTTCACTTTTTTAAGTGTCCTTTAGCACAAAACACATTGTTCTACATTACATAAGAAAATATGTCTGTCTCTGATGACGACTAACCAACAACTCTCTACAATTAACCAAGATTAACCTAAGACTCATCTAAGACTGATCTCCTTAACCGACAGCTTGCACACTTTTAGATTCCGGATATCACATACACTTATCGTGTGATCATAGCCTCAAACCCATTATCACATGACAACAAGCATTTTCATTTCACATACATAAAATTTCATTTAAATATTGATTCTATCTTAAAACTAAACATTATTATCAATACAAATATATTTCTGGAAATTTATCTAAATCTATTTCTTCATTATAAAACACAGCCATAAAGCATATTTTTGCTTGACATTATTCATTCTTCCGTTTCTTTTGAACCAATCACATTACGCATCTATTTTACCGCCATTTCCTATCTCATATACAAAAATTCAAAAACTGGATATTACATGATTTCTTAGGAACTAACTTGAAACAGGTTGTAGTTCACTACACAACTCGGTACCATCAATATTCTTTGATTTATTTTGAGCCAACGGTCTTTCCATCTTCATAAATTCATCTAGTACATATTTGGTTGGTTTGTCCTCTAAGGTGTTAATATGGTACAGAAATTTAAATAGGGATAAAATCTCCTCCATCTTGATTTTTGCATTCAATGAATTACACTGTACGTTAAAGCTAAACTAATAAGCTTTTTTTATATGCGTATATGTAGTAAACAACTTTTTCCCGTTTTCTATAGCTGATCGAACAGTGCATATGTTATCAACAAATAATTTATGAACATTTATGAAAGTTAAAAAAAAAAAAAAAATCATTTATAACCGATTTAATTCAATTCCAGTTTATTTAAATTTCTATTTTTATCAATTTTTGATGGATTCTTCTTTTATAATTAGTTTAAGAAAAATGTGTGTAATGTTTAAATAACAAATTCTACATTAACGCATACATTTTCCGTATAAAGTAAAAAAGTTTTACATAAAATAAAAAATTAAGACCAAATAAAATATAAATTGTTGAAAAAACAACCGCTAACATAAACTGAAAAACAAGTTTAGAAAATAAAAATGTGCAGGTCTACTTATTATTTAATGTTAATTATTTAAGTTTATTATATTCTGAATAATTAATATTTTTACTGGAAGAAAACGTAGAAAATAAGCAAAATTTGTTTTTACTGGAAAAAAATGTGTTCCTTAGACATGTAAATATTATACATAAAGGAAAAAAAAAACATATACCTAATAGAAAAAATTAAAATAAATTTAATATTTATCGTTTTATACAATTATTGCATTAAAAATGCACAAAAGACAAATATTAGCAATTTGACAATTCATTTTTCCTACCATGTTTTTTGTGTCTTCAGTGGAACCAGTGGATTTTTGTAGTCCAATTGATCTAAAGCTTTCGACCGTAATCTAAATTTGAGGTTTCTGAATTTTGGGCTCAATTCAGAAGTGCAATTTAATATAACGGACAATTTCTGTTGTATTGTATTGCACTCCGTTGCTAGGGCAGTAGTACCCACTGACTGTTATGTTAGGACATGACTTTCCGCCCACTCTTTTTGATATAAATTAACTTTTTGGCGACTGATGGACAAGATGGTTGGGGGAAAACAAAAATCAATTATTTTATTTAAATATATTAAAACTTTGCGATGGTGACGTCGTTTGAAAAGTGAAGAGTTAATAAAAAATAAGTACTTGTGAAATTTATAGTTTTGGCATTATGCCGTCCGCAGCTTTTGGTGCTCCCAGCTTCTGGCCCCCTAGGCGGTCGCCTATAGGGTAGAGCTGCCCGTGACTTACATGGTAGCGCTGCCAGAATTTTATGAAGTATTTAGTAATTGAATCTTGAGATGCATTTAGGCTAAACTGAAATAATAAATGTGGGATGAAATTAGAATAATAACGACACTTAGACACAATTGATAGTATGTGTATTATGTACATACCATTTTGTTAAACCAAAAAAATTACAAGAAGGATTATGTAAATTTTAGTTGGGCTTCTTATGGAAAATTGGTTATGTTTTTAATCATAATATAAAGGTATCATAATAAACTTTTTTTAAACATGGTTTATGAACATCCTCTTTGTAACATATTGTTTAGAAACTATTACTTTTATCACAGTAATATTTTACCATCCACTAATAGTAAAATTGGTAATGTAAAGAAGCTAGTTGGGGATTAGTTTAGGGTTAAAAGTCTTTAATGATGAAATTCTGTGAAGAACAAAGATTACCGATATCACTCTGTGTGTTGTTGAATTGAAGTTGAAATGGACAGAGCACATTGCAAAGAGATGGTTGCAGTCATGTCTTAGAATGACAGAAAGAAATGGTTTATAGCAAAAGATCAACTTGAGTAGAGGAAATTGGAACACCTACATTTTTAGCATTGGTTCACGATTATTTGTAAAAGAAGAGAATTAGACCACCATAATCTAAGATACAAGAATATAATTTATTTTATTTTAATTTTTAATGCCAAAACCAAAACACCTCTTTATATAAAGAGAAGTGAAAATGCATAATAATACTATAGCCAAAAGAACAAACAATATCAGCTTTGGTAATACAAAATTATAATATCTTTATAGCAAAATAAATGAACCACAGTAAATCCTAAACAAGTTAACAATTCAACAACAATTATAAATAAAACAAAAAAACAACTTCTATCACTTAAAAATCAAAACAATCAAGAAATAAATGAAATACATTAAAATTGGTCAAATGGTTAATTAAAAAATCTGTAATCTTGGCATGCATAGGCGTACTGATAGGCTTTAGACTTAAGAGTTCCAGATTAAGTAATAAATAGGTTATCTGAAATCACAATACACATTAAATTGTAAACATTTTTCAGTTAAAAGTAATTTAAAATACTACATTTGTACATACTGATTATTGTAGCTTTAATTTGATATGTTTTGTGGAGTTTAGCATTTTACTCAGATTGTATAAGTGTTAACAATATTTTACACGATTATATCATCTAAGTATGCCATAGTTTTGTGTCAGGGTAAAACTACAAAATACCACATTAAATAACAAACAAATTTAGTACTGTATTTTGAACTTTACTCTTTGTATTTGAAAAGATATAAAGAGCAGTGACCCTTCATAAACAAATGAATAAAATGAATAAACAATTTAAAATAGTAGTTATCTCTGGCTAATAACTTAAAGTTTTAAACTAGACCTTGACACTAATAATTTTGTTGTTTGTATTGTCTAACGTGACTCAATTGTTGTGATGTTTCCAGAAGTAAAATGGGTAACCTTTTTATTAATCTTATAAAAGCCTATGGTTTTTGTAGTTTCTATAAGTTTTTTCTTTAAATAAATTAAAAAATGTAATTAAAACATATATAATTAGACTCTACTTGTAAATTAAAACTTATTATATACTAGTGGTTGTGTGAACAGTAAGCTAGTACTCTTGGAAGTTTTAATTCATTCAGAAAATAGTTTTTCATAAACTCAATATTACTTAACTACTGCTTAGCAAGTGATGTAACACACAACATTATACAATTGACTAGGAAGTAACAGTAAATAATAGGACTGTTGTTGTATACTGGGGAAAAAACCATAGTATTCACAGGAAATAATCAAAGTAAATATTTTATGAATGGATTTCCCCTTGCTTTGTAATAATCGTGAGTTACCAATCATTGGGATTACAACGATAGTAAATATTATGTTATACCTTTGTACATGTATGAAGTCCCATAGCACCATATCATACATGTGAGGTTCAATAAGTGGGCCATTAGATAGAAGAACTAATTTCTGAGCTTCAACGCATAATGGAGATGGACAATCTATTTAATATGTAAAATCAATGGTTGTACATCATAAACGGTGGTGGCTTGAACTAAAATATTAAACCAATGGCCTTGGTATATCAAGTTTTAGAGAAAATCTCATAGAATAAAACTTGAAAAGTTTTTAATTCATATAAACATTAAAAAAGTATTAAGTGATGAAGTTTTTTGGTTAGGTAAAAACGTCTAGTGAAAAGAGTTCAGTTTTTTGTTTGTACGATTGTGTGTTATGTCTTGTTCACACCATTATATTTAAATGTCACATGTGCTTTATTCCTAGTTGGATTACATGTGTTCATGCCTTTGCACCATACAATAACTGTTTTTGAGTACCCACCATTTTAAAACAGAAAATAGATTTTAAAAACCTTATACATACATCAATCAGCCTAGTAGCAATAATCGTATTTCAAAATTTGATAATGATTGGTACATGCTTTTGGTTGTAACTGTATAACAGACAAATAAATATACAAATAAAATGTAAAAAATGGTGGAGTTAAAACAAGACCTTGCTTCACTATCAATTACGACTTTTTTTGTGTGATAATCAATCCTTTGTTTGAGAAACAGGCTTTGAAAAAACTAAAGTCCAAAAAGAAGAAAATAATCAAAAGAAATGGTGCTTAACTTATATTTTAAAATTTTAATTGTTAAAACATGACCTCATTTTCCTAAGAAAAAGGAATAACCTCACCATAATAAAAGAATATACAGCAGAATAAAACAATTTCGTGAAACTAAACTGTGTCCAAATTATTCTATTATTAAGTATGAAGTTTCACAAAGTAAGTAGTTTAATTGTTAACATTAAACTATTTGCCTAATCTTACCAACATTAAACATTAAATATATGTGACTAGGATTAGTGAAGAGAATGCGCTTAACTTAAAATTGACATTTTTTTCATTCATAACACAGCAATGTTTGAGATATTTTGACATCATCCCAAAATATTTACTTTTGGCAGCAAGAACTGTTATTCCTGTCCAAGGGCCAATGTTAAAACTAGATCTGTTTTAGCTAATAGAGCATTGACATTATCTTATATATACAATGTAACTAATTACAGTACGTATTATTCTAGTAACAGGTTTGTTTTTAGCATCATTAGTATATTGTGTGTTATTTTGTACAGCCACATTCACAAGGTTTAAGTTGTCAAGTAAATGTTGACCTATATTTAGAGAATGTTGTAAGTGAAATGAAAATTTTGTCATATAAATTCTATTTGTGTAGCCATGCAACTAATTAGTATATTGAAATTTTAACAATTACAGGTGAAACTTGAGAATTGTACCATGGAATATGCACTGATCATGGTCCCGCTCCAAGTATTTAAATTATTGTTCAATTACTCAAAATTTTAAGGACACAGATGTAAGACCAAACTAACATAGGCCTACAAAATTTATATTTTCTCAAAATTAGTTCTAACAATTTTGATTAGATTTGTTTTTAAATATAGGATGATCAAAAAAGTCTCTGTACATATGTGATGATTACAGTACAATACAAAAATATTTTAAATACTAGTTTTAGGCAATTATTACGTTCTAGTAGTTTCAATTTGCTCAGAAGTAGTTATAATTAGTGATAACAGATGGCATTAGTGATCTTCTGGCCCTGGTGGTTGGCTCCAACCAGCCATATTGTGGCAAGAAAGACATGTATTGAGGTACTTATGTTACTGGTTGAGAAGCATAAGTTTCTTATGTGGTGGTGATGTGTAACAATGATTCGAGGCATAGTTTTTAGAGATGGAGGTACCACATCATAATGCAGTGGATTTAGAAATTAGAGAAACTCGTAAATAACACTACCAGACAATCAATAATGACAGAGGAGAAAGAGGGGTGAGTGGAGTCTAGTTCCTTGATGTTGTATGGACATAAAGGGCAGAGAGAGTGTTTATCTCAGATCATAGTAGATTTAGAAATTACGGAAACACGTAAATAACACTACCAGACAATCAGTAATGACAGAGGAGAAAGTGTGGGTGAGTGGAGTCTAGTTCCTTTATGTTGTATGGACATAAGGGAAGAGAGAGTATTTATCTCAGATCATAGTAGATTTAGAAATTACGGAAATGCATAAATAACATTACAAGATATGTAAGACAATCAATAATGACAAAGGAGAAAGTGTGGGTGAGTGGAGACTAGTTCCTTGATGTTGTATAAAGGGAAGAGATAGTGTTTATCTCAGATCATATAAAGTTTGAAGAAGTCTATCAGGAAATTTTCCCAGTGGGTTAAATGTTGCATTGGCATGGCCTAAAAAAGTCTAGAGAAAATTACAGCTGTCCATATATTGAAATGTGGCAACAGTGCTAAGCAGGTAGTTTTGTAGCCATTCATGACTGTGAAGGAGAGAGCATTTTGGACATTACATTCTTTACAGATGAGGCAAACTTCCATTTATCGGAGTACATCAACAATCAAATCTCACAATTCCAGGGTCTGGTGTGCATAAAATCCCTATTAGATCCATGAATCACCGTTGCAAAATGAGAAAATAGGTGTTTGGCTTAGAATGTTGCAGAGATGCATAATCGGATCCATCTTTGTCTCTGATACTCTCCAACTTCCAAAGGGTCTGTGACAATGTTGTGTATCCTAATATTGCACAATTGATACGAGATGAAATTGTGAGATGGCGCTATGGCTCATATTGGTTGCACTTGGATGTTATGTTTGTAGACAGAATTATTTTTGAAAGAATTTGACCTCCAAGATCTTTGATTTTTTCTTTGCAGAATTTTTTCCCTTTGGAATGCAAAATATTTCTCTATTAAAAAATAATTTTACCTGCTCTTCATCAAATAGTAAATATGACTTGCATCGGTTCTTAATTCTGTTTGTATCGGTTCACAATCCTAGCAAGCTTCAGAAGGATCTGCTATTAAAATTGTGTACACTCTGCAAACGTGTTCCAGTGAATTAATTTAAAAGCAAGTATTTGTTCCAGGAATTTACACATTTAACATATAAAATAATGACAAGTTTTGTACTTGTTTTCCTTATTATTAATCGAAATAATGTTATTTTTCCTTCTACCAGTATTGTATATTAAACATGCGCTTGTTAAAAAACAGTATTATTTGCTTGTTAAAAAAATAATTGGTTGTTAGTTGCAGTGTGTGATAGACATATCTATGTTATTTAAATGTGGATTTTTCTATTATTACTCAAGAGATCTTAATCTTTATTAAAATTTAACAAACGTTACTATTTCTTTTCCTGTTTTTTAGTATCTGCCACAAAATTTCTACTAAAAAATGTTATGATCCTGATCGTAACATAACACACAGTAACACATAGGTTGATTCTATAAGTTAAATAATCACACTATGACCAAATAGGCACATATTTGATGTTCATTAATCATGATAGATTAGATATTTTTACTGACAGGTAATTGATTTTTTATATTTGGAACAGTGTTTTAATCAGTTGATTGGATTATAATTAGAGTGTTTTGTTTTGTAATTGTTGAGTGAATAAAAAATGTTATAACAGATTTTAACTTCCGGTATTACAAAAACCATAGCACTTATTAATTAACACTTAATTGTTGTCTAGCTTAAACATTAAAATATAGATTTTAGTTTTACCCAATATTTATCAAGTTTTAGCAAATGTAGTATTAAACGAATTTATTTCTGTTCATTTTCTACAACAGTTCTCTTATAAACTTATAAGTGATATTCCAATTGTGAGGGCTCGTCTTTCCCTAAAGATGTATACAAAAATACCATCAAAATATCTCGTATTACCTAACATAGATATAAAAACATACTTTAATAGATAACTAAATACAAAATTTGTGTATTTCATAAAAATAATCACATAATTTCCAAGAAATAAAACTGACAGAATATGCCAAATAATGTCTCAATTGGATAAAATCTCCAAATATTAATAATTTACCCTGTCAGTTCAAATAAGTACATGGAACTACCCTCTTTAACAAATATAACATCTGGAGTTCTACACACTAAAAAATTGTTACCTCCAAGGCTGGGAAACATTAAATGGAAACAAAATTTTTCACTTGTCAAAAAGTTTTTTTTCAAAGAAAAAAGCACTTTTTTGTCCACTAAGTATTTAATCAGGTGTTTTTAAATAGTATATTTTTATTTTTAGGTTACCACCCCTTCCATTGCTCAAATGTTTTAACCAATCCAGAATGAGGCCATGTCGACTACCTGTCTGATCCATAGATGACAGGTACTACTACGATGAAGCCCTACAAACATTTTATCAAAACAAATAAGAATCTTTTGCTTGTTGTTTACACTAATCTTTGTTAACGTTTAATAATACCAATAATTCACTAACATCAAAGCTTTACTCTCTTAAAATTACTTAAAATTTGCCTTCAAATGTTTAAAATGTAAAATTTATAAAATAGTACTTAACTAAACAACTGTGAAAGTTGATATATAGGTTTTAATAAGGAAAATATACACAAATTTGGAATGTGTCCTTTATCTGTATTAACATGTTATTGTTCCTTTTTAGGAGGGCAAACTATCTGATGAGTAGGATGAGGCCACAATTTATTTTAGTTCAGTAGTTCATGTTAGGTCTAGTTTAGAACACTTCAAAGATGATAAGTTTGTTATTGAAATGTATAACAGTTTAGTTAACAAAATATAACTAATGGAAATAATGAAACAAAGCTATATTGAGTTGCATATGTTTCGCTGTTAGGCATTTAGTACAGTAGACGCCCTCTATTTCGGCTTCGGTTGGATAGGCCGCAGGATGGTTCGGTCAGTCCTAGGATGAGAGTCATATCAGTGCCATATCAGTCACGTCGCATAGATTATGTCACGTCACGTTTATCTTGAATGTTTAGTCTACTCCGGCAGTAGAAATACTGCATACTAAACTATTTACTGAATGTCAGTTTATTTTACGGGCGAGCTTATAATTTGTCGGTCGCACTTAATGTACAGTGAGATTGATTGATCTGTAATCTCGTGTGTGAATGTTTTTTGCTGTTTAGTATGTAGGACTGTTTTCGGGAGTGAACGTTGTGGGTAAGTGTAAGTTGTACGTGTGCGAGTTAGCTTTGAGAAAAATGTTTTCTAAAATGAGTGAAAGACGTAAACATACATTTGGAACAAAAATTCAGTATCCTAGAGCGTCTAGATAAAGGTGAATCGGTCCAAAGTATTTGTAGAGAATTTAATGTCGGTAAAAGTACTGTAAATGACTAGCGTCGGAACCAGAAATCTATTGAGACTTTTTGTACTCAGATTGAAGCTGAAAAAGTGCTGTCTACTCGATGTACTTTAAAAAAGCCTAAACTTGAACAAGTTGATCATACTTTGTGGGTCTGGTTTATGTAGAAGCACAGGCGAGGCAACAGTTGTCGACGTGATGTTTATGAGAAAATGGCGTTACTATGCTTTCAAAAACACTCTTAATCAGAAAAAACAAAAGAAAATAACAGATTTATTTTAATTTTTATAGGTTATGAGTCAAGTAATACGTGTTGTACAGTAATTTCCTCAAATACATTTTTAGTTTGTTTTTACAGTACGTACTGTAATGTGTTTTTCTGATCAGTTTTATCCTTAGTACGGTATCAGTATTTACTTTTTAATATGTGTTGCAAAAACGTTTCTATGAGTGGCACAACATGACAATTCGACCAAGAGACATCAAAATCTTCTCTTTGGTAAGTACATAAAGTTGTAAAAATGTTTAAACAACGTCTTTTGTTGATTCTTACGCATAGGTAATGTATTTAATAGGGATATTTTAAATTTTGATAGTACATCCGGATAGTCCGGCCATTTTGAAGTCCGGCCGGTGGTCCAGTCCCGAAGTGGCCGAATTAGAGGGAGTCTACTGTAGCTTGAAAATCCCTAACGGCAAAACATATGTTGCTCAATAAAGCTCTTTTATGTAAATAAGTAATTGTTTCATTATTTCCATTAAATGGAATTCCATCAAACACTGACTGTTGTCACATTAAATTATAAAATATATCTAAATAATAATTATTACAATGATTGTGTTTTAATTTATTGGTTCTGTAATTATGGTTGACAAATTATTGATATTTTTATTTCACCATTTGAAAGAGCGACAAAAAACCGATCAAAAAATTCTTTGAGTTAAAGTAAACTTGACTCTTTCGCAGCGATTATCATCAGTATTAGAATTGAATTTCTGCACTGTACACCGTGTCATTTCTTCTACTTTTATTGTCATTGTTAATGTATCAACTCTATTAGGAAGTCGAAATCATTGTTTGGTTGAAATGTCGGCAGTGATGCAGATCCCAGAAATCCAATTTAAATATTGAAATTACACAATCTTTAGTTTTTGAAAAGATTAAATAATAATAAATACAGTAGTCTACAATTATTGTCCCCCTCCCCTTATTACAGCTGTAGATGCATAAATGGGTATTAACCAACCCACTTGATATATACAGATAAGTTTTTCAAGTTGTTTGTATGGTATACACATGTGTAAAGCTTGCTTGTCTTCTCTACTGACAGATCAAATGTTCTTATCTTCTATGATAAATACATTTTACAAATTTACTATCTATGATGAAATTAGACAACCAAGGTCTCTGATAGTCTAATCTATCAATTGTGCTTCAGGTAGAGTATTTTTGTATCTATTATTTACTTGTGCCTTCAAAATAAGTATAAGAGAGAGCAAGAGAGAAACAATGAACAAAGATATTGTACCTATCCATGTTTTCCAATGGTCGCATAAATTCAATCTACTACATCATGGATAGTCTATGTACTTCACTTTGTGATATTTAGAGCTGACTAAAGTTTAGTTTGAGGTTCCAAGTTAAATCGCATGGTAGCTCAAAGATTTATGGTGTTGACCCAGTATTGTTTGAAAAATTGAGAAATGACAATTGATAATGAATTCTGGTTAAGAAGGCTATAATAATGCTGTCAAGAATTTGATGTAACATAACCATACATTATTTGACAGAAAGACATGTAACAGGACAAGATTCTTCAAAGGTTGTTAAGCTACAGAGTGTAATTTTTGTTGGAAATGGTTTATGGTATGCTTGAATGAGTGGTAATATAGGAACTTCCTAACCAGAAGCTCCCTTGACTTCTAAAATCACACATACCAGAGTTCTAAACTCAAACTTTTGAATTTAGATAATATGACAGATGATAATGAAGTAAACTGTGTTTGACTTGCTTATAATTTGGTGTTCTGTGGTTATATTTTGCTAGTTTTTACTATGATGAAAAACAATTTAAAGCAAATCATAAACATTGGAATAAAATATAACAATTTTAAATAATACACTTTTTATGTCTGGCTAAAAAAAGAAGAAAAAGTGGTGTAACGGGTTAATTAAGTAAATTTATTGTCATATCTCAGGTTAATTGATTTTATATGTATTAAAATACCTTACCTCAAGAACCATATACAGGCGAAACTCGGTAATCCGCACGCACGGTACTCCGAACGCCACGCTACTCCGAACGGCCTTCAGTTGCCATTTCTTAGAATTCCCATGTCACAACAACGGAAACGTAAACAAAGTAAAGGATGTAGTTGAGATGAGTCGCTAGTTAGGTCATTTCACTATTGGTACTATACCAGATCCTCACCCTTCGTCAACTGCGACGCGTTTCGTAAGTCAATCAAAAAAGCCGATCAGAAAACGATTAAAGACTTTTTATTGTAAAGTTATTTATTGTATTACAAAGTTATTTATTGTATTGTACAACTTTATTATGTACTGTACTGTAGTTTTTAAATTTATTGTACAGTAATAAAATTTGTTTTAAATTATTTCTGGCGTTTTTTTTGCATTTCCTCAGTAATCCGAACTTTTTGATAGTCCGAACGCCTCGAGCAAACAAATATTCGGATTACCGAGTTTCGCCTGTATATAAGTTACAGATAAAAGAAATTTGAACAAAATTTGGGGTTTATTTGTAGTGCCTCATTTTTTATGTTTTTGGGGCTACGCAGAATTGTAAACCCTCTTGCCTATTTGTGTTATAAATATGATGAATCAGTCTGTCGGTCAACATTGGAAGAAAGGTTATATATTATGTCGAGATAGGGAAATGTGCTCTGGAAAGTAGATCCTATTCATAGTAGTATATTACTTTTATAGTGTAAATATTTGTAGACTGTGGTCATTGACAAATTAATAGCATGTATTTCCATGGTAAGTCATGTGTTTATCATAATGTTTCAAATTTTGATTAGGCCTAACCATATTAAGTGAATCTGGAGGGCAAGATATGTAAATTATAGAGGACTGTATTTGTTTAGACAACAAAATTGTATCATCAATTTGTATTAGTCGTGAAATGAGTTAATATTTTTGTCAGAATACCTCAATTAAAATCACTATAACTCAAAGTTTAGTTTAAAGTATTTTAACAAGGAATG
Source organism: Aphrophora alni (assembly GCA_963513935.1). NCBI lineage: Eukaryota > Metazoa > Arthropoda > Insecta > Hemiptera > Aphrophoridae > Aphrophora > Aphrophora alni. The sequence continues at coordinate 84,545,366 of OY740773.1, forward strand.
AAAGTTTGTCTCTTAGTTTATTCTGTATTAGTATTTTAAAATGTTGGTTTGAATGTGTAATCTATCACTTGTAAATTGTTAACTAATGGTGATGTGTTTTGTGTTACAGGGAGTAAAAAAACCATTCAATGAAGTTATTAAAGCAAACATTGGAGACTGCCATGCGATGGGACAAGTACCTATTACATTTATTAGACAGGTAAGGTTAATAATAGATTATTTATGGTAATTTTTTTCAGTGATATAAAGTATAACTCACTATGTAATTAGCTTTTTGTTTCCTAATTCATTATCATTCTTATTAATTTTTTGAATAAAATTAATTTGAAATCGTACTAAAATAATTGTGACTAGTAAAGCATTAACTAGTTGTAATAGTCTGATTTATAGTTTAATGTATTTATTGTCTTAGCTAATAAACACCATGGTATTATTGGATGCAAAATGTCAAGGTAACTAAAAACCTGATCAACAGGTAATGTTAATAACAGGTTAAATAATAGCTACAGAAGAAAAGCTTATAATGAAAAAAAATATGTATACATAAAACAATTTTCTTTTCCTTGTTGTATGAAGCCGAAAAATCTGTCGGTCATTATTGCATTATACAATAATAAGAAAAATACATAAAATAAAGACTCTCTTAGCCTTCAAATATTCTAATAGCATCAGAGTCGGAAAAGAACAATATTTGGTCAAGAGAGGTTCACCAGAGATCACTTGGTTGGGGAGATAGACAAATTAATGTGTTAAGAGCATTTTTATTTTAAAGCATATATTAATTATTTTTTCTTACCCAGTACACGAAGTATAACATAAGTTTGGTAATGCAAAAAAATATGATGTAGGTATGTTTTTTGGCTGCTCTTCACATATCATGGCCTCAGGAAACCAATAGTGATTTTCACCATACCGTCAGTCCCTTGGGGTTGACACTGTTGGTGTCTGTATGTAAGCACAATAACTGCCACAAAATTAAGATAGGAATATGAAATTTGGTATAGGAGATGTGCTCGTATAGAAACCTATTGAAATTCTGAAAAATTGAATTGATAGTATCAAAATGGTGGCCAATTTAAACAGCTTTTTGTTAAGATCTTTTGTTATTTAACTTATATAACACACTAAATTAGATTAACATTTTTAAATTTCTATTCTGTATATAATGGTATCAACCCCACCTTTCCATGATGACAAAAAATAGTGAAGTTATTGTCAAGAATGTAATTTTGAACCTCCCAATCGCTAGAGGCACCTCATAGACATGAGCATAGCAAGTAAAGTTCCTTCACATATGTACAGTTTCGAAGACACTGACACGAGTAAAGCGTGTCAGATATATATATATATATATATATACACACACATTAGGGCTTAGTCAACATCAAGAAAGTAGTGATATAGGAAATCCGTAACAACGGTTTTAAACAAACTTACCCTACTGGATGAGACCTCTTAATCTACCAATTCAACTTAACATTTCCTACAAGGGTTAAGAAACCACTTTTGAGCATTACATTACAGGATCTCCTTCTATTATGTTGTATGATGGGGCTGGGTAAGTACCATTTATGGTATCCATCAACTGGTTTTCTAAATCATTGATTTTAAACTGTTCGGTGTGTGGTATTTACATAGCAAAATGGTGGAATTTGAAGGTTCTTGTTTTAAAGTTTCTAGGTGGCATTTAAGACAAATAAATAAAAAAATAATAAAACTCTTAGTTTTAAAGTGGCTTAGAGCCAGTGTGTCTAACAGCTGTTAAAATTGGACTAATGATCTATTAACAAGCACTTCATTTACATTCATTAATATTCAACTGTATGGTCAACAGAATTATCACTAATTTCACTCTTCATTAATTAATAATGTGTTAAGTACAGTCCACTCATTTTCTCACTTTGACATTGGTTGAACTGTTCTATAGAAGAAAGGCTATATATAAAATAAAAATGAATTAGCAACCATTGTAAAATCATTATTACTTTGTTTGACAATTTTTATTGCAAAAATACCTTGCCTACTTATAATGAAAATAAATAACATTTCTTTGTAAACGGAGTTATAAAGAAACATTTTTCAATTAATATTTTTATCAGTTTATTTGATCTATTTGTGTATGAGATATTCAATCATGTTTATTGATGACCCATAATTAGGCATATATATGAAAAAAAAATAAGGAAACTAGGTTGTATTCTAAGAAACTACCAATATTCATGAGCTTTCTTATTATATTGTTATATAAAACACATGAACAATTCTTGTTAAACCAAGAACAATGTTTTATATATAATTTTATAAACAAATTAATTTCTGCTGGTAACAATATCATAAAACTTACCATATCAAGTAATGTTGCAATAAGGTTTAGGCATTATTTAACTCTCCGTCGGTCGCAGTATATCAAATTGAAAATTTGAAAATTTTTCACCCCATGTGAAAAAATGCTGACATTTTTACACTGGCTGGAAACTCTCCCCTCCACAACCACCCTTCCTCCCCAAGACCCAGTGGTGAAAGTGGTCTTTCAAGGTGAACATGTGCATGCTCTGAGCATCAAATTGATACAGTGCGACTGTTCTCATCCGTTTTAGTCAAATTATTATTTTGTTACAGTGTGACATATCTTGTTGCTACCTATGTTGTTCAACTTTTTACGTGTCATTTTTATACAGTGCGACCTTACTTGTTATATTTCTACTGGAGTAAATATTTTTTATAAATTAAAAATGTAAAGAAGACCAACTCATTTCAATTTAAAATATCCAAATGATGAGGATCTTGTGAGAGATTTGTTATTTGGTGATGTTATTGAAGGTGACAATGTATTGCAAGCTGATTGTGGTGACGGAAAAAACACTGAAGCTGATGATAATATTTTAGAGCGAGTAGAAGATTCTGAAACTGGACAGAGTGGGGTAGATGAAGAAGCTGAGGATGAAGAAGAAATAAACAGTGAGACACCAACAGTCAGCCATAATCACGGCCAGACATCCAGGCACAACAACAACCACAGCCAGACATACAGACACAACCAAACCTCAGCCAGACATCCAGTCACAACCACAGATTGACATCCAGGTACAACCACAACTACAGCAGACCCAAACACTCTCTGATGACAACTGGTTTTTTTACATCGGTAAAAAAAATACAATCAAGTGGTATTTTAACCCCATCCAAATAACCAGAGGATATTTCCTCAGAATTTTTGAGACGCCTGCCTGGAGTAATAGACCAGATAAGACAGAAATAGAATGCTGGACAAATTTCTTTCCTGGTGATATTTTACAAGAAGTAGTCAGATACACTTATCAGTATATTGACTTTGTTAAAAGCCAGTTTACTCATTCGCGAGATGCAAGGTGAACAGATTTAATTGAAATAAAGGCCTATATTGGACTTTTATATCTCCTTGGAACTGTACAATCTAATAGGCAAAATCTATATGAAATTAGGTCCACAAATGGATTTGGAATAGGCAAATGCAGGATAGTGATGAACTTGAGACGATTTAAATTTTTATTGTGATATCTACGGTTTGATGATCTCATCTTGCAACCCATTTGACGTCAAACTGATAAATTAGCTGCAATTCAACACATATTTACAGCCTTTGTAAATAACTGTAGACGAAGCTATTCTCTTAGTGATAATGTCACTATTGATGAGAAACTTGAAGAGTTTTGAGGTTGATGTCGATTCTGACAATAGGCCTATTCCATCAAAGTCTGCTAAATACGAAGTTAAGATCTTTGCTTTATATGACATCATACACAAGTAACCTTGAAGTGTATTGTGGAATACAGCCAGATGTTCCTTTCTGACTAAGCAATGGATTTATTGATGTTGTGAAAAGGCTAACAGAACCCATTTATGAAACATAACTTCCGATAATTAGTTTTCTGTGATACAAATAGTAGAAAACCTAAAAACAAACAACCTGTCTAATGTAGGAACGTTAAAAAAAAAAATAGAATAGGCATCCTGCTTGAAATGACAGCCATAAAAACAAGGGCTGAAGGTTGTAGTTTGTTTGACTTTGCTGAAAACAGTACCCTTGTTTCATTTGTACCTAAAAAAAAAAAATGGTTGATTTCAAGTTTGCACTTTAATGACGATATATGAAGAATCTAACAAATCTGAAATAGTGGTTCACAGCAATAAAACAAAGTCGGGAGTTGACTGTGTTAACAAACTCTGTGCCTCTTACAACGTAGCAAGGAACACATGCCGGTAGCCCATGATTGTATTTTTTGCTATGGTGAACATAGCAGGTATAAATACACTAATTGTGTAATTTGGAAATAATAATCCTACAAAAAGGTGAAGATTAATTCTCAGGTCTCTGAGTGATGTACTGGTTGCTGAGCAATTAGAACGGAGAAGTCAGTTAACATCTGGGATTCCACTACCTCTACAACAAGCTCCAAAAATATTCAAAAGTTCTGAAGGAGGCCAAAATGACGCCCAGGAATGGAAGACATTTGAGAAACATCAAAGATGCAACTTTTGTAAAAATGAAAAAAGAAGTCGTCTAACAGAGTCCATGTTGTAGGAAGTTCAAGAAAGCCATATGCCCTGAACACAATGAGACACTCTGTGGAAAGTGTTATCAGTGGACCTATAAAAAACTAGAAGAACATTCATCAGACGACGCTTATGTGAGAATCAAAAACTTGATGTACAGTTTTTGATTGTGCAAATTCAATCTGAACAGTGGTTGTACCAGTATTTTGTAAGTTGATTTTCCTTTTGATACATAATTTGTATATTATTTTTACTTTTATGGTATAAGGTTTACCCTACATTTTATTTTATTATTAGTTAGAAACTAATGCAATATTTGATGTATAAATAAAACTAGAAAACAGTCTTCGCCTTCTTTATCATTGAACACTTATGCATATAAACTGATGAAATACAATAACATTTGAAATAAAGTATTACAAAACATAGTGTAAAACCAAATTAAACCTGTAAATACCAAGGACAGTAAAGGAAAATAGAAAATAAATTTTAAAATGTAGGCAATGACATGAAAATCAAAGATATTCTATGCCTATGCCTGTATAAATTTGATACACTACGACTCTTTTAGTCATAATTCTTTATAACATAACATAATTTTTAAAATTTTTATATCTTTTATCCCTTCATATTTAACAATCGAAAATGGTCTGTTAAAAGGGTAAAGTTCAGAGTAAAGTTATAATTATAAAAAAGATATTATAATTAGAGCGTAAAGTTGGAAAACAACAATTAAAGGATATGAAAACAAGTTTAAAAATGAGTGTATCAATTTGATATACTACGAGCAATTACGTAAGTTTTTGGGTGCAACTAACGGAGGGTTAATAAGGACAACAGAAAATATAACATTTACCAACTCAAACTATCGAGAAGTCCATTCTCTGAAATTCTAGGTCACAAATGAATCATTAAGTTCATAATGATTGGAATTTCGTCCATCATGTTAAAATTGGATTTTGACTATTTCTTAGCATTAAATGGAAGTTATAAAAATAGGATGAATATGTTTAAAGAAATATTACATAACTAACTTATTTTTAAATCCTTATCAAACATATGTACCTTCCTGTTTACACCATAACATCTGCAATAGAATTTAAAAAAAAAAATAATTGGTTTAATCAATTAATATGAATTTTACAGCTGTCAGAAATTTTAAAGGGGGGGGGGAGGGAGCAAAAATGTGTGGTGCTCTTCACTTTTAATCTAAGCAACATGTAATTAACGGAATATATGAAGCGATAGGTTTGATTTAGAACAACTGTTTTGAGATATAGCAATTATTAAAGTCGGAAATTTAAAATAAACAATATTTGGTAAGTGCTCATTTTGTACCCAGATTTACAAAAAGATTAATTAAACGATCAATAAAAGCTCATAATGACTTTATAAATTCAAATGGGACAGTTGATTAGATTAGTGTATGTTTAACCATTTGTTACATAACCATAGAAAGAGCACGAAGTTGACTCTCCAGGGGAGAAAGCCTACTTTAAAAAATTCACCATAAATTGATAGTTTATCAAAAACTTTTTTTGTTACTTATCTTGTTATGTAGAATTCATCTATGAATTAAGGACAATTATTTTAAAACAAATATTTTTGAATTAGTTTGCAATCAAAAATTTTTATACACGTCATAAATAATAAATAAAATTTCTTTGAAAAAATCTAAGATTTTCTAAAGTTTTAGATTTTAGTTATGACAATATAGTGACAAATATTTTTAAATATAAATATACAAAAAGGTATAATTAATAAGTAAATACAAATTTGCAATTAATAAATAATTACACAGTATGATATGCTAAACTAGTTTTCCCCCATTTTTAACTTCATAACTTTTACAAAAAATTAAAGGGTTTTTATTAGATTTTAGTTAGAGATTTTTTTTATAAATTGTATCTTCTTACAAAAACTTTAACACTAAGTTCTGATTTAAATATTAAATATTTTGTGTTTCAATTACAGCAGAGTCCCAGTATTTCGAGCTAATTGAGGCTGAGGTTATCTCAAATGGCAAGAAACGGGAAATAAGAACAAATAAATAATTCTGAAATAGTATAAATAAATTTTAATGAGTAGACAATAAGGTTAAACAATAATACAGTGCATCTATGTTTAGGCTAAAATAAAAAATAAAAAATAAAAAAATAAAAAAATGTCCAGTGTCTTTTGTTTTAAAATAGAGCTTAATTTTTAGTAGCAATATTCTAAGCAGTATAGTGTCAATCTGCGTAGTTTCACCTTGTTCCTTGAAGTAGCTCAATACCAAGTCTAGCAACGCTAAACCTTAGATGTGAGTAATCACTGGTACAGTCTCTCCAGATGTCTGTCTGAATGGGCATCTGAGGTGTTGTACTGATGCACTATGACCATTAAAGAGATCCATTGTGTCCCTCTTTCTTTATTAATGAGATTCTCAGTTACGTCATCTTTTTTAGTCCTACGTCCTACATCTTCTAAATCGTAGGATTTGGAGAGGATTCATAGATGGTAACGCTTCCACTTCTAGAATTCATTAACACCAAAAAAACAGATGTGATAGTTTTTAGAGAGATTAACCTCAAATGTTTACAACAAATTGTATTCTTTTAATATTGTTTTTACACATTGAACAATTCACAAATTAGTTTTATTAGGTTTTAAAATTTTGTCGTTACATTATTTAAGCATATCAGAATTGTCAATATCCATATTTTTATAAGAATCATTTCCTAAAAGTTGCTACAATACTAATACAGGCCATATTAAAATTCAGATAGATAGTCTAACTGTTTTTAATTGTTGCAATTAGGTATATAGAAAAACTACAATGAATGTATATATTTGATTAAAGCAAAATAGTAAAAAGTTATAGAACCGGTTTCGATTCTTTTTTCAATCCACTTCGGAAATATTTACCAAGCAATTCCAAATGTAACAGCACTCTGGGGAAATTGAGAAGTATAGCGATAACTTTGTTGGATTAACTTCCTTGTCAGTTGTCGGTTTATAAGATATGTTGTATATATGAATCAACATAACGGAAAGCACTACACAACTTTGTGAAGGAATTGGTCACCGCAGTCTTTACGGTTGGGATGATGTGCGTGATTATCAATATAAAAAAATCACCCAACAGTTAAAGTGAAGTATTACTGATGAGGTGGTAACTTGTACTGATCAGATGAAAAGAGGAATCAACAGGACAGTAGTCGAGTTAAATGAGCTGTTTGTATGTTTTGTTTTTAACCAATCACAGTACAGGATATAATATTAGTCAGACCCTGAAACTCTTTTGTTGTAAAGAAATTACTAATATTTACTGACGAGAACTATTGTTTCAACTTTATTAGTCATGTGCAGAGTTATAATCACATAGAAATGTTTTCACCATGTTGTAGCAGAGATGACATGTGATGACTAAGTGAAATATGTCTATCAAGCAAAATTTCAATTAAAAAATGGTAATTTTAAATTGACAAGCATTAGGTTTTCATTCACAATGGCATGCATAGTTTATTTTTATTTTGCTTTCACATCTTTGTTGAGTTAATAAATAATAATAATTTTCTTTTACTTAACTAGTTCACTTCTGGTTCTTTTTAGACAAAAACTATTATAGAGTTCAAGCTCACCCTCTAAAGAAATATAAAATTTAAATGCCATACAAATGAGATGAGAAAAATCAAATATTCTAAAACTGATTAAATGTTATCTTTACATATTCTGTAAATAATAACCAGTGCAAAACCATCGGACAAACTTTCTCACTCGCTCATCCCCAAAACCAAATAAAAACCAAGCAACTAATCAACACCAAAAATGTTATTTTGATAGTTGTCAATCAAAAAGTGAAAATGAATCGTGGATTTTGTCTTTGAAAAAAAAATTAATATAAGGGCCTAAACTTGCTTTCCTTGTGCCAGAAGCGTACCTTCAGCGTAAGTCGTACTTGATTAATCAAACTTTTAATGATGATGTTCAAGGGTCATTTTTGTTTTAATCTAATTATTCATGAAAAGTAATATTTTTTTACTTGTGATTTTACACGGCTTTGTGTAATTAATCTTCACATTCCATTTAAATTTGAAAAAAATTTAAGCTTATTTAAAACAAATTATTTTCTTATACTGCTCTATCGCTGTTTATTTTATTTATTTATTTTTACCGATCACGCACAAACCGAAAGTTTTGTAAAGATCGGTATTAATACATTTTGTTTGAGTCCTTAGAGATTACAATTGAGCAACTTTTATTGAAATTGTTAGAACGGGTTTTGAAAAAAATCACTATTTTATGGCAGCTAGACTTAAATTTCAAGTAAGTAAAAAACTTTAAAAAATAATAAAATCCTGAGATATGGCTAAATTATGTCCACATACCAAATTTGTTTAAAATCTGTCAACACATTTGGGCTATATAGTACTGCACAGATGGGGGACAGGTATAATTTATTCTCTTTGGCAAAAAATATGTGTTTGATATAATGGTAGGTTATATCACTCTTAATTTTTAAAATAACGAACATGTCGAAATAAGATGGTCTCCAAATAAATTAATAGATGTTTTAAAACCGACATGTCCTTATAGTGAGTACAGGTGTGGTTACCTGCACTTAAAACCTGAGTTACCTAGCTGGATCTACACATTTTTTCATCCTATCTTGGATTAGATCCTTTTCTTTCATATTTCCTATCAGGTCTCTTTTGAACAACTTTTGTTCTCTTCTGACTGATGCTATGAGAGTATTCGAGGGCTAAGGTATACTTTTTTCTTAAGGCGATGAAATGAAGATGTTTTTTGCCTTGAATGACAAGTAAAAACTGACAGAAATGTACAAAAAGTAGATAAAATTAAATAGAAAAAGATACTCGGTTATTGGTAGATAAATAAAATCCGTTATTATTGTTACCAAGAGTTTATTTTAAGAATTTCAATGAGAAAGAGATTCTTAAAATTTTAATTTTTGGAACCAGGTTGGTAACATGTTTGAAAGAACGAATAGAAATTTCAATTGACTTGCGATTTATTTAACTGACAATTAAGTCAACCATTTACAACAAAAGCCTGTAAATACAAATTAACAATGTGACTTATCTAATTTTTCAAAAACACAAGTTTATGAAGTTAGCAATTGAAAATATTTATAAATTTTATATTGTTACATGCCCCAAAAGCTTTACATTAAATTTGAATTCCCCCCCCCCCATACAAATAGTTACTGCTGAATTTTAAAAGACAAAGAAACATTTCATCAAAATCTTAAAGACAGAAAATTTTGTTTCAAAATGAGGTATATTAAGACTAACAACTTTCACTTACTAAATTACATATCTATAACAATTTTATTAATTAAATTTCTAAAAACTAAGTTGGCCAACTGAAAAGAAAAAGATTAGTTTTGAACATGTTTTTTTTTTTTAAAAAAGGATAAATTTATTTATTTAGATTATATTTAAAAAAAAAAGAAAAAGAAATTTATATTGACGTCAATAGTTTTAATTTTGAAAATTAACCCCTTTGGGGTCGTGAAAGCCGAAAAATATGCATGCAATCCCATCCAAATATTGATTTTATGTTTTGTACATATTTTTAATTTACAAAGAATAATCACCAAAACTGGCTTACTTCATATTTAGAGTTATTAAACCAGATACAGTTCAAGTTTATATTTTACCTTACTAAGGTACACTTTCAAAAAAATCGTTCATAATTTTAACTTTTGTTTGTGACTTAGGAAGTCCTCAGCTTTTGTTTGAACTTGAATATCTGCTAAAGCTAATTTCTTGTTTCCTCAACCTTGAACCAGCTTTTTGCTACACAAAAGATACATGTGACTTGTTAACAAAAGTCCAAGCAATCTTAGACAGGTTCATGAACAAGATATTTCTATGTAATGAAGTTATACTTTCAAAAAGCAATTAAAATATATTCATAAATTACAAAATGTTTTCACAAAGAAATTAGAAAATGAGTTTCCATTAATAAAGATACGAAGAGAGCTTTTGCTTTTGTCTGAATTCTAAACTGGCGCAATTTGCAAGCAATTTTAATATTAGTTGCAATTAAAATAAAAGATTCATTAATTAATGCTTTAATTTTATAATTATCTGAAGATTATAATTTTGATTTTACACTGATTTTAAAATGAAGAGTAATTACTTTAATTTTATAAAGATTATGTGAATTTATGTTTTTTAAAAGAATTTACAGATAACTCAAAATTTAATTATGATTGAAATTATTTCTAAATTCTACATTGCTGTAATTAAAAAAAAATACATATAACTTAATGACTGCGTTACCTGGAAAATGAAGAGAGGAATGCTTATGAAGTTCTAACATGAAGTAACGCTAACGGTGACCATTCCGTGAAACTTGTACATTTACGCACCTTTTATTCATTTTAATATCGGTACATTATTAAAATAATGGTTCTAGAACATAATTTTGATTCTAAGACAAAAAACTTGAAAAAGACTATTTTACTGACATAAGGTGACCGTGCTGTGACATTCTGAACCGCACGTATTTAGACTCTGTACTGAAGTAAATCAAGGTCGGAACAAGGTTAAGGTCGCATGACAAAGTCGTATGACGCTGCCTTCAGAGTTGACAACTAGATCGCAGCATGATGCAGACGACCTTATTTAGAAAAGTAAAGAAATAATCTGTACTGCAGATAATTTAGAAATTACAGTTCTCCGATAATTTAGACGGGCATTACATTATGCTATATGAATTATGGATAATGCTGTGGGAAACTGCGACCTTGCGTTTTAGCTACTTTTTCAAATCATCATATCGTCCAATTATTCTTAATATTTATACATTAAATTAATTGTATAAATTAGATTTAGTACTACATGCAAAAACTATTAAAGTATATTATATTGTTACTAATTTGTAACAAACATTGTGTTTTAAATTATGGCAAACACTTGATAATCAAAAGAAGTATTTTAAAAAAATATTACATAAATTTATTATAAACGTTTTTCGTAGTTATCTTGATAATTTTTGATGAATAATAAATTTTATATCGATTATGTAATTTGTATGAATATATGTATATAATCAAATTATCTTGGTATTTTCCCTTTTGCAAAAAAACACCTTACAAAATTATCTATTTCCATAATTACCATAAAAATAAGTTTTCTACAATCTTGTTTTCCCTCAGTATATGTTTTTCTCTTGCTAACCAAACCATAATTTAAAAAAATTGGAAATGAACATAAGTTTTATTGTAATTTTTTTTAAGTGCACTAATATTAGTTTCCAGGTTTTTCTCAGCAACATAATGTATAAGATGATAGATTTTCATTATATCAAAGTTGTCTCTGCAAACACTAGAACATTGTGCGCCAAGACTGAAATTATTTCTTACAACATTGACGGAATTACTTACTAATGCATCATAATTAACAGTACTAATGGACATTCAAGGCATAATATTCATATAATTTCACAAAGACACAGATTTTATCCAGCATCTAAGTAGTTGAATCATGTCTCAATCTTGGGTTCTGTTAAGGAAGTTACAATAATGACAACTCATGAATATCAGAGAAAACAGCATTGACAAGAAAGCAGGAGTTTTATTTCAGATGCAATTTATTTTACCTTTTTCATGTTTTGAAATGTAATCAGAACAGTTCATGAAACAGTATAAAACCTTTAATCATTAAAAAAAATGTATCTATAATCAGTAGGTTAATGTTGTTTGGTGTTTTTATGACTTATTTTACCTGTATAATTACTTTACCTAACTATTGTTGTTTTCATCTCAACCAAATTTAACAGTTAAAAGAAATAAATAAATGGTGCAAAAACATTGGAGAAACATTCTCCCACATCCATTCACAATCAAAATAGTAACACAAAAAAAGACTATTCATTTGGAAAAATGTCAGTAAGTGGCTGGGAGTTAAGTGAAAATCAACATATTAGATTCTGACTTGTCATAAATTCGGCTTACGCTTAAATAATTTGATGTCAAGTTTAAATGAGAGCGGTTTAGGTTCATTTTCTGGAAATTATTCCTTAATGGTAATTTTTTATTATTTGAAATTTTGTACAATGATTAAGGTCAATTAATCTTCACATTTCCCCAAAATTTAATTGAAATTGGTTGAGGCGATTTTGAGAAATTATATCTTTTTTAATAATCCCATGTTTGGTTTTTACCGATAACTCTTGAAACGGAATTTTTAGAGAAATGGCAATTACTACATCATTAAAAAAAAATTGAAATTTTATATCATAAACAATAATAAGTACTTGATTAATAATAAGACTGATTATATGATAGCTTTTCACATTAAATTACTTTTCTATGATCAAGGTAATACTTGTCTGTAAAGAAGATTACTAAACAACAGCCACATACTTTCTTGTTTATTTTAATTAGATACAAATATTGTTGGAACTTTAATAATTGATCTTATCTAATTAGGCCAAGTCCTACAACTATAATGGACCATGTCATTGCCTCCTTGAACCTTTAAATTATCACTAGAAAATAGATCAAATTCCACTATCTTATTATTACTTAAATATTTCCGAATCATGGATTTATCTGTCAATAACTAAATAGGAACTTTAACCGACACTATTACATATGGTATTTCTCAAAATAGTTTAATGAAATGGTATTTTTTTAATCAGGATTTGTCCAAATTTTCAACAGTCATTCTTCCTTTACTTCTATTCAACTCTAGTTTTTAATTCAATTTCATAAACTTGTAATTGAGATCAATTTCTGGGTGTGTATGTGTGCATGCACATGCAAATTTATTTTCCTTAAGAGTATAAAACAGTCTGCAATAGGTTTTGATTTAGGCTTAATTTTGAACAGCTCTTCAACAAAATATCATACTGTAAATTTGTTATTTCGTGTCAAAACAAATAAAAGCAAGTGTGCCTTTTGCAAGAAAAATTTCACCTAAACTAAAACATAACCAACTAGAAAACAAGTGTATAACTTAAACGGAAATAAAAATAACCTGAATGTGTTGTAATGTGTATACATGACCTGGGTACTTACGTATTAACGCCACCACAGCAGAAGTTGCGCATATATATATATATATATAAGGTTTGGCCAGGTGTTTATGTATATATATATATATATATATATATATATATAGCTACCTGGCCAAACTTGTCATAATATATAATTATATTGCAAAGTAAGCAAATATTGGTGCATATATATATATGCGCAACTTCTGCTGCGGTGGCGTTAATACGTAAGTACCATGACCTGTTTTATACAAATAGTGTTTGTCAAAAAAACTAATATTGAATAAAAAAAAAAAGTATATTTCATCACTAGTACTGAAAGTGGTCTTTTCCGGTACGTGATTGTGTTTTCTGTGAGAGGCGATAGCCAAGTGGGGAAATTTGATCAAGGACCGGAATAACACTTTAGGTACGAGTTATGAACGATACTTTTTATCACACTGTAAATAATATTAAAAGAAGTATTAGGTATCAACATAATGTAATTGCCCCAAAAAAGTATGACTTTTTAACCAACCATTTATAAACATTAAAGGTTATAATTTCTACATTTTAAACTTCATTTATTTATTGACAATTCACTTATGAATGAAAATTTATATGAGTATTGCAGTTTTTATTGTTACTTATGTTTATTTTTTTGTTGGGCAATTTATTCTATAAGATGTGAAATGTTTGTGACGGTTGAGTTTCCATTGCATTACATTCAGCTGCTTTGTTGCTAGTACTGGTAATTAATAACAACAACAACTGATTTCAAATACATAACTACTACTGATAGAAGCAACATGCTACTAGCACAACTGGTGTTATAATAAATAACTACATAGCAGTACTGGAAAAATCTCCAGCTCTCTAACCCGCACTAGACCGGGAAAATATCACTTTTAACATTCACAGTTTTAATTGAAAATTATTAATTACGGATACAGTGTGATGAAAACACATTTTAAACAAATATTATGTTAATGAAAATATAATGCTTCATATATTATGATTTTCTTTATGAAAAAGAAATAAGAAAAAAACACTCAAAATAATAATTTTGTGCTACACTTTGTACCATTACAGTTTAGATAATTAGAGTTCAACTGTACAAAAAATATACAAATTTAAGCAGCACTTTCAGAATAAAACAGAAAACAGGCCCGAGTACAGATCTTGAGATACCGTACCCTACAATTAACTTGGACCTCTTTTGCCAGCCTTCCTGCTAAGTGAATCCTTTGAGTCCTACCACACAAAGAGTATTTAATCCACAACAGTTGTAGGCCCTTACTCCCGATTTTTCTAATTTATTAAATAAATTTTGAAAATCCATACAGTCGGAAGCTTTTTGATAGGTCAAGAAATATACTTATAACCTTTTTCTTATTTTCCAGACGTTCGACGATGAAATCATTCAAGCTACCCATCCCCTCCGTAGTGGATTTTCCTTTTTGAAACCCATACTGACACCTCGGTAAAAGGTTAAATTTAGTTGAAAAAGAAACCAATCTATTTTTAAAAAAAGTTTTAAAAATTCTTTATATTCCCTTTCTTGAATAAAGGGATGATTTTTCCAGATGTAAGAATATCAGGAAAAAAATCTTTCAGAAAAGGGCAGGTTTATTAAATATGTCAGTGGTTCTCCTATTTCTGTAGGGGACTGTTTTAGGAGCCATGTCATTAATGTCGGTTAATATTTTGTTTTTAAATCCCTAAATTACTTTCACACTATCTTCAACCAGAACATGTAACAGCACTGTAGATGACTCAGGTCTGGAAATGATCTATCATTATTATTATTTGTAGCACAATAATTATTAACACCTCATTGAAACTCTAATATCCTTATCTTTGAAAAATTGTCCATTGATCTTAGAGCCGTTTTTGTACAAATTTCAAAATTATGATGATTTAAAAAAGTTGTTTTTTGTGAGTAACTTTCTAAATAAGTGTTAGCGATAACACACAAATAGTTAGTTCATTGTGTGTCTAACAAATGCTTCCATTGATATAAAAAAATTTCTTACTAAGATAACAAATCAAGTTATTACTAAAAAAATAATTTTAACCAAGGCAACCACAAAATAGCAAATAAGTAATAAATACTGTAGTAATGGAAATAATGAGACGATTATTTAATTCCACAAAACAGCTTTAATTGCGACATATGTTTCGCCGAAAATGCCTAACGGCGAAACATATGTCGCAATTAAAGCTGTTTTGTGAAATTAAATAATCGTCTCATTATTTCCATTATCATGGAATTCCATCATGTACCGACTGTTGTAACATTAAATTAATACTGTAGTAGTTGTAGATTATAGATATTTTATTTCAAAATCGGTACATATGCTAGGTTTTGGTATTCATCGGACAGGTTCATTATTTATAAACAGTCATTTTCAAAATAGTGATTTTTAGAAACAGTTTATCAGAGTTTATGTCCTACTTGTTAGTCCTATAGGGTAGATCATTTCCCCTACATTAGTGATCTGTAACACTTAGTTAATTTATTGGTTTAGTTTTATTAAATAGGCTCTAAAGTAAATGACTGCTCGGTATTAATTGAAATTTGACAACGTGTTAGGCAATTGGCTAGGTCTAAATATCATATTTGTTGATACTGATTTAAATGAATAGAGTAAGTATTATTTCCACCTCTACTAGCCAAAGCAGAAGTAAAACAAACAAGGTCAGTTTGCTCTACTATAAATATGAAAAGCATAGCAACTAACATCAAAAGCTAAGTTCTTTAAATAAGCTGAGCAACCAGTTTTCATTATATGGCATCTGTGTATTAGCTGTGAAAAGTTCCTCCCCCTTAATTTTGATGTTTTAAATGTGTTCCCAGCATTCCTCTTTTCTCCCATGCTCTGAGTTAGCTATACAGAAAAGCTGCAGTGATGGTGTTCTAGTAGAATTTATTTATTAAATGATAAAATAAAGCAATAAAGCTTAAAGTTTCAAAATATTTTAATAATATAATTGAGCTACACTTGTTTCGCCTTGTGGCATAATCGGGCAACTGATATTTTGAAACTTTAAGCTTTGTTGCTTTATTTTATCCTTGAATATGGAGTTTCAACCAGAAATATCTGCTTTTACATAAGAATATATTAATTAAATATTTTCATTATTATATAAAATGGAGATCTTACTTGTAATTTATGTGTTAAGGTTCTTGCACTGGTGTCACTGCCTGAACTCATGAGTGATCCTCGATTTTCTGACGATATTAAATCACGTGCGAAAACTATTCTTGGTGGTTGTCGAGGAGGCAGTGTAGGTAAGTTAGTTTGCAACCTTAAAATTTTTCTTTTACTATTCGAAAGGTTTTTTTTTTAAATAAATTTATTTTAAATATTTTGTATATTTAAATAATTATTCACATTTTGTGTTGTAGTATTTGATTTATAACAGGTAATTTTGAATCTTTTAGTTAGAAGTGATTTTTGTCTACCCTAATCTATTTTTGTACGAATATATGTTTCGCTGGTTATTTAACACGCTTCACCAGAATTTATAAAATAATTATAAATTTTTTATGTAATATGGATGCTTGGACAAGGTTTGTTATATATAAACACAATATTGGTTGTAACTTTATTCTAACTTGGATATAGCTTATTCTTATTTTATGATATTAGTGGTTTTACTTTTATTATCTTGCAGTCAGTGTTTATAAATCATTGGTCTTATAACAAAACTTTTTGCTATGTAATTAGTTTTGGGTTAACTTAACAATATCAAATTAGATTGTCTTTTATATTGATTAATGATACAAATTTAAAATGATTTATATGTCAAAAAGTTTCTTTATTTCAAAATTACACTATCTCGGGGAAGGGGAGCTCGTGCTGGCCAAGAAATCCTGTTTTATACGCAAATTTGTTTATACAAAAGAAAAGTACATGTAATTTAAATTTTAATTTGTTATGAAAATAATTTAGTCAAATTGTTCACTATGTGGTTCCTTACTAGTACTTGTTACGTTCAACTTCTGTCGGTATGACCGCGAAATTCATTCTTGCACACACAAAAAATACACATCTTGTTCTGTCGGCGTTTCTCTCAGCACTCTTCAAAAATCAAAAAAGGACGCTCTGGTTTCTTCAAGCTTGCCGGCTACAACTGCACTGATTTGAGTCGTCCATTCTCATTGGCCGGTGAATCCGTTGTCAAGGCAACGAGTTCGTTGTGTCGTGAAATTATTTTAAGTGTTTTAACCTTTTAGCTATATTTTAATTCCAAAAATGATTTGTAACAATTTTAATTATTCAAATAAACACTTTATATCGAATTTTTACTTTACATAATCTTGTTTTAATATAGGTCAAAATTTTACCACGTAATCTATACTCTGGCTTGGCTACAATTAAAATTCAAAATGTCTAACTTTCTGATTATTAATTATTTGATAATGGCCTAATTTTACAAATTTATATATTTTACAACTACCAGTATTTCTATGGTTTCTTACATTTTTTCAGCCCAATTTTTAATTTGGAAGAGGTTATATGTATTCCCTATTTGTTTATTAGACTTGCTTCTATTAATTTGTACCATTATAGTCTCAACCAGACATGTACACAACAAACACTTTATTTGAAACAAAACCACATTTCAAAGACTAAGTCATGATCTTTCAGTTGTGCCACAAAGTTTTGTATATACTGTATATGTAACAACTGAAAGTGATAAATGAGTCATTGTTATAAGTAATGTTTATTGTTGAAAATGGTTTATTTTCTATCATTTGATGATTGAATAGTGAATATATACAATTCATTTATATGCTTAAATCAATGTCGTATTATGTTATTGGCTTAGTTGTTTGTTTTAGTATTTTATAAGCTACCGGTACCATACAACAGTTATTTTCCCTTCATGAAATTTTGTTGAATTTGTTTTTGTTTTATGTTCAAAGATTATTTGGAGAAAGAATTCGTTTTATTCAAATTTTAATCTAATGACAATTTCATTTAATCCGAACCAAATTAGAAGATATTTAAAATTTAATGAACCTTTTATTAGAAGTGGTGACTATTTACTTATAAAAAATAATAATTGGTCATAAGTGTCAGAGAAACACTTGAGAAACAAAAATTTACTAACTTATCACAAGTTAGTACTTTTTCTTGTCTCTTATTAAACTTGGCATTTTCTGAAATAGTTCCCAGATATTAAATTTATACTACTTTTTTATTTACTTAGTCGGTCCTCTTCTACCGGTGTCGAGGTTTCACAGAGGGACCTCCATCCTTTTCTATCTTGGGCCTTGATTTGAGTTGCTGTCCATTGGATGCCTCTTGTTTTAAGACTCGTTACAATTTTGTCCTCCCACTTGATACGTGGACGTCCTCTGGTTCTGGGACCCTCACTTCTAGCCTGCCATACCTGGTATGGTAGTCGTGTTTCTGGGTATTAAATTTTTATAACATGTTTAAATTTTGTACATTTCTTTTGCATTTTTTATTTAATGATGCTGCTTTTTTAAGGTAATTTGTAAAATTATAAATATTTCCATTACATTTAAAAAATATATATAAGAACAGAAAGGTTAATAATTAGTATAAAATACAATTTTAAACACATTGTGTTCATGATTTTTTTTTTCACTAAAATGGAGATATTAAATTTGTTAAAATCTTTACAATCTTCAAAAAATTACTTTTATCTTTATTGTAGTTTAAAATATTAAAAAAAATTGTAGAATAATACAAGTTTACAATTTAATTTTATATAAGAAAAATAATTAAATATATGTCTTTATTAAAAAATAAAATAAAATTGTTTACTCCGTTTCTTGGAAGGAAAACATGTTTGTATATAGTAAAACGTAATCATGTCATCAAATTAGGCAAATTTACTTCTCAACAATTTTCGAAAAGCATATTTTTTGGGTTTGTTTCGTTAGTCTTTAAGTGTATATATTTAATTTATATAAAATGGACCATAACTATGAAAATTTATACAAATAACTTTTTTTGTCTTTTCAATCAACATAAATCAACCTTCTAAAAAATTTTATTTCTTCTAATATTATTCATGTTTTTTTATCAAAGTACTACAATCAGATGTGTTAGAAGCAATACATAACTGTCCACACACACACACACACACACACACACACACACACACACACACACACACACACACACACACACACACACACACACACACACACACACACACATACACGCTGCCGCGACCTACCCCTCCCGCTATTTCGTACTGCCACGCCGCCTCTCACCGCGTTAGTGTGTTCTCGTAGGGTTCTTCTTGCCCCACGTTGGAACGCCACTTACCACGCCGAAAGTCTTGTCTGACTTCGACGCGAATTTAAGATTCTTGTTCCCTTTTTTGGAACACTATTATCACGAACTCTTAAACTCGCTGTACGATCACCACCGACTGGGCGAACCACCTTTCTTTTCAAAGCAGGCGCGGGCAAGGCCAAGATGCTCACTTTTACTTTTTTAAATCAAAGATTTTGCAACTCTTGGCTCTAATAAGTATGAGCTTGTCCTCATAAACTTACTAAATTTTAATTAACGCAAAATTCCCTGAATTTTATCTCAATGCTCGATTATTTAACTTTTTTAAGATTAACTCTCTCTCTCTCCAAGGTCGTGCCTTTTGGGAGAAATCGGCTCTTAAGTTCTGATGATAACTTTTTAAAATTTTCAAATTATATTACCAGAGCACATATATATAAAATTTATGTTAAAACAAAATTAATAGCCTACACAGAATGGATTTATATTAAAAACACAACAAAATTTAGAAATGAATTATTTGTATATTATCTCCTCTTTTCCACAGAAAAATTTTATATTCAAAACTTTTTTAACCACACAAAACAATTTAATTGAACAATAACACAACTATTTATTTATTTAACAACATTAATTAATGTAAGATTATCTATATCTTAAACAAAAATAAAAGCGCTTGACTTTCCAGACAGAACCACAAACAGTTTTTCCTGTACTGAAAAAGTCGTATTTAAATTATTAATTATTATCAACACCAAAGCAGAGGTTTAAAAAATGAATTTAATTTTTAATAATTCCCCTAATGACGTTATATTTGAAAAGAAGTTAATATTTGCGAATTGTTCCTTAAGTATAAGATACCTTCACACTTTAATAGAAGTTCTAGTTGGATTTGGAATTTGTTGTATTGTTAAGATGATAGTGATGTGATGTTATCTATCCAGAGTCTGTAAGCTGCTATGTAGTTGAATGCTGGTCTCGAATTCTTCTAAGTCGCCTTGAAGATCGATTAAAGTTGAAATTATTCTAAGTCCAATTAGTAGAGTGACAGTTGAATCTTCCTCTCAGCTCAGAGTCGGTTGCAGAAGAAACGTCCTTTAAGCGTCGATTCCAAATCAAAAGTAATCGTCTTTCGACGATTAAAACTCGGTCTCCCTGTCAGTGGGAATTAATCCACTTTTCTGGAGCCAATTTTCCTCCCTTTTTGGGAAAAAGGTATTTTCCATATATTATGTGTTTTCAGGCCCTTTTGGTCTGAAATATTTACACTATATGTTTTATTAGTCCTATTTTTTGACTAATGAATAGTTTTCATCCTTAATTATTAATTAAAACACCTTTTAATTAATAATTTATAGTATTTTTTCTTTAACGTTATCTTTGATCCATGTTGGCAATATGATGATTCTGACTTTAGACTCTGCTTGAAGATGCGCGCGCAACTGTTCATGTTTTGGCATGAAAATCTCTACTTTTGACGTTTTTTCGTTCAACTCGCAATAACTTTCGAACGCTCGAACCGATTTTAAAGTTCCTTTCGGATTCTTCTTCCTTTCCATCTTGTGGGTCTTGTGGAACTTGATTCATCGCTCTACTACGCTTCGTTCGCGAGTTATCGCCCTTTTCCTGAAATTTGATTTTTCCCCTTTTCAAATTTTGAGATAAGTCCTTTCTCAAAATTCTTTTGACGAAATCTTGTTCCTCTTCTACTACGACGAAAAACTATGGTTGTACTTTTCCCATAACTCGTTTGGTTGTCGAGTTATTCGCCTTTGAAGTCCTTAAGTTTGTGTCGTATGAGTTTATGTTCATAAAAACCCCCCCATTATATATTATTACTTCTGCTTTGGTGTTTTACAATTTTACATACTAAATACATATAATTGTCATGTTACTTTACCCCTTTAACGTTTATTTTACCCGCTTTTGGGCTTTGAAGTTTTACGTTTTGTAATTATTATATCTCCCTTATTTTATTTTCAAATTTGATTCTAAGTACCTATTATTGTGCCCTATTGTGGTCTCTACAATAGTACTTATTATTATTTTTTAAATGATCCCCCCTTCAACTCAAAAATTCCAAAAAACTCCCCAAGAATGACTTTCTAAGTCCATTCTCACCTGTTAATTATTATTAATTCATATTTTTTATTTGTGATTATTGTTACTTCCCCACTTGGTTATGACTCTACGATTTTTGAATTTTGAATTTATTCTTTTTCCAAATTTTAGGTTTTTGAGCCCCTCTAAAAACTTGAATAACTTTTTTGTTTTATGTGATTTTAAATTTATTCTTCGATATTATTGGTCGGTTGACTCTACTGAATATTTATTTATATTAATAATTTAGTTTCTTAATAAAATAGGAACTAAGGCAGTTTGACTTTTCACGTCCTAACAAGCAAGTTTGCTCTCGATCTGGCGTGACGTCATCGCTCCACCTCGTCCCCACTCTACAAGGTTTAGCGCGGCAATTTAACTTGTTTTAAATGGACTTGAGACGTTTGGCTTTTTCCAAACCGCCTCAAAATCCCCCCTTTGAACTAAAATTTTCGGTTAAAATGAAAATATCCTATTTTTCATTTTTTAAAAAACTAAAATTTTAGTATTAAACCCCTTTTTCGACATATCACATTTCATATTAACTATTTATTTATCATCTCTATTAATCATCAACATATAGTTTGACATATTAACCTAACAACTTATATAAACACATTTATTTATATCTAAAAAACATCTCCTCCATCATTCCATATATTGATATACTCAAAACACATTTTATTCATGATAGTATAATATTTATATATTCAAAACACATTTTATTCATAATAGTATAATATTTATATATTCAAAACACATGTTATTTATGATAGTATAATATTTATATATTCAAAACACATTTTATTCATGATAGTATAATATTTATATATTCAAAACACATGTTATTTATTATGGTATACATACAAATTTGCTTAAGCGTTCTTATAGTCCATTACAGCCGTTTCATCTAAACGTCCTTGCTGTAAATAAACACATTATCACACACAAAACATATTACATTTATATAAGGAATAATTCGTCTTATATGATTATATTTATCTGCTTTGGTTGAATTTAAAACTATGCCTACATATATATAAAGCACTTGGTAACCACAACGATTATTATCCTAATTGTAGTTAAAAAGAAAAAATTATTTATGCTATTTGAAATCTCCCTTTAATAAAAAACAAAACAGTACACATTTAAACATCCATTCATTCATTTCCATCACCCCTCTGCTAATTTGCTTGACAGGTTGTCGTTCAATATTTGTTGATTGACGTCCGGTTCACCGCTTCCCCTCTTCGTCTACACTTTGTTTATTCAGGTGCGGCCTGCAGATGCGTGTTACTGCTATGCTCCTGACCTTGTACACTTAGGAATTTATTCGGGACTTTTCCGGTTAATCACTGACCTAGGCTACCTTCTTTTAATCAGCTGAGAGTCCGTTATTTCCCTTTTACCTCACTCGCTTCTACACTTTACATATTACAACTTTTAAACATTACAACTTATACATTTTATTTATGAAATTTCTTACGTTCTATTAATATCTCCTTAGTCCTTCACATTTAAATATTACTTTCCCTTCGGGCCTCCATTCTTTCATCTTACACTTCGTAGAATTTTTGAATTTAACTTTCTTCTTTCGATACCTTAAATTTCGTCCATTTTGTCTCTCCGGATCCGCCATTTGTATTATAGCTCTCCAATCACTCTCGTCTCTGGCGTCGAATCTGTCTTGTGTAAGTTCCGAATCGTTTTCAGAGTTATTTTGCAAATTTTCGTCGTATTGTATTATTTTATTATTTTCGTCGATTATTGCCTTTGGCACATTTTTATTTCCTTTATTCTCCGCTCCTTTCAGCCCTTCATCTTTATTAATTACTTGGTTACCTTTATCCCACGCTTTTAACAGCACTTCATCATTGTTAAAATTTGCATTTTTCCTCTTCGCCGATTCCTTCCTTGCACTTAACTTGCTTCCTCGCTTTTGACCACTTTCTGATTTGTCACTACTCGGTCTAGACACGTCCTTTGCTTTTTGTTTTAGGTCCGTAGGCATTTTAACGGCCAACACACAAGCCCCTTTTGCTCGCTTGTGCGAATTTGAGCCTCCATTATTCGCTGCTGACGACTCTACCATTTTACCGGTTTCGCCGTCCTTTTGATGTTCGGTCTGCGCGTCGCTTTTGCTCAATCTTAATCTCCTGTTCTCCGCTTTTCTAAGCACTACTTTATCATTAATTTTTGCAAAAAACTGGCTCACCCTATTCTTACACTCTTTGTCACCTTCGGTATAGTCACATTTCAGTCTAGACACGTCCTTTGCTTTTGGTTTTATGTCTACCGGCATTTTGGTAGACAACGTATAAGCCCCTGATACTCGCTTATACGAATTTGAGCCTCCTTTATTTGCAGCTGACGACTCTACCATTTTACCGGTTTCGCCGCCATTTTGATGTTCGTTCTGCGCGTTTTTATTGCTCAATCTTAATATCTTATTTTCCTTAAGAAAATCTACAACAATAAATTCACTTTCCTTTACCAGTTGTAGGAAACCCTTTTCCATATTAATTCGACTTCGATATTTGCACATTAAATCACAACCCATTATAATTTTGCTTTCCAGCTTTGGTACCACCATAAATACCCCCCTTATTGCTTGGTTATTTATTCTAATTTCCAATAATGCCTGTAATTTAATCTTCTGTCGTTGGCTTTTTATCGCTGTCACCATTTCCGTATTTACAACTGGTAATTCCATGATTTTATCGTTCCTATTTTTAAGCACAATTTTATTATTAACACACATGTACATATAAATTATATCAGAACTTAAGATATTCTCGTTCGTATGAAACACTAAAAAATTCAAAATTTTGAAAATTTGTTCCAAAACTTTGCTTTTTCGTGCTCCACGCTATTGGGCGCCACTTGCCACGCCGCCTCTCACCGCGTTAGTGTGTTCTCGTAGGGTTCTTCTTGCCCCACGTTGGAACGCCACTTACCACGCCGAAAGTCTTGTCTGACTTCGACGCGAATTTAAGATTCTTGTTCCCTTTTTTGGAACACTATTATCACGAACTCTTAAACTCGCTGTACGATCACCACCGACTGGGCGAACCACCTTTCTTTTCAAAGCAGGCGCGGGCAAGGCCAAGATGCTCACTTTTACTTTTTTAAATCAAAGATTTTGCAACTCTTGGCTCTAATAAGTATGAGCTTGTCCTCATAAACTTACTAAATTTTAATTAACGCAAAATTCCCTGAATTTTATCTCAATGCTCGATTATTTAACTTTTTTAAGATTAACTCTCTCTCTCTCCAAGGTCGTGCCTTTTGGGAGAAATCGGCTCTTAAGTTCTGATGATAACTTTTTAAAATTTTCAAATTATATTACCAGAGCACATATATATAAAATTTATGTTAAAACAAAATTAATAGCCTACACAGAATGGATTTATATTAAAAACACAACAAAATTTAGAAATGAATTATTTGTATATTATCTCCTCTTTTCCACAGAAAAATTTTATATTCAAAACTTTTTTAACCACACAAAACAATTTAATTGAACAATAACACAACTATTTATTTATTTAACAACATTAATTAATGTAAGATTATCTATATCTTAAACAAAAATAAAAGCGCTTGACTTTCCAGACAGAACCACAAACAGTTTTTCCTGTACTGAAAAAGTCGTATTTAAATTATTAATTATTATCAACACCAAAGCAGAGGTTTAAAAAATGAATTTAATTTTTAATAATTCCCCTAATGACGTTATATTTGAAAAGAAGTTAATATTTGCGAATTGTTCCTTAAGTATAAGATACCTTCACACTTTAATAGAAGTTCTAGTTGGATTTGGAATTTGTTGTATTGTTAAGATGATAGTGATGTGATGTTTTCTATCCAGAGTCTGTAAGCTGCTATGTAGTTGAATGCTGGTCTCGAATTCTTCTAAGTCGCCTTGAAGATCGATTAAAGTTGAAATTATTCTAAGTCCAATTAGTAGAGTGACAGTTGAATCTTCCTCTCAGCTCAGAGTCGGTTGCAGAAGAAACGTCCTTTAAGCGTCGATTCCAAATCAAAAGTAATCGTCTTTCGACGATTAAAACTCGGTCTCCCTGTCAGTGGGAATTAATCCACTTTTCTGGAGCCAATTTTCCTCCCTTTTTGGGAAAAAGGTATTTTCCATATATTATGTGTTTTCAGGCCCTTTTGGTCTGAAATATTTACACTATATGTTTTATTAGTCCTATTTTTTGACTAATGAATAGTTTTCATCCTTAATTATTAATTAAAACACCTTTTAATTAATAATTTATAGTATTTTTTCTTTAACGTTATCTTTGATCCATGTTGGCAATATGATGATTCTGACTTTAGACTCTGCTTGAAGATGCGCGCGCAACTGTTCATGTTTTGGCATGAAAATCTCTACTTTTGACGTTTTTTCGTTCAACTCGCAATAACTTTCGAACGCTCGAACCGATTTTAAAGTTCCTTTCGGATTCTTCTTCCTTTCCATCTTGTGGGTCTTGTGGAACTTGATTCATCGCTCTACTACGCTTCGTTCGCGAGTTATCACCCTTTTCCTGAAATTTGATTTTTCCCTTTTCAAATTTTGAGATAAGTCCTTTCTCAAAATTCTTTTGACGAAATCTTGTTCCTCTTCTACTACGACGAAAAACTATGGTTGTACTTTTCCCATAACTCGTTTGGTTGTCGAGTTATTCGCCTTTGAAGTCCTTAAGTTTGTGTCGTATGAGTTTATGTTCATAAAAACCCCCCCATTATATATTATTACTTCTGCTTTGGTGTTTTACAATTTTACATACTAAATACATATAATTGTCATGTTACTTTACCCCTTTAACGTTTATTTTACCCGCTTTTGGGCTTTGAAGTTTTACGTTTTGTAATTATTATATCTCCCTTATTTTATTTTCAAATTTGATTCTAAGTACCTATTATTGTGCCCTATTGTGGTCTCTACAATAGTACTTATTATTATTTTTTAAATGATCCCCCCTTCAACTCAAAAATTCCAAAAAACTCCCCAAGAATGACTTTCTAAGTCCATTCTCACCTGTTAATTATTATTAATTCATATTTTTTATTTGTGATTATTGTTACTTCCCCACTTGGTTATGACTCTACGATTTTTGAATTTTGAATTTATTCTTTTTCCAAATTTTAGGTTTTTGAGCCCCTCTAAAAACTTGAATAACTTTTTTGTTTTATGTGATTTTAAATTTATTCTTCGATATTATTGGTCGGTTGACTCTACTGAATATTTATTTATATTAATAATTTAGTTTCTTAATAAAATAGGAACTAAGGCAGTTTGACTTTTCACGTCCTAACAAGCAAGTTTGCTCTCGATCTGGCGTGACGTCATCGCTCCACCTCGTCCCCACTCTACAAGGTTTAGCGCGGCAATTTAACTTGTTTTAAATGGACTTGAGACGTTTGGCTTTTTCCAAACCGCCTCAGTACCTTGCTTTGGAACGTCACTTCCCGCGACCTCTCGCTTCTTTTGTGATTCGAACCTCACTTTGGAACGTCACTCATCAGGAGTTCGTGTCTGTTCAATCGCGGACAAGACAGAGTTGCTCACTTTTATTAATCAAAGATATTGCGAAGCTTGGCTTTTACAAGTATGAGTTTGTTCTCAATAACTTACAATTTTTTATTCTATGAAAATTCCCTGAATTTTATTTTATCGCTCACTGAATTTACTATTTACCTTTACCCACTCTCTCTCTCTGGGGAAGTGCCTTTTGGAAGAAATCGGCTCCTGAATTCTGATAATAATTCTTCAATACTTTATATCTCTTATATTTTACCAGAGCACATTTATATTTATGAATTTCTTACTCTTTAGTTATTTAAAAAAAGTAATGTTAAAAAACCAGAATGGTAAATGAAAAGAATTACACTTGAGAATAAAATTGTATGTCTTATTTATCATCAAACACATTAAAACAATTTTAAATTTTATAACACAACAAACAACAAAATATAACACAATTATTCTAATATAAATTCCTTATTTACTAATACAAATTGAAAAAAGCTTGACTATTCCAGCTAGGACTACAAATAGTTTTTTCTTAACTGAAATAGTCGTATTTAAGTTTGAAAAATATTTTAAACCAAAGCAGAGTGAATTGAATTTAATGAAGTTAATATTTCAATATTTCCCCAATGAAATTACTATTTAAATGAATTTACTTTTCTCGAATTATTCCTTAAATTTAGTGTACCTTCACACTTAACATGAAGATCTTGAAGTTGTGAAGTTCTTTGCTGTAATCGGTTTATGATGTCCTCAAGTTATTTTCTCTCCAATTCCTGGATTTTTGAAAGTTGTTGCCTGCTGGTAGTAATTTCGTATCCCTGCTGAGTAGCCTTCTCTGTAAATGGATCTTCTTGCAGATTGATTTGCGAAATTAGTTGAAAAATTTTTATAAGTTACTTTTACTATTACTTGAAATATTTATCTTGAAATTTGCTAAGTTGAATTTAGAAAAAATTAGTAGAGTGACTAAAGTAACGTCTTCTCTGCTCGGAGTCTGGTACTAGAGTATCCGTCTTTCGACCGACAATTTTGGTTCTCCCTTTCTGTGGGAATGTTCCCGCAAAAGGTAACCACTTTTTCTCCCTTTCGCGAAGAAATGTCTCTTCTGTATATTTCGTAGTTTTCTGATGCTTTTCTCCGAAACTTTTATACTAGAAGCTGTTCTAGGTTTAGTTTTTATCTATTGTATTGTTAACTATTTTCTATTAAAAACCCTTTTAATAGATAATTGGATCTTTCTATTATTTCACTTTATTTGTGTTAGCAGTTGGTCAGGCGAGTCCAACTTCTGATCTGTGACGTCATGCTACATCCAGCGACTTTCATGAAAAATCCTGTAGATTGTGATTTTGAACACTTTTTCGTACATCTTGCTGTAACTTTTGAACGGCTGGCCCGATCTTCGATTTCTCTTCAGATTCCACTTCCTTCCGTTCTTGAGGGTCTTGTCGAACTTGATTCGTCGTTTTCGGCCGCGTATTTTTCGAGTTACCGCACTTTTCCCGAATGTTTATTTTTTCACTATCTAACTTTTTATTCAAGTCCTTTTTCAAAATTCCTTTGCACAAAGGTTCTTCTCCTGGTCCTATGACGGAAATAACTTTTTAGTTTTTCATCGTAGCTCGCTTGGCTCTCGAGTTATTGGTCCTCGAAGTTGTGACTTTTTGAGCGTCGTATTTTTTGTTTATAAAATCCCCCCCCCCCATTATCAATTTTCAACTCTGCTCTGTTGTTTTGCATTTTTACATCATTAACACACATTATTCATTTCTTATTTCTCCCCTTTAACATTTATTTTCACCGCTTTTGGGCTTTAACTTTTTACCTTTTGTTATTATTATATCTCCCCCATTTTAATTTTAAATCTTATTCTGATCACATATTATTATTCCCTACAGTTGTCTTTTCAATTGCTATTATTATTATTTAGTTTATTCCCCTTTCACCTTTAAAAACTTAAAAAACTCTCCAAGAATGACTTTCTAAGTCCATTCTCCCCTTGTTATTATTATTATTATTTATTTTTTATTTCTGATTATTATTATGTCCCCTATTGTTTATGACTCTATTACTTTTGATTTTTGAATTTCCCCCTTTTGCAAATTTTAGGTTTTTGAGCCCTTCTAATTTCTTTAATAACTTTTTTGTTTTAAGTACTTTTATATTTATTTGTTGATATTATTAGTCGACTGATTGTACTGAATAATTATTTAACTTAATATTTTAGTTTTTTAATAAAATTAGAACTACCATAGGTTGGCTTTTCATGCTTGGACAAGCAAAGTTTTGCCTTGGCCTCGCGTGATGTCACCGCACTATCGCATTCCCACTTTATTGAGTTTAGCGCGCCAATTTAAACGTTTTAAATTTAACATGAGACTAATGACTTTCTCATTCCATCTCAGCGTGTGTGCGCGCACACACACACACACACACACATATATATATTTATATATATATTGTATTTATATATAATGTCACATACAATTAGTTGCTTAAAACAGAAATTATGTTCATCATAATATATATTAATATATAATATAATATATTATATATATTTTTAATATATTAATATATTAATATATAATATATTAATATATTATTATATCTTTTGATATATTAATATATTTTAGAGTATATCAGTTTCGCCATGCAATTGCATGGTTATGCAATTTTATCAGAAGATGAAAAGGTCTGGTTTCAAATTTATAATTAATTGTTATTAATATATTCTTTCTGCTCTTATAGGATCATACACAGACTCACCCGGTATTGAAATCATTAGGAGACATGTTGCTAAATACATTGAACGTAGAGATGGTATTCACAGTAATTGGGAGGATATTATATTATCTGCAGGAGCCTCAGACGGTATAAAGGTATGTAGGTTACACATATTCAATATACATAGCAAATCATCTACAATGTCTAACAAAATATTAAAATCTCTTTTCTTGTGTTTTAAAGGCAAAAAAAGCTTTCAGTGATTGTTGCCTTATAAAAAAAAGATGGAAAGAAGATAAAATAAAATCTTCTACCCCTTGAATACTCCTATAGTGATACCTTAATTCAGGGTTATAAATAGACTATCACCTGAAGATACCATATCATCAACCACAAGACCCTAACCACCATCAAAATAGCCACACACCTCAAACTGCCCATCAATTCATGTTCCACGAGAAATTGTAACCTATATAGTTTAAGAAATTATCCAGTGTACATATGTGTATTAAAGTGTAGTGCTAAATATACAATATAATAAACAAGTGAAAAAGAAGAAACAAGAAAAGAGGTTGTTACAAGCAAAGGAAGAAAAAGAATGTGAGAGTATTATTAAATTATTATTGTTGGTTGGAGCAAGAAGGAAGGAACACTTGGAATTGTAACACTAAAAGCAGGTGAACATATAAGATTTTAGATCCAATAATATCAAAAAGAAGAGAAATAAAAGTGATTTTATTTCAGTTCCAGTAACATAAAGTATCATTAAAACTGTGTCAAAGAATTTTACATCATCTTGGTGAGTGCTGTGCATAATAAGTTTTACTTCAGAAAAAGCTATAAGTCCCATAGTAAGAGAATTCACATATTCTATCATCAAAGTAACATCGGTAGCTATCTTGTCTAAAAATTATAAATAACAAAACTCTTAAATCAAATAACAGTGAACATTTCATAAACTTTTATTACATCGATCAAATAATAAAATAATTGCCCATCATCAAATTTGTACTTCACACCATTAATCATTTCATAAATTCACCAGCTAGACACCCATTTAAAATTAAGTATCAATTGTTTAGATGTAAGAAATTAGTGTAAGATTTTGTAAATTTTGTTATTATCTGTGTAGAATCCCTAGGACAATAAAAAGACGTAAAACTTTGTATTGTAATCATAACTGTAAAAGCTCCTATTCAAAGGGCTAGCCGCAGCTAATTAAAAGATAATACCCGAGACCCAAATAAATTTATTATATTCGGAAAATAATTGTGTTGAAACATAAAAATTATTGTATTTTGTTAATAAACTTCTGTCATATTTATATTTCATCCATCTCATTTATTTATAACTCTATAGTGTCAAAGTCGAAATAGAAACTACTTGGTCATGATATGAAACTACCTGATATGAAAGACAAGACTAATCCAATACTATGTGAAAAAAAAGATGTAGATTTAGCTAGATTACTCAGGATTGCCAAACCTGTACTCACCATAGTGAGGCCAGAGCATCAAAATATTTTAAAACAAAACTAGATAGATGACATGGTGGATCTATATTTTAAAAATAATTGTCGGTATTTATGTGTTACAGGAAAATTAACAGTTTGTTAGGTTATGAGCCAATTGTCGTCAATAACTAAAATTTATTAAAAAAACAACCGATGTGCATTTATATAAACTTTTATTCTTTATTTAGAGGTAAAAACAAAATAACTCGACTAGTTTATTTGAATCTTCAATTTCAGGGTAGATAAAACCGTATTTCTTATTATTTTAATTAAAAAATAAATAAATAATAAAATATAATTGATTGTTTTTGTTTGAAACATGAGGGTATTTATAAGAAGTTTATGCTATTTTTGTTCAATACAAATTTTTTAATTTAGGTCCTAACAACACTGAATCCTGTATAAATATTTTATATGTTGTTATCACAAAGGTGACAGAGTAGTAGGCCTATTCTTTGGTAATATTTTGGTTTTATAGTATGTACTCATGGTGGACCGCCCCACTTGAGTCAAAAAAGTGGTCAATATTATTTTGACATTGTTGTTGTGTTTTTTCGTCCTAAAGGATGTTGACTGCATACATTCTGATGACTGTACCTGGGTTTCTATGTCATATCCGTAAATATATGACTCATCTTCAGTGATCACGATATTTAGAAAGTTAAACTTACCGTTTGTAAAGTTTTGGAAGATTTTCAGTCAGAAGTGGTTTTGCTCTGTCATTAGTAACTTCAGCCTGAATTTTTTATACACTGTTCGCAAGAACAATTCCTGTCTCAAAATGGGATGTACCAAAGAGCTTATTCCGAAATTCTCCACTTAGTTATTGATCATGTCATTTCACCTTGTTGAGGATCCACTGGAATGTGAGTTGCTCCTTACCAATGAGCGGCTTTAAAACCAAAGAATGGTTTTATCACTCTTTAGTTTTGTTTAGTGCTCATCATTACTGAAAGACTTGCTGATTGCTGAATCTTCATGATAGATTCCACTTGGGTATCACCAAGTTTTATGTAGTAGTGCTGTTCAAGTAATTTTGAATACACTCCTTCACTTAAAGCCATCCTCAGAGGTAATCTTGGGGTTATATCCCTATTTTCATCTTTGCTATCAGGTCTTGACCACTTCTTGTTCCTTTCTGACGCTGATGCTATTAGAGTATTCGAGGGGTAGAGGTCTTATTTTATGCAATTTTCTTCCTTTTTTTTTGCTTGTGATTGTGACCAAAAGCTTTTTTGCTTTTTAAGCAACAATTAATTAATCACTTAAAGGATAACAGTCAATGACTGATGCTCTCTAAAGATGGGGAAAATTACCCAAGCATGAAGCTGCCTTTCACCTTCTCACTGGAGGTTACATCATGTGACCATTTGTTTTAGAATATTTGGTAAACACAACCTGTAATATAATAAAGAATGTAATTAGCCTGTTAATACTTCCTTCACTGTCACTAACCACTTTCTTAATCTATTTATAAAATTCTTCTCGTTTTTATATTACCAGTTATTCATACATCTATGCACTGTGTAGGTAAAAAAATTGTTACAAATTGTAAAATTCTATCTAGGAGAAATGAAATGCGTACAAACGTAGTTGGAGTCTATACAGATTATATAACTATTGTCATATTTTCATTTATTTAGTAAAATATGTTCATTCCTTTATATACATATAAACATTATAATAGAAGTATTTTAAATTGTGCTTAGACAAGTAAACTTCAAATGCACTTTTTTTTTTTACAATTATCTAAACAAGTATTTTTTTGTGTGGTAGGAGTAAAAGATATATTAATCAGTTGGTAGTTATAGTTTTTGTTTTACTCTTAATTACTTTAATTTTCTGATAATGTTTGCCCTATGTCTCTTGCAAATAACTGAATTTGTTATCTATGATTTATATACTCTTTGTACCTTGTTCCTTGCTCTTATAACACTTTATGCAACTTAATAAATTACGTAATATTGTGACCATTGCTCTGGTTAGTAAATCCATTATGTTAAGAAAAAAATATCAAAATATTCATTTAATTTTTGAGAAATAGGAATTGAATAATGGGTTTTAATTATTAATTAACTTATCACTTTCAAAACTAAGTTTGTTAGGTGTGTCTGAAGTTTCATTTTTTAACTATAGGGGCTAAAATTGAACGAATAATTTGAAATTGTATTACATTAAAACCTTGTGATTCAAATTACTCAAAATTTGAATTTTGAAGGCAGTATATGTCCTATGTATGGACTGATTGAATTTTGATCAAATTGCTTTAGGGGGTGGAGTTTATTAAGTAAGGTCTCAAAATGAAAGAGTATTGAGTATTATGTCCTTATTTGTAATGAAATTCATACTATATATTTTATAACTCCTGGATATAATTTTGTTATTGATTTGTATGTACTTGGTATTAACCTCTTTCAAGTACTTCTTGTACATACTCAGAATGTGTGAATATTTTTATGATGGGAATATAAAATATTTTTATGTGAGAATATTTTTTTAAACATTTTCTTCATAATATTAAGTTCAAATGTATATATGTACTTGTGTTTCTATATTCCATAAAATATAAATATATATTCCCTAATACATAAATTGAAATCCAAGTTTCAATTTTAAATTTTTTTATTTATTAGCCAATTTGATGACAATCTTATGTAAGTTTTTAGATCACTGAGTTAAAACTTTATATTAGTTTCTATTTAAAGTGACTGTAAATGTGTTGGTCTCATTAGTCATTTTTGTTTTCCCCTCAAAGTAAATACCCCAACTTTAAATAAAATATGAAGTCGTAATACCCTAATTAGATTAATAGGCCAAAGCTCACCCGAAACGTAAGATTGAAAGTAAAAGAAACAAATTAAGATAATTTTTTTTTTTTGATTAATCAACTTCATTGTCAAAACTGACTACTTCACAACAAAATATTGTTTGAATAATAAGGTATGATTTAGGAGGAAATAATAAAAATAAACATTGACTGCCTGTCATTATTCTGACTTAATACAAACTTCTTTCCTCTGTAAAATTAGTACAATTTCTGCATTTTTAGGCATGGTAATACAATACCTATAAATTAGCAATACCTTAACGCATCTAGGTTTATTTAGATCAAATACTATTAGGTTTATAGGAACTCCAAATGAACAATTATCTTGAGTATAGTTTATGTTGTTAATTAGATCATAACCATCAAACCAATCTTGTCAAAATTGATTAATTTCTGTTGAAAGACTCATATAAAATTAATATGTGCATATTATTGTTTTTGCCATACAAATTTATTGCAGCTGGCATTATCGAAGCTAATATATGTTTTACAGTTTGTGTAATCAGCTAGCTTACATCTACATTAAATCACACATTTAGATTTTAAATGTATTAAGCTACAAGTTCTTTGACACTTAAAATCAAATTCAATATAATTTGTATTTGAATAACATAAATGTAAAGTAGTTAATATCATAAATAAAATTAGTTATTATTACATCTCCTGCAATATATCCTTAATTCGGATTGCTACATTTCATAAAATGATTCTAAAAGTTACAAAATTGTCATATATGTACATCTAATAATATTATTGACAAAGCAAAATAATTGTAGGCTCTTTTTAAATATGAATCATTTTTAGACCTACTAGGAATAGAGTTAGCTAAGCGAGGAGATCTTATTTATGAATGAAAATAATATGACTTGTAAGAGTAAATTTACATACAGGTTACCATCATGAGCGATTTAAGTTCTAGCTCTAACTTAATAAACACAATTAATAGGCTTGCTAGGAGAATGATCCTACAACTTAGAAAGTTAGGAATAGTCAGAATAAAGAACACAATCAAAGGTTTTGATGAAAATGATTTTATTATATTGATTTCGTTCTTACATCAGCTATCAATGGGTGCTTCATCAATTTTACACATACTGCAACCTCTTATTTATTTTTTGTTTTCTTATAGTTATGTTTATTTAAATGTTAGGTGCAGAGAGATATTTTTCTTATGATCGAAACATAACGATAAAAATATATTTCACTAAATAAATTTATAGTACAGTTCATCCTCACTATAACAAACTAAATGGGAGATGATGATATCCGTTACTTCGAAATGCATTCAAGTATGACATAAGTAGGCCATATTTAATACATATCTTTTTTCCACTTCTTTTTTGAGGAGAGGACAGAAAGAAAAGGTGCAACATTTCACTTGCTTCTCACACTACATGGTCCTTCACGATTCCAAGAAATGTCATAACCAATTTCAGTTCCCCTTATGAAAAGGGAGGAAAGAAATATTTCTTTATTTATCTCCTTGGTCATTTCTGACCTTGTACAGTAACGAAACTTACCCAGTTGTCACTAATGTTGGTTTTGTTTAGTTCAAGGATTTATAGGAATAACAACGATTGGTGTACATAATTAAAACAACATATACTCAAAAACAATATAATTTTAATTTTTTTATCACACCTGTGTATGTATGTTACATTTAAATAATAGTTCAAAAATTTGTATTATTCTGTTAAACAAAAAGGTTTAACAAAACATGCCTTAAATTAAAAAGAGAAAAAATCTATCATATTTTTAAACACTGTTTACACTTGAATAACATACAAAATCAAACATTTTAAAAATTATTTTTGTAAAGTAAAAATAAAAAAACATTTTTAATGAACATAAAACCTAAAAAATAATCAAAAAAGTTAAATATTTGGAAAATTTTTATTAAAGAAATGAAAATAAAACATATTACAAACTTAAGACAGTTCAATCGGAAGTCAAACAAGTGATACAAATAGGCATGTACTGAACAGTAAATACCTCACATCCTGCTAGCACTATTACCTTAAACAATGCTGTGTTTTTCTGTAGAGTGTAGCACGATAATTTGGTTACAAAGCTAGTCGGATCTAGTCTGTTATAACAAAACAATTGTAGCGAGGATCAACTGTATCTAACAAATTGGAAAACAGTTTGCTTTTTTAAAATTTTGCAAATGGTCAGGGAGGCAGAGATATCCCTAATAGGTACTACTCTTTGCTGTGTTTTTTCTTTAAAAAGATTTATATGAAAGTTGTCTTAATACCTGAGGGTTTCTTACATAATGGTTTAGTCAAAATAGTTGTCAATACATTGATGATGACATCTCCAAAAGCAAAAGAAATTTAAGTAAGCACATTTGTTTTAAAAGTATTTTGGAATAAGAAAGGCATCTTATTATTGTTTTTGTGGAAGGTGAAATGACTGTTAATGCTGACGCCTACTGAAAAACCTTGTGGAAACTTGAACAACCTATACAAAACAAAACATGTTGCTTGTTATCCAGTTTCATCTTCTTTTTGCACAATAACGGTCAACTTCACACAGCAGGATAAATCTGTTTAATTGTTGTAAAAATTTGACTGGAAAATTGCAAACTTGATCTCACATCTAGTAAAAACTACTTATTCCTACATTTGAAAAAAATATTACTTGGATTGAAACTCTTAGAAAATGATGATTAACTGGTTGAAGAAACTGGCGGTGGACTATACGAAGATGGAATAATGACGGAATAATGAATTGATATAAAAAATTTGTGGACATCAATAGTGATTATATTAAAAAATAAAGATGATATGCAAATTGTTTTAGTTATAATAAACTTTTTTATCTTTCAATGTTTACTTTTTTTTTAAAAGAGATCTTACTTAAAGAAACACGTCTCATATACAACAATGTTTATTTACAGTGATACAGATTGAATAAAACTCGAACACAAGATCTCGCAAAAATTACATTTACTTAATCAAACACGTTTCAATGACATAGTCGATATCTTCATTGATACATAGCTACAATAACTCTATACTCTATCCGTTGAAACATGTTTGATTAAGTAAACGTAATTTTGTGAGATCTTGTGTTGGAGTTTTATTCTATCTAATATTATCTCACAAGTCAAGCTCAATATTTATTTACAGTGATATAGAATCTGTTGATGGCTTCAGGTAGCAAATAGTATCCATAAGGAAGATTGCTGTATCTAGAATTTAGTAAAATAAAATAGCTAAATAACTTTGTTTTATTTCAGTCAGTTTTGAAGCTGTTGATAGAGGATGTGAATGGGAAGAAACCTGGAGTTATGATACCTATACCACAGTATCCTTTGTACTCAGCATCTTTGGCAGAATTTAATATGACACAGGTATTTAATAATTTTTAAGTTGTCATTACCCAAAATATAATTATAGTAACTTTAATGTTCTCTGTAAACATTTTCTTAAGACTGATACAATAATTCACATTTATTTATACATATGATAATTTTTTTTTGCTTGTCCCCTTCAATATAGTCCCCATTCACACTTACACAGATATGCAGTCTTATTTTCCTCTGGTTGAAGACATAGAGCAGATCAGTTTCTGTCAGCTTTTTTATCACACATTTACCGTTTTCTTCCTTACTGTATCAAAACCGGTTCATTTAAACACAGATTTCATTTTAGAAAAAAGGTCTCTGATGAATAAGGAAGATGTTCAACTATATTAGTATGTTTGTCACTCAAAAACTGCTTCATAGAAAGTGCTATGTTAGCATGGCGTCCTGATTAAGAAAGAAACCATTTTGCCTCAGTCTTCCTCTCACCTTTGTCAAAACTGTCTTATAGTAATGCTGGTTTGTACATTTTTATTATCGCCAATCTGTGAAGAGAAAAATCACTATTAACATTGTGATAGTAAGATATTTTAATTTAATACTGGTTCTCTATTGTGCCTTTTGGAAACTATTCTTCTAAAATTATGCTATTGGCATATAAAAACCACAATGAACATATTTTGGTGATGATGGTATTTTTTAGTGCATTATCCTTCATTTTGTATCAAGTTGATTAGTCAAAAGTGTTACGGTTGGTATCAAGGTCTTGCAACATGTCAGTCCAAATCTTCTTGTAACGTTTATTTGCTCTAGTATGAAAACCTTATGGATGTTGCCGCAAACATTTTTCATGATGAGATCCTTATGCAAGATTTTCAACATTTTATCTTTGTCAATGTTCATGGGTTTAGTTATCATTCAGAGACTGAGTCTGGTATCTTCTCAAACAATCTGGCAGATTTTTCTACATTTACGTTGATTCTTGAAGTGAAGGTTGTCCAGGGAGATCATAATCTTCCATCGTCTGATGTCCTTCACTAAAACATTTACAAGAGACACATATACAAGAGACTTTGCCATAAGCCTCAGTAACCATTTAAAATCACTCGTTTGGTGTTTAGTACAAATGTATTAAAAATTTCAAATTAACACGTAGTTCAACTTTTGAACTTATTACTAATCAGGCACACTACGCCTCTAAATGATGACTCGCAACTGCATATCTGTACTGCCAAGAGTGTTTATGCTTGTTATATAGGTTCAGACACTTCCAAAGAGTTCACAATTAATTGTAACTTTTCTGTAAACCATAATTGAATAAATTCTGGCAATAGAGTCACTAAGGTTATGTCTTTATAAAAGTGTTAGTTTTTGTTTCCTTATCAAATTAAGTGAAACCAAAAAATTAGGGGTAGGAGAATGGGGGGGGGGGAGAGTAAAAAAGAGAATAAGTGAAAGAGGGAGGGGATAGAAAGTGAAAATGTTGAAGTGAGGTAAGGAAAAGAGAGAGGATGAAATGGAGAGTGATAGACAGTTTATTTGCCAAATAGTCAGAGTATTTTCCTTTTTAATAGCAAAGTTACATTAAATACTGAATTTCAAAAAGTGATAGGGGATGAGATGCTAAAATTTTGAATCTATTATTAATTTCATTGATCTGTAGTGTTGACATATTTATTTCAACAATGGCTAATCTGAGGCTACATTTTATGAAACATTGTAAATTTATTGGTTTTTATTGATGATTTAAGATAAGACTAACTACAATTAAATATACTATATTTATTAGTAATATTGTGCATAAAATGACTAAAATTTTAGTGTTTTTAACTTAATGTAATATTGGTTTCAGATTGGCTACTATCTGAACGAAGATTCAGATTGGTCTTTGGACATAGATGAGTTGGAAAGATCCATTGCTGAAGCTAAGAAAATTAGTTTTCCTCGAGCTATTGTCATCATAAACCCTGGAAATCCTACTGGTACTCTTTAGTGTATTCAGAGTAGAATATTTTTATTTTACTATAATTTTATTATTCGCATTAAAAGTAATTTCACCATTTCACTAATTTGAACAATTTGAGTAGTGCTTTTTAGGGATTATATTACACTATCCAATCCCTATGATGGTCCCAAGACATTTTATCCATAATCATTAATCATAAGTCAAAATTTGTTGCCCTTATTTTACGTTTACATATGTTTTGTCCACTTCTTGAGTATGTTGTCAGAACATCCTCTAGTAAT
The DNA here is from genome assembly GCA_963513935.1 of Aphrophora alni. NCBI lineage: Eukaryota > Metazoa > Arthropoda > Insecta > Hemiptera > Aphrophoridae > Aphrophora > Aphrophora alni. Next base: position 84,585,443 of record OY740773.1, read on the forward strand.
TTTTTACCCCCGCTGTACTAGAGATATATAATAATTGATAATTATAACAAATTTATTTTGAACTAAGGAGTAACTTTATGTCTTTTGAAGGAGTGACAATTTATTTGTCAAATTGTTTTTTACTAAAAACAGTGAGTTTAAGGTAAAATAAAATATTCATTAACTGAATCGCTATTTCCATGCTTACATTTTCATTTTATATTCTGTAAAATCTGTTGTTTCTTAAAAAAAGTGAATCTTTCACTGAAATTTCAAGCACATTTTATTTTTAGCGACAAGCTACCCCTTTGTATCGGTACGCTAAATTGTTGTTCACATGTAAATATAGTTTTATTCAGTTGTAATGTCTAACTTGTAAATAAATGTCACACTGCAGACGGAGAGAAAACACTTGACTGACCAAGGCCGTGCAAAGAGGGAGACATGCACGTACAACCCCATATGACTATATAAATATAAGCTGCATTAAATTCAATATCATTCTGTTTCACAGAGTCACCTACAACACTCCTCTATGCCTCTCTCTCTCTCTCTCTCTCTCTCTCTCTCTCTCTCTCTCTCTCTCTCTCTCTCTCTCGCTGCACTTGTTATATAAATTCTCTTCTTTTCTTTATTATTCCTTAACTGTCCTTCCGTGGTCTGTTGGCAAATCCCGGCCGCAAGGACTTCCCTGTTCGTTGTCTGAGGGCAGATCCCCTCGAGACGAACTCCTACTACGTCATTTCCTACAGAATATGCCTATTTTTGAAGCTCTTCTGAAACCTAAACGATAGTACTTCTATCCTCAGTCTAAACCAAAACCCAGCTCCGACAATGTGAACTGAGATATCATAAATCTGTTGTCTTTTTCATTAATTTACATTAAGAAAATGTGGTTTCAGTGTGATATTTTATTAATATAAATTCTTTTTACAGGTCAAGTTTTATCAAGGGACAACATTGAAAAAATAATAAAGTTTGCTCATAAAGAAAACCTCTTCATATTTGCTGATGAAGTAAGTAATTAATTTCAGAATTGTTACATAACGTAATGTAGTGTAATATATAACCAAGGTAAAACTCCATTCATGTTAGAATTTGTATATTTTTTACACATTAAGAATAATGAAGTTGGAGGCATGGGTAACGCAAGGAAAAAACGCCATCAACTGCCATGCCCTCAACATAATAACAACATTTATTATAACTTATAATACGTACTTTTAGAAAACTAAAATATCTTCGCTTTGTTAAAGCTCTATTTGAAATTTAGTTTATGTATATTATAAAATTTTATTTACAATAATAAGTATGTGTGTGTGTGTGTGTGTGTGTGTGTAGTGTGTAGTGTAGTGTGTGGATCTGGTGTGTGCTGGAGTGTGTGGGTGGTGTGCAGTGTGGTTAATTATGGGTGTATGTGTGTGTGTGTGTGTAGAGGAGGGATTTGTCCTTGATCAAGCTACAGTTAACCATAGATTGATTATATAAAACATCTCTCATTTGTCAGTATGTTTATGAACAATATTTTATCCACTTCATTTATTACCCTTTACATTGTTTAGTTTGCAGCTTGGCAATGAGCGTTCCCACTCTTCACTACTTTTATATCTCCACTACATTCTCATACACCGTATGACCTAAATTAATATTTTAATTATTACAAAACATAAGAACAACATATTCAATATCAGTTATTTTTTCTTTTCATTTATGTTTATATAAGGAGACAAAAAATAATCTTAATTCTAATCTAAAGAACTTATTCCAGCTTTTTATTTTTAGTTTGTCATGTCTGAATTTTGGTTTCCAGAAAACTTTAAATTGCATTTACTATGTTCACTATCAATTAATGTCTATAGTATAATCAGTGGTGAAAATTTAGTTTTACATGTTCTGAATATAGCCTATGGCATCATTAATCATAAGTTTTTTGTACTCTAGAAGTTTTTAATAGGTTCTCTGTAAGTAATTTGGTCTCTGATAATAAACAGAGAGTAGTCATGGCAATTATTTACAGCTTCATTTACAATCTGTCGTCTAATGTCTTTGTATAAAGTTTGTATTCCAAACAAAAAAAGGAAAGGCACCCAAAAAACAATTACCATCTCCACATGGTTGCTCTATTGTAGCCATTTTAAAAAAAAAAATAGGTACCTAAAAAAATAATTCACTAAAAATATTTCACTGCACACAACAATTAAAAAAACAATTTTCATTACCTGTTATAAGCATTACATAAACAAATATGTAGACTATCTGTAGATTGAGTGGGGGGGGGGGGAGAATTTCTTTAGTGAACATATTTAAGCTGTGCTGAATTATATATAAAATAAATGAACTTTCTATTTAAAAAGAGTTCTTATTTTCTTAAAATGATTATTACTATTCTTACATTCACAACTGTCTTATATAAAAATAAGAATCTCCGCAGGAGGGGTGCAGACTAGCTGCACTTACTAAACGGGGTTGGGGGTCCCTCATGGTTCCCAGTCAAATACTCAATCTTAAACTTAAACTATCATCCATATAGAGTTATATACACATAGTTCACTTGATTTTCTCCCCGATAAGTTGATGTAAAGGCAGATGAACCGCTAACATTTCTTGATCAAAACCAGAATTATTTCATTTACACTTGTAGCCTTACTGGATTGTTAATAATTAGTTAACTAACGTCGCCAGCTTCAATATAAGATAACTGACATTAGTTAACTAATTATTTACTGACGTCACAATCAGCAATTATTAGATGATTTCTAGTATAATTTGACTTAAACTTTGAAAATGATAAGCAAAAACAATGTGAAACAATACAACTTTTGTCATGTCACTAACTTCAAAAACCTCTTTTTTATATTAAATTTGAAGATCAACCTGGATCTAATATTTATCTCATTGACCTTTAGATCCAAAAATTTGTTTGAAATTTGTAATTTTTTTCCTATTTACAGGAATGTGCATTTTTTTACAACTAAATGACTGTTTGGCCATAATTGTGTATTAATTACGTTATATTATGTTTTCCTTTGTAATATAATTAAACTTCCTTTTATTTATATTCCTTATTCTTATATTTTGATGTCAGCCATTCAATTCCTCAAAACTAAAATAATAAATAATATTGCAACAAAACACATCGAGCTAAAAATCTTTATGGTATCGTATAATCACTATTGAAACAAACATTTATAGGTCATATTTGGTTACTGAAGAATTCATTTAAAACGTAACGGCAGTAGTTTAAACTATTTTATATTTAATTGTAGAATAATGTCGTAGCTTTTATAAATCATACTTTAGATTAATATATTTATCGTTTATGCTGAAACCATTAAAGATTCTGTGCATGAGGAAAAAACTATATCACATTCTTTTTACTTATGGTTTTCATACATTTAAATTTTTATATCATTCATTTTTATGTGTTCTACTTTAGGGGGTTTAGTGTTTATCCCATATCCTATCTTTTCTTAGTAATGTTAACAATTTTTGTTATATGTTTTGTAGGTGTATCAAGATAATGTATATGCGGAAGGCAGCAAATTCCATTCTTTTAAGAAAGTGTTAATGGAGATGGGAAAACCTTATAGTGAAATGGAATTGGCTTCTTTCATGTCCTGTTCTAAAGGTAATTATATGTTAAGTTGTTATCTAATTTCTATATTACAGGTGTTATAATTGCCATCATGGCAAGACCCAGAAATTTATACCTATCATTGTACATAGTAAAAATTTGTATAGTTTACTGAAATTTAGAATGAGGTTTGTAAAAATGTAAATACTCTTTTTTTCCCCCTCAGGAGTGAAAGAATAGTAGTATCAACAGTTCAATAGGTTTTGAATGAGTCAAATCAAGGTTATGGAGATGAGAGCCATGTCCCTGGTTTTGGTTGTTAGGGATTACAAATTATTTTTGGATGGCTTTAAAAATGTATAGGATGAACTCCACTCTAGATGATATTAATCAAGTACAGAATAAAAATGTCAAATGTGAGAAATCCTGTAAACATTGATCGATGCTTGATGGTAAAAATGGTGGGATGTTGAATTGAATTAGAATCACCCAAAATCTGTATAAAAATGGTTCCGAAGAATCTCATTCAGTAGCAGAAAGCCAAAAAGATGTATTGACCTAAGTGAATGATGAATCATGGATTTTGTGCCAGAAACAAACTTTAAAATGATAATCAAACCGAAAAAGGATAGTCAATTATTACCAAAGGATCTAATCATTTATTACTTTTTTCATTATTCAAGATATTGTGCTTACGAAAATTTTACTCAAGGAGAGAATGTTAAACTTCCTGATATATATATATATATATATATATATATATATATATATATATATATATTAATTGTAAATTTTGTATTTATTTTGTTCAACATCATTTATCTTTTTCTAATACTAATTACTTATTCTATAAACATTTCTCTTCTACAGGATACATGGGTGAGTGTGGTTTGCGTGGTGGCTACTCAGAAGTAATAAACTTAGATGCTGATGTCAAAGCTATGTTATTCAAGTGTATTTCTGCAATGTTGTGTCCAACCGTTTTAGGGCAGGTAGGTAACTTTACTTGTCTTCAATTTTATATGTATTAATTCAAGGTCATAGAGAGTGACTGAGCTCATACCCTCTCTTTTCTGCTCTAACTTAAAAACTTCAATGTTATTACCACGTTTAAAAATGACACGTCTTTACAAATTCAGCAATTCTTCAGAAACGTTGTTAAGGTATACTTCTGCTTATTTTTCACAATTTTCTGTTGTTGATGTTTGTCAAAATAAGTATCTTTCTTAGGATAATTTCATAAGTAAATATTCCATTAATTTTATGAACAGCTTAATACCGTTTGCTAAATTTTTTAATAGCACTATCAGAACAGAAAACATGTAGTTTAAAATGTTTTTTCTGCAGCTTCATTAATTTCTCCTTTTAGATCCATCAACAAAATGTGTTTTAACTTTTCTTTTCTCAAGAAATTTATGAGAAATCTCAATATTTGCAGTGACTATTTTTATTTAAGCATTATTCTACTATGCTTTTTGATGACTTGTTACCAACTCTTTTGATTTTGGAAGGGATATTTTTCCTAAATGCAATTTTCATACAAATACATATTCCATAGTGATTTTTATGCGTTTCTTATTTTTTCATGCATTCAATTTGTATGACTGGTCTTCCTTCCAACTATACCTAGACCGGTTGTGAGGCCTGTCTTACGTTGCGATATTTTTCTCTGATATGTCAAAAATTCATAAACCTAATAATTATAGACTTATAGAGCTATCATGTAAATTATTTTAGTTACACCAGAGGAAACCATTTTGTTTTAAAATGGAAAGAAAGAAGGAAATAATTTAAGAAAATTTTTGTTTAAAATCTTTTGTAAAGTAACTTGCGAGGATAAAAATAACAAGCAAATGTAAATTTTCGAATCATTTCGGTAATTTTTTTATTTTTAAGGTCTCTAAATGTTTTGTTTTAAAATTCCTAAAACATAGTTGAAATAAGTGGTAGCTTAATTTTGGTAATAGAATTAATGGTGGTGTGATGTAGGCTTATAACCTCCCCAACCATTACCATTTGATTTTGCTTTTTTACTAAATAAATATTTTTAAAAAAAACAATGTTTTTGTTACAAATTTCTGTGTTTAAATTTCAGATTACTGATTTAAATGGCAATCCTTTTGTATTTTGTTATTCTATGTGCAGCATCTATCTTGTTTTGTTATCTATTTGATAAATATTGGTATTTCTGCAATTATTGAGACCATGAATCATTAAGTATTAAATATATAGGTTTAAAAAAAAAAAAAATCTGCTGAAAATTATTGCTAAATCAGTAATTCTTGAATTACTGCTGTCCTACTTCAATACATATTTTAATTATCAGAAAGCCATTTTAATTACGTATGATGCCATTATAGGGTCAAACTTTGGAAATATCCAGAAATGAATTAAATAAAAATCTAAACCAGGAGAATGGTTAATAATGTCTAGACAAAACCCTCCTCCAAAAACTGTCTGCTTGAATGTTTAGCATTGCTATAAACAATAAAATTGTTTTCATACCAAGGAGTGACAAAAGTAATTTTTAAAGGGTGTTTTTTAGTTAATTTTGCCAAAGATAAGAATTTGTTGTTTTTGATGTCTTTCAAAAATGGTGAAATCGTTAAAAAAATTCCAAAAAGGTGGGAAGGGAAAATAAAAAGTTGTCTTTAAAAAGATGTCTTGTATTTTGATGTATACCCACCTAGAAATTTTATCTATTTTCCACCCAATTAGTAAAAAAACTTTTCTTAGTCTTTTTCAATCTGGTTTGTAAACTAATGAATGTAAACTATTTCATTGTTTTTCAATGCTAAACATTCGAACATAGAAATTTTTTGGGGAGGGCAGTTTTGTTTAAACATTATTACAAAGTAATTCTCCTGGTTTATAAAGTTTTATTTCGTTCACTCCTGAAGATTTTCAAAGTTATTTTTTTATTTCACTGGATTATTATGAATTATACACGTTGTAACATTTATTTTAAAATAAACTTGATAACAAGATTTTATATTGTGTTAAAATAATGCAATAATCAAACAACTAATATTCGTTTTCACATTTATCACACTCTGTTTTGAAAAAGCTGTCCAAAGATTTAATTTTATAAAATTAAAAAAATATTACTATAAAATGTTGTCTAAATTAGATAGTTGATTTAATTTCAGGCTGTAATGGACTGCGTAGTGAACCCTCCTCAACCTGGTGAACCATCTTACAAGCAGTTTGCATCCGAGAAAGAAGCAGTACTCAAGTCCTTGGCAGTAAGAGCAAAGATGGTGGCTGACACCTTTAATAGTATTCCCGGGATATCCTGTAACCCAGTGCAAGGAGCTATGTATGCTTTCCCTAGGGTAGGTTATCATATATTGTTGTACTATCTGACACATTTAATACAGTTATTTAGTATCCTGAGTACTATTTTAAGGTTTGGTTTTGAGAAACAGTGTTTTGATTATTAAAAACGGCAGTATGTTATATTTCTGTGACCGTCTCCACTTCTTTTGACCAGCTGGAAGCTCCGGCTGGCTGTGACCGCGTACACTTTAGCCGAATCTTGTCAGGATGGGCCAAGGAGTCAGGTTAGGACGCTAATGAACGCACGCAACACAAGTTAAATTTAATGTTCTCTTTTATTTTAGCGCCGATTTAGAAGATTACAGAAATAATTATAATTTATAAAAAAGACATAACGGCTAGATAAAGCCTTAATAGTGGCCGAAAAGCATACCAATTAGTTATATAGCACGTGGCCGAAAATGGACTGACCTCATCCCGTAGCGGTCTGCTGTTCAACTTCCTTCTCGTGGCTCTCGGAACAGACTCTCTCCCAGCTCGCTGGTTCAAGCCCTCCACTCCTCGTCTCTCCCCCCCTTCTACGTAATCTTGCACTGTTCAACAAAATTGCAAGTGCCATTTGTATTTTATTATTTAGAATCCCTTCCCATTACATCCAAATTTATACTTATTATGGTTTTTATTTGGTGGGTTCCTTGGCTGGGCCACATTTCTTAGCAAAGTGCTTAACTATTTCTAATAATTACAACACATAAGGGATCTTCGTGAACAATAAGGCTTTATCCTTTTCTTTATACGCTTTATTTTTATTTTAAAGATTTTTGAAATTTTGAATTTAAGATGCCATTGATAAATAAGATGTCCCCAATGTGGTTTAGTTTTTGGAGTATCTTTATCAGAACCAATTTTATTTTAGCTCCGTCCAGTAAGTAATGAAACTATTCCATCCTTGAAATTTAGGATAGTTAGAAAAATAATCTAGTTACTGACCTCCTAAAGACTTCCATTACCTCTCTCAGCATACACATCCAAAGAAGTTTTTTATTGACTTTGTTTTGCATGTCATTCGATTGTCAGATACTTTATATAATAATTTATTTGTGATTTGCTGTATAACTTTATATTATTTGTTAAGTTAAAGCTAAATTTTATAAAAAGTTCTATGGTAGAGTGTTGTTACAGGAGCTTTTTACACCCCTGTAATATATTATGTTGTTGTTTATTAAATTTGATAAAAGTTTACGACTTAACTAGTTCTAGTGTTGTTAATTTTGTTAAAATTTTTATGTTTTTAGTTCTATTTAATTGTTTTAGATTGAGGAGCATTTTATGTTCTTTTTTGTGAAGGCAATGGTTTTTGGCCATAAGGTCATAAAACAAAACAAACAAAAATATTAAATCATTTCTAAATTCTTTTCCTGGAAAGTGTAGGTCTTGATGTGGATAAAAAAATCTTTACACAAGTGTACATTGGCCGCTTCTGGTTTTTAATGTGGTTAAAGTTAAAAAATCAAGAATATTTCTAATATTCCGTAAATGTTGAAGGTTCACACAAACTAATATATACCGGGTGTTTCAGACCACATGGACACTATCTGTAGCGCCTAAACGAAACCAGATAAAAAATTCCTTTCAATTAGAACCCCCATTTTTCGACCCCAAAGAATTCAGGAAAATTATTTTCAACACTCCTCAATGACCCAAAAGGGCACTTTTGGGGGCAGGGTGTTGTTTTTAGAAAATTTTCAAATATAAACATAGGTCGTGTGATACCTCATTTTAAAGGTCTCTCTTTTCTGAACATTTTGGAGCAAAAAAAAATTTGTAATCTTTTCATTACTGTACAGGGTGTGACGAAATATGTTTTTTTTAGTTTTTAGCGGGAAATGTGACTGCCAGCTCCCTAACAAAGATAGGGCACCAATTTTTTTTTCCGTTTTAAAAGAACACACCCTTTCAGGAGATATGGGGTAGTATGGACTTCTATGTAGTTTTCAAATTTTTAATAAATTTCAAACTTTAATAACTTTTATAGAGCAAAATGTAAAAAAAATTCAAATAGCAACCTAAATTGAATATTGTACCTTTTGAAAACAAACATTTTTTATATTAAAAGTTTGGTTCTATCTTGCACCATTGAATAATTGTAAAAAAATGGCATTTACGAAAATAATTTTAATTCGTCACAACCCTGTACAGTAATGAAAAGATAACAATTTTTTTTGCTCCAAAATGTTCAGAAAAATTTCCTGAATTCTTTGGGGTCGAAAAAGGGGGGTTCTAATTGGAAGGAAATTTTTATCTAGTTTCGTTTAGGCGCTACAGATAGTGTCCATGTGGTCTGAAACACTCGGTATATAAGAAGTCATGTAGAATATGATGTTCAGTATTGTACAGTTGTAGCTTTATAGGTTCAGGTTCAGAATGTGCTAGTGTGTGAGGAATCTGAACTTGCTGTCCTTGAAGTAACCAGAAGTGAGACATTAGAAGACAGTCTCTAATTCCTGAGCTTCATCAATCAATATCATGGAGATAGGCAATCTATTTATTATATAAAATCAATGCTATAAACAACATACATTTACTCTAATCTTAAAGTTTTCCTCTTTAATTTCCATCTTGATATATACCAAATTCTGATAATTTTTCCTGGAGTTATGTCTCCTTTGTGCTCTAACCTATCTGAATTCGATAATTGTTTAGTGCTAAGTGCTATACTTATAGGCTCATAAACTAAAACTTTTCCCTGGAAACTATTAGACATCCACAATTTTTTGAAAAGACATATTTTGTATAGAATTTCATGACCTTGCACTTTGTTCTTTTTTTTCTTTCTCGTATATCTGTAGTATTTTTGTAGTTATTATCAAAAATACAAGAGTTTTGACCTAATTTTCACATGTAAAGATTTAACAAAGTTTGTTCTCCATGGGAAGGCCTACACTTTTTAGCAAAAAGATTTAATAAGGACTGTTATTTTACATATACTATATTTATTAATGTATGCATATTTAAGGCATTTATTTTAATTTATGTACTCTAATGTTACAGATTACACTTTCTGAAAAAGCAATAGCAAAAGCAAAATCGGTTGGTCAGTGTCCTTCTACATTTTATGCATTTCAGCTTCTTGAAAGTACCGGAATATGTATTGTTCCTGGATCAGGATTTGGGCAGAAACCAGGAACATACCACTTTAGGTAAAAATTCAGTTTTTAATTTACGATTTAATTGTTTTTAATGAAATGAAGAATATGTTAGGTTCAATCTAACTGAAATGTGTTTCTGGTTCTACTATACACCATTTAGATTGTGTGCATTTTTGGCTATTGCGAAATTGCTCGGCATTGCAAATAATTATTTCCCTTGAAAGTATCAATTTACTTATTGATCAATATATTTGTTATAATTGAGTATTGTTAAATCATTGATATATTTTTGTAGTAATAGATAATATATTTTGTAATTTTTCTAGACATTTTATTACAATATATATTGAAAATAGTTCAACAAAACTGTTTACTTATCACAAGATAAACACAAACCATACAAAAAATACCTTTTACAGATACTATTTTTACACTGGCTCCATTTAATTTATAGTCACTTATACTACTTTATTTTCCAGTAAAATATATCACCAGTTTAAAATTTTTTTCCCCTCTTTTTTTTCGTCAGGGTAGATATTTTTTGAAGAATGTCACCATCAGTATCATTGTAGTTTTTCTATATTATTTCATCATTCTGAACAAACCAATTGATATTATCTGTCATTCTAACGATTGGCCAGATATATACTATATAATATAGGACAGATACTATATTATAACATTAAACGAAGAAGAGTATACTGAATACTTATACACAAAAGCATCAACAATAAAATCACTAATATTGAAGGTGAAAACAAAACGCTTCAGAAAGGTGCTTTAAAAAAGAGACGAGTTTTTACCACATGTGAGGTGACATTATAGGTTTTAATTCATTCTTTTCCCTTCTGATTTGGTTTTAAATTTTTAACTTGGTACTAGAGCGCTTGACTTGAGGTTAAATTTTATAAATTCATACATTTTTTAAAGATTGTAGCTGTATTAATTTTAGGGTGATTTTGAATTTATATAATATAAAGCTCAGTAAATTGTGGTAAATTTTATAGATAAGTTGAATTTTGTAAGAAGGATAAAATTAGTATATTATCTATTAAATCTCTAATAGTGTTAATTAAACACCTCACACTAACATAAATTAAGCAGATGGCAAGATTTCACTCTCAAGCTTTAAAGTTATATCTTCAGTGAACTATCCTTCGCTACAGGTCTTCTTGTATTCTCTCTATTAATGCCATGTGTTATCTATTCAAAAGCTTCATACTATAGTTGATTCTACCAATTGCTTTCAAACATTTCCCAGTATAGAAATTAAATTAGAAGAAAATTACAATCTGGCCAGTATTGTAATTATTAAAGTTTTTAAAACTAGTTTAAGTTAATTTTAATTACTGTTGAGACCGATGGTTCTTGGTGGAATTCCATGTTTAAAGATAATAAAACACAATTTTTTACTTTGTACTATCCACTTTTTATTAATAAATTAATTTATTAAACTTAATAAAAAGTGGATAGTACAAAATAAAAAATTGTGTTTTATTATTTTTAGTTTAAGTTACATTATGTTTAAAGTTTTCAAAGTCAAAGTTCTTTTTTTTTTTTATTTAATAAGCACAATCTTATGTTACAGGACCACAATTCTTCCCCAACCTGAAAAATTGAAAAGGATGTTGGAAAAGTTTAAGGAATTTCACATCAAGTTTTTAGCAGAATACAAATAATTGTTATATATGGATTGGTAACTAAAATTATCAGTATATTTTATAAAGTAAATACCTTCAAATTATGGCTGCCTTTAATACATAAAAATATTATGGATATTTATACCTTTTTATTACAATAATTTCTATGCAGGAAGCATAAACGTTTTCGGTTTTAATTTAGATGTATTTACGATTCCTTAAAATAATACTCTCCAACAAAATACAAAAAAATTATTGTTGTATAAATATTTTAGTTGGTATAGATGTGCGAGAACACTATTATATGGAATATTATATATTATATAGATTAATTTTTTGTAACAATTTTTTTTTTTTGAGAAATATATTAGTTTACTTTATATATTTATTTGTAAGATTATTGAATGAATCAAATTAAAGAATATTGAATTTATTTTATTTTGTCATAAGTATTAAATGAAAGTAAATGGCATTGGAAAATATTTTATGCAATATATATAAATGATCAAACTGTCTAAAATTTATACTGGGTTTATTATATATTATATTTCTTTTCTTCTATATACATTTTAGTTAAATACCTCCTATTGTAAATCACTGTAAATTTATGCTTGTTTTCAAAATACATTCATACTCATTCTACCAAATTTATATTATTTATTTTTATAAGTTTTATGTTATTAAGTATTGTAATTTATGTAAATGTCTTCATGTAAAATGTGTTTATTTAAAAAATTATTATTTATTATGTACAGAGATATTAGTATATTTAATTGATTGGATTATTATTTTAATTCCTTCAATTTGTAAAATTGTTTTGGAATAAAATTATTAACTCAACAAGACTTAAAATATTTGAAACCCAACCTATAGACCATTTAGTGAGGAAATTCATAATAGAGAAAAATATTATTTGATAAAAGAAAAATATCATGATTGGCTTCTTGACTCTGAATCATCTGTTTATAACTATAATTTTAAAATATATGAGAGGTTTGTGCACCTCTTAGTCAAGCAGATAATTAATAATTGCACTCAATGAAAAAGTTTAAATATCTCCGTAATTAAATGTTGTAGAACAAATATTTTGTATACATTATTCGTCTTTTCGTCAACTCCTTATTTACCTCTATAGAAAACTATATTCTGATTTTTTTTTTCCATTCCAAAAATGTAATTCATTGAATGTAATTTTATTTTTCTAATTAAAAATGGGCTTTTGTTTTATCACATGAAAGTAATAGAAAAGCTATAATTTAAATCTAGTTTAAAATGATTTTTATCAAAATGACATATTTGTAAGAATGAATATGCATCTAAAAATGTAGGTGTTAAATTATGATTTTTAGAGGTTAAGTTCAATCAATATTTTGATATTAAGCTGGGTTTAATATTCCTGAATAGCAACAATTTTCATCAATAATTGGAAAGAAACAGCATTTTGTTATAATTGTATAAACAATAATAACAATCGGTTTAGATGTATTCATAACAAATATATTGGCACAGGTTTCATTTACAATCTATCCATTAGGTCGAGAGAGATTTTTTTAAACCCATAAAATTCCTATTTTGGAACTTTTTAATTGATTAAATGATATATTCTGGACATTTCCTGCACTACAGAATGAAACTGTATACTTGTCTTTACACTACAACTGATACTGACAACAATATTCCATTTTTGTTCTTTTTTCAAAAAAAAGTGGCATTATTCAAAAACCAACTTGTTATATATCATTTTTCTCAGAATGGTTCATAGAATTCATTTACGAAATGAAAAAGTCATATATAAGTAACAGTTTGAAGTCAGGTCAATAATAAGAAAAATATGCAGAAAAACAAATAAACAGAAAAATCTAAAAAAAATGCCCATGACAACCACATAACCACATTTTTTTTCAAGATATTCAAAAGTTTTGGAATTTATTTGTGAGTAGAAGTTGGTAAAAAAAATATCAAGTTTGAAAAATAAATTTGTATGATAAAGTAAAATTGTGAAAAGTTTTTTTGAGAATTTACCAAAAAATAGTAATATTACCAAAACCCCAATTTGTTATATTATTTTTCTCATAAGAAGGGATATCAAATTCATTATGTCTAATGAAACAAAATTTAGACGTATAAATTTTGGAGTTAGTCCGTCAGGAATACAAAAATGTGCAATAACCAAAGCCAAAACCCCTACAAAAATGCTTATATGTCATACAAAATAAGTTATAATTTTTTGTCTACAGTTGTTGACAAAGTGGCATTTTGTTCATTTAAATTAGTTTGCAAAACAGCTGATTTCTCAACAGTTTCACTTTGCCCACTACTTTGCTCACTCCGAATGGCAACCGAACAAAACGAAATTTAGGTTAAGTTTATTTGAATTGATTTATAATATATAGGAAATGTCCCGTATGTATGTTAGATTAATTCTTACATGTAAAATAACATAAATAAACAATAAAACAATGTTTTAAAGTTGAAAAAGGAAGTAATTATTCATAAAGATGATTGACAGTGTATGTACACGGAGAGTATTTTTCATTTGCCAAGTTTTGAAGTTGGCAATCCCGTTTCCTCAACAATACATCTAAGTTATTTGTAATATTCATAAATAACCTCAGTTAAGATGTGAGGTTGAACACTATTGTATTAAATTAATGTTTTATTAAATTGTGTTACTGCTGAAGTATGTTTGTTATTTGTCACAAAATAACAACTGTAGACAAAGTATAATGTGCAATTCGTGAGCAAAGTGTCTTTTTTTTAAACTCGATAAAATTGACGCACTCGGCAAGCCTCACGTGTCAACATTTTTCTCTCGTTTAAAAAAGTGCCACTTTGCTCACTAGTTGCACAAATAACTATTTCAAGATATACAAAAGCTTTATAATATTCTTGTGAGTAAAGTAAAAAATATATCAACATCGAAAATTTGTATCAGAAAAAATAATATTTTGTTAAAAAAAGTACACAAAATCTAAAAAGTTAGAACTATTATGAAAAAAATCACCAAAAATATTTAGTGTATCTAAAACCCAACTTGTTATATACCATTAATTAGGTAAAGGTACATAGAATTGAACCATGAATTCATAAATTTTCTAGAATCATATATTTTAAAGTCAAGTAATATAGAATGAGAAAAATTATCTTTATGCCACTAAATTTGAACTATAAAATCAACAACAAACTTCTATAAAATAGCAGAAAATTTTTTAATTACACTAGATGTAGTATAATATTGTGAAGATAAATCTGTATGAACAAAATATAATAAATAAATCACAATAAATTAAAAAATAAACTCACAAAAGTGTAAATAATATACACTAAAATTGGCACAGTGCCAGCATGTAAAATGCCTATCACGGTTATTGACAAAAACAAACTAATTCCATCTGGGAAGCTCGACTTTGAGGGGACAATACTACCAGAATATTTTCCCCACAGAAACGTACAATATTTCCCATGATACCTCCAAAACTTCCCCTTTTCTCAATGATTGTCACAAAAATTGAAATATTACTAATTGATATTTGACATAGAGTGCAGTGGAAATAATTGTTTTAGTCATGATGTTTTAAAAGTCTGTAACTCACAAACTTGTATGAGAGTAATGATAATTTGGAAGGCACCATTCGAAAGAGAAAGAAAAATACTATAATACGATGTTAATGTGGAGTAGTTTGACAAAAAATGGACTTGTGACAAATATGATGTAAATTTTGTCTTCTGCTGCCACAAACTTTATCGGTTTTTCTTATCGACTAAATGTACTAACTTAGTGATTTATTAAATTATTTTCCTTGCGATTTAGGAACTTATTAACTCTACTATGGTATTTAGATTATTGTGATTGGATGATTTTTAGCGAGTGAAATGTTGATTTGTAAAAAATATGATTTTACTTTGTTTACACACTACCGACACACAAAGTTTAGACAATATATTGTTGATTGCCACTTACAGTATTAACCTCTCTGTAAGAAACAAAAGAAATCGGATGTCCCATATTGAGAACTTATCAGAGTTTGTTGTAGAAATATTTATTACTCCTTAAGAACACATTATTTTGTAGGTGGTATATGAATTGTGACTATTTTTAGGTCATACAAATATTAATAAAATCAAATTAATTTGAATAAATTATATTTTTAAAATTTATTCTGTCTAAGTAATTATTTGAAATATGAGTTTAATTTCTAGGTATATGGAACATTTGATTTAAACAAACAAAATTTAATAATGATCAAACTAGAAGTGAAAATAGATAAAAAAATAGTGAATTCTATAGATTCAGTAGTTAAATGTTATTAATTTAAAAAATCAAATGTTAATCAATAATTAAATTTTTGACAAATTTACTCATAAAAATCTCATTCAGTTAAGTTTGTTACCTTTTTTGACGGACAAAACACTGTACTAATGATTAGGAAATTTAAAAAATAAATTTAGGAAATAACATTTCAAATTTAGAAAAAAGGGCATTTTAATCAAACTATATTTATGATAAATCTTGTAATACATTCTTTATTTTAACAAATAAACATTAAAGTTTAAAATAACATAATGAATGAATAGTGAAATAAATCTAACAAAATATTTACAATTTAGGTAGATAACATAAATTAAATCTTACCATCTCTAAGCCAGCCTTATATAATGAATACAGGACTTAATCATGATCGTGACATGTTAATAAAACAATCTCATCTCAGTCACTTACTGAGAAACATTTATTTAAAAAAAACCAATATATATATAATTAGTGGTTTGTCAGGAACTTGGGCATGGTTATTGTAGACATGATTAAATAATATCCTCTCTAATTCCCAACTTAACATTTATGTAAAACTGTAATACATTCATATCATTTATATATAAAAAAAATAAAAGTTACATTTATTTATGAAATATGGTCCTGTGGTACATTACCAGATTGTACCAAATTTGGTAAAAATCAGATATAAATTTTAACCATAGAGTGTCTGACTAAACAGGAATTATACACAGTGTTATACCATGTGTCCCAAAAGTTTCAACCCCCCCCCCTATTATTTTTTATTAATGGAAATAGACAGATTTGCTTTGGAGAAAGTTTAGATAGCCAAAGGAGGAGTTTTTTGAAGTATTTTGAATTTTACGTTAATAATTACACCGGAAATGTTACGAAATGTACAACAAGCTTTTGAGTCCAGAATCTATTTCTGTCAAGAAGTAAATGGTAGCCATTTCGAGAACTTAATCTGAGCTAAAAAAAAAACAAGGTAAGGCTCTTACTATCATTTTACCAACATAGAGCAGTTTTTGTAATGTAATAAAAACAACCGGAGTTTGTTGGTTAACATTCACAATTCGAGTGGGTAGGATGAACTTAGAGACCTCTAGTTTGCGCCATTATTCTTATTTTTAAATGATCTTTTTAATGAGGTATCACTCAATAGGGGTTGCTATTTAACATTCATGACTTACCCCAAACTACCCCATTTTGGGGGTTGAAAATTTTGATACTTCAAAAAACTCCTCCTTTGGTTATCTAAACTTTCTCCAAAGCAAATCTGTCTATTTCCATTAATAAAAAAAATAATAGGGGGGGGGGGACTTTTGGGACACATAGAAGAGTTGGACAGGCAACATTACAATAATCATGAAAATAGTTTGTGTATACGAAACATAGTATATAACACATTAGTGTGCTGGCTTTAGGCAAATTTTCAATTAGAACCAAGATTTACCAAGTTAATTTTTATAATAAAATTGGTTAAATTTGTAACAATAACTAAGAAAGTCAATGCAAATCAATTGTCAAACGATATCAAATTAGTAAATTGTTTTCAATTGTTCTGAACCAAAACTAGTAACTAATAAACAAAACATCGGTTAAAAAAAAAACAACTCATTTTTGAATAATCAAATTTTACCAATAAATTAATCTGTTTGGTAAAAAATAGTTTAACTTGTTTCTATCTGAAAAATCACCTTTTTAAATAAATAGTGTCAATAGAGTGTAAAGAACAAAGTAAATCATGTACCAAAAATGGTGACCTGGCTATTTGACCATAAAAAGAGGAAACAAAAATGTAGGGATGCCTAGTGTTCTACACATCAGAATATAGAAAATTATTATGTTAGAAAATGTTCCATTCTGCCTGTTATATCTTATAACTTGTGCCTAAATAATTAATTTAGATATTGTTGTACATTCAATTTAAATAATTTGATACACAATTTTATTTATCATTTGATAGCGTCTACTGTCAGTTGAAACATCTGCACTTCAACTGTTTAAAAATGATAGTCAAACAAAATATTAAGTTGATTATCTTAATAACCTATAATTTAATTATTATTATTTTATTTTTTTGTCTTTTTAATGCTAATTTTAAACAAATGGGCTAAAATTGTGCGTCAAATATTCCTTAGATATTTGTAAAAAAATGATTGTCACACTGAAACAGGCTCCATTTACTGAAGTTTGTTAAACTGATTTCTTTAAGACAGTTTTAACTAAATTAATAAATATTGTCATCATAAAATTGACCTGAATTTTTTTAAATAAGTAAATTTTATTCAACCCAGCTTTTAAGCTAAACTAGAATTAATGTTGGTCAAATCTAATCGACCAGGAATACTCAATATTATTAGGCCCTTAGTCTGCTGTCAATTACATCACTGGATTAATTCAGATAACACGGTCCTTTCTTTTTTCTGCTATAACTGTTTTCCATCATATAATAAAAACAATAATAATATTAGTAAACAAGATGGTAGATCACCAACAACCCGTACAGAAGTTTTAGGAACACAGTTTCTGTCCTCATATGAGAAAAATCGTTGTACAAGTGTTTGATATTTAGCCCATATGTTGAATGTCTCATATAGAAGTCCTCAGACTATTATCAGAAAAGATTTGTTGATGAAACTAGTTGCTTGTCGTCGAGTTCCCTATTTGTTATGGAGTATTGGACTGTAGTCTCCCAAGAATTGCAAAACAGGGTAAGAAAACATCAACAATATTGTCACAGTAGATAAGTCTTGGATGTTTTATTATGACCCAAAAATAAAATGAAGCAGCAAAGCTCAAAATGGAAGACTTTCAATTCACCAACTCTAAAGAAAGCCAAAGTTGTTAAGAATGCTGGAAAGGTAATGATGATTACCTTCTTTGACCATACATATATCAGCATGCTGTTCCCTCTCATATAACAGTAAATGGGGAGTTTGTGTCAATGTTGAGTACAATGCTGAAGCATTACCGGAAGAAACATATAAGCAAGGACCCTAAAACGCTTCCTATGCACCACGACAATACACGGCCGCATGTTACAAATGTTGTGACAGAGTTGTTAGACTTTTATTTCTACTGTTCTCCATCCTCCTTACAGCCCCAACCTTTGCTCCATGACTACTGGTTTTTCCCTACAAGAAAGAGTTGTAAAGTAAAAGGTATGTAACAAATTAAGAGGTCATCAAAACCATGGAGGCGATCTACAAACAACTTTCGATTTAAGGCTTGGATTTTGTATTCGAACGTTGGTTAACCCGTAGAAAAAAGTGCATGTAAAAGCAGGGAAACTATTTTGAAAAGAACATGTAAAACTTGTGGATTAACCAATAATTTCACATTTGTCTCATTAATTTTTAGTCAGACCTTATGTATATAACCTCAATTTCTTTTAAAGTTAGAGTGATGAATCTTCTGTTATACATTTGTAAAATAGGTAACAAATGGAAGGTATTATGCAACAATAGATCAAACACCTTGAACACTGATTTTGATTTGGCTGTTTTCAATGAAACTTTTAATAACTGAATACTTTGAAGAGTTAAATTGACATCATTTCATATTATATACTTGGTCTCTGAATCTCACAAATAATATATAAATAAACTTACAACATTCAATTTGGTTTAATAACCTAACTTTATACTTATGCTAACTTCATACTTATGCTAACTTCAAATTTCAGTCTTATCTTTTATTATTAATTGTAACATTTCGGAGTATGTTCGTTGTCAGAAACTACTTATGTACCGGTACTTCATATATTATGTTTATTAAGAACCTCAATTTTATTTGAAGGAGTAGGTTATGTGATAAATATATCAACTCCAATACTCTCCACAAACTTATTTTCCTACCATAAGACCAAAACACAAAATTTATATATTATAGTGGCGAGGTATTTAGTAAAATTTCTCCTAATACAAAATTTTAAAAATAATTAATGTTAGAGTTTAATAGGGCACATAGCTTATTAGATTAGATTTTGTATGGACCTCCAGGAGACAGGCTTACCTTGGAAAGTATTGGTCCTTGGTATTACCTAATAGTATACAAGTAAGAAAACAGTAAAGTTCTGAAATATTTCGTAAACACTGTAGAGTATACTCTACTGATTGAGAAAGTGAACAGGGTTTACAAAATGTTTCACAATTTTAGTGTTTTTGTGTGTTTTCTTACTTGTATACTATTAGGTAATACCAAGGACTAATACTTTCTAAGGTAACTGTCTAAGGTATCCTATCCAAACATAATCTAATCTAAAAATAATTAATGTTAGACGATGTATAAACTGGATGCTTCAAAAAGATAACAGTTTTGGTGTCATTTGGTAGACTCACTTATAGCACTACCACAAGTTAAAGTGACAGTTGTAACAAATATGGCTGCCATCACTGGTCCTAAGCACGCTCGCTGTGATTTGTGCAATGAAATTTTCGTATCGAGTATGGCCAAGATCCTCTTAATAGGCTTACAATTTATGAGTGGTATAAGTGTTTTGTTGAAACTAGGTGTTCAGTAAGCCATACGAAATCCTCAGGGTGCCCCCATGTCTGACGATATTGTAGAGCTGGACATTCTATGTGTATCTTTTTGGTGTGTGTTGAGAAAACGTTTGCGTCTTAAACTGTACAGATTAACAATGATGTAAGAACTAAAAGACACTGATAGCATTGCTCATAGGGAGTTTTGTGCGGAAATGTTATGTTTATGAAGACTAGGGATTTCATTTCACACATAATCTTCAGTGATGAGTCGACTTTCCATGTAAGTAGTAAAGTGAATACACAAAACTGTCGGATTAGGGTTAATGAAAATCCACGACAATCCTTAGTTCATGATACCCCAAAAGTTAACATTTTTTGTGATTTAAGTAAGATTAAAGTTTACGGTCCTTTCTTCTTTTCAAGAGTAAATCAACGGTACAGTGTACCTAGATATGCTGAAAAACTTTTTAATCCCACAAATTGACGAGGATGACCAAAAATACTTCCGGCAAGATGGTGTACCACCACACCGAGGTCTGGGATTTCATCAATGATCGCTTTCCATGTACATGGATAGATTGAGGTGAGCCGATTGCATGGCCACCTCATTTCTACCGGATCGGACGTCTCGATTTTTACTAATGGGGATTTATCAAGGATAAAGTTTTATAAACCATCCTTACTGGCTTCTCTTGCCGAGTTCAGAGCAAGCATCTAAACCACAATTGAAGAAGTTATGTCTGACATGCTGCTGTGGGTTTAACAGGAAATCAACTTTAGATGGGATGTCTGCAAAATTATCAATGGAAGTCACATTGAACCTAAGTAACTATATGGTAAAAAACTGATGAATTTTGCTACAAAATGACACCAATTTACAAAATTATAAAGTCCTTTTTGAAATACCCTTTATAATACTGTTAGACCTATTTAAAATATTTGCAGTTTGCTTAAACTTATACATTTTATTAATTTTTCATATGTAAACAATTAAATACTGTCATTTTATCTATGTTTAAAAAAGTCCATTAGATTATAAGTGTTAGAGATTATTAAATAAATGACACACAAACGTTCTTATACACAAAATAAAAGCTTAAGAAAACAAAAAGTATTAATTAACTTCATGGATATTGTCAGGAGTAAAAAATGAAAATAAAAATGGGGGTAGTTTAAAGTCAAATACACTAGGCTCGTGACTATCCAGCTTAATATGGTGGCCAGGTGTTAAGCGTAAATCACATCTTTTGCAATCAACATCCAAATTTGTGACAACTAAATATCAGTAGCATTTCATAGTGTTTTTATAGAACTTGGTAAAAGAATTCATGTTAATTTGCCCTAATTATGAAAGGAAAGTTAAATAAAATGCCAAAAATTATTATGCTATTATAACATTTATTTAAAGAAAGTAACAAAGATTACATATATCGGACAATATATTTCTCACATTTGTCACTCATATTTAACCCTTTGAATCCCAGGATGATCTATCGTCGATTGTAAAATAAGCGAAAAATCCCAGCAGACGATCTAGCGTCGATGGAATTGTTTCACATTTTCTATGTATATAAAACACTTATCGTATATAAACTGGGTATTTTTCTGTAATTAATCAATGTATAGCTTAATTCAACTTTTAGTAATAGTTAATAATTATTAATTGAACTTTTAATAAATGTCAGATGATCTGTACTACACAGTTTACAAGTTTAGTCGGTAGTTGTTGTTTTTGTTGGTGACTGCTTGTGTTTGTAAGTGTTAATTTTTTTATATTTAAATTGTTTAGTGATTTTTATATTATTATTTCTAATTTGTGGTAATATTTCATAATGTAAAATGTATGATAATTTTAGTATGATTAAGACTCGAGTTTCCACAACACTTTCAGAAATTAAAGCACATTTAACAACTCACAGAGTACTTTTTTGGTTTTCAAAAATGTTTACAAGAAATAGATTCCAATCATTACTCAGTTTTTTCTATATTATCAACAATTCTAAACTTCCACAAACAAATCAAACCGGTTATGATCCTTAGAAATTTCAACCATTAGTGGAACATTGTAATACACTATTTCAGTTCCATTATTCCCACACCAACATCTATCAGTTGATGAATCCCTAATAGTTGTTTTCAACTTGTTTGTGAGGATGTTTCTTAACCCAAATGTTTTGTACAAAGAAAATAATTTATTTTAAATACGAAATCCATGGCAATATATCAGTATGTTGTAAGCATAATAGGCAGGATAATTAAATAGTGGCCTCAACAACGGGAAATGAGGCTAGGTGGTGGTGATGGCGAAAATCGAAGGGTATAAAAAATATCCTGGGAAACAAGAAAAGCCTTCTTGGATGTGCACTGATACAAAGTTAATTACAATAAAAGTAGAACTGTGTGTACACAATGTAAAGAGGGGCGTCATGGTCCTTGTTTGCAAGTAACGGCCATTATTAGTAAGGCAAAGACATTTTATGTATATAGTGTAAATATTATCTTTTTTCAAAATAAAAACCGAGACAATGATTTCACATCCTGCATTCTATTGTTGTTTTAGTTTTTCTTTTGTAAGTATAATTTTGTGAATTTATTTAGTGATACGTCAGTACATATATTTGTGAAAATATACAATAAAATTTATATGTTTTGTATACTGTATACATGTTCAATACCGTGATATATAATTAATTTTTTGGAACAATAAAAAAATTACCAATTTAATACATATTATTATTTGTTGTTTTCCGTATTATTTATCAACACAGTAAAAATTATACAAATCAAACTAATTATAGTTATTTTTAACTTGAAAATTGATTATAAACAGTATTCAATTTTATTTGTTTTTTAAGGATGGGCAAGAAAAAAAAAATTCTACCCCAGAAGAAATTTTGAGAGCAATGCGAGAAATGGAAGATGAAATATTGTCAGAAGAATCTGATTTTAAAGAGATTTTGAAATGACCAATTATCTTCAGATTCCGAGGAAGTTGACTCTAAAGATTCTGATACTAAATTACCTCAACACCAGGATGTAGCTGAGGTGATAGAGGAGCTTGAAACTGAAGACAAACCTCAAGAAACTAGCAAGAGGAGAAAGAAGAGATCTGAACGAATATATTCTCCAACCAGGTCTTAAGGAACTAGAAGGGAAAACGGGAAAAAATGGAATACATCAAAATCAGTGAGACCTGGGAAAAAAACGGAGTATTGTTGTCCACATAAGAAAAAGTCTGAACCCTTAAACCCATTACAGTAACGACATCCTGGAATGCCTAAAACTGTTGTTTTCCGAATCGTTTATGGAAATAGTTTTCCATTTCACGAACATAGAAACATTAAATCAGTAAAAAAGCTACAAGAAAGTAACTTCAACAATAAAGGAACCGTCTATTGAAGAATTGAACACACTTTTTGGCCTACTTATGCTCAGTGGTGCTCTGAAACAGCCTTACTACTGAAAAACTGTTTGATGAGAGACAGTGTGGAAATAAATACATCACAATCCCAAGTAAGTGTAGGTTTGAGTTTTTGTTGAATTGTCTAAAAGCTGCCGCAAATATTACAAATCAGAATCATATGTCACCTTTGATGAGAAGCTCATGGGTATTCGAGGATGTTGGCCTTTAAGCGCTGAATGGCCTGCCCCCCCCCTTTAAAGAATATATTCCTAGCAAGCCGGATAAGTATGGGCATGAAAATAATTATGGTGTGTGACAGTGGTAAAAAGTATATAGTTGATGCCATACCATATCTAGGTAAGGGTACAAAGACAGGAAAAAAACCTGCTGGGGTTTTTTGTGGAAAAATTCTCTGAATCTATAAAATGGACCTACAGGAATATCACCGTAAATAACTGATTCACAAGTGTTGCATTGTTCATAAAATTAGTTAAAGAATACGGGCTTAAGGTGCTCGGATATATAAGGAAAAACAAGAAAGAACTGCTTAGAGAATTTGTGGTCCTAAAAATTTAAAATCATGGAGTGAATTTTTATTTTTGATAAAGATTTTTCTGCCGTTTGTGATAAATCTGTTGAATAATAAACATGGAACACATTTTAAATTACAACTCAACAAAAGGGGGAGTTGTTTCGTTTGATGAGTTATGTTATAGGAGAAATATGATAAGAAAACCAAAAAGATGGTCCTTCGTTATTTTTACAATATGATGAATATTACCAGCATCAATTTTTACATAATTTTTATAAGAACAAGCGAAAAGAAAGGCCTTCGACGAGGATCGATTATATGTGTGAATTATTAAATAAACTTACTGAAGGTTTGCTGCAAAAGCTAAGAGGTTTACTGGGACAACACCAAAGTGTCAAAGAATGGATGGACACACTCTTAGGTCCTACAGCTGTGCCTTCTGTTTCAGGGGTAGATGTAAATTTAAATGCGATTATAAATTTTGGAGAATGACAAAGACATCATGCAGGAGGTGTTCCAAGAAGTGAAATACAATTTTTTTAACACTATTAACATTATTATACAATCGTTCTTCATTTTTAGGTTTTGTAGATTTAATTTTCATAATGTTGTATACGTATATTTTTTAATATTCAAACAATCAAAATATTAAGTTGATTAGTACTTGTTTCCATTAAATACTCCATAAATTGATATTCTGGTAGTCGAAATAACGAAGGTTTAGTAATAAGGTACCTACATTGCGATTTAGCATTCTAGGATTAATAACTCATGCTAGTGTTCTTTTTATTAATAAAGCAATTATAACAAGCAAACACTTGTAATTACTTAGGATATAAAAACTATGCAGACAACGTATAATGTGTATTAGCTGTATTTCATAAATGTATTGTAATTATAAGCTAAAATTGTGATCAAAATTATTTATACACAATAGCTCAGGCCGGATAAGATGGAGAGCTAGTCGCTAGTCTACTGTATTTCAAAATTGGCCCGGACAATTTGAATTAAAGTTTGTGAAACTCCTAAGTTTTTACCAAAACTAATGCACTGCTATTAAACTAAAATTATGGTGTGACATTATTTTAAAGACTACTGACATATAAAAAAAACACTTTTTTTTACTCTCTGATGAAAAATGGATATTTTTGTTAAAAATTTTTAGTCAATTTTGTTCACAAAAAATTTCTTCCCTCGTATTAAGTTTATTTGAGAAAATAAAAATAACAATTTTTTTTTTTAATGATGATAGAAATTTATTTAATGTGCTGAATGAGCATGGACTAATATTTTAACTCTAAGCCTTTTGTTTAAATGATTAGTGAGTTATATTATGTTCAGTATAATAAATATAAAATATTCCTTTAACTATTTCCAAAATATAGTAAAAAATAAAATTATGTAAACATAAAACCGTAGTAAAATACACATTTTTAATTATTATAACATTAATATTATGCACAACAAGTAAAGTACAAATAGGCAATAAAAATAAAATGTCCTTTATCTCTGTCGAAATATATTTTGTAATGAAAAATATGTTTAATTTTATAAAATGTTATGTATACTTTTTTTAATACATGTGTCATTTGATGGAGTGTTTGTAATTAATTATATTATTCAATAATTCTATCCACCACTTTCAATCACTTGATTGAAGCTGAAAGTGTTATAAAACATAATAATGGTGTTATAAAACTGTGCGTGACATTATTTATTACAAATTATATATACTGATAAATTATATTCATGAATGATTCAACTCCATCTGGAATAAAACATGCCATTTACTATCGTTTCATTATATCTTTCTTCCCCTATATTAAAACATGATTTCTTTCTGTTCATCATCAAGAAATACCAAAAATAAGCCTTTCAGAAAGAAAATAATACAACTCTAAAATGAACTTCATAGAGTACGCTAAATGTAATATTTACATTATATATATTTATGTAAATTTATTTGTATATAAAGTCTTGTTTTGGTCAAGGATTTCACGGTAACCTAAAGAGATCCCCTGCAGAAGGCAATGGTGCTAAACCTCCAGTCACATCTGGCAGTTGTGTAAGATCAGGTAGATTACGTATATGAGACTTCATTTCTCTCCGAACTTGTTTAACAGAGATGAGTTTCTTTTCATATTCCTGAAAAAATTTAAATAATGAGACACAATTAAATGTGAGATATAATTAAATAAATGGTGTAAAAGTATTGCACACAATTTTCCATTCACCCATCCAACAAATTAAATCAAAAATATCTAAAATTAATCATCACTAATAATATCAGTTCAGTAAGTACAGTTCGTGAGGCGAGTTATGAAACTGTCTTGGTGATGCGCAATGGCAAAGAGAAAGTTTGCGCATGCGTGGCCACAACCCCTCAGTTGGTTTATGTCTCCGTGCGTGGTGTTTGTCTTTCTCCCCACCTCCCAATTCCCCTCCTACGCGAATCGAGAGTTTCATCACTCGTCTCACGGCCTATAGTTGTCAATAAAAAATAAAAATAAACCATGAATCCTGTCTTTGTAAAAATATTTATATATATTTTTTGAAAGCCTAAACTTGTTCCAAATCATGTCTTCAGAGTAAATGTATGTCACTAAAATTGAGCTTTTAATGATGGTAATCAAAGTTCATTTTTGTTTTTTCCCCTAAACCCTAATATTTTTTTTACTTTTGATTTTGCACACTGGTTTGGGTCATTAATCTACATTTTTATTAATATTTGTATGAAAATGGTAGAACCGATATAAAATCATGTTTTATGATTTCATAACAAACAGCACCATTTGTGATTTTTTGGTTTATACTGATAACCCATGAACCGAAATTTTTTTTATAGTAACCAATATTTTCATTTGGGCCTTATGAAAAATATACAAGCAAAAATTGATCAAAATTATTGAGCCATAATTTTGTCTTTCCTTATGGCAGGTATCTCCAAATTTTTAAATTATCAAAAAAGAACAAAAATGTCCCAAAACCACATACCAAATTTGATTAAAGTTGGGTCCGTCATTTAGGCTGTAGACCACTGCTCATATGCCAACATTTTACTCATTCCATAATTTTCTCTATACTACATATATGAAAGTATAAATTGTACACACTTAATATACAAACTATTGTTACAATCCAATTTCGATAGTTGTGAATAGTTTAAAAAGGTTAGGTTAGGAAAATTTCACATATCATGAATATATAGAAAAGATATTTAGAAATAACTTTATTAACAAAACAAAGAGCAAGAAAAGTTTAGCCTAGAAATGTAGTTAGGCCTAGGATTGTTATATAGGTTAAGGATTATAAACAAACAAACTAAAGGAAAACAACAACAATAATAAATAAGAACTATAGTAAATTCGATATGAAATCATAATAAAAACATTGTACTTACTTAAAGGAGTTCAACTCATTAGCATAGGTTAAGTTTGTTTCCAATTTATTGCAAATAAGTTCAGAGAAGTTGTGAAACAACTCAAAATGCATTCAAATAAAAGATTAAAGCAGAGCAACTAATCAAGTAATAGCTTTCAAATAAAGAACGACATGAAATTTCCACGAGTTCCAGCGGAACTATGACCAATTCTAATTATACATATACAACTTTTACCTAAGCAGGCAGCTTAGGAAATCTGATTGGAATATTAGAAACTAAAATTACTTCCCGACATTTAAAGACCAGGATACAAAATTCAAAATTACTCTAAATTAAACAGCTAATTCAGGAAAATTATTAAATAAACACGACACATCCTCTAAAAGGAAATATTGAAATTTTAGAACATAACTTGGAAAGCCCTAACGAGACAATCACAGGCGGATGCCACAGAATCGTGACGATTATAACAAAACAGGAATTTATTAAAATAAACTAATATCACCAATAAATGAAATGGAATCTGATACATAAAAAAAGTTGTTTAGAAAAACATGTACGAATTACGACTAATTCAGTATAAATAAAAAATCAAATCCAGTCCCAGATAAAAAATGGACATCATATTTTTGTTTTCTAAAGACACGGCCCACTTGAAAACTCGCGCTCGAATTGGAGGACGAAATTCGAATAAGTGTGACATAGGATTTAGTGTGTATAGTTGAGAAAGGCGATTACAAAGTCTGAATCAGGAAGACTTTCTATATCATAAGAGGAGTTAGTCTTGATAAATAGAACATTCAAATCCGATATAGACAATTCAATTTCAATTTCATTTTCACTTATACACTACTATACTTGTTACTTTTCATATTATAATTTCATTTACCTATGACATTTGGGACTTAGTCCAGTTTGTTAATTTATGATTAATTTTGCAGGTGTTTCCATAAAAAATTGGAAAAAGCCCGAAACCCTGAGATAGGAGTAGTGCAATTATAAAACAAGTGTAAAGTTTCTTATGTATATAGTAATGAACTTCAATAATGATCGTAATATACATAGACTGAATTATTATTTTTACGAAATATAAACACATAATGTGCATAATTGAACTCAATTAATAATAAACTATTGATTAAAATATCTTGTAAACAATTTTCTAAGTTAATTTTGTTACAGTAGAACCTCTGTTAACCGGCCTCGGATTAATCGGCCTATATCGTAGTGTACTGGTTGGATGAGAGTTTCCGAAAATAAATTGTAATTGAAACACCAAAGCGGCGTAGAATCAAACGACTTTGTCGATAGCGGTATCCCATTGTCGGCAGCGTAAAAAACACCGCGGCACCAAAGCAGTGGCGAGTCAAACGACTTTGTCGATAGCGGTATACCATTGTCGGCGACATAAAAACACCGCAACATTGGCACCCGTCGGTATAGCAGACATACACTGACAAAAACGTTTGATGGGCCGCTTTTTTTCTACGAATCAATTTAGTATACATTATGGAAAATAAAACATTTCTTTTCAGTTTTCTTCTTGTCTTTGACTGGTTATGATCTACGTACAGTATATACAGTAAATAAAAATGAGCGAGTTACAAAAACGGAAGCGTGTGTTGGTTTCGTTTGAGACTTAAAGAGGGGAATCTGTAAAAAACCTTTGTAGTGTTTAATTTTTTCATGTTTGATGTATAATATATATAACATAATATATACGATACATTTATGTACAATAAAATAAGTTTCAATAACATCTTAATTGCATAATTCTTAGCGCTACCTGATTAAATAAGCTTTCTTTGAACGAAAACCAATTTTTCACGGGAACCTCGGATTAACCAGCCAAACGGGCAACCGGCCCGGGTGTCAGTTCCGACTAGACCGGTTAAGAGGGGGTTCTACTGTATTTAAATTTTGAAAGTTATATATATATATATATATATTACAATAATTGTTAATATTGAAAATAAACCGCCCGACTGTTGGAGCAAATAATTAACCTGTAGTTATATTTCAAAATAGCGCTTCGACATGGGACTAATCACTAACTCTAATAATTCACTTTATTAAGTTGTTCTTTAAAATTAAGTAAATATAAATGAAATTGATGTTAAAAAAAGAGAGAATAAATAAATTGTAAAATGTACGATTAAAGTATAAATACAATTGTATAGAAATTTTAATAAGTGAAAGTTGTGTTGTACAGGAGATTATGCAAAGCTATAATGTACAACAAATGGCACCTTAATTAATACACTATCACCTCAGGGTAACGTATTATCATTAACCACAAGACCCTGACCACCACCCAAAAGTCACTCAGCTCAAACTGCCCATCACATAACCCATTTCAATTCATGTCCCATTTCATCCATCAAACCTAAGTATATATATCCAAATAAAATTGTAACGCATATAATTTATAAAAAAAAATTCAGTCCAAATATGTTTTAAAGTGTAGTGCTAAATATACAACAAGTGAAGAAGAAGAAGAAGAAATAAGAAAAGAGGTTGTTACAAAAAGGGAAGAAAAAGAAGGTGAGAGGATTAAGAGATCATTGTTGGTGAGGGCACAAAAAAGGCCAGACATCTTTAACAAGGGCTATATAAATATATTAATACTATCTCAAGAGAGACATAAACAGGTTATACCAAACCAAAACACTTAAGAGCAGTAACCAGTATCAAGATTAAATTGTTAAGAGAAGAGTGGCCAACTTCAATTAAACCTCCATCAAATAGCTACTTCAAAAAAACATCTTGTGCACATAAAAAATATAAGAATAAAGGACTATAAACTGACATCTAAATTAAACATTTAACTTTTAAAATTAATTCCTACTAATATTCATAAATTATAAAATCACCCTTCAACATTACATATTTTCACCCATATAGATATAAGTATCACCCAAATAATTTATTAGTATTAAGTTATCCTTTAAGTGTTACCTAAAACAAGTGATTATCTAGTTTTTGTTATTAAATTGAACATATTAGCTTTATAAGCAAAAGGGCTAGCCGAGGCATTTCAAAGACAATACCCGAGAAGATCATATAAATGTTTTAAACTTAAGATAATTGCATTGTGCTATATTTATATTTCAACCATTTTGTTGATTTATAAAGCCCAAATTAGATGTACTATAATGAACAGTTGACTATAGAGCTGCCATGTTTGAAACTAGATAAATCTTATAGCGGTAAAGACGAACTCTCTTTAAATGCTAAGAATTTGATTAAACAAATATTTGGATTTAGGTAAATTTATATAGAATAAAACAAAAATTATAATAAAATGAATTAGGAAATAAGTATAAATAAGGTAAAGTGAAGGTATTTAAAAGTGTTGCATTTAATTAATACAAGAAAAGTTCGAAGTGCTAAAATTAAAAAAATAATGGCGGATAAGAAGAAATAAACTATAAATTTAGGTATGGAAGACAAATAGTGCAGAATTCCAGAAAAAAGTAGTTCTTAGAATTAATTGTTGGTTATAGTTGTTCACCAGATCTTTACATGGGAAAGATGTACAAAACTGTAGCTTAACAGTTAAACCAATTTAAAATACATTTACAGATAGAAGAAAAAGTAAATATTATAATCTCAAGTGATAAAGGACCTTTAAGAAGAATTGGATTTAAATATTAAACTGTCAAATTTAAACATTAAACTGAACAAGATTCATGTACCAATTTATGTAAGAGCGAGACAGAGACATTAAGGTAGTATTAAATGAACTTTACTAAATCCTTGGACATATCATATCTAAAAGAAAGTAGTATTTGCTATTTATATATTTAAATATAAATTCGTGAATATCTATGTATTTACTAAAGCCTAACAGAATCCTGAGAGAGAGAGAACAATATACACAAATGTGAAATGATACAATTCATATACAGTGTACTCCCGATTTTCTGCGAAATTGGGTGGCACAGACATCGCGGATAACTAAAATTACGGATAATATGCAAGAATGCTATAAATAAAGGAAAAATGTGTTATATATAAAAAAAAAAGTTTTGATTAAAAAAGACTTTATACTGTACATAAAACATATATCACCTTATAAAAAAACATAAACCCCTAGCCCTCTACTCTAATACCATCGAAGTCGGAAGAAAACAAGAGTTGGTAAAGAGAGTTCTGATAGGAAAGATAAAAGAGAGCGATATAAACAAAGATTATATGAAAAATCAAGTATATCTAACTAGAGTCCCTCAAGATTTCCAAGCTCGTATTCATTATAATGAGCCCTTGAGGGGACAATTGCTTGAATATCGAACAAAATTATTTAATTTTGTTGAACTTGGATATTTGTGCTTTCTTTTTTCGAAAAATTTCACACACTTTTTTAACGATAGTGTCTATTTTTGATGTGAAAAGATGACTAGGTTTGTATTCAACTACTTATCCCCCTTAACAGTAGTTTGTTGCATAAATAAGTTTAATTCATATTATCACTGTCTTTTAAACGAATTTCCTTATATGTGACATATATATTAGAATACACAAAGCAAAAAAACAAAAAAAAAATTTAATTTACATTTGTGTCATACCAGTCACTAAGTTCTGATTTTGATATATTAGGTAGCTTTGATATAACTTCAACAATGTATAAATTTATCTGTTCAACAATATGAGATATAAATCCATAGGAAACACTTTTTAGAAAAAAATCTAAACAAGTAGAATCTTTCATTAATTCATTCCACAATTTATATTTATTCCAGAATTTGACCCATCTAATGTAAATAAAGTCAGAGTAAAATTGATCTCATTCATCCATAGGAATGTAATAGCAAATGCTTAGGGCCTAGTATCTTTTCTGGGACATTTTCTTTACCTAGAATCTGTATTATATACAAAGACATCTTCTTCCCCTTCATCATCATTAATATTTATATGAACCCGAATACAAGCAGGCCTACTTACAATAGGGAAATCGTCAGAAGGTCAGGAAGGAGGGTTATTGTAATCAACATAACCAATGTCTGCCCACCTAAATCAGTTTTACGCACATCACTAAAATCAAAAATCACTGAACTAACACCAATATTGCTACAATTTAGAGACTACTTGTCATCTTCACTCTCACTGCTACAGACAGATATCACTCTCTACAATAAGAAGTTAATTTATTTCACAATCACTGAATGAGACGCCACTACATGTTTACTAACAAACAACAGAACAAATAGCCAGTAAAGTTGACTTTAGAATAACTATCATTGCAAGGCTACCATTAAGAATAACAGAATCAAAATTACCGCTAAAAAGCCCAAACAATCCTGAATAAATAAACACCTATATAATATGCAAACTATAAACATCTCAATATTGAGTTATCATGAGATATTAGCATCAAATTCAAACACTGTAATCCAATGCAAATGCCTATACAAGGTAACAGGCCACCGGCAGACAGCAATATTAGTAGCGTATATGTGTTGGAAGGACTCAACACTTCTCACACCGACATGTTGAAAGACATTAATATTAACATTTCTGAATGAAATCAATAATCATCAAGTGGTGCAACAAATAGCTGTTTAAAATATCTGTAATGAAGATGGAGAGTTCTTTCTTCACTAGACGTAATATCAACACCAAATTTTCCCTGCAATAATCAACGATGCCGGACTATGTCACAATCTGTGCCCTAAACTACTAGATGTGTATCTGGATAAAAAATTGTGCTGGAAATCTCATATTGAGTGGCTGACAGAACAATGTGGAGAAAGGATCAATTGCATGAATAGCGTTGTAAGCAGAGATTGAGGACTCATATACTGTAATATCGAAGAACGTTATACCTCACCTTTGTCGATTGAAGATGATATACTTTAGTGAGGTATGGAGCCCCACATTTCAGCAAGTTACAAATGATACAATCAGGGGATTTATTAAGATTAGTACTGGGCTGCCTTAGAACCTTGCGGATTACAGCAATGGAGATAGAGCTTTTTTCATACAAAAACGACCAGTTGACTTTCTCATAAAAAAACAAATATGGAACAAATACATAAACACCTCAGCACTCCCTGATTTTCATCCTCTGTCATAAATGGCTAATTCGGATATAGCACAATTTTTTTCCAAGAGAGTCCTAATGCTAGCAGAAACTCTACCTAAGGACTGCTCAGAAAAAGTACAGAGTGTTGCAAGGACCCACCCTCGGAAGTATATGAATTGGCATGTCATCTTAACCTCTCTTTAAAATCAACAAAAGCTGATGCTCCGGAGGCTCTTCATAATGAATCTCTTGACATGTTGAACATTCAATATCTCGACTTTGTCAAGATATATAATACAGTTGGATATGAAGATAGATATGGTCAGCAAGAAATCATGAGCAGGCTTTTTCAATGAAAAGACAAATGAGAGCTGCTATGTGCCTGCAAATTCAAAATTGAGCATGGATGCAGAGGTATTAGTCATTAATGCTGTTCTTACTAAATGCTGAGAGTTGGAGGATCTGAGAATTTGCATTCTTATGGACTCCACATCAGCCATCAAGACACTATTGAAACCAAATCCAACTGATTATTATTTCCAGACGAATGATAAAAACCGAAAGAAAGCATAGTTCAATGGATCCCAGCGCATTGTGGCATTAATCTTAATATGACGGCAGATAAAATTGCAAATGAGGCTGCAGGAATAGCTCCTGTTACAACATCACCAATCTCCATAACCAACTGCAATCAGCTAACCACATACTGCTGTCAAAATGGAAGGAGGAGCACTGGAGAATTGGAGAAACAGGTTGTAATCCTTTTCAACTTCAATAAGAACCAGCAATACCACATAAATATCGTTAGCCACATGAACATTTGGAGTTAGGACAAGAATCGTCCATATTGTTACCAGCGGCTACCTTTACTGCTTACATCTGAGTGATTTTTTTATATGTGAGAGATGTAGGATCCATGACAAAAAACACTAGAGCATATTATACTCCACTGCACCTCCACCAATCGCGATGTTCATCAATTGGGCAGGATGATAGTCAGGTGATCTAAGTTACTTGAAAATGGAAACCTGCTCCAAAAAGAAATAATTAAGTAAGTTACACAACATTAATCCATAGGAGATCAGTTCATACGGTTAAGTCAAACAAAAGCTACTGTTGATATGTTGTGCACATATGGTTGCAAATTTACAGTAAACAAATGAAAAATGCCCAAAAATCAGTGTAGTTATTTAATAGTTGCACGTCATATACAAATTTAATTTATACATCCCTTTCCAAATGTTCAAGCGATTTATGATAGACCTATCTGCGACACTTAAAAAAGTTTTTCTTTTAATTCTAAATATTTTTCACTCACTTTGATCGTAAAATTATGCCATCCTTCTTTAAATACTAAGTTAAAAAGTGGCCACATTTTCAAATATACAAAAGCAATGAAATAAAACATGTTCCAAGAGATGTATGAAATCCGCCAAGGTTTAGTACATAATGTTATTGAAATAACAATTTTAAAGCAGATTTACATACTTCCAATCTAGACTGAGCTTGAAGGAGCAAATCTCTCTGTGATTGAATAAAGTCATGCAACATTTGTGTAACTTTTCTTCTATCCTCCATCTCATTGACTAGCCTTGTATTGTACTCTGTCAATAATTCCACAGCATCATTCACCTGCACTGACAATCTTTCTGCTGCAGTTTTATCTGTAACATTATGATAAAAAGACAAATTATAGTGTATGATGTTAATAATAAAATGATATAGTTGTAAAGTGTATAAATAACAATATAATGGTTGAAATCATTATCCCTCAATACTTTTTGATGTCTTTTTATATATCCTAATAGTTAATTCACGCCAACATAGTGTGCGTAACATTATGTATGATGTACATTGGATGTCATTGCTGTGGTAATCTGTACCGGGTTTGTAATGTTACAATTTCTTTTCCATCTTAATTTCTAATTGCATTCTACAACATATAAATTGTTATTATACATTTTGAATTATAAATTGAGAAAGCTATTTTGTACATGATTTTTTAATAAGTTAAAAAGATAATGTTAAGAAAAATCATAAGCTCAAGGCCAAAAAATAAAAGTATGGAAACTCGAACTGCAAATGCATTGTAAACATTGTTTTAAAAAACTGCTGACTTTTGGGATCA
The DNA here is from genome assembly GCA_963513935.1 of Aphrophora alni. Taxonomy (NCBI): domain Eukaryota; kingdom Metazoa; phylum Arthropoda; class Insecta; order Hemiptera; family Aphrophoridae; genus Aphrophora; species Aphrophora alni. The sequence continues at coordinate 84,621,300 of OY740773.1, forward strand.
CTGTAAACATCATGTACCTTTATGTATGAATTGTTCATTTAACCTTTTGATGCCCGACTTATGATCAGTATAATACAAGCTCCAGCCCGGGTATTTTTCGCAAATTTGCAGACATTATTATGAAAATTCATATAAAATCTAAATATGAAGCAAACCTATGAATGTAATATTTTTTTTGTTCAGAAAGAACAGGGGAATATGAAAATGGTATAAAAAGTTACATTATCTAGGCCAAATTATTATTATTTACTTTATTTTTATTTTTTTAAATTTTATAATGAAATTTCAAAAGTAAAGTTATAGTAAAACTATAATTTTTTTTTATTGTAAAATCGTTACATACATTTTGTAGGAAATTTAATTCCCTACACAAAAATGTATATATAGACATATATCATAAAAAATATTATAACTTTTATGCAAAAATGTAAACAAACGTAAAAGTAAAAAAATGCAGATTTTCACACTGTTTATTGTAGCTTTTACATTAAATTAAAAAAGAACAAATATACAAGCTATATATGTTTTTGGTACATGATTTTCAGTACTCTTATATTTATTACAATTATATATTTCACTAATTACAACACTTGGGCCGGGAATTGGATTGTCATATAGGTTAGAATGCGTCGGTGCATCGCCTGAAGGTCCAGGAACATTTTCAACTATACGATTTGAACACGTCACTACACTACGTATTATCTCGTCATTATCAATATCACTGTCTAAAAAATCATGAGATAAATACTCCGATATTTCACATTCACGCAAATTAGACATTTTGTTTGTTTATCAAGACACAACAACAACAAAAGAAGCTACCACAGCTATACAGTGACAGCTGGCGAAATAACGAAAGTGAACCGGATATTGCAGTGATGCAGACTAAGACGCACTAAAACAAAAATTACCTCTCATTTCCCTGCATTCTGCTGAACAGTTCAATACCAAATACGTCATAGCAGTATAACCGCTAACACGCAAAAAAAGGAGATATAAAACAGCTGACGCCAACTCGCATATATGCGGGCGTGGGCTGCTGGCAGGGCAGTCGTCTGCTCGCATATATACGGGCGTGGGCATCAAGAGGTTAAAACAATGGTGAACGATAATTTTAAACTTAACATAGGTAATGTTTGCTATGTTGGTGTGAATTCCGCTTCAGACTATTATATAAGAAGGGGAGAACACTGAATTAGAGGTGGATTGTGACCCGACATTTACCAATTACCAATTGTGATTTCTTTACCAATAATTACAATATAATACTGACACTAGCCGCTACCAGATATTATTTAGTACCAGGTATAGTCTCCAAAATACACACAATATAGTCTTGATATACATATATAAATAATAAATTGTTATGTATAATATAATATATAAATCTAAATAAATGTAAATTTATGTATATTTATATAATTAAAAAATACCAATATTGAATTGTGGTCATTCCCATTTAAAAATTTAAAGCATCTAATCCCACAAGCAAAGATTTAAAACAATTTATTCTCTACACTAAGATCTATTACTTTCCAACAAAATTTAGAAACGATTTAATGGGAACTATTGTCAATACTTTTCTTCTGGTGACAGTACTGATATAGGTATAGAAAAACCGTACATATAAGTTATCAAAATAAAGTTAATTTTTATTTTCACAAATTAACACACTATTCTTAGATAGAATTTTATTCAAGGATAAAATAAAGCAAAAGCTTAAAGTTTCAAATATTTAATAGTATAAATGAGTTACAATTGTTTCGCCTTGCGGCATCGTCGGGCAACTGATAATTTACAGGTATAGACAACTATTTAAACATAAGTACAGGAAACTGAAATACAATAGAGAAATCGGGAAAGGTAGGGGGATGACCTATCAGGTAGATAAAGGTTAATGAACTATGTTACGGATGGGTTTTAGAAGAGGTGACGAATTTAATACAATTTGGTCATTTAAGTTGAGAATAGGTCCTAGTAGAATTCCATATAATTAAAAGTACTTGTAATTAAAAAGGCATATTAATTTTAGCAACATGTTTTTATTTATTTGTTACAAAATTGGTCTGGATATAACAACAGGATGTAAAATGATACTCACGCTCAGTTTCTTCCTTTTAACACACCGTCCTGGCCCATTTTTCACATACCCTGTAAATTAGTTTGTCTTCTAACTCGGTTACTTGTCTTCTACAGTAAAGTACAGTTGTTAATTTTGACATGTCTCCAAAATGTCAAAAAGAAAGAGGAAATTGTTTAGTATTGAAGTAAAAGCTTACATAATATGTAGATTGGAAAAAATATAGAAACTAATAGAGATACTGCAAAAGAATACGGCATTTCACACTCAATGATTTCAACAATTTGGAAAAACAAAGACAAAATTAAATCTCATTTTTAAGACAGCTCTTTGGAAATGTAGCGAACTAGATTATACCATCATAAAGTTATAGAGGAGGTTTTATTAAAGTGGTTATAAAATAAAAATACAGATTATACTGTACATTAATTAGTAGAGGACATGCTAAATGTATAGTTTTAGGTAAAAACAACCAGTAACACAAATTACTAGCAGAATTTGTACAGTATTGTGAAAATAATTTTTTTTTTTTTGTTTCCTGTAGTACATTTTAAAATGTATACCTACATATTATGCAGTTTTATTTAAAAATAAGTCTCCTATATGTCCTTATCGTTTAGAACAACTATCGATTATAATGACTGAAACTATACGGTTCCTTGACATTATTAGAAATGACATATACTGTATATTAAATGCATATGTCCATTTTTCAGGTAAAAGTGTACAAATATTTATATAACGAATTATGAAGCTTATTCAGTATAGTATTATCAAATATTATGTAATAATGAAAATTAAACTTCTAGTTTTAAATTTAAAAGTTTAAAGGATCTTTAATAATTATTGGATTTGTTTGACAATGTGAGTAGAGGAGAAAAGAAACCTACAGTGATACAGAGTTAGGGACAAATGTAAAGTCATTATTAAGTGTAAAACTAGAACATAAAAGAAAAAACGCCAACATAGCCTAGTAGCCATGTTGGAAATTAAATCTAAATCAAAATTTAACAAAAGAACTTAAGCATAAAACTAGGAACTCTTTGATTTATATTCTCGAAACATCGTCTATTAATTTTCATACACACAAATGATGGCAAATGTTCGATTAAACCATATTAATAATGTGAACAATCCATCCCTATCAAATAACTTTAAAACCAGAATAATAATATTTACGACAAGCTTTGCACATTATCCGTTTATCTTTTTTTTTATATAATGGGACAAATTGAGAGTAACAACTTCAATAAAAGCCAGTGCTGGGTGGCTGAGTTGGGAGAAGATTTGGAACATGTCCCAAATGTACCTCATACTAATTTAAATGGGTAATATTTTAGATTATCTGTTACAAACACTTACTAGTTACAAAGTATCAGATTGATATTTAACCCTCAAATCGTCTTTAGTTTATGTCTCCACGGGTCGATGAATGACGTGTTTCGTTTATCAACCCAAAACATGTTTTTTTGCAATTCAACATTTCGTCCTACATTTCGTCAACTTGGAATCATTCTACCGCAATAAATACAATACTTATTTATTGTGGTATCCACGCCACAATTTAACGGATTACCAAAGATCCATAAACAAAATATCCCTATCCAACCCTTAATCAATTATATTAACGCACCTAGTTACAGAGTGGCCAAGAAGCTAGAAAATGTTCTTAAAAACAACATCATCATAAAATACAACCATACCATCAGGAATACAATAGACTTTGTAGACAAGACCAGTAACCTAAGAATCTTACAACAATATAAAATAATATCACTGGATATTGTAAACCTTTACACAAATGTTCCAATACCGGAGACATTATCAATTTTAAGTGACAACCTTATTGAATATGGAAAACAAAGTCACCAGGAAATTAATGAATTGATGCAATTAATTGATGTAGTTTTAAGACAAAATTATTTCACTTTTAACAATAAATTCGTTGCACAGAATAAGGACTAGCTATGGGTTCACCTTTATCAGGTCTGTTAGCAGATATCTACATAAACTTCTTTGAAAACAAATTTTTACTCTCAAAAATTAATAAATTCGAAAATAACATAATATTTTACGCCAGATACGTGGATTATACTTTCATCGTATTCAACGGAATGACTAGACAAACCGAAAAACTCAAAGCATATTTGAACTCTATTAACCCCAAATTGCAATTCACTATGGAAACTGAAGTAAACGACAGAATCAATTTTCTTGATGTGACTGTAACTAAAACATCCGATAAATTTCAATACAAAATATTTAGAAAAGTAACCACAACGGACATAACAATACACACTCAGTCATACCATCCATACCAACAAAAAATGGCAGCATACAACAGTTTCGTACATCGACTCTTATCCATACCACTCAACAATAAAGATTTCATAGAAGAACTAAACATTATTAAATATATTGTTCGAACAAATGGATTCAATGGCCAAATAACTGACCAATTAGTAAGGAAACATAAGAAAACAATACTGAATAAGAAACATAACATTATACAGAATGGAACGGACAAAAGGAAATTCGTTGCCACTAACTACACCAATATACTACCTACATTTCTAAAAAATGCATTCTATAAACATAGCATCATCGTTACACACCGCACTAATAACAACATACAAAAGATATTACGTAGAAACACTAACATACCTACAGATAAAAAATCAGGTGTATATAGGCTAGATTGCAATGACTGTGATTGCTTCTACATCGGACAAACAGGCAGAACATTCATGGAGCGCTATAAGGAACATTTACCTAAAAACTATTTGTATGCCTATAGATCAAACTTTGTGCAACATTTAGTCGACAACAATAACTCATACACTGATTTTAAAACAAACATGACACCACTCCACATCCAAAAAAGGGATGAATGATGAATGCAACTGAAGAATTTGAAATATACAAGGCATTTAAACAGTCACCTGACAACATACTAAATGAAAAATTATCTTTCCAGTCAAACTCATTATATGAAACAGCGCTAAGATACAATAGACTGATAAAGCCATCCAAGTATTCTCAACCATTGACCCAAGTTATAAAATGTGTGTTAGTGTTTCTAGAGTATATTTTTTTGAATGAATTTAAATATTTTCAGTGTATTTATTATTACATAACAGGTCTAAGCCTAGCCTAGGGTGCAAAACGTTTTATTGGTTAGTAGAAAGAAACTAATTTATTTACTTATTTATTAATTATTGTTTTTAGCAACTTTTATCCACAACTATATTACAAATCTTTTGTATATTTTGAAAAATATTGTTCTTTAGGAAATTTACACTTTTATGTGGAATTTTGTCAGTTTTTGTAAGAATTTTGATTCCTGACATACTAATTCCAAATTTTTTTACATATAATATTAAATTTGATCACTCTTGGCCACTCTCTTTTTGGCATCTAAAATCCTTCCGTTACGACATTTTTTACATATATAAAGTCTTTAAAATATTTTGAAAACAAAATTCTGTTGTAAATAACATGCAAAATATTCCATACGGTTTAAGAAATTCTGGTATTGTACCTGTACCTAAACCAAATTTAACTCTATACCATCAATTTTTAATTTATAGTGCGGCTTGTTTTTATAACCTTATCATTCCAAAAATTGTGAACTTAAAAAATATCTCAAACAGTGTAATGTTAAGAAATATAAAGTCCTGGTTGGTTTTATTAGATAATATTGAACCTCTTTTCGAAATAATACAATAGTACATATTGTGAAACACTTTGTAGATTGATTTTTCCGTATATTATCTTTATATTTAAATAACAAATTTACTTGTTTCTTGTGGTTAAGTTAGGGTACCTGCCGAGCTCTCCATTAGGAAATTGTTTTTGTTCTGATGTGCGCACTAATACACCACACTGAATCTAATGTTGTAATCTTGTTTGGGAAATTATGATTTCTTAATTTGACTTTAAAACTATTAAAGTTTACAATGTTTACTTATTTAATCTTATTGTATTGTATTAGCAGTAATACAGTATTTAACATTTTCCATTCATACAAATTGTTTACCTGCCAATCTATAACAATTAACCAATTTCGGAACGAGGCTTCAAATATACGATTGGAATACGAGAGATGATGCAAGTTTCCCGACATCATATCTCGTTTACGTCACAACTTAGAGACCCAAAAATGTGAAATTTTACAGTACCAATAACTAGTTAGAAAGCAAAAGCTACGTTGTATGTTATCTTAAACATGGACGATGTTCAGCTGCACCCATCATCAGTCGCCCCTCCCCCAACTACCAACTCGGTCACTGATTGGTTATTAGCTGCTAAGTAATTTGTAAAAACTATATCCTTGAATGTTGCAGTAGAATAATTATGTAAATTTATTTTTAAACTTGTAACTATAAAATAGAAGCTATTTAGTTCCTTTTGTTTGTTTAGTGTAATAAATTTTATTATTTTCATTTAATATGTTCCCAAAATCGATGTTTTCAGACTATTTAAACGGGAAATAGAATCTGTCCAGTGTCCTTACAACTGCCACATATTAACACCGATACCAGTGAAGAAAGTGCGATATAAATGCAGGACTTTCAAACTTCCAAGAAACAGATTTGAGTGCAGGAGTTAAGCAGGATTGTTAGAGGAGGCCACCCAGAGAATAGACGTCCTAGTATTGAAGAAATTTAAATCTAATTTTGGATGGAAAATCCTTCGACATCACATCAGGAAGTATATCCAGAAGAAAATATAAATAGTGCGGGTATAAAAAGTAGTGTTTAAAAGACAATATATAAGAACAAACTATCTTAAATAGAAAAGAGAGGACTAATAAGTAAATACCTTCTTTGTGTAAATGAATCTTATAATTGAATTGAATTGACTGTGAAATTGAATATAATATTTCCATTTTGTGTCTTGTGAATGTGCATTGTCTTCCAGATAGCCAATTCGACTGACTATGTTTCTTGCCCCCCCCCTCCCATATTTGGGAAAAGTTGGCACCACCCCCTCCCCAATTTTAAATTTGTGTGTGCTTACACAGTTATCTATTTAAGTGAGAATAACTGATAGAGACAGTCCGTTCAGGATCTTTGAGCAGCCGTGAGTTAAATAATCTAGAATTTATATGTACTTATGAAATAATAACTGATATAAGGAATAGTAAGATAATTGAATAACAATTTAGTAACAGGATGATGATTTTAATAATTTAATGAATTTTAATTATCTTAATAGAGACATTATATTGATTTACATTTATTAATAAACTTTCTTCAATGACTGACAAAAAAAAAAAAAAATCCTTGAAGATGTATTCTGAAGTATTTTAAATATTAGAAGAATAATAAATAGGTTATATCTGATACCAATAATACCAACCTTCTAATTTTAATAGTAGACTGACTTCTGATACTTCAGGGGGTAAGCTCGCTATTTTTTCACGTATTGCTGCATCGCTAGATGCAGAGTTTTCTAATTCCTATAAAAATTAAGATTAACAATCTGAGAAATATCCCTTGCACACATCATCACATCAATGGCACACAACAAAATTGTTAAAAATACATCTATTAAATATAAAAATAAGTTCTTTTCAATGAAATAAAAAGGTTAATTACAGTAATTAAAATATGTTTATAAAATTGTTCCTATTATTCCTAAATTATAACTTTCTTCTAAATGTGAGTTGTAAATCCGAAGAAACTTCACATTATCAACATTTTATAAAAAATAAGTACAGCTGATTTTGAATGATACCAAACAATAATTTCAATTCACATTAATTATTTTATTTTCTGTTACATTTGGAGCACATAGAAAGTTATAATGGATCAAAAACTCAAAATGAAAAATTTTTGTGTACATCTTTTTTGAGGATTTCAGATTTTTAAAAAAAGTTTTATATTTTGATAAAATTTAATATATGTGCATATTTTGAAAATATTCTAAGCATTTGGATAACTCAAAATTTGAGATTAATTGGTAATAAAAAACCCAAAATTTTGATTTTGCCAAAATTAGCTGTAATAATTTGTTTAAAGTTTGCTCAAAAACTTTCAAAATAATGACCCTATTTTGGCTTTTTGAACATATACTTTAACGAATTTATAAAACTAAAAAAGATGTAACAAAATTCCATATAAATATTTTGATATTTCAAAATACAAATAAAACTCTATGAAAAATGTTTTTTTCTCTTTTATTTGTTCTTTTTGTACTTTTTTTTTTTTGCAAAAAACAACTAACCTAATGAACATTTCCAATATCCGACATAAGGCCAAAGTTATAAGAAATCAGATATAATAAAATATACTAAAGGTGCAATGTACTTTTAGACAATACCGAAATAGACAATTCATATGATTATAAAATTTATTATCTATTAAAAAAAAAAAAAATCAATTCCTTTAAATTAACTAACACGGTAAATATTGAATTACAAAAAATAGTTCTCAAGTACAAATAAACAAAATCACAAATTATATAGTTATTAGACCTACTAAATATATGGGTGATTATCTTGTGAAAATGTGGAATGATTGATTCATGTTTAATTAGTTCTTTGTCTTTAATACTATATATAATCTTATTGAGTTCATTGATAGTTTACTAAAAGTTTATAAGGAGTTCAAATTTATAATTGTCTAATTATAAATGTCTTAAGCTTCCCAAAATGTTTTGATAATAAATTTGTGATTAAGTAGCTCACTCACCATTAGTCCTTCTATTTTAAAGTTACCATTAATGAGGTTTACTTTGTTTTGTCTCTTAATCTCAGGTTATTGGTTTAATGAATATATTAATCTTGAATTGCCTTGAGGACTAATTTTATCCAACTGTTTTAAATGGTATCCTAAGTCCAAGTGATGATTCTTATTGTTGTCTCTCCTCTGCATGTTGAAGTCCTCTCACTCCCTTCTTCTCTTTAAATTTTAACTTCTTTTTCATTTCACTTCTATTTACTTATTTACAAAACTATTGAAATGGCAGATGTTTTGTGAAATGGGCTATGTAATGGAATTCTTATGATCATAACTATTTTCAATGAGGTCAGGGTTTGAAATTTATATGAGCCCTGAAGTGATTTCCATAATTGAATTTGAATTTTTATTGCCTCTTTAGAAATACAATCGGCTATAATATACATATATACACTTATATCTAAAGTTATATACATGACATAATATCTCCTTATATCATACTATATATAAATATATTTTTTATTGATCAGTACATTTTGTTGAATTAAATAATATATCAAAATACTTTATATTATGTCACCTGTCCATTTAAATAGCTCAAATTCAATATTGTTAAACAGTTATTTACAATACCAAAATAAAAATGAACTTTGAGAGATACCTACAAGTTGTACATGCGTAATCAACAAGAGAAGTTAAAGACCTGTGATATCATCAAAAACTTAAACATAACAATAATAAACATCTTCATGAATTATGGTCTTTCATGTAAACATAATGGTTCTCATAATAAAAATATTTAGACCCAAATCTAGGATTTGCACCCAAACAAAACCAAATACTCATAATCTTCCTAAAAACGCTGGTATAGTTTATAAGTCAAATAATTGTGGTAATTTTAGTCAAACGTAAAGGCAATCCAAACCAATGTGCCAAGGTGTTCGTAAAAGAAATTAATCGTTTGAAAATAACCTAGTAAAATCAAAATGAATCCTGATCACATCTTGCTGCTTATTCACATAAGACTCAAATTTCAAATAGTTTTTTGAATTTTCATTACAGTAATCACAAAACAGCTCTTCTTTTTGGTAGAGAAAAGGATTTCATGTCATTGTGGTTTATGTTGACTCATTAACTACATGGTAATCAAATTATTTTCTAACCCTTCCACTTATCAGGAAGCCTAAATGATAAGACTACTTACCAGGAGGGCTTTGATGAGTTCCTCTGGTTCTGGAGGGTCTCCCACAGGAGCTTGTGGAGATAAAGTCACATGAACCTCCTTCATTCCATGCACTTCGACCACTTGTTGTTTCTTCTTTTCTTTAGAACTGGATTTTGATTTCTTTCGAGGTGGTGGTGATTGCTCTCGAATATTCTCTGCTTTGAATATAAATCAATGATAAAAATAAGTACAATTTGAATTCATTAATGTGAGTCAATTCACAATAAGAAAGGAAGAAAAAGAGGAAGTTTTATTATTTAATAGACTAGTAAAATGGGACAGAAAAGTAAAAGAAAAATTTTAGTAAAGAAATATATGTTTAGGACTCATTTTGTTTTGTGTTATCAAGATTTTATAACAGGTTTAATTTTTGAAAAGTTGCTAATTTTTTCTTTTTGTCTCTCAAATGTAGTATATATAGAAAAAGTTGTCACATGAAAAAATCATAATAAAATTTATTGCAGAAATAAATTTTTCAAAGTTTTCCGAAAATAGCTTTTAGAATTTTATGTCCATCTGTCATCTATACCTAAAGCTGAAATATACCAAAATGCATATTTTATTTATTGCAAACCAGTCCGGGTTACCCGGAGATCCAACTTAAAGGGGACCGACTTAACGAGATTGTACTGTATTTCATGGTTTTTCTTAAATACAGAATCACCAATTGTTGTATTTTTATCTAACTACCAAAGCCTAAATAAATAGTGAGAATGCAAGCATGTTAAATAACAAGAAATAATGCTCCCACGGAATAATAAAATGGTGAACTGGCCATACTAAAAACCAAATTAGTACCAAATGAGAACAGATTAGGTTAATCTAAATTCATTGATGATCTATGGAATTACTGCAGGGAGTTTTTTTTTTAATGTTTAACTTGATTCTTTAGGTATGTGTCCTATTGGAAATCTATTTTCTTCTGAATGAAACATACTCACAAATCAAGTAGAGTTAAACTACTCCAAATATACTAATAAAACAGGGCATGAAATGTATTCAAAATTCTGTGACCAAAGCCTAAAGAGCTTCTAGAAACAGACCAAACAGAAAAATTATCATTTTGAATTAGAAAAGTGCAGGAATTTTGAAGACGCCAGGAGAAAAGGACACCAAGTTGCGATTCGACTGAGAGAACCAACACGGGATGGATCAAGATTAATGGACGCTCATATAAAAGCAAAAATTTTGAAGACACCAATGGTAATATCTAGCCAATAATAGACTCATTTAAAAAATCAGTCAACAATATATTACAAACTCTTTATAAATAAACAACTTCAACTAAAAAAACAACAAAACTATCTTAAATTGTTAATTCTGTATTAGTTGTTTTTTAAATTATGAATTACATAATTTTTAAATCTATGTAATATGTCTTCAGCAAAAACAATTACTCATGTTTGTGAATATTAAGATATTTAGGAGCAGCACGAGTGGTCCTCTCTGATATATAATTATATATATATATATATATTTTTTTTTTAATAACTTAATTATTAATAACCAAACTTAGTATTGTATAGAGTCAATTTCTTGCTCTCTTTTATTGTATTCTATGAAGCTGACCAGGTTATATAAAGAATTTTAAATCAACAAAGAAATAATTCATGTATTTTTTGTATAAATATGATAAATTTTTTATATCATTAAACAAGATACTGTTCATTGTAATTACTTATATATATATTATATTACACGGTATATATATATTTAATATCAATTTATTCTGTGTATATGATTTTAAATAAATTGTTTTTGTATTTATTACTTTGAAATCAAAATTAAATAGATGCCCGAGTCGAAGTAACTTGGTAAATATTTACTAAGTGTGTCACCTCAAGAATATGAGACTATTATATAAGGAAAGACAGTTAGTATATTCTAAATAAAAATTATAAATTCATATAAAGTTTAAAAAAAATAGTGACTTTAACCATATAACCATAGTCTTTAGAAGAGAAAATACTGAACATTCACGTCTCATTGGACACCGGAGGATGGGGTGTATGTTTTGTAGCTGCAAAAATTGTCAACTACAATGTTCTTATTAACATAACAAAAAAGTGTGTAATTATATTTTCTGTCTTTTACAAATAACAAATTTGTGTCATTTAAAAAAAAATATCTTATTGATATAAGCTTATGAGAATGTCTTAGGGTCATAAAAAATAATATTATAATAATTATTAAACAAACCGTTTAATAGAGTTTGTAATCATTTAATATGTTAGTGTATTTTTAAAATATCTTAAGCAGATTTTTTTTTTTTTTTTAATATTTTAAATTCTATAGTACCAAAATGTAAAACATACAAATTTTTTTAAATTACTGACCTAAACATTACAAAAAAATATTTGAATCGTCAGAAAGTTTCACAGTTTCCTAGTAATTCTTTAAAAGTAAGTTAACAATTTATCAAAAATTGATTTATAAATGACATGTTAAACATTTCAAAAATATGTATATGCAATTCCTGTCCGTTCTTAAACCTTCTTTAGTTATGATGATAAACTAATTAGAATAATTATGGTAAAACACATTAAATAATAATATATAAAATAAGAGATCATGGATATCTGTAATAGTTTAGCCGAGTATACAAGATTGCATCACTAATGGCAAGATAAGATTAGATTTTATTACCATTAACAATGCATAGGCTACTGCACGATTTTATTCTGCAACTTGGCTGATAGGACTAGCCTACAAAGCTATGATTTTAAAAATCCACACAAATCAAAATAATCAACCGGGATAAATAATTTAACAATAAAATGAAATAAATGAGCAGCTGCACAAACTTTCTTACATACAATTCATATATACAAATAGATAAATAGAATAGATAAACAAAACGTATACGTTACTAACTTTCAAATTTTCATATAATGTATAAAACAATCATTATTAGGTTGTATATCCATTCTTAAAAGTAAATTAGTACAAAACATGTCACTGATAGCATAAAAAAATCCGATCAATGGTGTAGCAGATGAAAAATACCAATATTTAACCATCCTTATCACCTAGTAATTTTTTTTTCTTCTATCAGATTTATTTTAGTACCACTGTAAAATTGATATTACATTAGATTTAATTTTTAAAGCCAAATAGCTGCATTCATGTCAAAAATAGGCATCATAGATAAAAATAATGTAGCAAGATTAATTGAAGTGCAAAACAAGTATAGATAGTTGTAAAATTACATAATTTTTATTATCAACAAATATTCCATTGTGATTTATTTTTAAATCAAACGAAAAAGAAAGTTCTAAAGTTTCTGTCGGTGAAACAGTGATTGTTGAGATTGGTATTTAGTGTACTGCATATTAGAAAATTGTGTATATGTTTTACAGCTTATCATAATTGCCTGATTTTGCATAACTGTTTTTTTATTGTAATGATAAAAACAATATGGTACAAGAGTTACGTTTCTAAAGAAACTTTTAAGAATACATCTGAGTGTTAGGTTATTATTGTAAAATGTGTATGTAAATAATGTTATTTATATAATTAAAAAGAATGTAATCAATTTAGCATATTGTCCAGCAAAAAATATTTAAAGATGGTTTTATCACATGTCTAAGGAGCACTGTGGCGATATGTATATTCACAATAAGGAAAACAAGGATATCACCACAGTGCACCTTAAAAATTTGATGTTATGTGTTCCCGGACAACTGAACAAAAAAAAAAAAAGTTTTGTGCTTCGAAGAATCCTTGTTTTCCATATTGTTTTATCACTTTTGCTTAAACTTAGCTGTAAAGTCATATTTTTATTTAGAAAAGATACACAAGTTCTATTTACGTTAAGTTTATATATTTTCATATTTGTTGAAAAATTAGCCAAATTGTTTTATATTGTACTAATTTTATAATAATTTTGGGAAAATTGATATTTTATAAATATTTATCTAGCATTACAAATTTCCCTTTTCACAAAATCTAAATCAACTTTGATTTAACAAAATGTACTGCATACTAATGTGCCTATGTGAAGCTTAGCTTAGATGTATATAAATGTATTACTTCCTTACATACTATAAAATTTTTATCATTTTCAAGACATATGCATTTTCCTTTAATCCTCCCTCTGTTAGTAGACACTATAGTTTCTCATTTCTATTCATTATCAATGTTAGAGTAATAAACATTCAAATACGAAAAGCATTGCTATTTCAATGAGTGAGCTCCAGTGAGCTTTTCTAGGAAAGAAATACAATGATAAAATTAGGCTAGCGTCGCAATGAGCTGTTTTGTCAGTTACGTTGGTTATGTAGTTTATTACAAAATAACTTTTTTATTTTTGTAAATAAATTATATATTTTTGGATTCTCAACAAAAAGTGAACAAAATGGCTATTATGCATATTCTAATATTTGATATATTGCAATACAGTAAAAATTAAAAACAATTTTTTTTTTCAAAATCATTTTAAGTTTTCAACACAAAAACTTCATGCGAAAAAAAGTAATTTTTTAAAATTGAAATTTTGTACATTTGTGATTTGTTTTGTGTAATCATTAAAATGTATCAAAAAAGCTAAAACATTCAAGATTAATATAGTGAACAAGTGCGATGGTTTAAAAATTAAACGTTAAAGTTAGGGTTTTCCTATTTTTGGTGTTTAAAAAACTAAATAAGTTTACAAAATGCATAAAAATGTCTTTGCTCTGAGGAAACAAATGGGTGATCTTTCTAGGGCAAAAATAATAAAATAAAAGTAATATAGTTTTGATCATGTGAGTCAAAACAGTTATTAGTTTTAACTATTTGCTTAAAGGCTTGTGACCATTGGGACAATTGAGGGGCAAATATTTATTAGCTCTGACTTATGATAAATAAAGGGAACGGATCTGGCAATAAATAGTTACTTCTTTCTTTGTGAGACATTGATCAGGCTTTTAGGTGTGCTTTAAATTTTGTGTAATAGAACACACTTAATTGAATGCAAAGTCATTAAATGGGTCTCTGACAAAAAATTACCTTTTTAATAAATTTAAGTCACAATTATAGAAATTAATATGTTTCTACAAGCCGATCCATAAAACCAAGAAGAAACTCCATGTTTATGAATATACATTACCAATTTCAGGAGGGAACATAATAATCACGCGAGACATTATATTAAATTACAGTTACAATAAATTACATAAATAAATAATCTTACCAAAGGCCTTTGTGAATCCCTCAACAAGTTTTTTGTCATAAACACTTCTTTCTTCCCAAACTTGCAAAAGGCGGCTAATACATTTCCGGGTTTTTTCACTTATTTTAGGACCACCAATTACTTCAAAAGCATCTCTTAAGACACCAGCAAACTCTTTGTTAAACTCGGGTCCCTTTTTTCTGCTGTTTTGTATTACATCATTCGCTAGATACATTAATGTCAGCTGCCTTGATTCATCACCTAAAACAAATTAAGGTTAAAATTATTATAAATAAATTATACATAAAATTTTTCCTGCATTGTCTAATTTAATAACATTAATTGGTAATTTAGTGATAGAAAAAGATCACTACTGTAATATTAAATTTGGTTTGCTCATATTTAAATTAACCCTTTGCGATCTTCACATTTAAAAAAAAGTTCTGTGAAGTTGGATGTCCAGCTTTACTGGACATTGCCATTTTCCTGCTACCTTTACGTGTCACATTACATTTCTCACTGCTCGGATGTCCAGCACACCTGGACAATGTTTACTCGCTTGAGCATCTCTGATGTCCAGTACCACTACTTTGTTTTTGTACTTTTTTGTCTTTGTTTGGCTATGTTAGAAATTTATTTTTGGTTTGGTACTTACTGCATTATATTTATAAAGTCCATAACTCTAAATAAATAACGCTATTGGTTTATATGACTTACGTCAGCGTAATAAGTCACGTTTTTTCCCTTATGATACACAGCTGTGCTCCGTGTGTTCACAGACAAATTTTATACCAATCTAGATGTGGCATAAGCACTAGGTTATATGACATAAATTCATCTAACAGGAACTATAAAGAGAAAACAGATTAGGTTTGCCAGAAGAGGTAAGGCCCAAAACAAAGAAAAATAACAGAAAGAAAGTTTCAAAGATTAAATTAATAGAGGGTAAAATCAAAGGTTACAGATGAGAAGACAATATATTCCTTTCTATTATGGAGAGATATAAATGACATATCAATGCTCTCTACCATTGATAAGATATTTGATATTAGCATAACAAGAGAGTCAATTTAATGATAAAGATATTTGGAGTAGATAAAAAATAAAATAAATATTGATTACAAAACTGAACCACTTGTATACGATTTACACTATTGACCGATGGTACTTGGTAGAACTCCATTTTTATGAAAAACAAACACAATATTTAGTAAATTCTACAATTTATTTGAGTCTTGCCGACCATGGTTTCGCCAACAACGGCATTTACAAGGCAGCTTAACAAAGTCTTTGTTAAGCTGCCTTGTAAATGCCGTTGTTGGCGAAACCATGGTCGGCAAGACTCAAATAAATTGTAGAATTTACTAAATATTGTGTTTGTTTTTCATGAACCACTTGTAATTATTTTATTATATTAATCAAGAACCCAAGGGTAATTCTGCACAATTACTTGGTCAACCCCAAATTTTTTCATATTTTACTACGATCATAAGGACGTTCTCAGAAAGCAAGAAACATATAATTCAAGGCCCGCAAGGCCAT
Organism: Aphrophora alni; assembly: GCA_963513935.1. Classification (NCBI taxonomy): domain Eukaryota; kingdom Metazoa; phylum Arthropoda; class Insecta; order Hemiptera; family Aphrophoridae; genus Aphrophora; species Aphrophora alni. Next base: position 84,637,985 of record OY740773.1, read on the forward strand.
CTGCCGAGCGATAAGAAGGTTCAAAGTCCACGCGATAACAGTGGCTTGCAGCAGTAGCGCGGAAAGCCAGTTGTGACAGTATCGTTATGGCTAGTGGTTCCTCCGATAATCCTCTTTTATGTGACGGGTGTGAGAACACGGTACTTAGTTTCACGGTTTTAAGTGAAGATCAGGAAAAATTAACACGTTTTTTGTACGAACACGGCGTTTTGCAACGTACAAAAGTGTGTCCAACATGTGGCGGGTCGATGACGTTAAATGAAGAAAAACACGCGTTTAACTGTTGGAATAGAATCGAGTCAGTGAATAGTAGTAAAAAAAAAGGTCAAAATTCAGTGTAAAAAATACGTGTCGCAGTATAAAAATACGTGGTTTGAGAGTCATAATTTGTCACAGCAAACTATTTGTCGTTTTGTTGCCATCTGGGCTTTGTTGAAACCTCCACGTCATGAACTGTTATTAAATGAACTAAACCTGACAAATCATACTGTTGTTGACTGGAGTAACTATCTCAGGGAAGTGTGTGTTGTTGTTAATGAGAGGGAGTCTGAAGTGTTAGGTGGTCCAGGTAAAATCGTTGAAATCGACGAGGCAAAAATTGGGAAGCGTAAATATAATCGTGGTCGTATTATTCAAGGTAACTGGGTGTTTGGGGGGTTCGAACGAGATTCCAGGAAGTGTTTTTTAATACCTGTAGCAAGACGTGGTCACGCAGAATTGTTACCTATTATTAAGCAGTATGTGCTTCCCGGAACTACTGTAATAAGTGACTGTTGGCGGACCTATGACTGTTTACAGTTTGAAGGCTATACACATCTCACCGTCAACCACACGTACAATTTTGTTGACCCAGACACGGAAGCACACACTCAACATATTGAACGTTTGTGGAGAGAAGTGCGGGGAAACGTTCCGAGGTTCGGCAACACAAAACACCATTTTATTGGCCACCTTGCTGAGTTCATGTTCAAACGGAAACATCAAGATTACAAACAAAGACTACACCATTTGTTTCGGGCTATCGGTGAAGTTTACTACGGGGAACCATCGCAACAGAACACTGATCCAGTTGCCGCTGACTCGGATGAGGACGTTGAACCCGGCGATTACTGAGGTAATTTCTATTTTTTTAGTTTCACATACATCTCTACAGGCCTATAATGACAGGTTTGGCCAGGTAGCTATATATATAGGCCTATATATATAGCTACCTGGCCAAACCTGTCATTATATATAATTATATAACGGTACTGTCACAACTGGCCTTCCACGCGTCTCCCGCAAGCCACTGTTATCGCGTGGACTTTGAACCTTCTTATCGCTCGGCAGATGGCCTTGCGGGCCTTAAATTATATGTTTCTTGTTTTCTGAGAACATCCTTATGACCGTAGTAAAATATGAAAAAAATTGGGGTTGACCAAGTAATTGTGCAGAATTACCAACCCAAGCCTAATAAAGGAAAACTTCTAACAAATGCTGCAAATACTTTTAGTTTTTTAACAATAGATAGCAACAAGGCTATGGAGGACGAGATAAAAAAGTAAACGATTTTGAAAGGCAAGGACAAGTGAGTAACTGGCACAATATATACAGAAGTCCTGAAAATGGAAAGTGTGGACTTGAACAACCACGCGGCGAAACAAATATGCACTATTTTGGAAATTCTAAAACAAGACAAATGAGCCATTATGAAGAGAATTTAAAAAAGACAATGCCATTTTTAACGAGATCCGAATGTTATCGTTGCGGACAACATGGCCACTTCGCCAAATACTGCAGAAGAGGATATCCAAATAAACTAATGGGGGCAGGACGCGACAATCAATCTGAGTGGCCCAACATAAATCGGTCTATCAATACAAATTTAAAACAATAAAAATAAACTACACGTATGTATACATTCAACATAAACTAGAGCACAACCACACCTCCAATTTTTAAAGAGGTACTTCAACAATTGTGGAGACCACATGTCAAATAAAAAACATAGCCTACACAATTTCAATACGCGTTGACGTCACAATGACACACAATAGCCACACAAACACTTCTCGGACTATGCTGATACAGCACAAAAATGATGATAGGCTAATATTACACAAACAATACAACAAATAAGTTATAAAAACAAAAATTGTTCAAAAAACCAAAACAACATTTCACAAAATAATTTCTATAATCAATTACCCCAAAAAACAACAAACTAGTGACCAACAAAAATAAATTAATATTAACATACACATTTAAGTATAATTACAATAGTATAATTAGTCTATATATAAATTTAGATATAACGGAAGAAAGAGACTACATACATCATGTCAACGCCTCGGCATACAGTGCACCAACTCCTCTACAGAGTAAAAGGATGTAAACAATAGTAGTTGTCTAAAGCTGTTTTTATATGGTAAAAAATCCTGAGTTTTTAATGTTCTGAGGGAGCTTATTTTCGTAATTACCAAATTGGCTCAAAAATTTTGGGATCTTTTCGGTTGTCGGCAAACTTTAAAAAAATTCTATAGATAACCAGCAAACTTTTGAAGTGCTGTACATTAGGTTAGGTCTTGCACAGACACGGTTATGAGCATTTCACAGTACCGTACCGGTAACTCATAAATATAATTTTGTCAATCCCAAAACAGATGCACATACTCAAACAGTCGAAAGCACCTGGCGCCTCGCAAACACTGTAACAAAGTTCAGTGAGGCACACAGTGTTCTATGCTTGATTTGTATTTGTATGAGTTTTTGTGGTGACGGCGGCATCACAGAAAAGACTTATTCAAGCAAATTATTGAAGATATTGTCACCTTCCAGCCTCTAGAATAAAGGTAACAACTATTCCTTTCATAATTTCACTTTAGAAAATGTTTATCGTCAGTGCCATTTTCAACATATTTTGAAATTTAAACATAACATATATTTACTAAACAAGAAAGTTATTTAGTTGTCTACAAGTAAGGTTATAGATAGTCAAAATTAAATTTAAAGGCCCCTAAATTGTTAAATTCATATAATCTAAACTATACTGTTAATACAAATCTTTATTTTGTATTTTACTGGAGTAAAAAAGGGGACATTAAAAAAAAGAAGTTTATACTAATATAGCTCCCCAAAAAAAGAAAATAAATATTGTAAAGTCAATTATTGTTTTTAATTAACCTTTAAATTACATTTATAGCAAAATTAAATTGACATTATCATTAGGCCTATTGTTTTTTTATAATCCTAATTTATTACCTTTTGAAATCTCAGAGGCCCACATTTTTACAATAGCTGGGTAATGCTTTCTATGATGAATTAGCCATAATGATAATGTTTGGATGCTCTGTTGTGAAGCATTTAAATCGTTTAACTTTTTAGATAGAGCACTCTCTGTAAATCCTGCCATCACTTATTATATAAAAATCACTAACAAAAACTTATCTCCCTAACTGCCGCATACCGTAAACGTTGTCGAGAAGTAAAGAATAAAAATACTCAGGCCCTAACTCCAACCGGCATATTGTACTAATAAACAGCTGAGCTGAACTTGAAGACGAAAATATTTTAATAGAAATAATTGTCACTGTAAATAAATAATTACCTTAGATATTATTACAAATCAATAAAGGGAAATTTAAAAAAAATAATAATAACTAATTCTATTAATAAGAAATGAAATAGTGTTCTAATTGAAGAATATTAATATATTAGTATTAATCCTTGAATGCACGACATAATATCCTAGTGAATCGTTAACAGTGTGTAATTTTAAGAACTGTATAAAACCTGTGTAATTTGTAATTTATTGTAAAATTATCTAATATTATAATTAAAATAACAAAAATTAAAGTATAGTGTATAAATTAAATTCATATACTATATATTGCGTCTATTATTATAATATTGTAAAGAATCTTCCTTCCATTATAGTTCAGAGCCTTTTAGATAACTTTGACCGTAGAACTGTCAAAATGTTTTCATTTATACCACGGATCAATCGAAAGGCCTAGTCTTCCTGGGTTTCAAAATTATTCCATATTTAATATACTTAAACAACATTAATTCGGTTCTAAATTCAGTGTACTAAATAATATTACTTGTGGATTGCTTACAGTAAAAGTTTGTGCTGTTTAAAGGCTTTGCAATTGCATCTTACAAAGCAACTTACAAATTTTGTAGTTCAATTTCCCTGAAAATGGCGGCGAACCTAGATGAAGAGCAAAGTCTTCGCGAGTGTGAAGCTTATGTCCAAAGACATAACATTCAACAAGTGTTAAAAGATTGTATTGTCCAGTTGTGTGTAATACGTCCAGATAACCCAATCTCCTTCTTGAGAGAATATTTCCAAAAGCTAGAAAGGGTGAGTGATTTTTTCTGCATTTTTGTGAGCCTAACCCTTTGATCATAATTATTTACAACGCCCACTTTTATTAAGGTTATGATTAGGAAGTCTTATTTTTCTCATATAACTTCTCTTTCTTTCTTCTTGTATGTGGTTTAAGTAGTAGAATGTAGTCTACTCATCTCCTTCCGAATTACCCTAGTTTGTCTGAAGCAGATCTTTTATTAAACCCTTTACAGGATGATTCGGTAATTATATAGATTAGCTGGTACAGCTAGGCCTAATTTTAGTTAATTTAAAAAAAAAAAGATTTAATACATGGGCCTACCTTACTTCTTAAGAATAAATTATTGTTTCAATGAGAAATTCACTTTTTCACCGAAAAATCACAATTTAAAAACTACGATACACGTATATAGGTTATGTAGATATAGGAATGGGAATAGCGTATGGTTTTATGCATGCATAAGACGTTTTCCAAACGACAGATTTGGCCAGATGGTCAAATATTTTATATTATGTAAAATGACAGGTTCATATAGCCACTTTGCCAAACCTGTCGTAGGTTGGGTTAGGTCAATAATGTTGGAGGAATGACAGCATTTCATGTTGCCTGTGATCACAGATATAAACATTGCAATTTCTTTACTAAAGTACGAGATAAGAATGTGAAGAATTGCCATTAGCCTATGACTAACCTATAAATACGTGAAATTTTGTAGGCCTATATCATTTTTTATCTCTGCTAGGAATGTTATAATGTGAAAAGGGAAAGAGATTAATTATATTAGAAAATATGAAAATATACAAATCAAAATTAAAAGGACACAAAATTATTAATGAAACAAATAAATTCACAAAGAGACATTATTTTCAAAAAATTGAAGAGGTTTATCAAAAGGAAGGGGCAAGTGACCCGGATACATGGGTAGAGAGAAGGTGAATGACTAATCAGAAACAAGTTAAACATGTTTTAGATAGCCTAATAGGAAGAAAGGACAAGTAAGAGTGGGAGAAGCGAGTTGCTTAAAATAACAAGCCCAATCGTAGGATGATCAGTACTATTAAGTGTTTTGATGGATTTCGTAGTTTTTAAATTGTGATTTTTTGGTGAAATAGTGAATTTTACATTTAAAAAAAAAATTATTATTGAGAAGTAAGGTATGAAGTAAAGGAATTTTTAAAAATTAACCAATATTAGCTGTAATAGCTACTCTTATATTGTAGTTCTAGATCATATGAACTACTAAAGTCTGATGACAATTAAGAAAGTTCTTTACATGTTTTTGTGTACCTACTTTATTATAATAAATTAGATGGGTTAGGTATATTTAGGTTCTTTATGGCATTACAATGAACTTAAATAGCGGTAACAAGCGTTTAGCATGGCCTAATGTGTGTCTGCTATGTTGGCAACACAATACTCTGCAATAATAATATTTTTAAGTATATTGTGAAAATAAGTTTTTTCAGTAATTAACATAGGCCTATTTACATTTCTGTAATAGGTGTAAAAAATGATAGTGTAAAAGGGAACTAGTACAAACAGTGCTGTATTGTAGAACAGGGGTGCAGAATATGTCCGAATATGTGAACTAGGTTTGGGGGTAATTAAGGCACCTTCGGGGAAGTTTTTTTGGGGTTTCCTAAGCACTGACCGTTTCATGAGTTTTGAAGTGAGATGTCTATACTTCAATTATTGCTTGAACATCTGGATCATTTTGTTGTGTTCTAGATAGCTCAGGATTGGGATGTTCTGTATTTGGATGTTTTTGTTTTATGTTGTCATAAAATGTCTAATAAATAGGCTACAGTAAAACCAACATTTATTTTGCAATCCTTAGGCCTATTTATTGCCTTTTCTATAGTGTTGTTCATCTCATGTATTGAATTTATTGGCTTCTATCATTTGAACAGAAAATTCACCACCAAAAGAGGGTTGATGTATTAATAGATGTTTTTCTGATAATGATATCAGAAAAAGGCTAAGAAGCCTTGATTGTATTATCAGATTAAATACAAATGTGTGTTTGAATCCAAAGGTATTAAAAAAAACACATTGTCTTCAATCTTTGATTGTATTATCAGATTAGATACAAATGTGTATTTGTATCCAAAGGTATTCAAACAAACACATTTTCTTCAGAGCAAACTAAGAGTAGTATAAAAAATTTAATAAAGATATGTAAAATAAGAATAATATTAAATAGCTTAGGTTAAATAAGATAATAAAAAATTCATAGCTCTTGGTTTCTTGGATCCAGAGATTTCGTGATCAGTCAGTGGATTTTGACTTGTATATAGCTTATATAGATGAAAAACATACTGAATGATATGACAATTGAAATGAAATGTGGAAAATTAACTGAAGTAAACTTTTCATTATTTTAAGAAAAATAACTTTAAAAAAAAAAAATTATCAAGAATGTTTATTGGTTGATAAGACTAACAAATATCAGGCTGTTCCCAGACTCATCAAAAGGCTAAACAAAATGCTAAACAAAATCTATGTATACTCTAATAGTAAATTAAACTTGTTTTGTATGAAAATACACTTTAGTTTTGGAGAAAAATTTTGACAAAACCTTTGTGTTCTTGGAAAATATTGGGTCCAGAAAATTTTATAAATGTACTCCTGTTGTACAATACAGTACTATAATTATGTTTTATTTTGCCTTACTTTGATTAGTAGATAGTGTTTATTTAGTACAGTAGTAACTTAGTTGCACTTTCTACTAAGTCTGCTAATTAATTGTTATTAGATAGAAAAGTTAAAAGTAGGCCTTAATATAAATTGTACAAGCTTTTACAATTCTGTTGTATTACACAAGATTCATAATTCAGGTTTTAAGTTATTTAATAATAATGGATTGTCCATATTATTAATAGACTATGGTTTAATCGGACATGAATAATGACTGGAAACATTGATTGTAGTGTACACTTTTATACGATATGAACAGATTATAATAAATATTTGCAATACTGTATTGTGATAATGGTGTTATAATGTGTCATAGTGAAATATGTCTCTTTATCTTCCATTTGATTTTTATCCTTTATCTGTTGATATGTGTTAGTTTTCTCAGCTATACTTATTAGTTATTATTTTTAAATTTAATTTTAGTTATGTCAACAGTATAACAGATTTCACATTTTTTTCTAATATAAAATAAAATAAAATATACTATTGTCATACAAAAATAACTAAATATTTAGAAGAGGCAGAAAAATTAGCCTACAATTTATAGAAATATGTTTACAATACAAGAGCAAATAAAAAAAAGAAAAGAAAAGCTATTATCCCTCCAGGGGGGAGGGACAACCGTCAACTTGTAATGTTGTAGCTCTAATCTTGCTATTAAATATCAATGGTTTGTTCAAACTGACACTTAGTAATGATCACCTTCGTGTGATGCTTACATTTTATGATTTCTTGCACTGTAATGATCGCCTTCCCAAATGACTTTTGCTTAAAACAAAATGGGAAAGTTTCACTAATGAATTTGTATTACCTATTTATAATAATAACGTTCCTATGAATGAAGCAGTACAGTCTTTTACAGCAGCAGACAACATTCCGAAAACATAAACGAGAACACTATATCCACCAGTTCCGTGGTGGAATGATGAATGTACTGAGAATCTCTGTTTATGTCGTAAAGGGCTAAGTTTTCTACTTATGCTAAAGTTTACTACTATGTGGGCTAAAGTTTAATTGAAAGTTTACTTGTGAAAATCTCGAAAGGTTTAAAACTCTATGAGCCAAAACACTTCGAGTGTTTAGGCTGAGTAGAAAGGAATCATGGGCTCATTACATTGGTACAATATTAAGAAGCACACCCTCGTTAACGGTGTGGAAGAAATTGCGTCCTTTTGTGGTCCTCCTCTTCCTGCTCCCTTATTGGGACTTAAGGAGAGAGATAGAGTTTTGACTGCATGTAAATATGTAATTACTAATGTTTTGGCCTCATCTAGCCTACTTACTTTTCTTCAACTACTGCTTACAGCGATGATTTTCATTTGTATAAAATGTCTCAAGAAACATTACCTTTCACAGTAGGCCTGTCGAAAGAATCGCCATTAAATACCCCATTTTCTTTACAGGAATTAGAGTCTACTATGTCGTGACGATGGGATTCCACTCCAAACCCGGAAAGCATAGTTTAATTTATGATCAAACACCTTCCAACTTCGGGGAAGTTGACTCTCTTTAAAATATACAATCATATTTCTTGATGAGCAATATGTTTTCCCGATGCTTGGTTGGATGCTACAGTAATACATCTTCTAAAACCAGGTAAAGAAAAACTGAGCCAGGAAGTTACCGTCCCATTTCTCTCACTAGTCCCCTCTGCAAACTAGCAGAGAGAATGGTCAATCGGCGCCTTCTTTGGTATCTTGAGAGTAACCGGCTGCTTTGTAATGAACAATGTGGCTTTAAGCAGGGTTGTTCATCTACTATACAGCTTGTTTCATTAGAGTCTGCCATACAAAATACCCTTTTTTTTGCATCAGTAACGGGTGCAGTGTTTTTTGACCTGGAAAATGCCTATGATATGGCTTGGCGAAGAGGTATTCTGAATATTTTTAAATCATGGGGTATAAATGGTAATATTCTTGCTTTTATAAAGAACTACCTTAGCAACAGATTTTCAGAGTGTGTGTTGGAACTAAGTTGTCTGATCGTTATCACTTAAAAAAATGGTGTCCCTCAGGGTAGTGTGCTGAGCGTGACTTTGTTTGCTGTGGCAATCAACAGCATTACCGCTAATGTACATTGCCCTGTCTGCTGTTCTCTATTTATTGACGATTTTGCTATATATGTGGCTTACTTGAGGTATGGAAACTACCGAAAGAGCCCTTCAAGTTGTAATAAATAGACTGCAATCTTGGTTAAGATTAACAGGATTCAAGTGCTCTGCTTCCAAAACCCAATGTTCTGCTTTTACTCGTCGAAGACTGAACCATCAGCTTTTATTATTTCTTGGTGGATCACAATTTCAAACTACTGAAATTGCTAAATATTTAGGCCTTTAATTGATCATAGACTTTCTTATATTCCACATCTATCTAATCTGAAAACACGGTGTGCAATAAAATACTTGACATGTTACGTGTTCTTGGTGGGGAGCTGATAGGAACTGCTATGTTTTTACCGTGTATGCTATGTTTTTACCGTGCTGTTGTTCGATCACAGATTGATTATGGCTCCATAGTCTACTCACTCGCAAGACCATCAGCTATTAAGAAACTTGATTCAATACATAAGTCTGCTTTACGTATTGTTTCTGGAGCATTTCGTTCGGACCCAGTTTCTAGCTTACTTGCTGAGACTGTGAGAATCATCTTATACTCGACGAAGAAAGCAACTACAAATAACTACAAATGTGTAGTCTACGCTCTAAACAGTATCATCCAGCATACGATGTTGTTTTAATAACCCTTTGGCTGACACATATGAATGTCGTCGGATTAGTACTGCCTTATTGACATTAGGACACTTCGAATCCTTGACGATTTGGGCCTTCATTGAATAAGTATAGAGTATACTCCATGTTTTATTCCTCCATGGCTCTGATTCAAATGCCAACTTTATATTTTTCACTATCCAGGTTTGTAGTATGTCGTCAGGATTTTCACTATATACTTGATGAATACCTATCTAGTGAAATTATTTTTACAGATGGTTCTAAACTGGACAAAAAAGTCAGTTGCTCATATTACTCATCCGATCGGATGTATATGTATGGATTACCCTTAGCTTATATTGTATTTTCTGCCGAATTCTTTGCTATTTTGAATGGCCTTAATACCATTTCATCTTGTTTTCAACACTAGCCTATCTTTCTTGTTCCGAATTGAAAAGTGCTTCATAGTCTATCCAGGATTTCTATGAATCTTATCGTTGAAGACATTATCAACAAGTTCCTTGTCTTAGAGAATTTTTAAAAAAGATAAATATAATATTGAGTGTTTAAATTTGCTAATTGAAGTATTGTTATAATAAAAACAGTGTAATAAAACACTTGTTATGTTATGTGCTCCCAGCGGTTCGTAGTTTTATGTTTTATTTGTCCATGGGTTTTCAAATGCCACATTTTGATTATTCATTGTTCAGATTCATTAAGTGAAATACCTCCTGATGTAGGTATCATCAGGAGTTTTAGTAATTACTTAATGAATACCCATCTATTGAAATTGTTTTCATAGATGATTTTAAACTGGGGTATAAAGTTGGTTGTGCATATTACTCATCTGGTTGGATGTGTGTGTGTATATACCAGCGTGTGTCACCCTCAGCTGTTAGTGTATATACTGCCGAACTGTTTGCTTTTTGAAAGGCCTTAGTAAGTTCTGGTTTCTATCATTATCTTTTGTGTTCCGATTCCAAAAGTGCTTTTTTGGCTATCCAGGATATATATTCTAAGATTTCCTTGGTTGAAGATATTCTATGTTTCATGCACAGATTTCAGCTGCGGGATGTCGGAGTATCATTTTGCTGGGTACCTGGGCATTGCTGAATATTGGGAATTACAATAGCTGACGCTATCAGCGTGTTATGTCATCTGACCTTGTATCTACTGTTAAATAAGTTTTGATTAGGCAATGGGAGGAAGAACAAATATACAGTCCAATAAGCTGATAGAATTAAAAGGTATTGGCCACCTGTGGAATACAACCATACACGTCAGTTGATCAGAGGAAGTGGTGATTACCCGTGTTCATATTGATCATTCTGTAATCACTCGTGAATATCTCGTGGAACACAGGATTCCACCACAAATCCAATTTGTCGGGGTTTATTGTTGATTAAGTACATCTTTATGGACGGTGTTGTTCTGAAAAGTGTGCTTAGGACATTTGCCCTACCCTATCACATTCAGGCAATGTTGGTGGATAATGCTAAGATCCTTGATATCAGATATTCTTTTTATGTCATCTGAATGAAATTATTGATACAATTTTTTAATTTTGATTCAATTATTGCATTGCCGCTTTGCAGTTCTGTAATATTATGTTTAATCTTGTCTATTTAAATTTTAAAATTTTTATCCTTGTTAACTCGTTGTAATGCTCTTTTACAGCTCTGGAATATTTGTATTTAGTTGTTGCTAATTGTATTTATCAGAGAATATCATTGTTAACTTGTTGCAGGGCCTTTTTACAGCCTTGTAACATGTTATGTTGTTGTTTATTTACAATTGTTAACTTGTTTTATTACTGGTAAAGTTGTTCAAATTTTATGTTATTTTCCTTTTGATACTTCTATTTACTAGTTTTTTTATTATGGAACATTTTATGTATGCGAAGATGACCAAAATGGTTTTTCGCGTGGAGTAAAAAAGAAAAAAGACAGGGACAGAGTTTGAAAGTTTCTGGTGTAGATCAGAGGAGTGACTTTCTCCCAAAGTCAGTTGTACGTGGTATGCTCGAGTCGGTTCACATGGTCATCTTCCAACCAGAGTGGAAAACCAGGAATGTTATTTACAGGGAGAAGTTAATCTGAGGACCTAGTCTATGCTAACCAAGTTATTAGCCTGGTTACCTAGACCAAAATGTCATGGGTGGTGGTGGGGATCAAAGGGCTTAAAACCCATCTATTTTATTGTTGTTCGATTTACAATAAAGTATTAATTAAATAATATAACTTAATTTTTAACATCTCATTTAATTTTCAAACTGTAATAGTTGATTCTTCAAGCTTAATAAATTGATTGAATTAAATAGTTTCTCTTAGTTTTAAAATACCAGTATTTTAAGGTTCACAAATAACCTATTTCTATTTTCTGATTTTATATTCTATTTTTATCTGATAATCACCATAGTGAATCACGGGTATACAGCTTGTGATAATATAAAAATAAGTTTGTTCTAGAACAGTTGGTAAGGTAAGGTTAGAGACATTACAGTAAAGGGAACCTGTAGTGTAGGTCAATGCTATTTTAACAAGAGCTATCTCTAAAGTCTAAAGAACAAATTGTATACATTGACTCAATGCCAATAAACAAACATAGTCTCAAATATAGGCTGTAAACTAGTTTTTACTGTTATGTAACTATTGGAATTATTGTAGTCTACTGAGTTAATTAGTTTGTTTATGAACCTTAGCCTATCCCTCTCTCTTTTCCCCACAAATTAATTAAGCAATAAAATAGTAGTTGTTAAAAATATAGACGTCCTAGGTTTACAGAAAAAAAGACTTCGTGTAATTAAAAAAATTCTGACTTATTTATTAAGATTAAATTAGTATTAAATAATTAGATTAACTGTTACTATTTCAGAGTTTTTTAATTAATTTGATTTATTTAGTTATAGAGTCAAAAGTTCAGGTAGATTCAAAAAATTGCTACCCAATTACATTATTCCAGTAAAAACGGAATATTTCTACAGTATTTACAATTTATATATAAACTTTCCCTTGACAGACTAAAATTAGTAACAAACTTTCATTCAGTGTCTCAAGAAAGAAAATTAAGTAGCATAAAAAGGAGAGTATGAAGTGAAAAGTTAAATTTGTAACCAACATTTAGAAATTTTAATTTATGGGGCAGAAACTAATGAAAATTATTGTACAAAAGTTTGGGAGATTAAGTTTCGTCAAAATCGTTTCAAGGAAAAGTTAAATTAATGAAATACTTATAAATTAATTTTTTCAACTTTTAATTTTGAAAAATTAACTATTTAAAGAAAAAAACTATTTTAGATGCAAAAAATATGAGTGACAAATTTGTAGCTGGTATTCATAAAAACGTGAGGGATTTGATATTCATCAAAATCTAGGGCTATATAAAATAGTAAAAGTTTAAAATTATGAAATTTAGGGTTGAATATAAAAAAAACTGTATTTCGAAATTATTTTTCTTGTTATTGTACTGAAATTGAATAGCATTAGAATGAATATGTTTTTTCAAAAGTAAGTTATAATTTTTTATTATTATGGTATAGGTATATTTATATTTGATAAATGGGATTCAATAAATACCAGCTACAGTATTAATTACCGACAACGGGTTAATTATGCTGTAGTAATATATTTGTTTAACTTATTGACACCTATTGCCAGTTATTAAAACTTACATGGTTTGTGTGACTGTAGGTTTTCACTTTTTGTGTGTATGGTTACAAACACGCATTGCAGTAGTTCAGTGTTATTATAAATGTTTCAGAAATTTCATAGTTGGTTTGAGACAGTTCGTAACTATATTGGTTTAAGATAATGCCTGTGCAGTGTTTGTTTGCCTATAAATACTTATAAAAAAATTGAAAACACTGGTTCTCTTGGATGTAGCATATTATATGGAAAACAGTTTTAACACGTTCGCTACCACAATGTTAAAAAAAAATCGTAACCACAGACTGCCGCCGCAATTTTGCTGCGGGCGTATCCTACTCCTAGCCCAACGCCGCAGATTTGCGGCGTTGATTTCTTGATACTAAACGAGAAATTTCTTCGCAACAGTCTATTTTGAAGGTTAGATCGTTTAGGCACGGTCTACAGGATAGTCCGCCACATATATGCAGCGCTTAGTCTGTAGCTAGGACTATCGCTGACGTCACTGGACATACTAATTTTGAACAATTATTCGTGGTCTGTGGCGACGGTCACAACCATTAGGACCAGTCTACAGGGAAGTTCATGAATTTTTTCGTGGGCTGTGGGAGTGACCCGGCTGCCGCATATATGCGGCAGCTGGTAGCGAACGTGTTAAATACATAATCTTATAATTTGAGTCATTGGATGGTAATGTCTTTGTATTCTGACCTGTAAGATTTCTAGACTACAGCCTATGGACTCTAGGGATATTTAAAGTATAAAGTGCACCTTGGCTTTCATCCGTTGACCTGTATATTATGGTGGGAGCCAGGAAATCAGCCTACAGGCTGAGTTGCAGCCGAGTCTGGAGAGACTGACAAATTGGGCATGCCAGAATTATGGAAAAAAATTGGCCACTTGATTTTAAGTTTCAAAACCTTTTGACGTTACATTAGCCCATGGGAACAAAAATCGAGTTCTAGGAAACACGGGAAACCTAGTGTGGTTCAAAGACAATGGTAGGTACTGGTACTGAGGTATATGGGCTGAGACCAGGGTGTAACGTTTGTTTCTCTTGGGACAATATGCCACAGTTTTTCAGGCTGATTATGGCCATAAATGACTGTATACAGTAAAATCTGAAGCGGGATTTTAAGAAAAATAGTATCCACATAAATACAGATAGTCAGGCTGCAATTAAGACATTTGCAGGAACTACAATAAAATCTAGTCTGGTATGGGAATATCGAGGGAACTTCAATGCTTTATTCTAGGAAAACTGGGTAACTTGCACAGGGAGCCGGGGCATAAGGGAGTTGAGGGAAATGAGATGGCGGACAAACTAGCTAAATTGGGGTTCTCCATCAGAGTTTTAGGAGCTGAGTCAGCTGTAGGAATATCCGTGTGTCTTGCCAAGATGGCCATAAATAGGTGGGTTCATCCACAACACTAGCAAAGATCTTAGGGGGCACAACCATAGTAAATTATTACTTAAGTACATCCCATCAGGTAACCCTGAGAAGACAATAATGGCCCGAAAGTAGGGGACAACTCAGACTGATTACATGATTTAGTATGAGACACTGTGGTCTGAGAGTGCATTTGCACAGGATAGGAACCTAACAGGGCGAAACTGTATGATGTAGACTGTGCGGGAGGAACGAGGAGACCACAAACCACATAATTATCAATTAATTGTGAGGCCCGGGACCAATAAGAGGTGAAAGGATTTTGGATTCCAAATTCCTGGAAGAGCTAGTTAGTGGATTACTTAAACTCATAAAGGGAACAAACCTGCTAAGCTAGAATGAGGAGGTTCTAGCAAATAATCTTGAAACTTTGAAATTATAGTAAAATTTTGAACATTGTTTCTAGGTCTCTTTCGGACCAACTCTTGTTCTTTATTTTATGCTCTTTTCTTCCTTTTTTTTATAAGGCGATGACAGAGAGGTTTTTTGCTTTTCAACAACAAAGGAAAAACATATACACCCAATACTTTTTATAACCAAATAGGATAAGTTAGGACTTGGATTATATACATTTATTGGCTTTTAATGACTAAATTGCTGTAATTACTTCAATTTGGTTTCTTAAAGAATCTTAGTCTCCTTGTTGATTGCTCTCGGTTTCCTCAAATCACTTTCCATGTCTCTAATCATCATTTTCTCTTGCTCTTCTGACATACCAACCTCTTCTGTATCCTGTCCTTATTATATAATTCTGTATGTTCCCCAGCCATTACATTCTTCACCTTTTGGCTTCTGTTACCAGATCTAAGTTGTTATCCAGAAGTGTAACATTTTTCAAATATGATTTTTTTAATTATTGGAAAAACATTAAGCCATAAATAAGGCTTGGACATAAGCATCTAGGACCATTTATAGCCACGAAAGTAACATAAACATTTAATCTACAAAAAACTGAGTTGATTTTTTCTTATTTAAAAATTTCATTTCTTTTTAAAAATAAAGGTATACTAAATTATTTGGTTTTTTTCTTTCTGATCACAGAAAATTCGTTCATATTTATTTTGGATAAATGTGTAAAATATAATACAGTATATCTTTTAAATCATTGTGGCAATAGTGAATTAAGAAATAGATAATATCATGAAGAATTAGAAGTATGTAGGTTAAATATGACTATGTAATATTATGTGCTAATCTACCTGAATTGGATTAGGTAATGGCATTTATTAGATAATACATTATAAAATTAGGTAATCTATTATACTTCCATAAAATAAAATATAAAAAAAGAGTATATTTGTTAAACATAAAAAATGTGGATATATATATATATATCCTTGAAAACACTTCTCTCCATTATATCATAACTTATTTCTTTATAATATTCATATTATTAAAAAAATAAAATAAAATAAAAAAAATAAAAAGGCTTTTTGATGCCATAAAGATTGAAGTGTTTTTAGGGGTATTTTCACCTTATTTTATAATATTTCAAAAAATTAAGTTTTTATGGTTCCGAACTAACTAGTACTTTGTACATCTTCTATGTGCTATGTTGTAAATATAAATCTTAAAGTTGGAACTTCTCCAGCAGGATTTCTGAACTAGTCTGTATCAGTTATAAGCATTCAAAAGTCATGTTAAATGGACAAATGTATTCAGTTGACTGAGAATGACTCGTAGCTGCACTGTAAAGTGCTTCATACAGGTTGTCATTTGTAAGGGTCTGTGAAACCTTAGTGAACATTTCCTACGAGTGTCTCTGAATAACTAGACCCAAATTCCTAATAATTATTTTATTAAATATTAAAATAATTAGGTCATAACGAATTGAGAACAACTGTTATACTAAATCATATCATAATTTTTTTTTATTTGTTGCTAGGGTAACTGTATTTGGTTGCTAACTGCCAGATACCATTGTTGTTTTGAATATAGATAATTATTATAACAGTTATCTTTAATGTTTAAATTTAGAGGATTCTCTTCTCCTATATCCTCCAAAGGAAATCAAAATAAAGTCAACCTCCCTTCCCACCCTCTGCAAATTGAATCCTACTTACCGATCTTAATTGACAAAACTTCGATAGTTCTACACTTTGTGGACTTAGAGGCTGTCGAAGTATCAAAATGTCGAACTATGGGGAGTATATTGGACACTAAGAACATAGGGAGCATTAAAAACACGACTTTTATAAGAAAATTGCACAAATTTAATGAATACTGTAACATTAAGTAAAAGTACAGTAGAGCCGCAGTTATCCGAACCCTGATTAACCGATTTCCGGGTTAACCAAAGTGGTCAAAATAACGAGGTAGTAAAAAAAAAAATTCAGACGTTTGGTTTATAAAAATAGAACCGACGAAAAAAAGAAATGTTAAACGAATTTCCATATTAACCGATGTGAATCTGAGTTTTTCAAAATTACCGAAAAATCTCATTTTAATTTCATTTTCATTCATAAAACGTTATTGATATATTTATAGCTACTTGAATAAAACGGAATACAGTACAGTAGTATAGTTTTAAGACGCTATGAAGATTTAAAATATAACTGGAAAATTGCTGCAGTTGTGAAGGTCATTTCATTGGGCTGTGTACAAAGTAGTTTTGTTCATAGGAAAGTGTTGTCTTCAATTCTTGGAAATAGGGTTGTGTTTCCTTACTGAGAATGGTTCATTTACACAAATAAAGCTCCATCCCTCATCTAAAATTACAGTACAGACCAATAAGAAACATGTAAGTTGTGACATTTGTCAATCAACTCCACATGTTGTAATGCTTTGTTTGCCTGCTAATAATTTTAGTCTGTATTAAACTCTGCCACCAAGATTGTCATTATGAGTGGAAAGCGATACTGTATGTATATTCAATTTCTATCATTTGAGTACATTATCTAATCTTTTTTGTTAATTTAACCCTGGAAGTGGCAGAATGCTCAAACAGCACGCTTTGTGGCGTGTCTGAACAAGTTCCCGTGTCGAAGTATCAAAGGTTTACTGTACCAGGAAACTCTAACCAATAATGTAAATTATTGGTAGCAATGTAAATAATATAAATTATTACTGTAGCATAATGTAAATTATGCTGCCAATGTAACGAAAGAATTTTCAAATCACATTTATTGAATTGCTTCAACATTTTATAATAAATTATCAACTCTTTGAATCTTGCTAATTCAAACCTCATTAAGTCGAATTCCTTGATTAATCTAATTGTTCCGTTTCCCTTGAAATTGTCTATCTTCTACCATGTTATCTTACCTCTATAAATCGAAGGGTTGATGAAAAATAACGCGATAATTTTATTTTCCCCCCCTATAAAGCCTCTACAAAAGCTCTCTAATCGCAGTTATTTGAAGCGATTCTTGTTATAACGTTTAACCAATGCCATATGTCTCACTATTGTCTAGTCCAGCCATCCAGTCCGAGTTTGGAGGTTTAACTAAAAATGTGTGTTTATTTATTGTACTTTTTAATGATTGTCATTAGTATTTTATACAGATACACTTTCAAAAGTCCCTTACCATGACAACTTTGTTGTTGTAATAGCTATAAGGGTCTAATAGGAATAAACATTTTACTTTTGACAAAAATTTTTGTTTTTTGTTATTTTGTTTATTCCCAAGTGTGGTAAGGGACTTTTGAAAGTGTATCTGTATATAGTGTCACCACAGTGCTCTGGTCTTTGTTTATTAGTATTTTAGTTAGTGTTTCTTTATCGAAAAGGTTTTCCATGATCATGATGGCAAAACATTTCCACAAAAACACTATCATACGAAGACAAAACTGAAAGTATAAGAGCTGTTAATGCCAGTGATAAAAAAGATATGTGACATTGTGAGGCCGTTCAACAAACCAGCCAACAGTCTTTTGACAATTTTAAACCTCTATAAATTGAAGGCTGTGAAAGTCACCCTTGATAAGTTGAACCTCGGTATTTTAAAATGCTCAATAATTTGAACTTTTATAGTTCTCCTTGAAATTGGAATTAGTGAGGTACCACTGTATTCAACTGGTTTATCAATAGTATTCTACGCTAAGAGCCTTTAAATTTCATAACTACAAAACATTAATGATGCCAAAAAGGTGATAATTTTTAATATCTTTTTTGAATGTGATATTTTTCTCACACTTTCTGAATTTTAATGTGAATAAAAAAAGATTGCTTCAAATTTTTAAAGTTTTTTATTAATCAAAAATGCACCATAAATACAAATATATACAATTCATTGTAATCACATACAAGATGCTAAATTAGTATACTAAAACATTCCTTACTGCGGTCAACAGTATATTGTAAAAAAAATAATAATAAAACATGAACAATATAATATAGTAACTTATATATTACATTAGGCTACAGAAGAAAAAACATTTTTCATTTCAATGGCAGAACTTGTAAAGTTGAATTGGATTGTATTTTTATAGAAAAACTGGTTTTCTTTACAGTTAAATATTAAAATTTATGGAGGTTTTAATGTAGGTTAGGTCTATTGAAAAAAAGAAACTTGAGCACTCTGATGATTTTATTATATAAACAGGTTATGTGCCTTTAATCAGACTATATTACTTCTTAAGAAAACTTAGGTTCTGTACAAATACCGATAATCTGGAACACTTCTTTCCAACTCTATCAATTTTGAATTTTCCATGATTTTATTTTTATATAATATAATTTCCCTTGCAAATTTTTCTCAGCTGATGAAGTGACCGAACCATTCACATGATTGGGTTTTCCACTGAATTTAATTCTGATTATTCAACTCTTTCTCAAATTATTGTGCTTTCAAACACGCAGATTTGTTTTAGTTCTTGATACTTAAAATCTATACAAATATAATGGACTGGTTGTAATTTGAATGAGATAGGGAAACTTTATAAATTAGAAAGGTACAGTGTTAACAAGAGTTCGAGCCATCAATAATAGAGCTCTAACTATGGCGAACACATTTCTTCTACTTCATAGTTATGGTGACATATACACTGATAAGTAGATCTGTTCTATTTATACTTATTGGTCTTTTGGGAGAATGTGGCACTTGGAGAAGAAGTGCAGATGCAGGCCATGGAGACCATACTATAATCCTATATTTTTTATTATATATTGCTGATGATAAATTTGATCAATATTTATTTTTTGTTCTGAGGATCTAAATCATAGTCTTATATATGACCCGTAGAGATATTTGTACAATTCTTTAGGCATAAGTTTTAATTTATAACACCATATCTTTGAAAATAACATTTTAAGGAAGTATGTGACATTTCACTACTAACAATACTGTATATATATATATATATATATATATATATATATATATATATATATGTATGTATAATTGACAGAATTATACGTTGAAAATATTTTTGCTACGATATTGTCAACTAGCAAAGACCAACCAAGAGTTAATAACACCCAATACATTTAGTTCTGTCATTAAAAGATGCACAACCATTAACAACAATTTTGCAACCTTTGTACAAATCATAAGCTTTATTAGTTTTTACAAACTATACTATACTAAACATTCATAATCTAGTGTATACACTTAGATATTAATTTTCACTGTAGAACTTTGGTTTAATAAATCAAACTAAACATAGCCTACTTGACATTTTACAAAAATATGTTATCACTTAAAAATAGGTTACAACAATGTAAAATATATTATCAAAACAAATCACGCTCTATACCCTGTAAAATTGTGTAGGCATTTGCTTACAGTATAACGTAATATCTATATATTTTAAAACCAATATCAATGAAATGCACATTATCATACAACATAAAAGTTTAAAATGTCATGATGAAAACACTTTATTCTATCATATTATACAGGATTAATTCAGATCCTGTTCATATAATAAATGTCATGACCTACTTACAAAAATATGGATCCTAAATTAGCTGATTTTATTATCTTGTTCGTTAAAACCAATTTAAAATAATGATACTTGAAACGACATAGTGAAAAACAAATTCTCTCAACCTCCAAATCTTTTATATTATAAACTTGTTTGTTAAATGCAAAATAATTAGTTTTAAATTACGGTGTCTATATGCCATATATCATATATTTTTGTTTTTATTTCCAATATTTACTATTTAGGTTAAAACAAATTAGTTGACACTGTTATGAAATATAAATTATTAATACAATAGAAACACAGTGATCCGAGGTTCGATTAACCAAAATTCCATCTTATCAGAGCCCAATATAGATGTAAAACAAATGATTTATCTGACTATGTAAACCTTGACTGTATAGAGTGACAATGGAGATGATGGCTACAAAAGATGAAAAAGAATTATTCATACTAACAGGGAAAAGGCCACATATATACATACTGTATGTAGGCCACATTACATGCTGATATTTTGGTATCGTGCAATATTTGTGGCAAGGAAGCGAAATACCACTATAAAACAAACAAAACTGTCAGTGATTTTTATTAAATTTGAAATTAATAATTAGGCTATACAGTAGTAGAGTAATTTGATTTATGATGTTAGAAAATCTAATCAGATTCAGTTTTGTTACATTTGACATTGGGAAACATTTTAAATGATGTGGTTTTATGTCTTTTCATTAAAAAAAAAACTATAATACTAGTAAGCTCATTTGTACTGAATTGTTTAGGCAATGACCAGAGGTTTTTTGCCTTTATACAATGGGGGAGGGGATACAAGCTACTTTTCTTTTTAGTTTATTAATAAATTACTTGTTTATGATGAAATTGTTTGAACATGTATTAATTGAAGCCTGTTAAATTTTGTAAGTATTGTAAGATCAGTTCGACACTATTATCTTAATATTTTCCTCATTCGTTAATGATTCCATATTTAAGGTTATGTTCTGTATGAAACACCTGTGGCTGACCGTATCATCGGAGGTTAGGTTTACATTAAATAACCTGGATAATCTCAGTTCTACAGTATTTGTGAAATGGCTTCAAAATTCACATATATGTTTGTATAATATTAATATATGAATTGAAATTTATAAAATATTGTTTAATCTTAAATTGCTGAAAATAATTTTGGGGCGTACAGTATTTTGTCTACAGTGGTGTTATTATTAGTTCAGAAAATATATTATTTAATCACACTCCCCCTCTCTCCTATTGAGTTACTAAGTCACAGTCAAAATAGTCATTTGTAGTAAAAAGTGTTTCTTGAAGACTTTCTGAATCTGCTGTTGAGCCCAGAAAAATATTGTGAAGGTAAAAAATCCAAATTTAGGTCCCAAATTAAATTTTTAACAGAGTTAATTTGATGTAATGAAAATCTGTTGTGAACTAGGCAACAGAAGATGTGAGCCGCAAGCAGACAAAATTAATCATACTATACATCTGCTTTCCCCATGTGATGTATTATTAATCGGCTGATATATCTTAACTCTTAGTACAAAATGTTACTACTACCCCCTCTAAAACATAGGGGATGTTAAAAACCCCCTTCTAAATACGCACTGACCAAAAAAAAATGCCCTCAAATATGTTTCCTATTGATTTTACTTGCTCCATGTTAGCAAAGTGTACATGTAAGAGTGGTACAATAAAAAGATATAAGATATTGTTAAAAATTACAAGAAAAATTGTATTTTATTTAAAATCAGTCTTTGAAATTACTTTTGGCAAGTAATCTTAAATTAAAATCTATGCTTATATTTATTTTACACTAATTGTTTTTTTAATTGGCAAGATTATTTTATTATCCTTTAGTTATTGAACACAGCCTGTTAGATTATGCCTTAATAAAGACATCCTCTACATCTAAGTAGTAATGCTTAGCCTACAAGAATCAATGCACTTTGTTCACATAATTTTCCTTGATTAATTCAATAAACCTAATATTATTTAAAACATTTATTATTTGTAGATTTATTTTGTTTGATTAATAATTAAGAGCTGACACACTCCTATTAGAAGAAATAAAACAATTAAATTATATTAATTTTATTACAAAATCATTAGGTCCTTTATTATACTCTTTGCAGATTGTTTATAGTCACCGGGGTTGACATCCAATTCTTTAAATAATTTTAACCACCAACCTTGAGTTTTTTTTCCACATTTGATGAATTTGTTAGGACATTTGTTCGTGTTGTTAGGACATATTCTAAAAGCTGTTCTAACCCTCCTCCAAATATATTAATTTTTTATTGCTAAAAGTTGATCTTATATTAATGATTAACACAAATGTTAACCTTCCATTAAAAGTGTTCAGTCATTTAATAGTAAATTTTTATCATGGCAAGATAAAGGCATTATGAAATGTACAACACTTTGCCAGACTTTTTTTTTAATTTATTTTTTTAATTAAATATAAATTTGTATTATTCTTTTAGTAATTTTCATCAGATTTTGTGCAAGTCAAATTACATAGATGGTTTTTATCTCATATATATCTCTATCTTAATAATTGTTATATATCTATAACAAAATGTTAAACCATAATTTCAAATATATAAATTGCTCTTGATCTCCTTTTCCCTATGTGTTATATCTGATTTGCTGCTAGAGTTAATTTGAGCATCATTATTCCCAGATTTTTTCAATATGCCAGGATATAAATTTGCTTTCTTTATATGCTATTGCTGAAAATTGTAATATGTGATTTGATTAAAAAAGAAGAATTACATTCTTAAAAAGAATTGGGGATTCAAATCTGATGTAATGTGTTTCAATTAATGCATTCACAAATTTCCCGACAAATTGATTTGTTTCTACATTACATTTTTTCTTACACCAATTTAAAATTTGTTTAGTACTATTTTCTGCAAAGAGCATTACAATCATTTAAAAAGTACTACACTAAGAATTCATATTCATTCTATGAATAGAATTCTGTTCAATCCCTTTTAATAATATACAACTATTCATACATTATAATAAATAAATAATTTACTGTTAGTGTATATGATTTTCCTTACAATTTAATTTCATACAAAAAAATATATTAACATTTTATGTTTAAAAATTTTTTTAGGTTGATTATCTTTTAGAACACCTAGAAATGTTTAGCTACCATGGACTATAATTTCGTATAATTGTCCTATAATCTCATAAATAAACTAATTATGTGAAATGAACTTGAAATTTCACATCATCCCAGACGGGATGCATATCTAACCATGAAGACAACTTTGCGATATATAAGTACATTAGAGTTGTTTAAAAACTATTTACACAATTTTTCGTCCATATTTAAATTTGTTCTTTAGAAATTGTAATTTGACACAAACAGAATACACAGTAGTGTATTGGCCAACTCGTCTGAGTTCTGTACAAGTCATTTAACATCTAATTTTATGTTTAATAGGCAGAGAAATATGTAATATTTTCAATTCTTTTATATTGAGATTGCTATTTTTAAAAAATATTATAAATGGACAGTTATAAAATCTAAAAATATTGATGGAGAGATATGCATTGTATCTGTTAAAATTATACACATGGTAATTTAAAAAATAAAAATCCATGGGTTAAATTCTAACATTTTTTAAAAGTAGTTATTTATAAAAACAGCAGTTGTTATTTTACTGTATTATTATTTGTATTAGTTTTCATTATATTCTTACCAAACCCAATGTATTCGGGTTTCCAAAGTTGATTGCGAAAGAAATTATTTACTACGGCAATGTCATGGTCGATAGAAGAGAGCAGTTGTGTCGGCAGCGTATCCATTATTGTATTGTCTGATTGGTTCATTAGTAACGGCCGGGCTCCAGCTACTAAATCTCTCGCTACAGACATGGAGGTTTGCATTTCTTCTGCTTCCATGCGCTTTTCCTCGGCTTCATGACGCGATTTCATTATTAATTTTTCACGTTGCAATCGAACTCGTTTTTCTGTAATTGCATACATGTTCATGAAGGCCTTTTGACAGACTTCAACAGTTCTTACTGGATTTTGTTTAGGTGGTTTCAGTTTTTCTGAAAAGAAAAGAAAATGCAAATTCGAAATAATTATGTGACATTTTTATTGAAAATATGTTAATCATACATAAATTCCTAAATTTCTAGAATAGCCTAATTGATAATAATTTAAAATGCTATAGGCTTCTGTATTATTATTAACGTTAAATTAGTTTTTATGATATTCTAGAAGAAATAAAAAAATCGATGCCATGGTTTGTACCATTATACATTAACCAAGCAGAAACATGTTTTAAATAGTTTTTTTTCATGATAGGATGTCATGTTATTCGATTCTAAAACTTGAAAATATTTTTTTAGTTAATTATAATGTGAAACTATAACTTGAGGAAAAACTTGCATTTTCAAAAGCAAATAATAATAAATAGTTAGGATAAATTTAGATAGGTAGCTTAAAATATTTTTTGTTTAACATTTTATAAACTTTGTAATAGTTACAGTTTTATAACATAAAGACTTCGGTGAATTTTTTTAAGAAGCTTTTTATAATAGTGGCTACATAATGATTGGTCATCAATGATTTGCAAATGTATTTAGGCTATAAAACTTACTTGTTTGTGGAGTTTGTAGTGCTGCCAATAGAAGTTGTGGAGTTTGTTCATTATTTGTATCGGAGATCATCTCCTGCGGTAATTCTATAGGAACTCTGTATTTACATGAAACTCTCCTTTGCAATCTGCCACCTACTCTTGTTTCTTCTGACCATAGACGCTTGTGTACTGAACGCATTTCTATGTAAGATTGTAAAAAAAGATTCTGTTTAACATGGTCACCTATTTTATAAAAATCAGCAAAAAGATGTTCTCGTATATCAGTTGGAATTTTCTCCCCACATTTTTGAGGGCAGCTGCATAAATAATCTGAATAAAAACAAACAAACAAGTGGCTATACATATATGCAAATTAAATAAATTACTTTGGGTGTAAAGGTAGTTACTTTTTCTACTTTTGACCTAATAATTATACGAATTTTTTACATGTATTTATGAAATGATTCAACAGAGAATGTGTCTCGGGCACTAATTTTTTAAAAATGTGGTTACAATTTTGAGAGTAGTATAAGGGAAAAAACAACGAAATTTGAACGTAAGAAAATTTGGTTAAGGATTTTGAAGAAAAGAAATTCGTCATTATATGGCTGACAATCCTGTTTCGAAATATTTGTTAAAAGGGGAAAATAAATCATGGAATCCATTATTAAAAATTTGTATTGAAGTTTATTTATAAAATGTATAAAGAATTTATTTGGTATTCTAAATGGAACTCAGTTTACAATTTCGTTATTCTACTCGGTTACTTAAATGTGTTTGGCTAGGCAAAGAAATATTAACTTTTCATTAATTTTTGGTACAAGTGCCTACAAAAAAAATTATTTTAATTTGTGTGTTTTAACGTTTTACATGTGCCTGTGTGCGTGAAGCTTGACAAGTAAAACATTTTTATGCTTGGAATGTAGAAAAGAATTATAACGAATTTTAGTGATGATCTGGTGGTGGTTTAATCTCACCGAAACCTGTATAATAAGAATTGTTTAGATAGAGAAAATAAAATCATTAATTAATAGTAATTACATAACTTTAGTTAATTATGAGGTTTTTAACCGAACCAAAAATAAAAATATACATTATTGTTCTCAATTAAAATCTTATTTTGGAAATTAAAACAACATTTTGATACAAAATTCGCTAATTTTAATGAAACCTTTAATGTGCGTTAAATTTCTTTTAAATTGTATTTCATCTAACAATAATTTAACATTAACAAAATTAAATTGACATTATGTTGGAGATTACAATACATGACCTTCATACATGAATTTTGACAATATACTTAAAATTGCCAAAATCTGACAGTACTTAAAATTGCCGTAACTGTCCTTATTTGCTCAGTAATTATTAATTTTTCCTTCTTGTAAGCTGTCTTGTAAAGGTCTTTATAATAAAAAATTATGATATAATCTCTACTAGTTTCTAAAATCATAACTAAAATAAATTAAAAGAATTAGTTCCACATTACGACTAATAATTTAATTTAGTTATCAGTAGACTTTATATCACAATCCGTTATAAAAAATGTCCTGAAATTTCTATTAAGTTGCAATCAAAACATGGTAATTTTACTACAAATGAGGCACAAAACATTCCAATTTTGAATTTCCAAGAAGATTCTTAAAACACATTAAATCATAAATTTATATTTTAAAACAAATTTTAGAATTAACTATAACATTAAATTTCTTTCAAACAACTAAATTCTAAATAATTATGATTATAATAACAAAACAAATAATGATAATATATAGAATTTCAAACTATATTGTTACCAATTGTCGTTTGTCTTAATCAGCAGTTCAATTTAAATAGAATTAATTTATAAAACAAATAATATTCTCCTGTACTACTGTGGAATATGACAAATGAACTATTTCCTACAAATTTTTTCAGAATAATCATTTTTCAAATTATAAATAGTTAAATGAAAGTTCTACCATAACTTGGCTTAACATTATAGGCCTACATAAATACCAAGTATCTCATGACAGGCAATATATTTATTTTGAAATTTGCTAAAAGCTAAAAAAATACAATTACGTATATCTAACACATTAACATTCAAATCTACTTTGCCAACTACACATTGCTAATGTTTTCAAACTGCTTATTACCAACCTAATTTTGTTATATAGTATATACTGAAAGAAATCTGTCCCAAATACTAGGCGAAGTAGATGTAGACATGCATTTGTTAAATATTGTTACAAACAAAATTTAGCCTACGTGATTTTTTGTAGGTTTCGTATCACAAAATCTACTGAAAAATGATACTGCATTAGTAAACAAACAAAACTAACAATAGGTTAGGTTAAATTTTATTGTGTTTTTTATAGCCATTTTGTATTTTATTTGGCTTTATGATGATTTTAGAAGAATATCTTTATCGAAAAGTATAGGCATTAAAATTCATTCTTTTTAAACTTAGGCCTATGTGTTTTAAAAAACTCATTTAGGCTATGTTAGTCATATTCACTATTATAATATGCAGTTATTGAGTTTGTGTGTGTGTGTATTTAAATTCTTTATACATGGTGTATTATATAATATACTCTTTAAAAGTTTCAAAATAGCATATTTTTTAAACATTCCTTGCAAGAATTAATTTTAATATTTACTGATAGGCTTCTCTCTGCCAAAACAATAACTTCAAACACAGGTTTAACATCAATAAAACTGATTTAACCAAATTGTAATGTCACAAATCATTCAATGTATTTATTTGACAAGTCCCAACTACTGCAGAAATAATTACTAAAAATTTGAAATAATATAGTAAACTTGGATCTTCATTTGATAGAATGATTTTTAATTTATGCGCCTGTATTGAACTATATTTAGTTTACATACTCAAAACTAATATTTGATTATTTTTAAGAAGTAAGATAAAACAAGAATTGATATTTGTTTTGTTTTTGCATTGTTCTTGCACAGGCAACTGAAGAGAAAACGTTTGTTTTTATTTGTTAGTATAGGTTATGTTGTAACCTTTACATGAAGTTTGATACTAATAACTACATTTTAAGACAATTAACGTTTCAAATTCAATAATACAAGTTGAACCTGTTAGAAAATAAGATTTAAATGTTAGATATTTGAGCTGTTCGTTACTGTCGTAAATGACAAAGGGCCCAACGAGCGATTCCACACAAATAACTTGCCTACTGTAAATGTGATTTCCATTTGAAGTGATTTGTTTACCTGGTTGTTTTTTAGCTGCAATGGTTTTACCAGATCGTGATATATATTCTAAGCCTGCATTACGTAGTTTTTTATTTTCACGTCTATCTTGTTTACTCCAATGTATTGTGTTATTATCACTAGGGCCTAAACTTCGGTTTTCTGACGCCATTTTACAAACACATTTCCGTTCTTTTGACTGGAACAAACAAAAAACTTGGCAGAGTGGGGAGAGGTAAGTGTACCGTGCGGCCTAAATAATAAAGTGCTGTAGTCTACCGTTTTAAAACTGAATTGAAAAGTTTGTAATAATTCCGCGAGGTTGCGCTACAGTTTAGAATTGAAAGAGGGAAAGAGCACAGTTTTGTTTATCAAACTACTGGTGAGAATGCATGTACTTTACTATTGTATTCATTTTATTTTTATAATCTGGTTATATTGGTAGGATATTTTATTTACCGACGTAAATAGAATAATTTACTATTTAAATTTTTCACATATTTGTAGTAAAGAGAAAGTTTTGTAATATGGCAGAACAATTGATGGTAATATTTTCATGGAAATATAAAAAAAAAATATATATTTTTAAACCCTTCCGGTAGGTAATTAATTATTTTTTCGTTATACTGCTTCAAAAACAGCTGTTTTCAATACATGCACTGAGATGCTCAAGTTGTTCTTTTTAGTCCTAGGACCTAAGAACATCAGTTGAGGTCGAGGTCATCAGCTGTTACTTCGTTTATACGAATTAATTAACGATTGTAAAGCATCTAAAATAACAAACAATCGATACTCTTGATTGAAAATAACCATCAGTTTGAAGGTAAATAGGTTATAACATTTTAGTTTTTGTGAAATTGTTTTCTTATATTATTTTGCAGTAATAACGAAAAATATAGTTCATCACTTGGACCAAAAGAAGGTTTTCGATCCTTGCTCATTTTCCGGCCTCAGCCGTTAAACTTAAGCTTATATTGAAAAGGTTCACTTTTGTTCTTAGTGATGAAATAATAATATACTATTTTAATGTCTCTAGTCCATGTTTGCTTTTGTGCTACTGTTTATTAAACGGACGGACAGATTTTGATGAAATTTGTTATTTGGTTAGATTTTCTCGTATTTAGATCCATGTAGACGAACCATTTTCTTTATTCAACTCATTATTTTGAAGGTACCTGTCATAAAACAAAAACAAAAAAAAAATCAATTTCCCAAAATATAGCTAAACGATTTTGATCTAATTTTCCCTTATGAACACGACGAAATTTATTGGTTACCATATGTACTTTAAGTGTTTCAATAGAACTAGTTACTAGAACTAGGAGTGCCGATGTATGTAGAGCCTTTCGGCACAACACCGACCCCCCCACCCCAAGAAAAGAAGGAGGAAGGAGAATATCCACAATCAGAAGCACCACTACCCCCACGAATCCAACCTCGCTCCGTCAGGGCTCCCATGCCCCGTGTTACCATTTTTAGCAATAACTGATATCTCAGCTTCGCCCCGATGCCCAGAATGGTCGCGCTCTAAAAATGCCTTTTGGAAGTTATTTGTGAGAAAGGTGAACCATAAGCGCCGTTTCAGAAGTAAAGTATCTTGATAAAATCCTACAAAAATAATGTAATGTAGTAGCTTCTAATATACGTGGGCATTTTATTTATTCTACACTTCTTTTCCATACTGCTTAGCACCTAGGTTTGGGCCATAAAACTTCAAATTTAATCGAATTCTGTAGTGCCAATTTTGAGATAACGTATTTGTTCTCATTGTATCGTTAAATTAAATTTTATTCGTCATATACAAAAAACTATAATATATGATTTCGCACTGCAATAATTTCAAATCTATATATATATATATATATATATATATATATATATTCAAATTTGTTGTCACGCAATGTTCTAGTTAGAGGTAGAGGGGACATTATATCTGAGACTTTTAAATACGGCCTAGCGCCAATATATTATTATTTTCCGTCAAATAAACATACATATTCGTAATTAAAATATCTTCTCGTTTTATTTGACATTCAATACTTTTCAAAATAAATTCAATTCGATAGTTTTTGCCCCTTATCTACCCCAAGGTCATTTTTGGTGTAACCGCTATATATTTTTTTCCATATATGGGACAATACAGAGAATATAAATCCAAAGTTTGAAATACAGTGTACTCCCGCGAAATTGGGTGGCACAGACATCGCGGATAACGAAAATCGCGGATAATATTGCAAGAATGCTAAACACAAAAGGGGAAAAAATGTAATAACAAAATAGTTTTGACATAAAAATATTTTAATATACTGTATGTCAAACATTAATACACAGTACAAACTTATAAATTAAAAAAAACAAAAAACATTTTAATGTACATTTTACATGAAATAATAAGTGTAATAAACGAGAAGTTTTTGTAGTAAAACAAAAGAACAATACAGAAAACGCGTTATGCCACACTATATGACGTGTCTAAATAGCTGTTTTTAGCAATATATTTTTATAAGTTTTACATATTAGTTAAGTTTTACGCTTCCAGTAGCCATCTTTTGTCAGATGCACACATTGAGTGTTTGAGAGCTAGAATACATAATACTGTACAAACAAGTTTTGAAGTTGATAATAATATATAATACATGCTTAACAACATTGTTGTTTTTATTTAATTTCCTAACAAAGTTAAGTAGAAATGAAGTATTGAATAAACACATGGCTATATAAATGGCTTTTACAAACGGAATAGTGTCGTGTTTGGTATCAATTTGCTTATATTTTCCTAAATATTTTAACTATGCTGAAAAAAAATTAAAATTGTGTCTCCCATAAAAAAGTTAAACAGAGCAGTGTTAACTCTAGTAGGTGACTCATCCCGGAAACAGCTGGGTGAGGAAGGGAGCGACGGGGGACGGTCGCAGGTAGCCAAGGGTTCAGACGCCAAGTTAGTGTATACAGACTATAGTAATGTACTGGAATTTAAATTACCGGACGGTTTATCAAAAAAATCAAACCAGACAGACACTCGCGTTACATAAAGGTCCTTGGTTTTATCTATGGTGACAGTTTATAATTTAAAGCAAAATATCAAGTTGCACAAGAAAATAACAGTTCGTCAGACAGAGTTCATCAGACTGCTATGTATATATTTTTAATAGTGGTCGTAATCTCCCAAAGAGTAAACGAAAGTTTCAAATAAAAGTATTGTTACATTAAAAATCAAAAAATTCCATATTTTATGAAAATAGTATATGATATGAAATCAGCAATAGAATCATGAGCCTTGTATGTTTCGCAAAACTTAATCAAATCAAGTCTATAGTTTCTCACATTACAAAATTGAGGCCTACGATTTGCTTGTCTGGACTATGTTATGTACACCCTCGACATTTTTGTAAGAAGAATGTATGGATCAATAGGCCTACATGCAAATAACTCTGGTGAAACAAGAAATAGATAAATTATTAAGTTGAGAAAACATAGTCAAGACATATTATCAGTTCTGTGTAGTCAGTTTAGGTTAGGTTAGGTTACAGGTACACAATAGGTTAGGTTAGGTTAGGTTACAGATTAGTTACAGAATTTACCGATTTCGCGAGTTGAATGAAAGATTAAATATCATTTAGATTTAACATTTATTTCGAAGTGAAAGTTCTTTTTTAATATTGATTATAACAAATAAAGGCTGTACTTTGTACTTCAAATCTATAGTATTTAGATAATATAAATTATCGTGCGGCATTTCCAGAACAGAATCTTATATTTCTACTTTTTAAAAGTAGGCCTATAAACAACATTTAAAAATTCGAATAAATAACCAAATTAATTTTTCATTTTAGACCTATTTAAAACCAATTCTATAATATATTTACAGGCCCAAATCAACAATTTATTTTGACTGAACCGATTTTATGAC
The DNA here is from genome assembly GCA_963513935.1 of Aphrophora alni. Taxonomy (NCBI): domain Eukaryota; kingdom Metazoa; phylum Arthropoda; class Insecta; order Hemiptera; family Aphrophoridae; genus Aphrophora; species Aphrophora alni. The sequence continues at coordinate 84,670,403 of OY740773.1, forward strand.
AGTTTTCGTTAATTTTTCCTTGGATGATTAGCCGTGCTGTAAGGCCAATTTTTGTTTTGAAACCTAATTAAAACAAATATTTTGTCAAATCGTTGATAAACTATTTTTCTGTCATAAGAAATACATTGGGTTAATAAAAAATGGGATACGAGCGGGAAAAAATACTTTTTGTTTTTGTCTGTTATTATAAAACTATATATTTTCATAATTATTGAGACCTTGAAGAAATAATTGTTTTCACTTTTAATTTTATTTTTATTAGTAAATATAGTCGCTTCACTACATACGTAAATATTTTTCTTCTGTCATCATAATTCTAATTTGGCTTTTATTATTTATAAGAATGTATTTTAATTTGGTAATTTTTTCTACCTTTTTTAAAAGAAACTACATTAAACTAATCAATATGTCAACAAACTAATATATTCATTTTTTGTTTATAAATGTTTTTCTTATATATAGTATTTGTTTACAACTCTTAATAAATACTTCTTTCCAATATATCTACAAGGTGGTTAACGACGGTATATTTTTTAGTCCGTTTAAAAACGTGGTTTAACAATTTTTTTAATTTAAATAATTATTTTCTACTTTTTAGTCATTACTTGTATGCGTGACATTTTGCATTCGATTTTAAAGATACAAATCTCCAAAAACCATAATATAGATGCCACCGAATGGTTAATTTTTCTTCTTTTTGAGTTGTCGCAAAACACTTCGTGTGGAACCATGGAAATCTCATCTCATCATGAACAGGAATTCAATGTCGTTTCACTGAAAATTTTGCAAGACCCTAAGATCTGGTTACCAGTGAGTGGTCCCAAATTTCCTACCATTTTTCCATCCTTCTCAGCTAGTAATGTAAATTGTAAATAATGTGTGCAGCGTTGTTCTACCGACAAGTCGTGCCGCTACATTGGTCAATGCGTTAAATTTGGAATTGGGAATCATGACACTATCTAGGATTAAACTTTTGAAAGAAAGGACAAAAAGTTGTTTACCCCGACAACGTTCTCTAGGCTCCATTCCTGTACAAACAGTTGCTTGCCGTCCTTTGTGTAGTATAGTCCTTTGTGTGGTGGTTTTATCTGATCAAGTTAGCTTCGACTGCTCAGGAGTAGTTTTTAGGTTGAGTTATTTTTTTAGATTATAGATTTAATTTTAGTTTCTAGGGTCATGTTTCGCTTGGGCCACTTTCGCTTTTTTCTTTTATGTTCTAGTTTTTACACTTGATAACGAAAGTTGATTTATACTCTCGAAACGTCGTGTATACACAAATGATGGCAAATGTCCGATTAAACCATATGAACAATCCATCTCTATCAAATAACCTTAAAACCAGAATTATATTGTTAAGATTGGTTGTAGAAAAGTTAATATTACTTCTTGTATGTGACTATATAATATGCAAGAGTTTTAATCTTGGATTAAGTTTTAAGCGAGGATTTCAAATGAGTTCCCCATCACCGCCTTCGATCATTGTTAAGTAGTAAGCAATAACAGTTGCACATTATTAGAGTTATAAAAAGAAATGAATATGTTTAAATTTCTAGGGTTCTGGGTGGTATCTAAAATAGCAACAGCCAAGGACTGGAGTGTTACAGTTTTAGAATGATATATTTCCCATGTGATGAGCTAAGTTTGATTTGAATTGGATAGAAGCAAATGGATATACAGTACTCGTAGCCCTATTAGTATCTGTGTTCTTTGATGAGTATACTATTGCGTTTCGTTTAACATTTATGTTATTTAATTGTGTTTAACCTTATTCTTGTGGAATTTATGTTTAAATCTGTCATTATAAAATTTAAAAATTCAATTGTTATCTCTCTCTCTCTTAGGTTTAACGCAAGTAATTTCTACCCATCGAAGTAATTTCTCGTCATTTTTTTTTGTTAAAATGAGTTTTTGTGTTCCGTTTATTTTATTCTTACAAATATGTTGTAAATTTTTGTAATAGTTAAAAACAAATAAAATAATCGATGGATAGTTTTACATGAGTATATGCGGTTTGTAGTCTTTTGAGTAAAAAAAAAAGAACTTTTAAAATATGTCTAATGTTCATCTCCAACAGTCCAAACAGGCGGGCCGATTTTTATCAAAATTTTGGGTATATTTCCATGCAATTTTGTTTTGTTTATTTCCAGTTTCTTTCAATAATTTCAAAGTTGAGAATGGCTTAAATAGTTGAATCTACCGAAAATACAAACTAAAATTTCCTATAAATAAATTTATATAAATATATTTGTATAAATAAACAGTCAAATAGTTTAGTTATAGTTTTGTTATTGTAGCTCATGTATCACTGAGGGTGGCGACTTTGTCGTTGAAACGCTTTTGATTAAATAAACGCAATTTTTGTGAGATCTTGTGTTCGAGTTTTTTTTTTTTTAAATCTACAATTTCCTATTTAGCCAAAATCGACTCGAACTAATTCGATTACATTTTGATAAATTTCATTTTGAACTTCCACCCTTCACCTCAAGAAAACTTTATAAAACAATACCTTATCAATTTTAACGAAATTTTGTTAATGGTTTTTTAATTTTATTTTAACAAGATTCCAAAAATTAGGCTTCGTGATAAAGAGCTAGGCAGTTAGAGAGAGATTATAAAGAGGGAGCTAGTATAACAAGACGGTACTTCAAGAATTACTGATACGCTATATTTGCACATAAGTGGAGAAAAACGAGAAGCAGTAAAGCCTTAACAAATATTGTGTATTTCGGTCCATCGGGGCTGACATATAATGAGTAGGGGTTTGCAATACCGATGTCTCGAGCTGTTCCTACACCTTTCTTATAGTCTTGGGTTAGATCCCTCTCTTTCATCTTTCCTATCGGATCTCTCTTGACCAACTCTTGTACTCTTCCAACCCTGACGATATTAGAGTATTTAAGTTTTAGGGGGTCTTTATTTTATACACTTCTTCTCTCTTTTTTTTTTCAGGGATGGCTGAGAGGTTTTTCACTTTTAAATCACAAAAAAAGAAATTTGTTGATCCATAAGGCGGCCATTTATATAGTACAAAATGCAGGCATGTTTCAAATTTTATTAATCGATTCAACCTTAAGCGTCCCTCAAAAACTCATTGCCATGAAAAGAACTGTTGGTAGATTTTTTTTTTATTGCGAGAAATAGAAACTGCGAATTAAATATGCAGAAAGTACAAGAATTGAGGTTTTTCCTTTAGAACGTAAAAAAAAAAATAGATAATACATATTTGCGAAAAATTGCTTAATCAGGAACTTGCCGTAATTAAAAATAAGAGGGTATAAAACCTTTCATTCGATATACCAGGCGAAGAGAGCAAGAGAAGGTTCAGTTTTTTTTAATTAAGGAAAACATCAAGCACTATAGAGATTTATATGAAGAAGCTATGCAGATAGCATCAGTTTACACTACGGTACAAGATTAAAAAAAAAAGAGTATGACTTATTTTATAACTTAGGGTTATGCTTTATTATTGGAAGACATTTCAATGCATAGTGGTCATAATGACACTAAAAGGAATATTAAGTATATTCGATAAGTATTTAGATAAATTGTGATGATCACGGGATAAAAACGTAGGCCTAAAGAAGTAGGCAAGATACTCGATTAATTCCATAGTCAAAGAAGTAGTTTTATATGGGTAAGGACGATAATTTGATATCCGATTACACACTAATAATATTTACATTGAGTTGTACTGTAGAATAAAAACCAAGATGGGCCTGAAATAAAATTTATTAAAAATCTGACATTCAACTTTCAAGTACCAATGATAACGGCTAGACAAGTAAAGAAGGAAATGAACTTTTTCGTTACTAATATACAAGAAACAAAGCACGACTGTAAAATAGTTCCGACTCTATCTATTTGAACTACGAAAATTGATATATGAGAGACAGAAAGATAGGAAAAATGGGAAAACATTGGTAGAGAGAAGAAATCTTATTCCAGAGTTAAACAGTGAATCAATTAACAGATATCTAAGCGGACTGTCGGATGAAAAATACATTCACTACACACTCTGGAAAATGAATAACGCAAAGTTATAAAAGAGATCAATAACACAAAATCCGTCAACAAAGAAAAGGAGCGGAATATTAACAAAAACAAGCAGAAAATTGAAATCATATCCGAATATAACTGAAGAAAACACCAGTCAAGTATAAACTGAGAAATACCTTCGGTTCCAGAGAGGGATTTAAAACGTGTAATTAAAAACGACTTAAGTGCAGCAAAAAGACACTTAAAGTTACAATAATAAAAGAACAATCAAAGAAAGACGTAATTAAGCTATTAAAACTAATTAATTCTGTATTGAGGTTGAAACAATTAGAAAGACACCGAGGTGTAGCGAAGTCATAAGATGAAAACGCACCAGTCATCAGCAAGGTCTCGTTGTTGCCGATTCCCTAAACAATATTTGAAGAGGTAACCTACTGTTTAATAAGCTATAAAACCAATTATTTAATGAAGAATTCTTATTCTGGTACATTTATAAACAGATATTCTAGAATACGAATCATTTACGTTATAGAAAAGACATTATAAGAAGGAAAGATCTCTTCTAGACTTGGCTTAAGTTTTCGCTAAGGGTAATTACAAGTCCGAGGGAGATTTGTGGAAGGACTACACAGACTATTGATTTTAAATGGCTTTTTTCAGAGCGAAGTGTGAAGACAAATACTCGTAACTGAAAGACGTAAATAGTAGGAATTCCACAGGGTAGTATATTGGGACCAATCATGTACCTTGTATACGAAGATGCAATGTGTACTGCTCACTTTCAAGTGGAATACAGAAACAGCAAGTGACTATTGACGAGATAAATCGACGGATAACAAATGGAGAATCAAATTATAAGTATGACGAAATATACGATAATAACATTATGAAAAAAAAAATAGTGGACAGAATAATAGTTATTGAATCAAAAACAATACCATTCACAAACGCAGATAAGAATCTGAGCATGACGTCAAGTAATTAGCTGAAGTTGATAGAACACGTAGGAAGAAATTAACATTTCATATAGGAAAATCAACTGGCTATAAAGCTAAACTTGCATAACAAGCTGTTTAACAAGAGCTTTAACTTATCTGGATATGGAATGCAATGCTAGGATTGTAGTCTACAAAGAAATGAAATTTACAAATACTTTAATCCAAATATTTAATAGCTTCATTATGGTGCATGCTAAACATTTATCAATACCTCAAAATGAATGATACCATAGAAGTGAATGAAAATATCATAAAACATAGTTTTTTTTTTTTTTCATTTAAACTAGTGGTTTGATCTCTAAAATAATATTATATTTCCCTACTCAGTTTCTGGGCCAAGTTGGAAAATACATAATGCCTTCACTTATTTCAAAATAGTTATTTTATTGTAGCTGTTTGGAAGTTACAGGGGGGGGGGCGTGTTTTAAATGATTACATATTGTAAAAACTCAATTTTGTTTCTTATTCGATTTATGATTGAACAAGTTTCATCACTTTTTTAAGTATATTAAACGAGAATATTTCATTTGGCTTTGTATTTTTGTGTTTGTATGACTGAGGATGGTAACACCAAAAAACCCAACATGATTTGAGCCTGCGTAAACATTTGGCGGTTGGTAGTCCACAAATTTTAACTACGGCGGGCTATACACTCGCCTAAACCAACTGAGCCACGAAGCTTTTCGGACTTGTGGAACACTCTTTATTTTTACTAGAAACTGTGTTTCTTTCCCACGCACGTATAATGTATACACTGTATATAAATGGAAAAAGGAGAAATGAATATATGAGACAAATGCTTGTATTTGAATTTCATATAAATGAGCGTTTTATCGATCAGAATGCACAATTTTTGTTGACAGTGTTTTTTTTTTATTTTAAATTTTTATCATTGCCCGGATTAATTGAAAGGTAATAATCTGGACCAATATACTACTCTCACTTTTAAAACAATACACTGTTTAATAAAAGTAAACTGAAAAAAACAATGGGACTAACTTTCCTATGTGCTCATCCACAAAGTTAAAAATAACAATCGTAGCTATTTCTTGAAAAATATCTCTAATAGGACTTATAATTTGTTTATTTTACCGAGTTTATCCGAAGTGTTTCTTATAAGAGAAAAGTAAGTCGGCTCCTTAACAATATTTTGTGAATTTTTAAGATTTAAATCGAGCCCTGAGCTTGCTTCACTTGTGTTCACTACATGTCCTAATTCTACTCGTTAATCATATTTCATTGGAGTATTGATTTTGCATATATTAAATTCATACATATTTATTTAGATATAAATTCATTTATGGAAATCAAGTTTTTAATGAGGGTCAAAGTTCCTTTTCTTTTTTTGCCAATTATTTTTCAGCCGTAATTTTCTTTTACTTGTTATTTATTCACACCGAGTTGAGCCATTTATTTCACATTTTACCAATATTTCATCGAATCAGTTGAGATGATTTTGATAAATTAGATGTTTTATAACAGCTCCGTGGACTAACTGGGATTTTCAAATGATTCAGTGTTGTTTTGTCCTTTGAAGTTACGTTGAAATGATTAGAGCCGATTTGGGATAACCTGAATTTTCAGTTTTAGGTTTTTTAAAAAACCTTCAGAGGTTCAGAGTGGCAATACCGAAGAACCCTAGGCGGATCTACACATTTTTAAATGTAGTCTGGTTAAATCCCTCTCTTTCATCTTTTATATCAGGTCCCTCTTGTCCAACTTTTGTTACCATCCAATCCTGCCGCTATTAGACTATTTGAGGGGTAAGGGTCTTTATTTTATGTTTTTTCTTCTTTTTTTACAAGGCTTCGAAAGGTTTTTCACCTTTATACAACAAAGGAAGAAGAAATCGTTGAGGGTTTGTCAAAATGGTTTCAAATTTGTTCCATTCATTTTGGCTGAAGAGCACTGTACAGATGACAGGCTATGCACACATTGCAGACTATTTTGAAAATCATGTATAAAACCAATTATTTTAGGTCGAGGTACCTGAAAATTGATATTTTCCGAAAAACTTGACTTTGATTTTTAACCCTTTACATTAACAACATTTGTGTGAGAAATTAAAACAACAATTTTAAATTAAAATGTATTAGGATGTATTGAAACAGAAGAAATTAATGTTGTGCAATGATTGTACAATTTCCCCTTGTTGTTTGGTTAATAAATTGATTCGATCCATTCCGGCCGAGTTTGATTGATAGAACGCCTGACTAGGAATACATCAATACAACAAAGTCGCGCGAGTTGCCTACATCTAGTATCTGAAGGCGCCGAGTGGGGGGAACCATTTAACTTCAGTCGGCCGTTAGAGCCCGACGCGGTTACAAGTTCCCGTCTCGTCTTGCGCTTGGATATAACGCAGTGACACGTGCGTTTTGTGCGATTTTTGGTTTCTGTTTTGTTTATTTTTTGTTTAGTGTACAGTGATTTTGGTTACTTTGGATATGCCTAATCAGGTATTTATATTTTGCTGATGTTGTGGGGTGGTTATTTGTTTGTTTTTTTGCTGGCAATGTAAAGTTCAGAGATACAAACTTTCCTAATAAATAATAACGTTTAAAATGAGCTATAAGTATCATGCAATAGACAAATAAACCCTATAAAGCTAACTTACAACTTTGTGTTTGCAACTATCCCATACAACTTTATGAGAGAATTTGAAGTATGTTTTTATAACGGACGAGGGCTCTCACGTTTGTTTTTCTTATTGTTTAAAAGTAAAAAAACCTTTAGGTCATCATTGGCTTATAAAAAAAGGAAGAGAAGAGGATAAAATGAATGACCTCTAGTCCTTAAAGATTGCAGACTGTAAATTAATATCAAATAGGTATTTTGTTGTTGTTTAAAGTTGAAATACCTCTCGTTCATCATCATCACTGCCTTATACAAAATAAAAGGAGAAGAAAGAGTATAACATGAAGATCACTAGCCCTGGAATACTTTTATAACGTCAGGGTCGGAATAGAATAAGAGTTGGTCAAGAGACACGCCATAGAATTTGTGAAAAATATATATCTAACCTAAAATTACATAAAAAAATGTGTAGATTCATCTAAGTTCCCTAAAGTGAGCCCCTCACAAACGTATTTGCTTTAAAAACAGACTAAAGCATGTATTTCTTTCCCTTCCTATTCTTTTTACATATATTCACATTTTATTTTTAAACCTGAATTTTTCTTTTAGTAAGTTGGTTTTACGCTATTAATCTTTTTTTTTTTTATTTTTTTTTTTAATTCTTTTTTTTTAATATTAATTGTTTTGAGAGTATGTAAAAAATTGTCTTTTCACAGCAATTAAGTATTAAAATTATAATTTTTAATATTTTCTTTTTTATACTCATCATACAATTTCTAAATTTGTGTCAATTTTCTTAAAAATAATAATCAGAATAAAAGATGTTCCATTGTGATCGTCGAATTTTATATATATATATAAAAAAAATCATAACTTTTTAAAAGAAAGTTATATAAAACTGTAATCTTAGTTCATTTTGTCTCCTGTGAAAATTAATAACCTACTGTTTTTATTACACTTAGCAGGCTAAAGGAACGAAAAGTCAGTAAGGAATTGACAAAGATCAGCTACTTTGCCGTACAAATATTATTTATACCCACACTAGGTTGCGAATCTAAATATAAATCCATCAAAATATTTTTTAATAACCATTATCAGTGATCGTTTTATGGTATTTAATAACCGCGTTTACAGTATCCTTATTATCAATATGAAAATGAAATCGTTGTTTTTCTACATAAACGCAGAGAAGTTTTCGACTTTTTATAATAGAAGAGAGGAGGTTTTGTATTGTTTGAAAAAACATGCGTTGCGTTTTTCACGGAAATATTTGTTTTGAGGTCTCGTGAGTTCAGAAAAGCGTTTTACTAAGTTAAAAGTTTGTGACATTTGCCATAAGAGTACAAAATTTTATATTTTTAAAAAATCGGGCTTAACGGTTTTGATAAAAAAGTAGCCTGTAACAGTCTGCCTTAGAAGGTGGAGACTATTAATCGGCCTAAGCTATTTCTGTAAAATTACTTATGAGAAAATAAAAAGCCTAAATTTTTTACTTCAAATGGAGTTTCCATGCTTATTTTGGACTGGTGAAAATTTCCTACGGAAAAGTTGTGGACGACAGTTTTTTTTAAAGCCCGTTTTGTCTCGTTCACCATTACATATAATACTTGGGAGCAAGTGCTGTATTCCTAATTGAAGCACCCTTGATCATGAATGGAACCGTGCAATACTGTTTTGAATGGCCTTCATTTAAAAAAAAGCAAAATAAATTACAATAAATACAAAATTCGGTCTAATTAATTGTAAAGATTTTTATTTTGAAATTTCATAACGATTGATAGACGTGTTTGGCTGTAACAAACACAAGCGTAATACCAAATTTGTTAAAACAGGCAATCTTCTCCCTGGGTCAATTGATACCGCATGTCTGCATGTTATACAATTTGTGGTTTAAAATCTGTGATTTGATGTTTTGGATCAGTAGTTCCGATCGTTCTATATAGTAACCAATCCAACCAAAACTATTGGAGCAAAACCATTTTATAAAGTTGTCTTCTGTCGTACAAGTTCACGTCTTTTGGCATATTTGTTACAAATACACATATATTATATCTATTAGCCCTAACTGACCTCGACTTAGCATTAATGTATTGGATATCGCCAATTAATCTCATATGATCCTAGATAAGAACAAACTGTCAATCTAATATTTCAAACACCACCATTTTGAAATTCTACTTTTTCTCTAACGAGGTTTTGTTTTTCTCAAATCCGCTATTCTCCCCCCCCCCCAGGTTTGGAAGAGAACAAGAGTTTGTCAAGAGACATCTGATAGGATAGATGAAAGAGAGAGATTTAACCCAAGACTGCAGGAAGAAAGGGGTAGAGACCTCGGGATTGCAACGGCCCCTGAGAGGATGAGCTATCGTGTGATATATTGGGGAAATTGTTTTTTGTTTGTTTTTCTTTTAATTTGAAATTCTCCTGTACTTTAAAATGTATTGTCCGATTTTGTTTGTTAACAAACTTGTCTAGTAGTAGGTACAACTCAACTTAAAGATCAAATTTGAGTATAACGAAATTTACTTCAGGATAGATTCTTTTGACATTTCATGATCTCTGGCGTGTTCAATCAATTTTCATTTAATTTAATTTATTTGGTTGTGGTTGACAATACAATTAGATACAACTAGTCTAAACCTTTACAGAATACATAAAACACAGTACAAAACACACACAACACATTATTGATTCTTTATACAAACAAGTGTATCAGACAATTGATATACAATAAACTAAATAAATAACATTTGAACAAATAACAATTTTGCATGCGTTATTAGAATAATTTATCATAATTAAAATAAAAGTCATTCAATGTAAAATTACTAAAAATTACAAAGAGTCTTATTTACAAAATATAATAAATAAATTGGTTCACCACAAAAAGATGTCTCGGGCATAAATGAAGCCCCTAAAACCTTCCATGGTCAAGGTACTACTAGAGTAAATAGATTCAGACATTAAAAATTGTCTAAGTCTATTTTTAAACGTCCCAGAAGCTTATTGTACAGTTCCACACCAGCTTGAGGTGGTAGCTTCCTATATTTTCTCAGCCTGTGCTGGCCCTATCCAAAAAACTCTCGAATCAGGTGCCCCAATTATAAACATTTTTATTCAGAACAACAGGACACATCAAATTTTTTAATAGAATTGTTTAAAATGTAGCCTATAGATGCTTGGAAGTGTCAATAGACCCAATTTCCGAAATGAATTCATACAATAAATAAATACTGAGCTTGACTTGCGAGATAATATTAGAGATAGAAAAAAAAACTCGAACACAAGATCTCACAAATATTACTTATATTATTTAATAATATTTTTATTGTTGTCTATGTTAACCACAATAATATAAGAAATTGGTGCTTGTTTTGGACAAAGATTTTTATTATTTTGTCAATCACAGTTATATCAGGAATTGGTGCTTGTTTTGGAAATCGATTTTTTATTGATTTGTCTATGTCAACTACATTTATATCAGGAATTGGTGCTAATTTTGAATTTGATGTTTAAACAATTATTACATTATCAACTTATGATTTATAGTATCAATTTTAATAATTGTTTTTCCAACAATAACCTTGTTTCATTTGCTCATACATGCATGATATATCGGCGTTTGTGGAAACCGATTTAAAACTTGAACTTTGTTTTTTAAAACACTTAAGTATCATGAGTTTTATAAAAACATAAGTTTTAGATTACACATACACGAGGTTTTGATCAGAATATTACCATCTCGTGAACATCCAAATGTTTTTAAATATTAAGATATTCATTCCGTTCATTTTTATACATAAGTGAGGATTTTAAAATTCCAGCTAGGATTCTGAAAATGGTCATATATTCGTAGAAGCTCGAAAAGTCTCTCAATATAAACATTTTCACACCTTCGTGAAACTTTCTCAAAGTATGCAAGTAGAAAGTGATAATAGTCAAATATATAATGCCTCTTAAATATATTTATTTGTATAGGGAATGGACAAAATTATTATTTTTTATAGGAAGTGGAAAAGATAAGAACTTGGAATTGTGGGATAAGAGAGTCATCATTTAAAATTTAGTCTGAAGTACAATATAACAAACACAGAACACAATTCTCACAAAAAATTCGTCTAAGTATCAGACGCGTTTCAACGACAAGGTCGTCCTCTTCAGTGATATACGAGCTACACCAATCAAACTATAACTGAATCACTGAAACTATATAGTTTGAAGTGTTTAGTTAGTAAATTAACAACGAAGTAATTAGTTTAGTTACTTGTAGCGAGAAGTGGAAAACATTACGTGATTTACTCATGTTTAAAATTTATTCTAGACGATACAGGATTTTAATGATAAACCAAAGTAAGGGAAATAAAATGAGCATTACAAGTATAGGGCAGAATTAATTCATTTAAATTATAAAGTGTGGGACGTTGAGATGGGGAGGGGAGGGGGGCACTCTTTCTGTTCTTTGTGTAATATGGGAGTCAAAGAGTTGATATATAATTTTATTTCAGAATGTCCTGTATTGACTCGGTCCATAAAGTCTTGTTTTGAAGATAATTACTGTATGTCTAAACCAAAGTTCCAGGATTTTTTTATTGTACATTACTTTGTAAATATCTTCAGCAAACATGGCATTACAGTTGATGTGTATAGGTGTGCAAGGATGAATGAATTTGTGTGTGCGATTAGGTTTAAAAAGTTATATTTTTATATAAAATATCGTGTTGCCAATCGAGCAGGCGACCGTTAGGCTATGTTAAAATATATTATTTAACTTTGTTGTAATGTCATGCATAATTTGAAATTAAAGTATATGCAATTATTATTATGGCTACTTTATAAATGTTGAAATTGCAATCTACCTACTTCTGTTCACGAAGACTGATATCAAAACAGATACTACCTTTGGATTCAACATTGATAAACAAAGAGAAATCATATGACACAAAAAATATTAATGGAATAACATGATGGTAAAATGTTACATGCAGGGTTTAGTATAAAACGAGTAGGTCCAAACTCGATGAGATGAAAACAGAATAAATAAAAGACGCAGAACATTATACAGACTTTCTTACACACGATTAAACAACGCAAAGTAAACAAAAATCTTTCCAGTTAGGAGTAAAAGTTTAGGTTTGGTTGAGACTTATTGAATCTGGAGAAAGGGAACATAAGTTATTTTGAGTTCAATGTAAAAGATGAGCTGAGTATATTATACAGGAGGTTGTTTACACTATATCCCAAAACTTCAGGATATGCTTCCTCGAATACAGTAAACAAAAAAGTTCCTTTTATGTCCTAAAACGTTTTACGTCCGTCTGACATTTTGTATTTTTTACAAAAACATTAATTTTGAAAATAAATTGGATTCGAATTCATTTTGGTATAATTAGTTTTTATGTAGCCCTTTATAAAACCAAGGTACTAAAAACCAAGACTTTGTTTTACATTTTTCAAAATGGTGGCATTTTAAATTTTAATGTCAAATATATGGAAAACTATTAACTTTTCAAATTTACAAGAGACCAAAAAGTTTCCTTGTGTAATGACAAAGAAATTGAGTTTTGGAATTTTTCAGTAGCTTAAAATTATTTCAGTAACTTATTTTATGTGTCATAAAAAAAGAAAAGTTTGTAAGTTTTTTGATATATCGACATTAAATTTATTAAAACGGTGCCATTTTGGAAACACACAAAACAAAGTCCTGGTTTTTGGTTCTACATTGATTAGAGGTCGATGTATACCAAATTTGGACTCGATATCTAATTTATTTAAAAAATATAATGTTTTTGTAAACATATGTGTTCATTTAGGACATATGTTCATGCGAATATGTTTACATATTCTTAACCACGAATCCATATCCTGAATTTTTGAAATTTAGTTTGTTAACACCCTTGTTGTATATTGGAGTTAGTTATAATATGAGACTCATATTTTCAAAAAAGGCTGTCTCAAGATTACAATATATATATATAATACTGAAACTTGTAAAGTGATATATTCAAGAATTTGTGTATTATACCTTGACCCAAAAACTCGTGGTGGTGAGGTGAATAAATTGATTGAAAATTCTCATATGCAAGATTTAAAAAATCCTGATCAAAAATATCAGTGACTGTATAATTGATTGTATATAGACCACTTTTTTGAACCTTTTTTTTTTATCAAAAGGGATATTTACGTGAATAATCCAACATATATTATTAAGTGAAATTTATATGAGGTGGATACTGTTTAGCTTACTTGGTGTTTACACAGGGTAGAGCAAAACCTAAAACTTTAAAATAAGTGGATAATCACATAGAAATCTCTTGTATTTTAATGCAACTCGTCAAAATATTTTGTTTAAGTTTCTGAGAATTGATTTTTTTGGTCACAAAGTTAATTTTAGCGGCTATAAAAGTGATTTCAACATCTTTCAAAATTGACAAACCCATATTAGTTGACAATGTTTAAAATATCGTATTTGTTTATACAAATAAAGTCTAGAAACGATAAAAACTGTATCTTAGATAAATACAAGACGTTCAATATTTCTCCAAATTAAATTCCTTTCCATCAATTTGAAGTACGCCGCCGTATAGATTTGAAGTTTGAGTATTCTTTACAATTTTCAGAAATTTGATTGTACTATCAAAAAGATGACAAAGGACTAATCTTTTGGAAAACGCCGCACTTACAAGACAGCTGTTTGAGCTGTACTTTCACTATCCAATTAGGCAGAAAGGAAAGTTTTGAGAAATTATTAAAATTTTGGTATTTCATAGTTCTGAAAATCTTTAATCCTTGAACACAGATTAAGATAAATTTCGGAATGATGTCCGAGCGTTTGTAGTGTTTTTATCAAACATTATTTCAATTACTGAACCGATTGACTCAAAATTTTCATGTTTTGTTGTGAATTGTGTTAGAATCAAATCTGATAAGGTTTGGGTTGAAAACGTTGGAAATGATTGTCGCCGGGTTGTCGAATGACTTATACTGTTGTAGTTGGTGGGGGGGGGGGGTTCTGTTGTTGTTGTTGGACTAAATCTTGTAAAAGTTAGGTAAATATGAGTGTGAAAACTGATTGTCATGCATAATCGCAAACACGAATATTATGGTTGACCTAAAAGTTTCAACTTGGTGTGGGGATAAGGAATGATAAGTTTTGTCAAAATTGTTTAAAGAAGGGGAGGGGGTAAAAATGTCGATTTGTTCTAGTTTTATGCACATTTTTAATTATGGTCCGATTTGATGAAATGTGTACTTTGAACTGTTGAGTTAAGATTTGATATAGATTTGTGGGTTCACAAAAAAAAAAAACTTATAATATTTATGTTTTTGAAGGTGATGACTTCAGTTTATACGTTCTCCCCTATATAGCCCCAAAACATATGATATTTATCTTGTTATATAACGTAATTTTTCTTCTTTTCTTGGTTAATTGAAAGATCGTGCGCTGAATCAAAGTATAACCTTGATTAGAGGTTATTCAGGATGTAAATAGATCCATTAACGTGATATGATATGATTCCTCAAAGCAATGTCATGCGGTGAGAAGCCCCATTAGTAATACAAACCTAAAGACTTCGCAGCGAAGCCTTACACTGCGATGCGACCTTAATACATTCCGCATAACTTCGCGAATTTATATACTGGTTCACTTCCACTACTGTAACAAATAGTTTTGAATTCGTAAAAACGAACATCAATAAGTAGTAAACAATGAAGTTTTTTTAAATATCAAGTAAATATTTCTCGCTAGAAAGTTTTAACAAACTGTTAAAATTTAATTTGATGGGGTTTTTCACTAATACACATTGTGTCTCGTTCAAAACATTAGGCCTGTACGAGTGGTTAAATAGAATCTACCACCCCTTTTATTATTTATTTTAATATTTGAGAATCTCTTTAGATAATATGGACAACCTTAAAAAGGTTTGCTTATTTTAATTGCGGGGAGCTGAGAGGTCTCAAAAATTTCAAATGGCACTTATAGGCTTTAGTGGTGGGCATTAACGCTAACAACGGTCAACGTCAACACGAGTTAACGTTGAGCGTGATTAACTGTTGAAAAAAACTGCTAACGTTAACCTGCCAACAGAACAGAAGACCAAGCGTCTTTGCAAGCACTAAAGGCTCGTTTACACGGGTCAAGTAGATAGGCGAGTACACTTTACTAGCTACTTGCCGTTTTTCGTTTACACGCAGTCAAGTTGACAGTCCACTAGTCACTAGTCAAAGCTATTGTGAGTAGACTGTTGAAGAACGAGATGTCGAAAAGATGTAAAATGTTGCAAAAGTGCGTAGCCAGACTCTCAATTGAGCTCATAAATGAAGTGGCAGAAATTTTGGAAGAGGAATCTAGCAGACAAAGGACGGAGTGGGTAAGAGGATGGCTAGGAAGAAGAGAAACTCACGGCGCATCATCACTCTTGCTGAGAGAACTTGCTACGGAGGACATGCAGGAATATAAAATGTGTTTGCGGATGTCACCTGTTGATTTTCACAATTTACTAGAGATGGTAACACCAAAACTTAAGAAACAAGACACATTCATGAGAGATGCTTTATCACCAAAAATAAAACTTGAAATTACTCTCAATTTTATTGCTACCGGTAACAGCTATCGTACCCTATCACACTTTTTCAGAGTGGCAATACCAACAATTTCAAAGTTCATTCCGGATGAACTATAATTATAATGCAACCACATACAACACAACAGTGCAACACGATGACTTTACTAGAGATGACTGAAACCTGAAACGTTCCTGTTTACACGAGTCAAGCGTGCAGTCGAGTAAGACGATTTTGGTAGTGGGGGTAGTCAAGTGGTCAAGTACTTTACCACATGTGATAAACTACTTGACTCGACTGTCTACTCTCCACTTGACTTGCTACTTGCCTGAAATGAGCGTTTACACGGGTCAAGTTACTTGACTCGACCAAACACTCGCCTGATTACTCGACCCGTGTAAACGAGCCTTAACCAGTTTATCAACGTTAGCAGTTAATGCACTTCTTCGTCAACTGCGTTGAGCTTTGTCGATGGTCAACGTTAACGGTTAGCTGTTACCCGTTAACGGACACAGCACTAATAGGTTTGTGTATACCTCACTTTAAACGTCTCTGAAACAAGAAAAATGACACAACGCAAATAAAATGGCGGCCAAAAAAGTTATTTTATTTAAAGACGTGTGACGTTTTTCTCTGCATTTATGTGTGTGTAAACTGTATAGTGATCGTAATTTTGGTCCGCTTTTGTTTAGTTCGGTTTTATGAATAATGAAACAAATTTATTAACCAGTAAATATAGGTCTGTAAGTTTCGAAATGGCAGTGAGTTTTAAAATTTAAAAATAATTTTTTTTTTTTTTAAGGATACCTTTTTACCTGGTGGTTCTATAACGTTCCATAATATCTCAAACATATGTTCTACAATTAAAAAAATAAATAACACTAATATTATTGTGAACTAGGATTTACTATGATTGGAAAATTTTAAAATGGCAGCTGTTTGAAATAGGTTTTCCATAGTTCTTTCCTGTCCAGGCAAGTTCGAGGTTGTCATACGAGCAGGTAGTCTGAAAACAGAAGTAAATTCATGTCCTATCGTGTCGGGACATCAGCTGCATGCTTAGAATTCAAAACAATATTGAACATTTTCTACCCGTAGGTCTTGAAACAGCCTGTTTTCAATTGGAAATTATGTGTATATGTCCGACGTGTTTATCACGATGAAAAGTAAAAGAGTTTTTACTATGAAACGAAATTTAGTCAGAAAAATCTCTTAATATCAGAAATTTTAATCCAGTTTAGTTTGTAAACGGTTTTATTTAGTCGTCCATTGGAAAAAAAATTGCAGGAAAATTTAATTTGTTTTATTTTTCTTGTTGTGTAATGGCGAAAAACCTCTCGCTTATCATCACATTATAAAAAAGAAGGAAAAAACTAGAAAAAACCTCTAGTCCTAGATTATTTTAATATTGTCATGGTTGGAAAAAGTAGGAGCTGGTCAGGAGAGCTCTGATAGGAAAGACAATAGAGAGGGATCTAACCCAAGACTAAATGAAGCCCACGCCCTTACTCGTCAAAGGACTTCCCTGGGGGGGGGGGGCGCACAATTTCAAAGTTGTAAACTTTTAAAAAGGCCTTACGTTAATATTGTGTTATCCAGTTTTATTATTAACTTATTTTGTGTGGTTTGACGGTATGCATATATTATCGCTGTTATCGGGAAACAAGCGGATACGCAAACCACACCAAAGTTATCACGTGTTATCAACAGCAATGTCGAGTGTTTATCGTCTGCTTACATTCACGGTTCAGTAAAACTGGAAATGTATTTACAAAATCTTTATACCACTATCTACTCTGTTGATACGTTGGTGGGATGGAAATGTCTTTAATTTATCGAGAGAAGTGATCAATGATTGAACTCGACCATTTGACATTTCCTCTGTATATTTGTTACGTAGCTACGATCATTATGAAATAGGCCTAAGGTTTTATACAAATAGGCCGAACAATATATGCACAGAGGTTATTAAAATTTTGTTTCCCGTTTTAAAATGGTAGCTACTCGAAACGGTCAGTTTACGGTTCCAGAGTTGGACGCGAGTATTATGTATTGTAGTGTGTACGAGGCATAACGAGCAGTCTTGTGACTTTTTGTTTTCCTAGATCGGAAAGTATTTTCCTGACCAAAAAATTTAAATCGTCCTGTTTCTTTTTTAATGTTTATATTTAAACAAATTAAATCATTTAGAGCTTTTCAAGAGGTTACAAATTGATCAGTAATTTAATTGTTTTGTTTCTACTCATTTACTTTAATATAACTTTGTTTTATCTTGTACAGTCTGTTTAGTAAAAGATGATACAACTTTGTAAATTCATATAAATTTATTGACTGCTTACAGAGCTGAGTTTGGTGTCATTTCGTAGCAAAGTACATCAAATTAGTTTAGTTCAATGTGACTTCCATTGATCATATTCGAGATATCCTATCTGAAGTAATTTCCTGCCAAACCCGCAGCAGCATGTCAGGCATAACTTCATCAACGTAGATTCTTGCTCTGACCTCAACGAGAGAAGTCGGGAAGGTTTATAAATGTTATCTTTGATAAATTCTCAGAAGTAAAAATCGAGAGGTGACAGATCCGGAGAACGAGGTAGTCATACAATCGGCCCACCTCGACTTACCCATGTATCTGGAAAGCGGTTAATCAGGAAATCCCGGACTTCACGGTGCGTCATCTTGCTTGCTGGAAGTGTATGCGGCGTTCTTGGTCGTCCTCATCAATTCGTGGGATTAAAAAGTTTTCAAACATATCTAGGCATGTCCACTTGCCTAATTTAACTGAACCTAACCATCTTTATAACAACTGTCGCTAGGGCTCGCGCTGGTGCTATTCGGTACTATTTACTACGTAAGTCATAACTTGATCTAGTTTGCTACAAAATGACACCAAAACCAGCTCTGTAAGTAGTCTGAATAAATTTGTATGAATTTAAAAGTTTTTAAAGTCCTTTTGGAAGCATCCTGTGTGTATTCTTTAAGTTAAACTAACTTTCATAATAAATTCAACTGACATTTAACTCACGTTCTGACTACTTGATTTTTTCCGCAGATTTTGCTTCTTGTGTTTTCCACATTTCAACATTTGCTATGGAAATCAAAATTGTAAAAACATTAATCTTGACATCTATCTAAGACGAAATGCAAAACGTCTTATTAAGTAACAAGCTGCTTACTTGTAACGCTCTGCGAATCTTAGAAATAGGCGTATTGCAGTAATAAAGTAAATAAATATATTCTCCCTACTACCCACACAAGCTGAAAGGATTTTCATGAATTGGGAATCTTTTCGACGGATTGGTTGTACAATAGAGAACTTGTGTGTTATCAAATTACAATACTTAACATTTGATCGATATCTTTAGAATTGTTATTAAATCTAATGTACAACCTCGTTTTTTTAAAGTCTTTAATTAGGAATATTTTAGAGGATGAGGCCAACTATGATTTTGAAGACTATATTAATGCTTATTTGAAGGAAACGTAATTCATTTAAGCGAATTTAAAGAAGTTAAAAAATATTATTTCCTTGTTGAATAAAAATTTTTGTGAACATAATTTAGTTTGTTTGTAATAATTCCAGTTGTTATTACGGTCAGACAAACAATTTCATTTTAAGATGTTTTATATACTGCTCTCCTCAAATTTTGATGTGTTATGTCTTTTCCGTTATTTTTCTTTAGGGTTTCGATTTGTCCTTGAAGTTTTTGTTGTTGTTCAACATCGGCCACCATCGCCATATATATATATATATATATATATATATATATATATATATATAATATATATTATTTTCCTAATAAAGACCTGTAACCTCGAATATTCTAACATCGTCAGGGTCGGAAAGAAAGAGTTGAAAGAGATCCCAGATAGAAAAGATGAAGGAGAGGTATTTAACCCAAGAATATAAGGTGTAGATCAGCTAGGGTAGATCGAGATTGTCACGCCCGTACTCAAATTAGTGACCTCTTTAGGGCTTATTCTAGAAGAAATGATTCAAGGGAAGATGTTAAAAAAATTTACTTCTTTCAAATTGTGTAACATTAAATTATTATGATTGTTTCACTAATGGATTCAAATGTTGCCCTAATGGACTTTCGTTCAGATCTATATATCACTAACGATTATCTCTTAAGTCGAGAGTTTGGGGAGGTAAATTAATTAGTGGTTGGACTATCTAGATAGGCTGCGCGATTTATTAGCACTGTCCGGATACGTCCTCGTTGCTTAAACACTAATGAAGGAAATATTCGCTGAGCTCCAGAGAGTATTGTGGTGAAATAGGTTAAGCCATCAAGCACATCCGAATTTAGGGGGGTTTTTTCATCCTTAATTCATATCCTTCATTCACTTCTATCCTGGGATCCCTCAGGGAATAACCAATAGGGAGCACGAGCGTGACCATCCCGAGAGAACATAGGTGGATTACAAACTTGATTACAATACGCCTGATATGACTGAGATTCATTAGGTCTTCCATCTTAATCATTCATGTGTACATTTCAATATCCCCCCCCCACCACCACGTGTAATGCGCTTATATTGTGTAAATTATAGACGATAGTTTCACTCTTATACTTTTTTTGCTTATAAACAATGTAAAGTGGAAGTTCACATAATACCTTTAAAGGTCAAAGCTCTGTGGGTGGAGCATAGGACAAAACGTCAATATTGGTGCACAAACATTGCGCAAGTTTATTAGTGGCAATTTTTACGTGTAAGTCCGAAATAATGGTTATATTTTGTGTTAAAATTAGTGTGAGTTGTTGTTTGTATAACGTAATGAAATGTTTTTTTTAATTACGTAAAAAATAAAATACGTTTTGTGGTGGTGTTAAAATTTTGATATCTAGTTTAGGAGAGTTCTTAGTGTTTCCAACCCTTAAGCATGATGACTTTTGATTTTTAGACTATTTTGGGAAGGGTGTTTGTTCTTGCATACCTTTACGTCTGTTCGTGGGATTTTCTTGAGAACAGTTGTGTACTTCATATAAATTTGACATATTATGTGTACTCAGATTGTTTTGTTTTCCCATTAAACTTCTCACAATGTTTTATTAAGGATATGTTATGATGAATCTCTGACTAAAATTTACGATTTTTGGAGCGCTGATATTGAATTTAACATAGTTTTTGAATTTATAAACCAAGAACATCTAAATATACCAAAAATTTTGAAAAATATATTTACCACTTTTGGTAAAACTTAAATGTTTAACGCAATGGGTTCCCTATTGTAGTTGTGACTTTTACATTGTAAATTGTTCTGTTTTTTAAAATTTCAAAATAACCATTTTTTGTTTTAGACCTATCTAAAACCAAATCCATAAAAAATCTGAGAACGAAGATGTATTGTTTTTGAAGCCCATATGGATGAAATGGTATTTACGTCGATTACACTAATCGTTATATGTTTAGGGGTTTTAGAGTGCTCTCAGGTCTTCTTAGATAAAACTCAACAAATTTAGCAAAATGTCGATAAGGGTCATTTATACATAGATTTTACCCCCATAAGAAAAACACCAGGAAAACTAAATTTAAAATATTAAATTTGTTTTTTCCTGGTTTGATGTTAGGTATTTATGTTGTATCGGACATTTAATCTAAATTTGTTGTTTTATGTTTATTTAATTTTTTTTAATGACTAGTTGGTTTGAATACGTGGGTAAGTTGCTATTGATCTAAATTTAAGGTAACAACAAATAATTGGTTATGCGTTAAACTTTAATCTAAAAATTACAGATTCTAATCTCAGTTAGGTATTTTTAAAACCTGAGTTAGGTATCTCAGTTATATATATATATATATATATATATATATATATATATATATATATATATATAGGTAGGTAACATTGTGGTTCTGAAAATAATATTGGTATGTATTTTTGGCATTCACTTTCTTGTTTAAAGAAAGAAAAAAGTTAATGCAAAATGGAGCCGCAGCAGTAATTCTTAATGACATTCCTGCATTGTTTACGTAAGTCATTGAAAACTCTTGTGCTGGACATATCATTATTCAATCTATTCCATTTTATTTCAATAGATAAACACTTAAGCAGTTGTGATCATATATATATATATATATATATATATATATATATATATATATATATATGTATTATTATGTAAATTACACTATATGTTTGCGGGGTAGGTAAGTCCTTCGTACCTCCTTGTTCACTCTGATTGCATCAGGTTATTTTTGAATAAATTGTGTTAACAACTGGGGTACATTTTAAGGAAACCAATTTTGTTTTTTCTTTATTTTGTTATTTGGTCTGTGGTCGGTAAACGACTTTGCGGGATATTTATATTTCCAGTATGTTGTCTGTGCTTAATTTGACCGTATTTTCAAGTGTGTTTTTATTTTAAATTTTTGGACTTTTCAAAATTTAATGATAACTCCCAAAAAGTGGTTCAATAAAATTACATTATAAAAAGTCAAAAAGCTAAACAAAAACAATGCCATCTCTGTTATCTTAACAAATATTGAGTATGATATTACATTATGGAGGAGTTAGTATGTTATGTAATCTGTATTTTCTTATCAGCTGATCATTAAAATTATTGTTTCTTATTGCAGGTGAGTGTCACAGTTCTTTGTCTGTTAAAATAACTGGCGACCGATTTGGTGAGTTAAATACAGTAATAGTATTTTTTAATTTTCTGATATAAGCTAAGCAGGGTACTGTGACTTATTTCATGACAGAATTTTGATAACTACAGAGTGTTCTGAAAAAGGTGAGGATGGACGAATTAATAATTAGTTACAACTAAGTGAGTTTAAAATCGCCAACGGCCAAGTTCACCCGTTGAGTCGATTTGTGCCAGTGTTGTGTGAGTGTAAAGTTTTAGTAATTACTGTACTTTTATTGTCACAATCCTAGATTAATTAGTCTCTTCAAAGCTGGCTACTCTATTATGCATGGGGAGATCTGGGGAAAGGGTTTTAGGCATCAAAATGAGCATGCAGTATCGCTTTCCAAAAATGTAGACCCTAGGCTAGATTGAATGGTGACCAAAGCTGTACCAATACGTTAACAAATGGGGTGGCTTTTTATTTTCTTTCATCTAGCCCTTTAAAATGAGTTATTAATTTCGTGACTTTTACATCCATCCTATTTTGAAATGTCGAATCACCCACATTCCCTGAGCAACCAAGAACTTTAATTAGGATGTGTTGACGTAGCCCCAATTCTCAAATAACAATAAAGTTAAGAAGGTTTCATTTTTAGCAATCTCAATACAATCACGTTAACGATCACCATATCAGTTACAATGTTAAAAAAAGAAATTTTTCTTCTCTCATCGAGGCCATTAAAATGACGTATGACAACCATTTACAATTGTCGACTTACCCCCGCCCTTTCATACCCATCAAGTCAAAAACTGAAAACGTAAACTTATAGAAACAGCTAGAAACAAGGTTGCAGAAAACCGTGTATATCTATCTTAATTAATGACAAAGTTAAAGAGGGTTGCACGTTTCTTTACAGACACCCTCCATGTCAGGTATAGCAGCGAGTAAGTGTAATCTCGAATAAATTTAATGGATTTACACTTTTTCACGTAGTCTTTTTATAATTGTTCCCATCAAATCCTCTCTTGACCCACTCTACTTCATCCCGACTCCGACGCTATGTGAGTATTGAGAGCTAGAGTGGTGTTTATTTTGTTCTCTTTTCTCTCTTCGCCTTTAAACAACAAGAATTTTTTTTTTTTTATGTTTTTGTTTATATGTGTGTGTTTTCTTATGCCCTCAAGATCCGAGAAACACCAAACGCTCGAATCTTATAAATATCAAACATTTTTCTTGACTGCCCTAGTGACTTCATTCGACGTGCACGTGTTGGCGACTCTGTCTAACACTCGTCTGCTCAAGCTTTGTAGTTTGGTAATTGAATTGGTATAAAATTAAAAATAAAGACATAAGTTATAATAATTATGTTACACTATTACAGTATATTAAAAACAAAATATGACATGTACTGTTCGCGTAATACAAAATTAGAAATGATTAAAAAAGTTAAGTTGACTCAGTAAAATTCTGTTTAATTAAATTTGAACGATGCAAAGCAAACAGTGACAGTTTCAGTTGTTATGTAAATTTGTTATTTAACAAAACCCTTCACGCTTCGTGTAGTTCAGAAACAAAAAATAAAAATACATCTACTCATTAAAATTATCAACTGTATTTTAACACCTGATAGTAACATTATCCTACATATTGTAATGAAAATACATTTTGGTAGTTTTTTAATTATTTGATTTTTAGGATTTTTTTTTTTTTATTAAGTTGTTTAAAAACATGTTAAGGTCCAAATAATTGCAAAACACCTGATAATAACATTATCGTACATATTGTAATGAAAATACATTTTGGTACTTTTTTAATTATTTGATTTTTAGGATTTTTTTTTTTTATTAAGTTGTTTAAAAAAACGTTAAGGTCCAAATAATTGCAAAACACCTGATAGTAACATTATCCTACATATTGTAATGAAAATACATTTTGGTAGTTTTTTAATTATTTGATTTTTAGGATTTTTTTTCCTCCATTAAGTTGTTTAAAAACATGTTAAGGTCCAAATAATTGCAAAACACCTGATAGTAACATTATCGTACATATTGTAATGAAAATACATTTTGGTACTTTTTAATTATTTGATTTTTAGGATTTTTTTTTTATTAAGTTGTTTAAAAAAACGTTAAGGTCCAAATAATTGCAAAACACCTGATAGTAACATTATCCTACATATTGTAATGAAAATACATTTTTGTAGTTTTTAATTATTTGATTTTTTTAATATTAGGTGATTTAAAAAAAAATGTTCAATTTGATAAATTATATATATATATATATATATATATATATATATATATATATAAGCAAAGCATATATATATATATATATATATATATATATATATATTTAAAAAAATACAAATACGTCCACCGATGTAATGGTCCAAAAACATTGCACAAACTTTCCCACTCACACATCCCCAAAACAAAGAACAACGAACCAAATCTAATCGTTACCAAAAATGTAATTGTCACTAGTTGTCAATCAAGAAGAGATAATTAACCAGAGACGTCATGTTTGAAAACATACTTATACAATATATTTAATTAAGAAGCTAAACATGCTTCGATTGTTCTATAAACACGTTCTCGGCGTAAAATGGAGGCATTAATAACAGCGGTCAAAGTACATTTTGGTTTTTTGCCAATTATTCCTATACCGTAATATTTTGTACTTCAGATTGCACAACAGATTTGGGTCATTAATCTTCAGATTTCACTAAAATTTGAACGAAATTTGTAGAGCAGATTTTTATAAATCATGTCTTTTATAAATAATAACAGCCCCAAGGCGATTTTTAGTTTTTTATTATCGATTACTCATGAACCGATATTTTCGTTGAGATGTCGACCAATAAGTTTTGTTTGGATTCTTAGAGACTATACTTGATCAAAATCGCTTGAGAAAATCGTAATTTTGTGTTGTTTTTTTATGACAGCTACCCCAAAATTTGATTTATTTAAAGTTTTGAGATATGGCCAAGGAATACCCACATATGATTTTTTTTTAAAGCCTGCTTCCATGGCTCATTTTCACTTTTATACTGACACAATTACCGAAGTAACAATTTTGGTGACGATCTGTTTTAAATGGTTTTGGGGGATGATGAGTCAAATAATTTGTACACTATTTATTTTAAAAAAGTACCAAGAATAATCTTTTAAAATTCGATTCAGTTGCTTTACAAGAAAGGTTGGTTTACATTTGAAAATGTTTACTTAAAACCTTTGGGTGGGCCCCTTTTATGGGTTACGAAGTTGTTCTGTATACAAAAGGTACTTCAATTTTACCGAAATGTGTGGGCTAATTGTTGTTTTTCTGATGTAGCCTAAATGGTTTAACAGTTCCTGTATTTTCGCACAACCATTATACTGATATACAGCTATATACAACTAACTCATCTTGAAATCAACCTAAAATTAATTTATAATTTCCGCGTGGTACCAACTAGGATCTAGATAAGCGAGTGCCAGGCTGGAACACATAGATCATTATTTACTGTCCACCTTCCAAGTAGGTATTGTGTTATTTGCAGCCTTGAAGATTGATTTAATTTGACCCAACGGATCAAGGTCAATAGTTAAGTTTGTGGAACTAGTTCTGTGCGTGAATTGCCAATTACGGGACACAGAACCTAAGAATGGTTTTAATCATGACAGATGTGCAAGATGTATTAAAATTCTCAGGATATTTGTATGTTTCAAAATAATGAGGAAAATGTTCATTTTTAGTTTGTCACATGTACGAAAGAAAATAGATAAATTATGAAAAGGGTCTTTATAAGATTAAATAGTCAATTTTGTAGAAAAATATATTTTTTAAATCTTATATTTAATTTGCTAAGGAATTTCTGCATATTTCCTTTGCTACAGAGCCTGAGGTGTCAAATTAAACAATATTACCTTCAAATTTGCCGATATTTATTCATTTTCCTTGTAAACACTTATTTTTGTAATAAATTTATCATTTAATAACACGCCTGTTACGGGTAAATAATATGTTTCACAACAAAAATAATTTGAAACAGCTGTTATAAATTTTCAAATACGTTTTATTTTGTTGGATATAACTTATATAGTTCTTACGTTATTTGTACGGATCATTTGTTGTGATTGATTTCTTACATTTTGCAAAATTATACGGTTTGAATTCTCAAATACGTTATATTTGTTTTGTTTGAGAATATTATAGCTGTTTTAAATTATTTTTTAGTTAACTTATATAGTCTTTACTTTATTTGAGGGGATTCAACTTGTATTGTGATTGATTGCTTACATTTTTCAGTTTATGTTGGTTATTCTTAATGGGTGACAATTGAAGTTGAATTTTTTTATCTCTCGATGAACAGTTAACAATTTAATTGTACATAGTGTATAGAGCTTATTTTATTTCTGCTTTATTGCTTACATCTCGCAAAATTTAACGGTTTATATGGCTTATTGTTAATGTGTGACAATTGCATGGGAACTGAGATATTCTAAATGGCGGCCGTATTAAGACCACGTGGAAACTGTTGGGAAATATTTTTGAGCGATGTATCAAATAAAACTAGAAGTTATTCTGATTACGAATATATATGTTTTTTGACGAAGAAATTAATTAGTTGGCTTTTTATTTGATAACTCAAACTTTAGTAATAGTAAGTTACCAAATGAAAATTCTCAAAATTACGATTTTTTTTTTAAAAAAATCTGTTCTATTTTAAATATTTTTAAATCTAGTCTCTAAGGATTGTTCGCCATCTCTCTAAAATTAATAGTAAGTTCGGAAGGTATCACTAAAAATCAACAAACAAATCGTCCTTAGGGCTATGGAACTGTTATAATTTCTCAATTTATTCTCATTCGGTATAAAAAATACACAGAACAGAATTCTTACAAAAAATACGCCTAAGGTATCAGACGCGTTTCAACGACAAGGTTGTCCTCTTCAGTGATACACGAGCTGCACCAATCAAACTATAACTACACCAAACAGTTATAGTTTGATTGGTGTAGCTCGTGTATCACTGAAGAGGACGACCTTGTCTTTGAAACGCGTCTGATACTTAGGCGTATTTTTTGTGAGAATTGTGTTCTCTGTGTTTGTTATACTGTATAATTTTTCTCATAAGTCAAGCTCAACATTTAATCTACTCTCATTCGCTTTACAGATTTTAAACAAATTTTATTTCAGTTGTAAAGATAATTGTGTGAAGAAACGATAATTGAGTGAAATTGATTGAAGTACCACAATGACGTCCATTATGTGAGTATTATGAGAAACATTTTGAGGAGATATGGAAGTAAATTTTTTTTTTTTGTGGATTGGTGTGTAAGAAAGTTATGGTAATGTTTTTACCCAAGCCTGTAGTGAATGGTGGACTTACTAACTTTCACACAATACCAAAGCTTAAAACAAACAAAAAAGTATTCAGTTTATAATACTTTGTTTTTAAGCCTATACAATTCTATTGTTGTTGAATACACTGCAGAGCTGTTTCAATGAATACTGCCGTGTTTTTCATTAACTGGGATTTTGTTCTTTGTTACATCCATTGTTAATTATTGCTGTGTTTGGTTGTTAAAGGTGTTTAGTGTCATACCTGAAAGAGCTGGCAGTGTTCGGTGAAACATTAATCAACAACAATAGGATTGCACAGACTTGAAATAATGTATATAAGCTGACAATTATGTACAATTCGAAGGTGTAAAATTTATCTTTTAAATGTATAATAAATGGTTCAAATACTTTGCACAAACTTTCACACTCATCACTCCCCAAGACCAAATAAAAAGTAACTATAACTAATCTTCATTGTGAATTCAGTAACTGTTAATCAAAAGTGAAAATGAATCATGGATGCTGTTTTTGAAATATATTAAAATTACCAATGTAAGTCTAAAGTTACTAATGTGTCGTAAACACGACTTGAAACTTCCAGCTTTTAATGACGGTTGTTAATTTTAATTTTTTGTTAAAAATACAAAATGGCGGTTAACAGTAAACAGTAAACAGTATTTTAAGAAAAATCTGTATATATTTTTTTCATTGGTTTCGAGGAATAAGCTCCTGAAGTTTTGGAACGATTTTTGAAAACACTATAGCAAGTGTTTGCTGTCACCCCAGATTGTTTAAATCAGATATATGGAGGTCACTCGTAATGATGTAACAATGGAATACATATTTATTTAAGAAAAAAAAAACTATTAAAGTTTCATGAAGGCAATAAATGAAAAACTAGTTATTTATTTGATTGAGACCCTTTGACAGGTATATAAGCAAATATACATAGTTAAGTTTATTAAATACATTTTATAAGATAAGCTATTTGTTGTGCTAATGTGAGAAAATGTGCAATATATATATATATATATATATATATATATATATATATATATATAATTTATTTATTTAGATGAGAAAGATTATACATACATAGCCTAGGTCAATTAACAAGTCTCAATAAAGTTAATATTAACAGAATACAGACACAAAACAATTCATAATTACAGCTAAACTTAGAGGGAGAACGTGGCAGTAAAATTAAAAATTATAATTACTCAGGAAGCAGATTAGTTATTAAAATGACATAGGCCTACTACAATACAATCACCAGATAAACATGGACTTAAAAGAGAAAATAACTACAAGTTTTATATAATTTAAAAATACAATACAATTAATTTAAAATAAACATAAACTAATGAGATTCAGTGGAAAGTAGGAGATCGCTTCCTTTGACTGTGTCAAAGACGGCATTAAGGGTACAAACTTCTCCACAGAATGTAAACATCTAGACAATAGTAATTGTCTATAGCTGTTTGCAAAATGTAAAACATTCTGAATGCTTACCAATGTTGTGTAGTAGCTTATTTATCAGTCTAGCACCAACTTGGGAAAGAAATTTGCTGTATAATTCAATATGTGCTGTCTAGAACGATACTTTAGCTTACCTGTGTATATCTTTATTTTGGATAAGATCACATTTGAAGTTGAATATCACCTAAAGTATATATATAAACTTGGAAGTTTAAGAACGCGAAACTCCTTAAATACAACGTTACATAGCTCAACTCATTTTAGTCCTGTTATAAACCTTATAGTCTTTTTTGCAGGACATAAACTCTGCATATTCCGAACTGACGAATCTTCCTAAAGGAGGATTCTACAGCTCAGATACGGATATACAAGACCATAGTAAGCTGTTGATAGAATATTAGGATTCGAATATAATTTGAAGTTACTAAGTACAAATATTCTCAATTACAAAAACCCAAAACTTGTAGAACAAATATTTTATGTATAACTAATTGATAACACTACTATATTTATTATTCGATTAATACAAAACAAACAGTGCTGTTGGGGTAAACAACAACTCGAGTGTTAATGAGAGTAACATTTTAATTAAACTTTGAAGGTCACATGACGCGGTGTCAATGTATTGAGATTTAATTAGATTGTGTCAACAACAACAACAACTCCTCCCCTGAAATGGTAGTGTGGGAAGGGCTGTAATTGTTTGTTTATCTGTCTGATATTTTTGATAAACGCAGACTCGCTGGCAAACATAAAGTCACAAGTATTGGGTGTGGCAAAAAAAAAAAGGTAACTGAAAATTAAATAGGTTTATTATTAACACAGCAATATTAAACTAAGCATTAACATTTGTGTTACTTGATTATATGTTCATCATGTTTCTCTCCATTATCGACAACATATTTCACGCGCCTAATCATTGCAGTGACCATGTTGTTACGTTGGTCAGGGGTAACATCTTCAACAACAGATTCTATGTTATAATAGTATACAATAATAGGTTGGAAATTAGCGTATCACATGACCAAAACTAATGTTTCTGATTGGTTACTTTGTTAAAGTAGAAATTTTATTACAATGTGACCCAAACCAGGTATTTCTATTGGTTACTGTATAAATTTGAGATGTGGATCAACAAACTGATATATTTATATATATATATAATTGGAAATAATAATAGGAAGTAATTGGATGTGAGTTTTAGAATGGGGCTCTTCAAATATGTGCAATGTTTTTAATCGTTTATTATATCGTAAATGAATTATGAAGTATAACTATGTTAAACTTGTTGTGTAAAGAAAGAGGGACAGATAACTGCAGAACGTGCCTTATAAAAGGACTCCACTGGCAATCCATAGACTTGATCCTTCTTTATTCAAACTCAAACATCCCCTGCGCTACGTGCTTCTTGAAAAGCCGTTGGGATAATGTTTGTCCTTTGTTTTACTTTTTATAAGTGAAACTACGAAAAAAAAGTCCATTTCTTTACATAGACTTTAAAAACAATTTTATGTGATCGTTTGAGTTATTGACCTTGTATTTTCTTAAACAGCAGTTTTTTCTTCTGTAGTTCATTAACATGATTCTTGTTTTCTGTCGAAAATTTTGTTAACTAGGACGTCACATGAATATTAACTTTAAATTGTTTCTTAAATAACGTGATTAGACTTTTGAGAACAGTTAACATTATCTATACAGTTATCTATCTAACATAGGCAAAACAGTATTTTCAAGTTTTGCACGATATAGCTCCGAAACCATCGAGTTAAAAAAAAATGTCATGAATAAAAAAGGCGTGAAAAATTATATACTATTTATATATGCAAAACAATACAACAAAATCCGTAACAAATTTCAAAGTTGGCCGCCATATTGGAAAATGGCATCCGAATTTTAAAATTCTAATTTCATATTTTTAATGGGCATACAAAGTAAGGTGAAGTCCCCCCATTTAAAGTTTCCTGTAAATGTTACCGTTTCCAAAGTACCAATGGTGGTACAGTTAAAAAAGACACCCTGTACAGTATAATGACCTTCCTTGACCTGTAGTTTTTAACTAGGTGTGGTTAGGTAATCTTATACACGACATGATTGATACTAAATGATAAGTAGTTTGATAGTTCGTAAAACAGAACTATTTTCGCGGAATAAAAAAAAAACATGGAGTGATTTTACTTAAAATTGATGAAATATGTGTCGAAATAACCCTAAATTGCCATAAAACGGTCATTTTAAATAGCTGTTTTCGGACAGAAATAATTAATTGGGAAACATAAAAAGCGAGTAGCTTTGTTAAGAATGATCGAAATTATCGAAAAAATGCCATTTTGAAGACGAAATGCCGAGATTTCGCACTTAAATCGATCGGACAACTCTCCTGCATAT
Organism: Aphrophora alni; assembly: GCA_963513935.1. Classification (NCBI taxonomy): domain Eukaryota; kingdom Metazoa; phylum Arthropoda; class Insecta; order Hemiptera; family Aphrophoridae; genus Aphrophora; species Aphrophora alni. The sequence goes on from OY740773.1 coordinate 84,702,310, forward strand.
TTAACGTAAAAGTTATTGAATAGTTCTTTATTAGTTTTTTTCTTCTAAAATGACAGGACTAGACGATTAAGAGTGACGGATACACGGAATTATACTGTACTTAAACACAAATTTATTTCAATTCAATTCTTTGTATACGTAAAGTAGCTACATTACTAAACCACAACCAGAAAGTAATAACACTAAAAGGAAATCATGTTCCTGATTTATTTAGGTTCATTCCACAGCAGGCAATTCTCACGGGATGCTAAGAATGGCAGATCATTGCACGCGATGTGGCTGCTTAGGTTCAAGAATCCAATAAGGAATTAACTGCCTTTAATCATTAGGTAATTGCTTTACAAAGATTCTCATATAATGCGTAGTATAGAGAGGGTTTTTTACTATATAATAGTCTATGTCATTAGAGTAAATTACAATACATCATTATCTAGACTGTTAGATAAACTATAAATTTATGTATGTCATATAATGTTTTATATACACAAATAAATGTAATAATTGAATTTCAAGCACTGTGTGAATTAATATAAAAATAGAGTTAAACTAAAGGTTAGTCATTGTAGAATAATGAAGTTGAGTGCTCATTTTACACTATCATCAGTTGAGACGGTATTTTCGTCTCGGATTTATCGATTCCTTTGTCAGGATTTACTCTAATCAGACTGGAATACCGAAGGGCGAGGGCGAATTAATAAAACCATAGGGATAGAGAGACTCTTGCCTTAGATTTAATTGGACATTCATGAGTGGGATCAAGAAAGTTTAGTTATCGAAAACGATTATTTCGGACGAAATTTACCGCGTCACGATAGATTTAAATATCCTGCTTGAGATAAATTTGCTTAAAACATATGCAAAGTGAATCCGGAGATTGGCTAATTATTCAAGGTTGAGGATGGAGACAATTGAATATGCTTCAGCTTGGATTGAAACTTCTAATGAAAGTTCAGAATAGGCTACATACTCTTCGGCTAAATTTACCAGAGTAGGCAGGGAGAAGTTCGGCTCAATATTTTGTAGCTGGATGAATATTCTCCAGTCGGGATAGGAAAGAGTGAATATAGACCAGGTGGTCATGTTCAGTGATCCATTTAATAATTCCTATTTGTTCAATTTTTTCTAAAATGTAGCCTCTATAGGCCTAAACAAAACGTAATGGTCGCCAGCTCATACAAAAATCCTCGTTGTCAGTATAAAACAACATCTCCATGGAGTGTTATAAAGAACATAATTTCTCAAAATGTACTCTACCGATTTAGTTCAAATTGTGGTGAAGTGTGAAATTAACAACCTAAACCACTGTGCCAAATCGTAATTCAAAGAAAGTTACGGTTTAGGTATAATCTTCATAAAACGAAAAACAATATTGTTTGTCATTAAAATTCTATTGTAACTTAACTTTATGGCACAAGCGAAGCTAGTTTAATATATTTTAATAAATGCTTTTGTAAATATTTGTTTAAACAAGTTTATAAAATTTCGATAGACGGGGGGGGGGGGGCTTCTGTGAAACATATCTTGTATAATAAATGCATGAGGAAAAACTCAGTATTAAAGAAACCCCCCCCCCCAATTTATTGAAACATTCTGAGGAGTGATTTAGGTTAATGTTTTGTTTTATGTGTAAAAGTATTTGAATTGTGCGTGAGAAAGTTAGTGTAGGTTTTTGTACTGATTTCTTTAGGGCGTTTCAAGTTACAAAAATAATAAAACCTAAACAAGCTTTCTCATAACTAGAATTTTTTAAACACCTATGACTAATTATTTGATTTAGTATTGTTACTGTAATGTGGAATTTGATAATGGTGTCAGCAACAATTTTTTATTCTATGATCGTTCTTAATAAAAAGTAATAAGGAGAATCCACTAATCTAACAGGAAGGTATTTTATATAAAAAATGAAAACATTTTATCTAAAGAAACTTAACTTACTAGAGGTGAAATCGCCATAACTTCTTCCATAAATCAGTTTAACACTTGGGGGTCATCATGAGAGGGAAAAGTCGTTACTATCCTCTAGATGATTTATTTAATGTTATAGATGTAACACTTTAAGACAACAGTTTTATGTGAATACTTTTAATATTTATTTATCCTAACCATTCATTAACAAATTACGATATGCAGAGATTGTTTTAGAGCGCCTTCCAAAATTAAAAAGGACTTTATTTTTTATATTTTATTTAATTATATCCCGCTATACTTAAAAGATATGTTGTATTTACTTATTTGGGATAAAACATGTGCTAAGGAAATGATTGCACTGAAATTGGGTGAATGGAAATTGAGCTGGTAATAACTATAAATGGGGTTGCATATAATATATATATATATATATATATATATATATGCTAAGGGTCGAATTTACACACTTTGTGCACTGCTTTAATTTTGGTTTAACCCATTCAGTTCCACGGCCTTTCAAATTGTCCAAATTCGGTTAAAACTAAATGACAGGTTGCTAGAATCAAGATAATTCTTTGCAAGCACCTGTAAAAGGGGGAAAAAAAACCGTAAATATTTATCTTCTTAAACGACACAAAAATCAGTTGTTTTCGTAAGTCATAATGCAACAGTGTTAAATTAAAATTTAATTTCTCTATGGTGCAATAACATCTTGAAATTTAATTACATACACATGAAGGGGAAGGGACTTAATGATCGATTGCTGTGTAGCTAGAATAGGTGGACATTTTGTGTGTTAAATTTTTATTGTAAAGTGAATAGGGGACTAGAAATTGTTCATGTTTCATAATTTTAATTTTTCTACGTGAGCTCTGTGAAATTTACCAATAGACTAACGAACAGATTGGTGGGGTGGGTGGGTAATAAAAGATACCATTTGTGTAGAAATGGGACATGCTTCAAATAAGATTATATTAAATTTGCTGTGTAAGCTCTATGTGTTTGACAACATACTAACGAACAGATTTTGGAGAATATAAAATGACGATTGTTATGCCTATTGAATAGGTAGATATTTTATGTATTTTACTATTGCTGTAACGTCAATATTTGTGTAGATATGGGACATGCTTCAAATAAAATTATATTAAATTTGGTGTGTAAGCTCTATGTATTTGACAACATACTAACGAACAGATTTTGGAGAATATAAAATGACGATTGTTATGCCTATTGAATAGGTAGATATTTTATGTATTTTACTATTGCTGTAACGTCAATATTTGTGTAGAAATGGGACATGCTTCAAATAAGATTATATTAAATTTGGTGTGTAAGCTCTATGTATTTGACAACATACTAACGAACAGATTTTGGAGAATATAAAATGACGATTGTTATGCCTATTGAATAGGTAGATATTTTATGTATTTTACTATTGCTGTAACGTCAATATTTGTGTAGAAATGGGACATGCTTCAAATAATATTATATTAAATTTGCTGTGTAAGCTCTATGTGTTTGACAACATACTAACGAACAGATTTTGGAGAATATAAAATGACGATTGTTATGCCTATTGAATAGGTAGATATTTTATGTATTTTACTATTGCTGTAACGTCAATATTTTTGTGTAGAAATGGGACATGCTTCAAATAAGATTATATTAAATTTGCTGTGTAAGCTCTATGTATTTGACAACATACTAACGAACAGATTTTGGAGAATATAAAATGACGATTGTTATGCCTATTGAATAGGTAGATATTTTATGTATTTTACTATTGCTGTAACGTCAATATTTGTGTAGAAATGGGCCATGCTTTAAATAAGATTATATTAAATTTGGTGTGTAAGCTCTAGTCTATGTATTTGACAACATACTAACGAACTGTACAGCGGTTATTACGTACCTAGTTGGTTTCCTAATTTTTTATACTGTATGCATAAATATGAATTGGAGTGAAATATGAATAAAGTACCTTTTATTTTACATACTAAATTGATTAGTCATCACCATGGTATGCTTTGAAGCTTAGAAATTAGATGCTCTCTAGTGCTGCCATCTAACAGGCCACTTCTGGTAACAATATACCGTGTTCAATGTTCCATACTCCTCACTGAATATCCTGAACCTGAACCTACTAAACTACAGCTGTTCAACACACATATTTAAACCTCACATTATTGTATGGTATGGGACATCTTCTTAGATAAAATATGCTTCCAACTTTGATCAGAATTACTACTAACAATCACCCTGTGTTTAAAGGGTTGTTTTTCAAATAGGCTCTAAGGTTGTCAGATATTTGGGACGAGTAGAGCTTAATATTTACTAGTACTGTGATCCCAATCATAATGCAAGGACAAACTGACCATAAGTATATAACTTTTATTATTTTTCCCTGTAGTGGTGTTTTGTTGAACAGTAATTATGTTATTATTTACCGTTTTTTCTTGGTGTATAAATATTGATTTATCACGTCAGCGCTGTGATAGACAGTGGCCACATTGAGTTTACTAGAATGATTTATTCAATATAAAAGGGTGAAGTCTACTGTTTAAAAAATCCCTATTATTTTTGTCTCGTACGCTTAATATATATACAGTATATATATATATATATATATATATATATATATATATATATATATATATATTATTTTTTTGAAATCTTTCTACAATATACATAACGAATCGAGTACAGTATCAAAGAGCTGGCAAACAAACGGAAATATCCCCCCCCCCAAAATAAAACAAATATGCGAGAACCCTTATTTTCAAGTTGTATAACAGTTATCGCGCACGCTGCTCCTGCGTGCACCGCCCAATATGTACCAAAGAAATAAATTGTGATAAATAAATATCTACCTCATTTATAAATTCTCGTGAAGTTAAATTGAAAAATCTGTAGGTGATAATGTTACGCTCTACCGTCTATTGCCTGGCAAGAGTATTGCTATTATTGAATGAAATATTATAGATATAAACAGTTAATCGATAAACTTCATGTGTAAATGGGCTAGATCTGTAATGTCGGCCAAGAGAATATTTTATTAGTCGTTTAAACCGAGAACAGTTGCTGACACATTCCTCTCGTGTAATTTATATCATATCAAAATGAAAGAAATATATCACAAGAATGACGAAACTATTGATATATTTATTGTAGACGTTGTCGTTGAAACGCATTTGAATGAATAAACATATTATTTGGAAGAAATTGTGTTAAAGTTTTATTTCATCTCACAACTCAAGCTCATATTGATTTATTTGTAGAGCAAGAACATTAAGTGTTTGTTTATATACAGGGTGGTTGAAACAGGTGTGGCCGCTCTTTTATTCGATGAGTACAAAGGTTACTAAAAATTTTTTTTAAGGCTCAGGATTTTTAAAGTTAAAACTAGAGGTATTATCAAAATTTTCACCCCCTATTTATCCAATGAGGCGGTCAGCTTTAAATTTTCTTATGGGGAACCCCTATGTTTTATGGCTATTATAGATAACACACATTATTATAATACTTTTTTTTTTTTTTTTTAGGGGGGTATTTTTCGATGTCTCTAACCGTTTAGGAGCTACAGACAATTAAATGTTTCAAAAATTCACAAATTCAAGCTTTTCGAGAGACTATTTTTCAACGTCAAATTCAAATAAATTGGGAATAAGATATTAATAGCCGAAACAACTGTATTAACAGTGCTTAATTTGTTAAGGTGTAGTACATTTAGTAATAATAGAAAACTGGTGTAAGCCAGTGGGATGTTCCTATCGATAACTCTGTTACTCCTCAGCCTACAGAACAAATAAAAATAACTGTAGTGGTTTTACCCTTACCTTAGCTTTAGTTTAAATTTCACATGAATTTTATTTTGGTGTAAAAAAAATCTAGAACATAGCTTGAATTTCTGAGTTTTTTAAACATACAAGTGCTTGTAGCGCCTAAACGTAAGGGTTCCTATTAGAAAATTTAGAGCTGAGCGCCATATTGGATAAATGGCGTGTGATATGAAAAATTTGAGAATACTTCTAAAAAAATCCTGCGGGTTACCTTATAATATTGTTTTGCAACATTTGTACGTATCGAATAAAACAGCGATCACACCCGTTTCAATCGCCCTCTACAATAACTGTTCATAACAAAAAGAAATAAAATAAAACTGTTATTGTACTCATTCATTCCCCTCTGGCAAACATTTAGTTCATTACGCAATGACGTGTAAACAAACATATTCCTAGTATTATTTTACGACGTGAATACGTCCCTGACGTAGCCTAGGCATACACGACACGTATTTATAGATAAGGATTTTTTGTTTACATTAACAGATACAGTAGGCCTAACACTATGTGTTATTGTTTCTTCACCGTTAGTTGTGGAGGATGATAATTTAAATTAACAATTTGTTATATTTTACCAATTTTCGCATACACAAAACCTAAGAAAAAATGTTGGTTCGTGAGGAATTGATTAAAAAAATTAGATCGGTATTTTATACGTTCTAAACTTCTCAGCTGTTTTAGTATCACTACTAACTAGACTCTAGCAGACTTCGTGGATATGTAGCCTAATCCACTCGCTACATTTCCATCGGTAACTCGGCCCTGCGGGTTTTTGTAACTATAGGGATATCATCATTTCATAATTTTTGGGAAGTCAGGTTTATTACATTTTTGGCAATAACTTGACCGTTTCAAGTGGGCAGAGAGAGAGAGAGAGAGAGAGAGAGAGAGAGAGAGAGAGAGAGAGAGAGAGAGAGAGAGAGAGAGAGAGAGGGGGGGGGGTGTTTCTACAAATTGATATATCCAAATTTTTATCTAATTTTAGTAATTTTTATTAATATGGATGTTACAAATTCTCTATACGAAATTTCATGTTCTTCTTAATTTTTGGTACCACTGTCGTGTTTACGTACAGACGACAACGACGACGGACGGATGGAATGCCGAAAATAACTTTTACTGTTTCCTGAAGTCATTGAAACGTGAAGATATGTCGAAATGTTCTGACGAATTCCGAACTCGCTCAGTACTTTGTATACTGAGGAACCAAATTACTTTTTCCTCATACTGCTTCAAAATCAGCTGTTTTCAATACATGCATTGAGATGCTAAAGTTGTTCTTTTTAGTCCATAGACCTAAAAACATCAGCTGAGGTCATGGTCATCAGCTGTTACTTCGTTAATACGAATTAATTAACGATGTAAAGCATCTATAAAAACAAGCGATACTCTCGATTGTAAATAACCGTTAAAACAGCTGTTACCATCGATTTGAAGGTAAATAGGCTATACGATTTTAGTTTTTGTGAAATTGTTTTCTTATATTGTTTGCAGTATAACGAAAAATATAGTTCATCACTTGGACCAAAAGAAGCTTTTCGATCCTCGCCCATTTTCCGAGCTTGTACTTCTTCCGAGTTAAACTTGAGCTTGTAAAGAAAGCTTTACTTTTGGTCCTAGTAATGAAATATACTATTATGTTTGGTAAAAATTTCAACCTCCGTTTTTTACTGATCTTTCCTTTTCCATGACATCAAAAAACTGAAAAAATGTTATTTTCTTCGTCGTCATTGTCAATGTCGTCTGCACGTAAGCACGATAGCGGCCGCTCTAATTTAGATAAGAACATGAAATTTAGTATAAGGGACTATAATGTCCACATATAAAATCCTGTTGAAATTCAGAAAAATCGAGTTACAAATGCCAAAATGGCGCCTATTTGAAACAGTTATATTTTGTATATCTCGTGTGTTATTCAACTTAAACGTACTAAATTAGATAAAAATTGTTTAGATTTCAATTCTGCTAGTAATGATACCAACCTTGACAAATATCGAAGTTATCGTCATAAATGTAATTTCGTACCCTGGCCTCCCAAGAAAATGTGATATTCGTATAGCTACGAGATCCCGCAGTTTAAAAACATCGAGACAAGCGAAATGGGTGGACACATTTACCAGGTCCTTTATTGCCTAGCTGACATCATGTAGTAACGTACACAATTATAGGCCTACCAGACAGAAAGAAACCTACGCAAAACCGTCATCTCGATAGTGGCTCGCGCATTCATGTAGGGGATATGGCGGGGAGGGGATTGGAGCGGCGGTGGAGATAAATTTTTACATTTTTGATATAACATAAAGGAATTTAAAACCTTATAATTTAATGTCTTATTACGTCTTTTACTTTGTAAAATATTAAAATTTAATAATTGTAGTTGTCAGGAACATAAACGATACACATTCACAGTGATTTAGCGCTGTAGTAGGTTTGAAAAAGAAAATATTAACCCCTACGCAATGAAGCAGCGGGCGGGTGTGTCTGGCCTAACTCGGCCTCTCCCTCTCCCACCACAGTTCTACCTTCGCGAGTCAAAATTGGCGCGAGGTTCTTTTCTAAGCGATACCCCTATAGGAGGTTCATAAAACCAGTGTAACAACTGTTTAAAACTAACTAACCCTGCTGGATAAGACCCCGCCCTACCAATACAATATCATTGTAACTACGCGAGCGCCATCATTGTAACTACCCAACCCCATGATACAATGGGTTATACAAGCAGATGCTCCTAAGTATATTTCCCAAAAGTTAATTTCTTGGGCCTTGTATACTCTAATAGCGTCAGGATCGGGAAAAGAACAAGATTTTGGTAGAGACCTGATTGGCAAAATGAAAGACAGGCATCTAACCCAAGACTACACGAGAAAAAGGTGTAGATTCAGCTAGGTACTCGGGATTGACACGTCCGTACTCACTATAGGTGAGGCCCCGACAGTGTTATTATTAAAATATCGAATTTGTTTTGACAGGCAATTTTAAAAACCTTTTGCCTTCGTTTACTGTTTATTTGTTGACGTTAAAATTAGTAAGTTCATTAGTGAATACAGCAATAAATAATAAAATAAGTATTAATATTACATTGACATTAATTTTATTTCTACTGTATTTAATAATTGTTAATTAGTATTTTATTTCTAAACAGCTTTGTCTCTGGCAGAGAGGGGTTTAAATACGTTCTAGTAATGATATATAAGTCTGTTACGACTTACATTGAGACGGGAAGTTTGTAAAACTAAATCCCTTTGCTTTGTTTGTTTAATATTATCTTCTTGTTTATTTTGTATAAAGGTTTTTGCCAATAAACTTTAGAGATAAAGTAAGCAAGAGAGAGTAAAGGGTAAAATAGCAATGGAAGAGTAAGTCACATAGTTCCATTGACTTTTTTAATCTATAAATTGAGGCCACAACCGCCCCAAGTGCAAAGCTGTTACAGAGTTAACCCCGAACACTTGTTACTTTTATTTTGACTTATTTCTTGTAACTTTGTTGTAGATCTTTTATTAAATCCTCCTGACTGCAGTCTACTTACTGACCGATCCATGGTTTGTTAATTATCCCTCCACCACATTGAGAGCTCTTTTCCGACTTATAGATAGTTCTTCTGACACATTTAAAACTCCTGTCCGAACTTTGGTTTGTTGATTGTTCCTCCAGAACCTTTCAGGACTCTTGTCCGACTCTTGGTTTGTTGGTTGTCCTTCCAGTACGTTCAGAACTCTTGTCCGACCTCTGGTTATAATTGTTCTTCTTTTACATTCAGGACTCAGTAATTCTGGGTCTGTTAGTTCCCCCTTGAGCAGATTTTAATCTATGACTCCTATCAGACGAAAGGTCTGGTGGTTGTCCTTTCTGCACATTCAGAACTTCTGTCTAACTTGTGGTCTTTGGTTACCCTCCAGCATGGAGTATCCAAATTTCTATCCAGTAATAAAATCGCATTGCAATAACTTTTTTCCATTCTAATGCGAGCGTTTAGTAGCGGATGTATTCGCAATTCTCAAATATCAATAATTTCTGACACCCGCAATAATGCAAGACGTTTTAAATGAAGATTTAACAGGTCCTGTAAATATTTTGTAATTATTTATAGTTGTAGGTTGTATAATAATCTTCGGAATACATTTCTTTTAAAGTTGAAAGCTGGACATTTTAAAATTTTTGATATATTTTCCTGCTTAACAAATTTGTTCAATGTTTCGTAAAACCAAGCTTATATTTCATATTTGACAACATCGGATTTAAATTTTGACTTCTAGACTTACAAAACACACACATATTTATATGCATATCTTGGAAGCCTTAAACTTCTGGATATGAGTTCCGATTGAAGGAAACAGTACTGGAAGTCTTCAATTACTTGTTAACGCCTTTAGCTAGTCCGTCACAAAGAACAAATTACTTAAACGCAATATCGTATAACGAGAAAAATAATGATAATTGGTTGGATCTTGGGTTTTACTTTTCTTGTTTGTTTTTTTTTCTGTAAGACATATATTTTTTTTAGTGTCACATCTTACTTTGAATTTTTGTTTCTATAGATCGTACTCAAAAATCCATGATTCATAACCCGTTATGACATTTTTTATAAAATTGGGATCATACTCAATATAGGCACCCATGAAAGTCAAAATACAATTTTTTTTTAAATTTTCTACTAAGTTAAATTTAGATGCACAAATTGTTTTCATGCTGAAATCATGCTTCAAATATCATGAACTGTCTGTAGATTCAAATTTCATTCGTAATCATTCTTACCGTCATGCGACATCAGACAATTCATGTGACTAGAAAGTAATGTAAGTATACACTTGTTACAACACTAAATATTTGATCATTAAATATGCAACGCCTTCGTTATTTTGTTGACATAAATTATCGTTATCGTAAAACTGTGAAATCAGTGGTTCGTTATCAATGAAAATAATCACATATACTGGGAAAAACTGTGTTGATGACATTGTTACATTTTTACCGATATGATAGTAAGTTGATTGTAAAAAATAAAGTTAACTATGTAAACACATCGCAATAACTTACTGACACACCTGCCCACAAAATACTATTAAAACAAGAAAATTCATTTTAAAAGACTTTCTTCATCTCGATACTTTACTAATATTTCAAGAAACAAAGTTATTTGAAAAAAAAAATTAAATGAATCTTTAACTTCCTCGTTTAAGTACAAAACATTTTCTACGAACAGATCCGCCATCGAAATGCAGCACTGATGGCAGGGTTATCGAAACCAAACAATAATTTTATTAATTGCTAGTATCTTAATTTACATCATAGAATTCGAGGCTAACTGTGATGTGTGAACTTACAAACAACAGCCGAACATCCAAAAAAGTTTTTAAAAAATTACAATTTGTAATTATATTTTTAATCCTTAATCTAATCGGTGCAAAATTAAAAAAAAAAGAAAAAAAAGAAGAAAATAGAAAACATTGAAATACAAAGTTTCCAACAATAGACAACTTACGTGTATAATACAGATTTTATATTTTTGCAAGAGCGAAAAAAATATTCGGTCTATCAAAAAGGCATTTTTTAACTTATTTATAAATTTATTTTTAGAATTTTCTCCTCCGACCTCGTCCGGTAATTCACTGAAGCATTTCGTATTTTTGAAATTGGTGTATTTGCTTCAATGCTTAAGGGAGATAAGTTAATGTAGTAGGGTTTACACTCTTTACTCTGAGTTTGTTTGTGCTAAATTTTAAAAACAAATATTGTTATAAAAAAATGTACATGTAGTGATTTTTTGAACACTTATTACATCTATATTTAAAAGAGGAAAAGAGATATCCATAATCTGTTCTCGGAACAGTTATTCACCTTTAAGGGGAACCTTGGAATAAGTTACCTATTTACAAAATTTTTATAAACCCTCCCCCTCATCACCCCATCTCAAAACGTGTAATAAACACAAATGGTTTGTATTACGGTACCTCAAATTACACCCCTTTAAAAACGATAAATTTCTGTTGTAAGAAAATAAAAATCGCCCAACGCATGTGTTTGCTATGCTCAAAAATGTTATTTTCTAAAATTGTAAAAAAATAGGTTACCCCACTATGAAAAAGCTTAATTGATGTGACTAAGGAAAACTGACTTCTTATAAATTAACTAATTGTAGTGAAACGTTCTTGTAATTTATCAGTTCTGACAACTTTAATAAATTATTGTTTGGGTAATACTGTACAAGAAATAATATTTAGGATGTTCGGACTAAATGAAGTGACATTCTCAAAAATCAAGGAAAGATGACACGAAAAAAATATTGTAAACTTTTCTATATTTTTCTTTGTTCCAGTTTTGTTATCATGTAAACGATAAAACTGTCCATTGTAAGGTGTTGACTTTGTCCAATCTTAAATATTGAACTTTTTAATAAATAATACTATTTTCATAGTGAGATAACCTATTTTATAAAATTATGTAAAATAACTTGCAACACATTATTGATTGTAGGGAACGATTTTTATTTTCTTGCAACAGAAATTCATGATTTAAAAGGGCTTTTTAATTTGAGGTATCACAAGCCAACTGTGTTCAATACACATTTTAGCGATGGTAGAAGGGGAGGGGTTTTTAAATTTTCTATTTACTATTTAGGTATTCTAGGTTCCCTCTAAAGGTGAATAACTGTACGGAGAACAGATTATGCATATCTTTTCCCTCCCGTCTTTTTTAATTATAGAGGTGGTAAGTTTTCAAAAAATCACTCTGCATAAATTGTATTTAATTAAAAACTAGTTTTAATGACGGCGGATTCGTTTGATTCTGAGCCCTAATTTTCTTTAATTTGCGGTTTAGCACACTGGTATGGATCATCAATCTTCACATGACACCAAATTAAATTATTTATAACAGTTCAATAGACGGTTTTTGTTTTTTTAAACTGAAAACACGTTTTGTGTGAAATGAATACATTTTGTATGGATTCTTGCTACTACATTAGAACCAACATTGAGAAAACTAATGTTTTATGTTAGTCTTACGTCAGATACCCACAATGGTAAAATAAAAGTTAGATACCGCCAACATTTGACCACATACAAAATTATATCAAAACTGGTCCATCCGTTCTTGTTTTAGTTCATGTATGCTATAGACGACACATTCAAAAAATTAGGCTACTTTTTCTTTCTAGGGAACGTCAAAACGCCATTTTCAAAACTCTTCATCGATTTTTTGACCCAGCACATAACTCGTGGATCTTATTCGCGAGAAAGTAATACATGCTGACCCCTTCCCTCTCGTCTAAAACCAAACATTTATCTACATCACTGTCTGCAGCAGGTGCTCGACAGCCCACTCTACCTAATGTATGATCTTTCACACATGATTATCCATCCTCACGCTTTTATAAAAAACGTTATGTTTGCTTTGTGCGTGGAAAGAAAGAAACAAGGAGGGGGGGGGCGAGAGAGAAAGAGAAAACTTAAAGGAAGGATAAATAGGAAGAGGGAAAAACAGAAACAGAAAATAGAGAAGCAGAGGGAGAGTAAAGGAAGGCATATTTTCGTGCATGAATTAACCTTTGTTGAACGTAATGGGGTGAACTTAAGAGGGGAGGAATACAAAGCGTGTAACGATTATCTGTCTATCGTGGCGGTCAAGGTTTATTTTTACCGATGTGCCCTATATATACATAGACTGTTTGTATAATGGAATATCAAAGCTATCCGTTTATCTATTGTTATACGGATAGGTTAATTAAGTAAGCAAGTATTACAATCTTTAATTTATTACATTATATGAATGTTATCCCATTTACCAGATTTCAGTTTGTATAATATGTCAACATTGGATTCTATTATATTTTTAATTGCTTACATATAAATAGAATATGGAAAGTTATGTAATGTATATACAAATTAATATCGATATTTTTTAACAAAATTTCGTTCTGAGATCCCCCGAGTTGAAATAATTGGTTTTTGGATTGATATTTGTCGTGCGTGCAGCCCTAACGAGTGAACATAATTTTATCAAATTTGGTAGCCTAAATGTTCATATTTTGACCGTTTATAACTCAAAATATGGAATTAAGGTAATAAGAAGAAGTTATTTAGGCTATTTGGTAAAAGTAGCCTTTAGGACCCGAACAAAACGTATTTGTCGTCATCCCCAGAAATGCTGGTAGAAGTAAAGAGCAAACAACCGTTTATGAATTTCTTTAAAGTAATTTTACAATATACAATCTACCGATTTTGTTCAAAATCTGGTTTTATGTGAAGCCCTAACCATTGTACTAAATTGCAAGTAAATGAATATAACAGTTCGAGAATACTTGGTAAGAATCATAACCGTCAGTAAAATCTCAATTTCAATCAAATAGAATGAATTTATGACAATAGCAAAGAACGTTTAGGTTAAGTTAGGTTAGGTTAAAATATATTTTTTAAATTTTCACAACGTTTGAGGATAATGCATCAATGAAATAAGGGGTTGGGGGACTAAATCAACTTATCCATAAGAAAGAAACATGTGAAAAAGAGTCATGAGTTTATGGCAAAATCAAAGAAAGCTTAAGTTAGGTTAAAATATATATTTTTATTTTTTACAAAGTCGATGAGGGTAATGCTTCAATGAAATAAAGGGGTAGGGGGACTATATCAACGTATCCATAAGAGAGTAACATGTGAAAACGAGTCATGAGTTTATGACAAAAGTAAAGAAAGTTTAAGTTAGGTTAAAATATATTTTTTTATTTTCACAAAGTCGAGGAGGGTAATGCTTCAATGAAATAAAGGGGTAGGGGGACTAAATCATAGTATCCATAAGAGAGTAACATGTGAAAACGAATCATGAGTTTATGGCAAAAGTAAAGAAAGTTTAAGTTAGGTTAAAATATATTTTTTTTATTTTCACAAAGTCGAGGAGGGTAATGCTTCAATGAAATAAAGGGGGTTGGGGGACTATATCATAGTATCCATAAGAGAGTAACATGTGAAAACGAATGATGAGTTTATGACAAAAGTAAAGAAAGTATAAGTTAGGTAAAAATATGTATTTTTATTTTCACAAAGTCGAGGAGGGTAATGCTTCAATGAAATAAAGGGGTTGGGGGACTATATCAGCGTATCCATAAGAGAGTAACATGTGAAAACGAGTCATGAGTTTATGACAAAAGTAAAGAAAGTTTAAGTTAGGTTAAAATATATTTTTTTTATTTTCACAAAGTCGAGGAGGGTAATGCTTCAATGAAATAAAGGGGTTGGGGGACTATATCAGCGTATCCATAAGAGAGTAACATGTGAAAACGAGTCATGAGTTTATGACAAAAGTAAAGAAAGTTTAAGTTAGGTTAAAATATATATTTTTAATATTTTCACAAAGTCGAGGAGGGTAATGCTTCATTGAAGTAAAGGGGGTTGGGGGACTATATCATCGTATCCATAAGAGAGTAACATGTGAAAACGAGTCATGAGTTTATGACAAAAGTAAAGAAAGTTTAAGTTAGGTTAAAATATATATTTTTATTTTCACAAAGTCGAGGAGGGTAATGCTTCAATGAAGTAAAGGGGGTTGGGGGACTATATCATCGTATCCATAAGAGAGTAACATGTGAAAACGAGTCATGAGTTTATGACAAAAGTAAAGAAAGTTTAAGTTAGGTTAAAATATATATTTTTATTTTCACAAAGTCGAGGAGGGTAATGCTTCAATGAAGTAAAGGGGGTTGGGGGACTATATCATCGTATCCATAAGAGAGTAACATGTGAAAACGAGTCATGAGTTTATGACAAAAGTAAAGAAAGTTTAAGTTAGGTTAAAATATATATTTTTATTTTCACAAAGTCGAGGAGGGTAATGCTTCAATGAAGTAAAGGGGGTTGGGGGACTATATCATCGTATCCATAAGAGAGTAACATGTGAAAACGAGTCATGAGTTTATGACAAAAGTAAAGAAAGTTTAAGTTAGGTTAAAATATATATTTTTATTTTCACAAAGTCGAGGAGGGTAATGCTTCAATGAAGTAAAGGGGGTTGGGGGACTATATCATCGTATCCATAAGAGAGTAACATGTGAAAACGAGTCATGAGTTTATGACAAAAGTAAAGAAAGTTTAAGTTAGGTTAAAATATATATTTTTATTTTCACAAAGTCGAGGAGGGTAATGCTTCAATGAAGTAAAGGGGGTTGGGGGACTATATCATCGTATCCATAAGAGAGTAACATGTGAAAACGAGTCATGAGTTTATGACAAAAGTAAAGAAAGTTTAAGTTAGGTTAAAATATATATTTTTATTTTCACAAAGTCGAGGAGGGTAATGCTTCAATGAAGTAAAGGGGGTTGGGGGACTATATCATCGTATCCATAAGAGAGTAACATGTGAAAACGAGTCATGAGTTTATGACAAAAGTAAAGAAAGTTTAAGTTAGGTTAAAATATATATTTTTATTTTCACAAAGTCGAGGAGGGTAATGCTTCAATGAAGTAAAGGGGGTTGGGGGACTATATCATCGTATCCATAAGAGAGTAACATGTGAAAACGAGTCATGAGTTTATGACAAAAGTAAAGAAAGTTTAAGTTAGGTTAAAATATATATTTTTATTTTCACAAAGTCGAGGAGGGTAATGCTTCAATGAAGTAAAGGGGGTTGGGGGACTATATCATCGTATCCATAAGAGAGTAACATGTGAAAACGAGTCATGAGTTTATGACAAAAGTAAAGAAAGTTTAAGTTAGGTTAAAATATATATTTTTATTTTTACAAAGTCGAGGAGGGTAATGCTTCATTGAAGTAAAGGGGGTTGGGGGACTATATCATCGTATCCATAAGAGAGTAACATGTGAAAACGAGTCATGAGTTTATGACAAAAGTAAAGAAAGCCTTAGGTTAGGTTAAAATATATATTTTATGTAATCTCGTGTTAGATCCTTGTGTTTCATCTTTCCCATCAGTTTCATCTGATTCTAACGCTATTGTATTCAGAGTTAGGAGTCTTTATTGTGTGCTGTTTTCTTCTTAATAAGGAGGTGATAACTTAGAAATATTTATCTTTTAAACAACAAAAGGTACAGTATAACAAACACACAGATCACAAAAAATACGCCTAAGTATCAGACGCGTTTCAACGACAAGGTCGAGTTATAGTTTGATTGGTGTAGCTCGTGTATCACTGAAGAGAACGACCTTGTCGTTGAAACGCGTCTGATACTTAGGCGTATTTTTTGTCAGAATTGTGTTTGTTATACTGTATAATTTTTCTGATAAGTCAAGCTCAACATTTAACAACAAAAGGTAGAAAAACAAAATTAGAGACATCTCCGAGAGATGACGACGAATATTATTTTTGGTTTGGTCCATGGGTCTGTGAGAAAGTTGTTGAAATGATTTGCACGGTTTTAACAGCCTATGTAAACTTCCGCATTGAGGTTTAGTCACGACTTCCTGAGATTTCCTTTGGTGACATGTGGTAGTGGTAAAGTGATTTGTTTAGCTGAAACTCTCTACGTTTTATGTATTGACTACTAGGTAGGGAGAATATGGCAATTTATTTATTTTGCATTATTTTATTTTTCTATATATACACTTATTAATAATTTTACAGATTTATTAATATTATAATACATTATCACTCTTTGAATACTGTTGTAGAACATCACTCGAATTGCAATGAAATAACATTCAAATACAGGGTGGTTGAAATAGGTGTGACCTCTGTTTTATTCAATAAGTACAAATGTTTAATAAAACTTTAAAAAGTAAGCTCCAAGTTTTTTTAATTAAAGCTAGAGGTATTAGCAAATTTTACATACCACCCTTCATTTTTCCAATATGTCTGTCAGCTTTAAATTTTCTTGTGGGGACCCGTCATTTTTATTCTTGGGTATTTTTAGATATATCCAACCGTTTAAAAGCTACAGTCACTTATATCTATAAACAAATTCAAGCTATTTTCAGAGATGATTTTTCTAATTTTTCAAAGTGAAATTTAAACTAGAGCTATGGTAAATGGTGTAATAACATTATTTTGATTTGTTGAGTTATCGATAGAAAACAAAAATAATAATTTTCTGTTAATTGTCTAGGACATCCACTGGCTTACACCATCTCTTTATTATTACTAAATGTTAATACATTATACCATATGCATTAAAGAATAATTGTATTGCAATCTTAGTACATTTGTTTCGGCTATAATATCTTATTCTCTAATACATCCAGTAATATTACAAACTGGTGTAAGCCAATAAGTGTTGTAGACAATTGGCAGAAAAGTTAAATAAAAAGATATCATTAAAATCGTCAATTCCGAAAATCTTAACGTAATTTTTCGAAATTGCTCTGCGTTATAAAATTTGCATAACTGTTTTAGGGGGAAAAAAATTTACTACCTGGTATTTATAAATTGTATTGCCAACATTATTTTTACTGTGAAAAATAATTATTAATTTGTCATAGTTGTTTCTTTTTTAAGTTCTGTCACTTGAGTAAAAAAAAAAAAAATAATAATAATAATAATAAAAATATTGCTTTCGAACTTTTAATACTTTTTTACATTGTAATAAAAATGTATTATTTACTTCATAAAAATACTGAGCAACAAATCCCCTTAAATAAATCTCTGAGGACCCTATACTACGAAGCCCGTACCTCTGAGGTACGGGCAATGGCAGTATTTACACTTTTTTTATCTAGTCCTGTTTTAGGTCCTTCTCTTTCATCTTTCCTATCAGGTAGTTCTCTTCTGTTTTTGACGCTATTAGCGTATTCGATGGATATAGCTCTTTTTTAGTTTTTTTTCTGCCTTTTTTTTTTTACTAAGGCAATGATGAACGAGAGGTTTTTCGCCTTTAAACACAAAGGAAATCAAATAAATCAATATATTATTCTTACACGCTTGAATTACAAATTCACACATCACTTACCTTTTAAAACATTTCTTACAAAATTCACGAATTTATTCCCTAGATTGTACCACTAAGCATGAACAATATTTTGAGATTTTTAAAAATAAAGGAAAGTGGAAGAATATTTACATCTCTCTAAACAGCTTAAATAAAGCCTTATACTTCGCATTCATATCGAAAGAACTCTTTTCCAGTACCTACTAGTAAAGCTCTTAGGAATGACGTTGTTCAGTTGGTTTAAACGTGCGTTTGCAGATTGGAACACAGTTGATGGAGTTGCGGTTTTCCGTGTGGTACCTCATTGGTCTTCATAAAGTAAAAATATTGAGAAAGAAGAAAACAAATAGTAAAATTGATTTTATGTAAATAATTTCAGTTCCTCATTTAAAGCGGAAACATCATGATACTCTATGTCAGAGTCAGAAGAGAACAATAGTTGATCAAGGGAGACTAGATAGGAAATATTTAAGAGAGGGATCTATACCTTAGACTACATAAAAAATGTGTAGATCCAGCTAGATCCCTCGACATTACCCCTCCCCCCGTAGTCACTATAGTGAGCTCCTTAAGGTCTGTGACCTAATAAGTGATTTATTTTGCCATAACGACAAATATTTCTGTATTTCCTGGTGAAGTTTTACGAGACTTCCTTGCCTAAAAGCAAGATAAAATAAAATATATAACTGGAAATTTGAAAAGATCTCAGTTCTGTTGTCATCCTAATTTCCCATGTTAATCTTATGAAGGATACTTTTAATCTCATATTATTTGGGGGGGGGGAGAACTTCTTGGTCATCATCGTCTTATAAAGAAGAGGATGAAAAGAACGTAGAAGGAAGACCCCCAGCCTTCGAATACTCTAAAAGCATCAGGGTCTGAAGAGAACAAGAGTTGGTCTAGAGAAACTGGATAGGAAATGTGAAAGATTGGAACTTACCCAAGAAACATGCTGAACAACTCATCTCTCTTAGAAGGGATAACATGAGGTGGGTGGTTGGGCTCTTAACGAGCCACTGTCACCTCAGAAAACACCTACACAGGATAGGGATTGCTGCAGAAAATATTTGCAGGAAATGTGGTTTGGCTGAAGAGTCCGCAGAACACATTCTCTTAGAGTGTGAGGCGTTAGGACGAGCCAGGCTATACCTAGGGCCTATAGTCAAGGGCCTACGGGGAAGGAGATGGAAACCATCCTAGACAACCCTATAGGTAGCATCTGTTCCTTCATAATGGTGACAGGTATTACTGAGTGGGTGTAGGATGAAACTTGGGGCAAAAGACCTTTAGGTCGACGCGGTGAGGCCTCTGACAGAGGTTATCACAGTCCATAACAAAAAAACCCAAGAATACATAAAAAGGGTAATAAATCCAGCTATAGTCCCTCGGGATTGTCAAGCTACCCACTATAGGGGAGAATTTAAAAATAAATCCCCTCAACAAATTTCCTACAGTTTATGTTCCCTCTATCTTAATTATAATTTAGACTGAATAAATTATTGAAAGAAAAGAAAATGAAACATGTTTTATCGCTTAACCTGGAAATATTTTACGCTTGCTGTATTATGGGATGATTAATATTCAAGGCATTAACAACCTGGGAAGGTACATGTTTTGATACATTAATCCTTTGGTAATGGAACACAGGGAAATTATAAAGATCACATGTAATAAGCCTTGATGTGAATATACCGTCTCCCTGTTTAACGATATGCAAATTATCCCCTTTACTTTCGCGCATATAAGCTTCGTAGTATAGGGAAAGCTCAAAATATCGTTGTCGAGTTGTTGGCGAATATATCCGTTGTGAGGTTCTTTTTGTAAAAAGTGTTTCTTGGAATGAGGTCTGTCTGTCGCATGTAGTGTGTTCAGTGCTCTACAGCCCAAACAGGTGGTATATTTGAATCAAATTTGGTTTTTAGACATATTTTAAGAAAAAGACACAAAATTACGTTTTTCTAAAAATCGCCCCAACGATTTTGATCAAATTTTATTCCCAAATCTGTATACAAAGTCGTAGTGCGGTTGAATAATAATTAGGGGGGGGGGGGGGAATAATGAACCTTGACAACGGTCGTTAAAAGTTCGATTTTAATCAAGTACGATCTTAATGGCACAAGAGAGGTATATTTTGTTCCTTATTTAAATATATAAATATTTTTTCGTCATACTGCTTCAACAACAGCCTATTTTCAATACATGCATTGAGATGCTAAAGTTGTTCAGCTGAGGTCGAGGTCATCAGCTGTTCCTTCTTTAATACGAATTAATTAACGATTGTAAAGCATCTATAAAAACAACCGATACTCTCGATTGTAAATAACAGCCGTTAAAACAGCTGTTACCATCGATTTGAATGTGAATATGTTATAACATTTTAGTTTTTGTGAAATTGTTTTCTTATATTATTTGCAGTTCGATCCTCATTTCCTCAGTTCGCTCAATTTCGCTCGGCCGTTAAACTTGAGCTTGTTTTGAAAAGCTTCACTTTTGGTCCTAGTGATGAAATAAACTATTTCAAACACCAAGCCCATGGACCATTTTTACTTTTGTATTGATATGCTTGGTGACGATTACTTTTCATTCGTTTTTTTTTTTTTTTTTTTTTTGGAAATGGGTGAATGTGTGTAATGTTTTTGTATAATTTGTTTCAATCTTGTATTTTATATCGTTGACTTTCAATTTTAAAATCATCTCTTAAACATACCTCGTCTCTGTATCCCTAAAAATGAATCCAACAGTTTGAAAGATTCTGTTTTTCTACAGTTTGGAGTTTATTTTTAACTTATCTTGCCTTTAATTTTTAGGACTCACTTATTATATTACCTTCCCTAATTCTGTATAAATTATCAACATTCTTTAAGTATCAAAACACAGCAGGTTTGTATTAAATCTTGCCTATTATTCACATGTCACTAGAAACGTAAATTCCATTTAATAGAAGGAATTTATTAGAAATGTTTAAACGCCTTTGTAACGCACGTATCTGTTTAATTGTCGCCTATTATTAGATCACATCATTGTTGTAAGACTATATAATGCAAAAAACATTAAAGTAATCTATTTGAGTACATAGTGAATAGCTATGTAAGCTATTAATTACATATGCTATGCTTAATTTCAATATTCACTTGAATGTACACTTGTGGAAATCGCCATCAGAAAATCAAAGAACAAACAGAACTTTAAAACATTTTATTTGTAACAAGACTACGTTTAAAAAAGTAAAAACTGAAGATGACGATTTAGTTATTGAAAGTTCAAATAAAGAGTTTACAGTATTATGAAAAATTGTTCATTTTCTTTGGTTTAAAACTAGTCCTAAATACCTAATGTTAGTACCCTATTTCAGTGCAATATAAATTGTGGTACACAAACGTTCTTCCACGTACTGACAATTAATTATTAGAGAAAGTAAACACATCCCAACTATAAATATTTGTAATTTCAGAAAATGTAATCGGCCAGTAAGAGGAAATGAACTATTAACTATCTGTCATTTACTGAAACAAAATTCCCAAAATTGATCTTTAAATTAATTTTTACATCGTCGAATTTTGACTTTGAATTTTCAAAGTTATTTATGAAACCTTGATAGCCTTTAAAGTAATTCTGATACTTTTAAAATGTATTGACTAACGATATATTGTGTTTCTTAACCCCTCCCCCCCCATACTTCATGTCGATTACACTCGTACGGTCGTGAAACTATTACTGGTAAGAAATAAAAAGATAAAAGTTAACCTAGGTTCGATTCCTCTATCAAAGGAAAATAACGGGGCAAGCATTTTCCTTCGTACATATTGCAGCTATAGTAATGCTTTATATTACATGCTTTTGCTGGTTGCTTTCTGTTGGAAACCATCATGTTTCATTAAAAAAAAATTAAATTTTGGATAACAAAATTTCCAGCACTTTTTTTTAGGAATGTCCCATCTTAGAATTGTATTGGATATTCGAGGGAGTTGCTCCTGACTCTCGACAAAATTTGATAAAATTTTAAATTGCCCAAGCTTTACTAATTTTGTAAAATCACTTAAGTAATTATTCGGATATAGAGGAAGTGGAGGCAGACTATTTATTTCATTTATTTTGAGAAGAATGCACAAACTACAATTTCCAATTATACAGGGTGATTCAAAATAATGGTAAAAAATATTTTACATGATTAAACATGCAAAAACAAATAAAAAAGTTTCTTTGAAGGTATGTCCTAAAGTGCTTAGTTTTCCGTCTATCTGTCTGTATGTGTTGTTTACTAAATATTTTGTATCTAAGAAATCAAGTAAGTTACAAACTCCAAATTTGGTGTGATTACTGACGTCTGTAGTGTTAGTGACCAAACGTCTGTAGTGTTAGTGACCTAAAATGGAATTATCAAATTTAAAGTTTAATTTTCAAAATGGCGTCCGTTACAAATTTTTAACGTGGAATATCTTGAAAACCGTAAAGTTTACAAAAAATGTACAGGAGACAAAATATTTTACTTTTTTAACAACAGACAAAATAGTTTTTTTCTTGTTTTCCTAGGTCAAAGGATAACCGAATTATCTACAAAAAACTGAAAACATAATTATTGTCTACAATATTTATGTCTACAACATAGACATAAATTACAACAGTTATTGTCTACAACATCCAAAATTAATCTAGAAACAACAAATATTTTGAATTCTAATAGTATTAATAAATAAGATAAAATCCAATGTTCTGAAATGCATTATAAATTAAAATGTAGCTCCTAACCATTTCAAAATGGCGACTGATAATATGCTTCAATAATACTAAAAAATGAATAAAATTGTGAAATTGTATCAAAATAGCAACATATCACGTACAAAAATTTTTTACCATAATTTTTAACCTCCCTGTATATATTTTCTTATATACAGTCAAAATTAATTATTACTCTAACAGCTAGTCTATTGTTATGATGGATGGTAAACACACTAGTTTATTACTTTATCCCAGGACAATAGACTAGTTGATTTCAATCAATTTAACGTCATAATTGCCCCAATCAGTCTCTAGTTTTGTTGGTTACTATGGTATATTATATGACCTACATTTTCCGTACTTCTTGCTAATCGTATAAAACTGTGCTCTACCGATTTACTGGCACACTACGCCCTAGGGGATTATCAGGTTCACCGTGATTTAAAGTATTTATATACCCGTTTAAATGTTTTATCAACGAAATAACGTTTATTTTAATGTGTTGATCAACTTTTCTCAGGTAAGTACAAACAGATATGTTGATTAAAAAAACCTACAAAAAATATTTTTGTTTTATAATGAAATATTCAAAATCGTTCAATTAACCGTGTCACATTTGTTTCAACATTTGTGAAACATTTGTTTCCTATATGGTTCATTTTGAACTTTTGATTACCTAGACTTGGTGCTATGTAATCGTAATAGGCTACAGCTGGGAAGAGAATTTTTTTTACGAAATTATGTAGCTGGGGGAAAAATTAGCTGTTTTAAATAGTCTATAATCTAATTCATAGAAACTTGTAAAAAAATAGCTTCGGCTATGTTTATAGTTGATACACTCGTAGGAACGAACTGCATAAATATTATGGTTTTTTAGTAACAATATTTTAATGATTCGCGGATCAAAAAATAAATAATGGTAATCTTTTACCTAAATATCTCGTTACCTATTGTTATAAAAATTTTAATTATACGTTGTGAAGGTAATTAAAATAGCAAGGTAAGCTTCTAGCTTTGATCCAATAAAATTGAAATTCAATTAACTGATTTAAAAATGATTGACTAATTCTTGTATTGAAAATTTGATAACCCCATTATGTTCTTCGTTTGTTAGTTATTTATATTGCTATCCAATTTTGATACATTGTATACTTTAATAAAAAAATGTCAAACGTGTGGTAAAACCATATCAAGTATTTTAAGCGGCCTAACGCCAACATATTAATTTCTTGGTCAAGTTAACACACATATCCCTAATCAGAATAACTTCTAGTTTTATTTGATACTCCACGCATAATATATTCAAAAATAAAATGTGTCAACTTGGTAGTATTTACCCCTTAACGACGCCAGGGTAATGTTTTTGTTATAGCTATGTTTTTCTTGTATGTGTGACATTACGAAGAATATAAATGCAAGAGATTGAAATATTTAGGAGACGAGTTGCGACCTACAGGGAGGCAGAAAAACCCGCGTGAAATTATAAGGGTTTTACTTACAAATAAAAATAAATTAATGAAAATACAATCCATCTTTTAATGGCTATGGAATTGTTTGTATCTCAAAAAACTCTCTTTAAAACTTATCCACTATCCATTGCTCACATCACTGTGTGGATAAATTAAGTTTTATTCGTCGTACAACAAACTATAATGAACGATTTTGAGATTTTAAGGTCATATCGTATTCTAGTTGGGGGGGGGGCGATTATGATATCTGACACTGTAAATAACTCCATAGTTTTTTCCCCTTAACTATCCCAAGTCATTTTTATGTTAGTCTTATATGTGGGACAATACAAAGAGTATAAATGGGTAGTTTTAAATATATAGGATTTATCGTCTTGTTTATATAGAATGGTAACGACTTACTAATAGATAGACGGACAGACACGCAAGTAAAATTATAAAAGTCCTTAGTTTTATCTACGGACCTTAAAAATAAATTAAGTCTTAATTGTAACGCTAAAATAAATATTTTTTAACAATTTAATTACAATCTGAATATATTATTGCGTGAGACGTATTGAAGAGTAAATCAATCAGACCATCTTGATAACACAACATACAGTGATACAGGTAAATAAAACTAACAAATATAACGATAAAGGTCTAAATACATTCATATAGGCTGAAAACGTAGAGTATCCGTGAAAATGTGTTACCTCAATACTTTCGTTACTAGGTAAAATGTAGTTTCTTTTGTCTTAGACCCACTTAACCCGATCTCGTAGTTGGAATTATGAGTCGGCGAGTTAGGGTTGGCAATTGAAAAAAACCTCGATAATCACTTGTTAGCTGGCGATCGTGCTGCTCTTCCCTTCATCACTTTATAAAACTGGTTTCCTGGGGATAAATTATCGCATGGTTTCGCGTGCCGATGTGATTATCGTAAATTCTCACTGGACCAAAAATTCCACCGCTCTTATGCTAATAATTTTACTTGTATTCGAATCCAGAGCGGTGAAATAAATCCACGGCTTCGTTGTGTTGCCTTTGAAATATGTTTGGCAAGAATAGTCGAAATAAGATTATGTTAATTGTTTAATGCTCTTTGATTTGATTAAATAATGTTTGGTAGATTTATTGTGGTAAAATAGGAATGATTCTAAGAAAGCATACGGTATGTAATTAATGTGAGTACAAAAGAACCTAATTAAGCACAACTTAAAGGGGAAGAAGTATGCAATACAAATCTGGTTCCCCTAAACGTCATTTACGATTATGATTAGAGATAGCTGAAGTACAACGTGTGTTCAAAATTAAAAAGTTACTGCGGAAAGTATACGGTTTACAGAAAAACTATACAAATAAAAGTTATTCAATTTCGGAGGGGCAATATCGTGTAATTTTATATTTTTTATTTGAGTTGGGTTTTAGTGATTTTTTTTTAACGGTAACTTTCATTTTAATTATTTTCGAAGGACTTGAATTTACATACAAATGTATAGATCGAAATTTTGGACTAGTTTTTTTTTCGTTTAAAAATAATTAATTTATTCCGAGTTGAAATTGAATTCAAAATAGAAATAAAGAGACAAATCGACGGTAGCAGAGAGCTGGGACAAACTTTCATACATGTTTTTTAGTCCGATATCCTTAAATTGAAATAGGCTGCTATCGTTAAATATACGATTAATTGCAATTGTACAGTAATTAATAATGAATCGTTTAAAGCCGGTTTCTTGTACAGTATTTCATTTGCCAGGTGGCGACAAAATAATTGAAAATGTTTTTAATTAATAATAAATATCAAGAAGATTAAGGAATGTGATAAATCATCTTATTACCAAGTAAGGATGGAGGGGGGGGGACAAGTAAAGCAGTCATCAGGTGGTTTTTACGAAATTATTTGTATAACTTCACTAAATTGATTTTCTTCATGCGTCATTTAACTAAGGCGAAGATGACCGAGAATTTTTTTTTACCTTTTAAACAAGAACAAAAATTACAATTAAGATTTAAGGTTACCTGCATTATATAAAGTGTTGTATGAAGACTTGTACTTGATCCCAGATCTAATGTTTCCCGCTTCTATTACCTCCAGCATCGTAAGATAAGTCCTCTACAGAGGAGTGAAACTGGTCGACAATATCTTCACTATCTCACCATAAGGCCATAATTATTCTACCTCTCCTCTGTTCTTACGTATACTAATCCCAGATCTAATGTAATAATTTGAAAATGAAGCCAGGCTTTCACTTCTATTACCTCCAGCATCGTAAGATAAGTCCTCTACAGAGGAGTGAAACTGGTCGCCAAAGTCTTCACTATCTCACCATAAGGCCATAATTATTCTACCTCTCCTCTGTTCTTCTCCATGTCATTCTAGATCTTCCAGGCCTCCTCTAGACAAGTACTGGGTTCTTCCTCAAATTGTATCCTAGCTAACTTCACTTTTCTCTTCTTATTTTGGACTTCTATTTTCTTACAAATGTTAGAATTACAGTTTACCTGTTCACATTGTCGAATTCTTATTGTTTATAGTTGTGACGACCGCGGTTTCTGGGGACTCCATCATCCGGTTCTCCATGGCTAAAGTGATTTTAACACCAATATGAATATCTTACAATTACGTAAAAGAGGCCGCTATATGGACTTATGGGAGGAATTTGCTATAAACAAAGCTTCTAAAATTGAAAAAAAACAGTACTTATTAATTCTAATCTAGTACTAATCACTACTGTCGTTCCAATCTAATATTGTATTTAGTATCTATTTAACATGGAGAAAAATAAAGAAGTATTTTCTGCCTGCCAACAGCAACATCGGTCTCTGAGCCACAGCGCAACTTAACTTCAGTGGTCGACTTACTCTGACATGTGTTTAGTTAGTGTATTTAATGTTGTGTTTTACGTGTTGTTTATTCGTATGACAAAAGTGTTTACGATGACTTCACCAGCGAGGGAAATGGTTTTATGTATTTTAATGTGTAATTCATGTATATTCTAACATTTGTAATTATATTGCAATCCGGGAGTTCACATAATTAAATTCTATTTACTCTTCGCTCGGAAAGTTCCTAGTTTGTTATAATGACGGAGTATTCTACTTTCAAAAAGGTTTATAAATACCAGCTACTTGCTAGTTACAGAATTTGACTTTTCCCCTGACTCGTATCCATTGAGGAGAAACATTCTTTGCATTGGTTGTAAAAGTTTTTAGTTTTGTATTTCTTGAGATATTCAGAATCCTTCAAATCTTACAGAGTTGTACCAAAGTAACATTCGCTTTCCTTATTCTGTTTTGTACATCTTCATCGTGTAAAAGTCAAATAACTACTTGGAAATGTAGTTTTTGTACATCCTCTGTCCCTTCAACCAACTTGTAATAGCTCAACCCGCAGAGACTTAGTATTCTCACAATTAATCCTGAGCTCTACATGTTCTGACGCTTTCCAAAGCACCAAATTTAACCCACATGTCGACTACTCTATGGGACAATAAAGACACACTGGTTTGATCAATATTTCCAATAGACTTTAGCTAATATCTCTTTTCTCGATACTTTTTTTTTCTTCGTCCATTACTAAAAGGAATACACAGCCTAACCTCCAGACACTGCGGAAAACTCGTCCGTCAGCCTCTCTACATGTACCACCTGGTATAGATATTATAGTTAGATTTACATCTTAGTGTACTCCAGAAAAGTATTTTTTTTTAAAGTTTCATTTTCTAATCCGAAGGTATAATTGAAATAAACCATGTAAATTACACAAAATTTCTCTCGCACATCCCCAAGCCAAATAAAAACCAACTCAATTATTTGTCACCGACAATGACAGTAGGATAATCGTCAATTAAAAAGTAAAACTGAATCATCGACGTCAATTTTGAACAAAAATATTTATATTTTTAAAGGGCCAAAATTTGTACAATAAACGTGTGTCCAGCCGTAAATTGGTAGATATTTGATTAAAATCGAACTTTTAATAGCAGCAAGTAAAGGTTAGTTTTTTTTTCCTTTTCCTTAACTATTTCTGAATCTTAATTTTTGTTTACTATTTATTTTGTACACATGTATGGGTAATTAATCTTTCCATTTCACTAAGACATGAACGAAATTAGTATTTTTATTATTTTTTTCTGCTGAAGGTGTAAATTAGGTAAAGTTGCGTTTGCCTGCTAATCGTGTAATGAAGACATAAAATATATATAAATGTAATGTATTCTGCATTTAATTACTATTCAAATGAAAACTTTGATAAAATATGGTGAACATTTTGTTTTATTGTGAAGGCATATCTACGCTTTTTTTTCCATGTAGTTATATCAGATAGATTGTGTCGCTGAGAGAGTTCATGTTAGCGGTATCATTCCTGCCGAACCTTATAACATGATAACGTTCATGTAATGTCTGCTCCCCCACCCTCCCTTGACATTCTTTTCTAATGAAAGGAATATGAGACATTGTTGTTTTATCAAGAGTATATATATATAGTATCAAATGATCTCTACTCGTTTTCTACCTGTAGCCAACTTAACCTATTTACGTCCTTTACATTGTCACTGTAATATATTGAAACATCCACAATTTTATGTACTTACATAAATTAAGCAACTTATTCTAAATTTCTAACAAAACTAACAAGAAAGACGTATCAATTTAAGGGGATTTAGATGGCCCAATCTTGATAATGTTTAATTGAACAAATTCATGTACTTCTCTCTCATTAACCATAAAAGAGTGCTCCTCTCCCGCCACCATACCTTGTATTAGCGATGTTGATACTCGGGTGAAATAGATACTCGCAATACTCGGCTTCGAATGATTTCAATACTCGTATTATTAGTTCGACATCGAGTATCTGCGCAGAATGATTATGCGCATTATGTATGTGTGGTGTGTTATATTTCTATCTATTAGACTGATCCACCAAGTATTTATTTTTTTAAAACACTTGTAATACGTAATTAAATGTTATCCTGCCTCGACACAAATTCAGTAATTAAACGTAAGTACAATTATTACCAACATTAATAATTTAGTTATTATTTAAAATAAGTTAATTTACTATATTTTTTATAAAGATGGTAACCTATTAATATTTATTTAAATATAAGTAATGACAATTAAATAACAATTTAATTTACTTTTTGTTATGTGGAAATAAATGAATATTATTGTTATTTTAAATTGAACTTGTTACCGAATCTAAATCATTATAACTCAAAATCATAATGTTTAATTAATGTGTAGTGAAAAATCAGCTTAGAAACTAATATAACCAAAGCAGAAACACCGAGCATTTTGTTTGGAATTGACACAACACTAACGAATATCGTTGTCCGAGGATACTCGCATACCGAGGATTCTCGCAGTCTCGCACATTACCTCCTCCTTGTTCCTAGTTACGAGGATTTTGTCCGAGTATTTTAATACGAAACCGAGGATTTTAATACTCGGACTTTTCCGAGGATTTTGATACTCGGAATCACCGAGTATTTTAATTCGAACTCACACATCACTACCTCGTATCTTGTGTGGGAATCGAACCCACAAACTTCGATACCAATCCTTAATCAAGGAGCTGACACCTCAACCCTCATAACCAGTACTTAAGTATAGTTAGTTATTTAACAACAACACTTGAGTGATGTCAGATTGCCTATCCTACCCCGTAATTATATTAATAACCCCTGAAAGACCTACCTTTTATGTGTCTAGTGTACACAGAAATTGTACTTTCCTAGTTAAAAACAGAATGGGTTCACGGCTCAGAAAATTGAAAAATAGTTTTGGAAAGCAACAATTGGAGGATGGAAAAGGCTTAGGTGGAAAAACAAACTAAAGCACTAATTGCAATTACTAATCATATTTACTGCACTAACAAACATAACTAACCACAAACCAAATAAGCCAAACAATTAAATGTAAACAACTACAAAACAGCAGACAATGTACAGCACAGTACTACCAACCACAAAGAACTAAATCGTTTGAAACTAGGTCTTTTATATTAATAAACATACATAACACATGGAATTGCGGGAGCAGTTCTGATATTTCGTAAAAACTGTTCGTGAACTAACCTAAACAAAAGCTTATAAAAAAAATAGTTTGATTCAACGGTTTGATTTCAATAAATAAGGTCTTAAATTAATCCTGAAAAAAAAACCAAAATCAATACTGTATATTTTTTTTTCCATTTTGAGCCATTCGACTCCCCTTAAAGAAATAATGAATACGAGAAATACTATAAATTATCGAAAATAAATAACTTTAAAATACAATAATCTGTAACAAATAATATAAATAATAACAGTAATATCAATAATATACAACAAGTAGATGGGCTTCTTAATGGTAATTACCCAACCAAATAAAACAATGTTAAAGAAGCAGGTCCTGTAAATGCAATGCGCAAAAGGTGGTTTTTGAGCGTTGTAAAAAATATTAAATTATATTATGTATTAGATATCAGAGTCATATCCAGTACAGTAAGTTTATTAAAAAGTTTTTAAAATATCATAATTATATATATATATATATATATATATACATATATTACTATATTTTTGACGCTGGATAAGGCTATAACGAGTGTCGTAGATGTGTATAAATTAAAAAGTTCACTCGCTTCGCTCGTAACGGTGTTTCGGCAATAGCGGGTCTGGAAGCTGTACATATGTTAAGAAAAAACCTCCACTCGTTACGCTAATAACTGTGACTGCTCTGCCGGATGGCGTAACTATACAAATAGAACATTTCGAAATATAGATGAGGGTTCGAAATTTTTAACAATAACTTCGTGCCATTACATGCTGAATTGAAATATTCAAATTTTTATATAATTTAATATGTTGAATAACACACGAGATAAGAACAAAAAATAGTTTTTTAATGTCCGCCATTTTGAAATGTTCAACTCGATTTTTCTGAACTTTAGTAGAGTTCTATTTAAACACATTGCGCTAGTCTATGTCAAAATTACGTATAGATGACAACGACGACGGACGAACGGCATGTGTCAGGGGTGGAGAGGAAAAGAGTGGCCCCACACTTCGTTTGTTGCGTTTGCTTTCAGCGGTACAACCTCAATAAAAAAATATAGACTCAAATGCTTCCGTGTAACCGCCTACCCTACTTTCTTTTCTTTTATCGGTGCAAATAAGAATAAATCGTTTACAAAATTAAACTTTTAAAAATTAACTTGTACTTAAACTTTAAGAATGAAATGTAGCTAAGCAGTAATATGTGTACCTAGTTTTCTTGGAATGGGTTGTACCGTTAAGTCAGGTTAGGGAAGCAAGTAGAAGGGAGGACACGCTCATTACACCAGATACACTCCTAGTCTGAGGGTACTATACACTGTTGGCTTAGATACTACAAACTTTAACGCAGAGCCAATGTAAGTTATCTGCTTTCCCCTCAACTCGCTCATGCCCTGTACCCAATGTAATGTTACCAGAGACAGAGCGTTGAGGTTCTCTCGGCATTCCTAGATTGGATTTAATGGCCTACAACTTACTAAATTAGTTAAATATAAGCCTATAATTTGTAAATGGACAGGTTTCATCTGAGCTGTGGAGTTTGGGTGCGCAGTGGGTCTAGGCGTCAGTAAGGTGATGGGGGAAGCGGCCGCCTCAGTCTGTGTGTTGGGTGTTGGTACTAACAACGATGTCCGCAAGACCGCTGGATCGGGGACATTAGCCGGCGCTGACTGTTTTCCCTACAATGCCTCAGTCCCCACGCGGCCTCGAACTACTAACTTTACCTCCTCTCCACGCGCTGGTCACAGCTCAGATGAAACCTGTCCATTTATACGTGTATTAGTTTAAACCCCAACTCTTAAAAACACGAAAAAATGAGACATCTTCATCTGCCAACAAATACAATTTAACATTTCCCTACAAGGTTCAATGGGCCAATTAATTGCATTTTAGAGGATCTGTATGTTTTACATTCTACGATGGGGTGGGTGAGTACTAAGATGGCGCCTATCTACTTTAAGTAGCCTATTGTTTTTTAATTAAAATCTCCGAGTGTCTCTGTCGCCAGGTGAAACTGGGGCCATCAGCTAGTCTGTAATAAATAATAACGTTACTCTGAAATAAGTAACAACAACACAATCATAATAAATCCCTTTAGCTCAGTTGATCACAGACAACTTATTTGGCCAAATTACCCTTTTCTTCTGCAGATTTTTCTAATAGCATATAATTTATTTCCACATGAGTACAGACTGTGTTTAAATGTTAGTGGCTCATACCTCTTACACACGTATTTAATGGAAAGAAACGAAATAGTAAATAATTTATTTTGTCTTCCTAATTTACGATTATGATTACAGTTTGCTGAAACCTAATTTCACTAAATAGAACTTGTCATCGATTAATTCAATTCAATTTTTAATAGTCTTGTTTGACGAATTACTCATTTGTATAAGATACGTCTTCATACAAATACAAAGAATACCATAAGTAAATAGTATAGGAGCATTGGCGAAACATAAAACAATACTCACAAACATAATTTAAGTGATAACAACTCTTAAAATATAAAACATGTATAAATAATTTTTCATTAAAAATGGTTTCTTAAATGGCCTCATTCGTAGAAAATATACAAATATAAATTAGCTTAAATGAAGCCATGAAGTCTGAGATAATATCTTCTCGGAAACAAGAAGTTTGCGGTACTCGACGAACTTATCCAGACAATAGAAATTGCCTTAATCTGTTTTTAAAAGCTGTATAATTATGCAAACTTTGAATACTTTCAGGAAGCCTAGTCATCAATTTTGCACCTTGTGAAGGAAGATTATATATTTAATCTGCTGTCTGGCACGATAGTCACTAGCTTGCATGGTCCTATAGGCTAATTATGTGTGTAGCTGGACATAATCACACTTATATTGAAAACACTTCAAAGTATTTAAAGTAAGCTCTATCTGAGCTCATTGAAAGCATTTTTATAAAATTGTAGTTTTTTAGACCTGCAATAAATCTATTTTGCAGGACAAACACACTTTTCCCTAAAGTAGAATTCTATACTTCGGATAATGATGCACTAGTGATAGGCTGTTTAAATTATAGAAGTACCTCAATATAGTTTAAAATTTCTCGATACTAATGTGGCTTGTACTAATTTTAGCTCAAATACTGCTATTGTGGTTGTTCCAGTTCACTTTATTGTCGATTAGGAGACCCAAAAACCTAATGATGACTAACTGATTGGCTCATTGCCTGATTGGTTGGTGTTCTTAATGGTCGATAATAAAAAATAAACAGTACTAAACAGTAAAAGAACTTGTAACTAAAAACTCTCTATACTCGTTCGTGTAACTTAGCAAAAATCGAATAATTTGAAAATTCAAAATATGTAGTACTTTTAATATTATAACACATCCCAATCCGTGCGATGAAATCGAGACTAAATAATTAATTATATCTGTAAGAATCTACATAATTAGTTTGAGTACAATCTATCAACATCTTCTGTCAGTCCTTCCATTATCTTATTATTAATTATATTTGTCGAAACGGTGAAATTTAAAGATAACTACCAAAGAATTGGTCCTTTACACGTGTCAAAACAATTTCAGAATACCTAAACCACTACATAACAAAGTTCCAAATCATAAATTAAAAATTCTGGACACACAACTAAATATACTGGAATGAAAGGACACGCATTTCTTTTGGTGTGTTTCTATATCCGCTAGTTTGTTGACTTTTACCTTGGTATTAATGTATGCAAATAGCCTAACTTCACAAAATTAGCTATTATAGACTTATGGAGGAGTACTTAATGAAGAATCACTTAGCGTATTGGTAGAGGGGAATTTGTAGGTAACCTCACGATGTTCAGAAATATAATTGTCTTGGTCATATTTTGTAGCCAACATTTTGAGTATGATTTTGAATATTTCAGTTGTTTTTTCCTTGAAAACATTTATTTTGTTTGTTTCGGTCTATATAAATACACTAACATTATTACTTTTCAAAATAAAAATGGTTCTATTTTACCCAACGTTTTATGTGTTTCACAGAAAATAATATCAAAAGTAACAATTGGTGGCAGGACGATTGAGAAAAATGAACTATTCGTTGATGTTTTTGAAAAAGCGTAAAAAATTCACAATTCCAAGGCAAATTTAGAGCAATTTTTTTCAAGAATCATTGTGTACCATATAATGCAGTTCATTTACCTAATCTTTAATCTAAATTTCTTAATCGTCCGCCTTGGAATAAACTTTCGATTCAGTCTAATGATATAATTTCTTTCAATGTATACCATTTCCAAGACCGAATATAAAATGTCTTTAACACTTTGAAGGTTTTACCGATCATTTGAAAAACGTTCGCGAGAGGTTTTTTTAGCATTTCTCGAACTATTCTCTTTTGAGCATTTATTATCGCTATTAAAATATTACTATAGCTTACACCAACAAAAAATTCTGTGAAATTTATTAATGGTAACCTTTATACTTGTAATCTTTACGATTACGCGTGTACGTGAGAAAGTTTTTGTTCCATTTGTTTAAAGTTGTCCCAGTTCACTGTTATAAATGTCACCGCAGCTAACGAGAACAACGCGTTTATTTTATTTTATTAGACCTGGCTTGCCGCACCTCTACACTTCTGCGTTGCATTAGCATTGCTAATTATGTTTATTCTGCAAGACTGTAATTCCTTTTATTTAACAATATCACCTTTACTCTACAACATTTAATTAGACTTGGGATTCTAGAGCGCAATCTCAACTTTACGCACGTGACATTTCTCAGGTCTTGGGGAAATATATATACTTTTCAAGTAAGCCTATTATTAGTAGTTTTCTACTCTAGCAGTTGTAATTTTTACTCGTTGTGAACCAAATGGATTTTCATTTCTTTTATTTTATTACATTAAATCATTACGACCAATAAGATATTTATTTCTAACCTCCCTTCAGGGACTCACTATGGAGTGTACGGGAGTGACAACCCCGATGGACCCTGGGATGTAGTCTTTTTCATGTAGTTTTGGATTAGATCGCTCTCATCTTTCCTATCAGGTTTCTCTTGACCAAATGTTGTTCTCTTCCGATCCTAACGCTATTAGTGTATTCAAGGACTAGGGTTCTTTATTTTATCTCTTTTATTTGTAAGGCGATAATGACTGAGAGTTTAACAGCCTTTAAACAACAAGGAAAGAAACAAAATATCCTAACCTAAGTTTAAGAATTCTTTAACTCTTTACTGCACTGTTCAATCCTATTTTTCGTCCCTTGAAATCTCTTCGGTTGGTCTTCAACATTGACGTGGAGATGTGTAAACCTGACGTCATATTTTTAAGCAAAGCTTTTGATTTCTGTCTCGACTGTCTCTATCGATGGATATTTTTATATTTGTAATATAAATATACCTAGCGGTATCGCCTCTACCCATTAGCATTTAAAAAAATATATCTTAAAGCCTTCAATATTCTGTGGTCCGGTACACCGCCAGAGTTGTATTTCGTATGTCCAAACTGGTGTTAAGATCTGCTTATAGAATAGGAATAGATTTATATACCAACACCCAATAGCCTACATTTGTCTATTCACAAATTTCTTCTTCCGTCAGAGCTTAGTGTTGGTCATCTCCAAGTATTTTAATACGGTACAGTTGGTCCATTTATAATTCAAGGAGTTTTGTTAAGTTTATTGGTTAAGTTTATTTCCACGGACTCACTAAACAGTTGATGTGATACCAACTTCTTGTAGTCTCTATGTTTGCAACATTTTAAATACAATTATATCCAAAAGAAGAAAAAGAAATGGAATTTTTGTCAACTTTTATTCTTGCTTTCAGCATTTTTGGAGACATCTGTTTTTTAAAAGGTTTTTTTTTTTTCAATATTAATTTATATAAGATCCAAATTTTTAGTTGTTCAGATACTTCGTACCTACGTTCAAACAGATTGTCATTCAAGGGCCACCAGAATATTGTTTGGTATTCATTTACTGCATTTATTTATATCTTTCAACAGCGAGATCACTGACCAAATCTAGATATTGTTACTAAAATGTGTTTGGTTCCAAGTAAATGAACCCAAAAACGTTTAGTAGACTCGACACTTGCGCGTAGATTATGACAATGTTTGATTATTTTAGAAATTATGTAATCCAACATAAGCTTTCATCGCTATCCTATTCTTATAGTCTTCAACCTTATTAAAATTTGAAACTACTATAATTTAAATTAAAAATACTATATTTACACAAAAGGGTTAAGGGGGAGGGAATGTTGCCTTTTTCGATATTTATTCCAGAGTGTCACAGCCATCAGTAGACTAACTCATTTGGTATAATCAGATAAAAGTATCACTCCGAGTAAATGTCCCTACTCCAGAAATTTATCCCAATAACCAAATTCATTAAAATATCATTCATTGTCGTTACCT
The DNA here is from genome assembly GCA_963513935.1 of Aphrophora alni. NCBI lineage: Eukaryota > Metazoa > Arthropoda > Insecta > Hemiptera > Aphrophoridae > Aphrophora > Aphrophora alni. The sequence continues at coordinate 84,739,519 of OY740773.1, forward strand.
GTTTGTATAAAAAAAAAAAAAAAAAAAAAAAAAAAAAAAAAAAAAAATTCACAGGCATTTGTTATATGTATATGAATCTCTTCTCGGGCTGTAAATCCCCCAGCTTTAATGACGGATTTTGTTTAGCGTCTTTAAGTTGGCAGACGATAATCAAAATGTACAAAAAAATTGATAACTTTTCATTCCAGATTTTAAAAAATTATAAAATTTGGAAAGTTAGGCTGTATGTAGTGTCTGTAAAGAGCTCTTTGTCAAATTTTCAAGAAGTTAATACACATACTTTTTATCTTTACAATTTACTCGTATAGATAATAGTGAATGGTGAAGATATTCAAAATGGAGAAAAATAAGGTTGTTTTTTGTTTGACTATTTTTATAAAACTCGATAATTCAACAAAAATTTGGCGTTTCCTTAGTCTTTAATTTCTACTGGATATAAGTATAAAAGTATTCACGTATTCTTAAATTACAGTTCTGCTGTATAAAATGTAGTGACACTTTATGACACAGATAATCGAAAAACCTTAATTTTGGTAAGAACAAAAATTTGAACTTTTGTTAGAAACCGTGTTGGAATGGAATAGTCCATTTGGAGTTATTTAATCTCTTTATGCAACTTGATAAATTGATGTCGTTCTTTATAATTTTATACTTCAGAAAAATTCATCGAAATATTTTTTGTAAATTTTGACGCATAGGGCCTTTTTTATAATTAACTCCAATTTTAGGTACTTTTTTTATTTGAACTCGTAGGGTCTAATCATAATTTTGGTTTTGTAATTATTATCACAAATTTCAAATTCGCCAAAACGAACTCTACCAAACATCATTTCAATCGGTAGTGATTTTTAGATATTTAAAGAGAGTGGTATCTTATATGTTAACTTTTACTTAGAGAAGGGGGGAAAACGCTTAATAATGTAGATTGAGTTCCTTGGCACGGCGAGATTTTATATTTTATTGACAAAAATAGTGTCATGTGTAACGAGTCATGTTTAGGAATGTGGAGATTCTGTGTGCGGAGGTGGACTTTTGGCTTACTGTCTGGCCTCTATTTTCATCTTGGCTTCTGTCCTTCAGTATAGATGATATTTCAGCATTTCTTACTTCGGTTGTGCCCATTGATATCTTTTGGCTTATGACTGGGGTTTTGCCCATTAACTTATTTATACAACCGTTATACGGTGGCGTGTGTGATACTTTCGTACAATACAGTACAGTGAAAGTGTTAAAAATATCTCAACATTGTCGGCTAGCTGCAGTCTCCTTCTCTCTAAGTGCTCAAAATTTGAAAGTATTCGTCACATCCCAGTTGGCTTTTACAAATAAAATTTTTGTTGTGAGCAAAATGAGATTTTCCAGTTATTATATATGATAAATATCTATGTAAAAATTCTTACTTTAAAATGTAATAATTTAAAGAAAAACGACAGATAAAATCGCCTATATTCCACAGTTTGTGTTTTGTTTAAAAAAAAAAAAAAAAAAATTATATTTCTGATTTACAAATGTTACAATCCTTACTCAGTTCTCCAAATACATAATTATTTCATAACATTAATACATACTATTCATATAAATTTCCATACATTAGAGGTCAATTTGTAACCTAATTGACCATACTTTACTTTCGAAAGTGCAAAATTTTGAATCATTCCAAACATACGTAAAATAAAGTAGGTACATCCATTAATGTATTAAATATTTCTGATATTAAAGTAAAACCTAATTTATTTGTTAAAATTGACTCATGTCTAACTAAAATTCCTTTTACTTGATGAATTATTACTGATTTTTCTAATTTTGTGGTTATGATTTTAGTTATTCCGTTTTTTAACTTTTGAACTTATGTCCGACGTATATGATGTTTATGTAAAAAGTTATCTTCTAAATTAATATATATATATATATATATATATATTTAAATTTGACAGCGGATTTTTTGCTTTTACAATTCGTAGAACCCAAGACAAGTACAAAATTTCGGACTCTCTTGTAACTTTCAAAACTCATTAAAATATAATTTCAAATTACTCTTGTGGTAAAGATCGGTAGACATTTCATAGTCTCGGATCGGTATTTCTGTTATAGAAATCTCAATATCTAGAATTTCTATATTGGTTACGCTGTATTATCTGCGCTGTAGTAATTTTAAATCCTTTAGATCATTCTGACGAATCTAGTTTTTATTCCTGTTTGTTTATGATTTTCATGATGGTATTTATTTTGCAGTTTGTAACATTTTTGTATCTCATTTTCCATTTATAAAAATTAAGAGAATGTTGTATGAAGTGTCTACCTTATTTAGTACAAATAATTAAGTAATATAAACATTATCGCCCAGTAATATTTATTTTGTTTGTTACAGGTAAGAGACCAGTGCTTATCAGTAGACTTGTACGTTGCTTAGGTATGTCAAACCTACTTTAAGAAACTTTCACTTTTATAACATCAAATAGTTTATTTACAGTGTACAGATAAAGAATATCTACATGTAACAATATACTATCAGTAATATCCTATTCACATAAATTGTGAATTTAACTTTCACATATTGTCCATATACATTGTAGAGAACGTTTTTAATTCAGTCTAGGGAAACAAGTGTTGGGAATTTCGCGGCTGTATCAACAGTTTTGAAATATCAAGCATCTAAATAGAAGTAGCTTTACGGAGTAATATCTGTTTCTGGTCTGTACTGTATGTTTCAGTCCATACGGATGGACGAAATTCGCTATGGAGTCGCAGCTTTTTGGAGTAATATCTGTTTCTGGTCTGTGCTGTATGTTTCAGTCCATACGGATGGACGAAATTCGCTATGGAGTCGAAGCTTTTGGAGTAATATCTGTTTCTGGTCTGTGCTGTATGTTTCAGTCCATACGGATGGACGAAATTCGCTATGGAGTCGAAGCTTTTGGAGTAATATCTGTTTCTGGTCTGTGCTGTATGTTTCAGTCCATACGGATGGACGAAATTCGCTATGGAGTCGAAGCTTTTGGAGTAATATCTGTTTCTGGTCTGTGCTGTATGTTTCAGTCCATACGGATGGACGAAATTCGCTATGGAGTCGAAGCTTTTTGGAGTAATATCTGTTTCTGGTCTGTGCTGTATGTTTCAGTCCATACGGATGGACGAAATTCGCTATGGAGTCGCAGCTTTTTGGAGTAATATCTGTTTCTGGTCTGTGCTGTATGTTTCAGTCCATACGGATGGACGAAATTCGCTATGGAGTCGAAGCTTTTTGGAGTAATATCTGTTTCTGGTCTGTGCTGTATGTTTCAGTCCATACGGATGGACGAAATTCGCTATGGAGTCGAAGCTTTTTGGAGTAATATCTGTTTCTGGTCTGTGCTGTATGTTTCAGTCCATACGGATGGACGAAATTCGCTATGGAGTCGAAGCTTTTGGAGTAATATCTGTTTCTGGTCTGTGCTGTATGTTTCAGTCCATACGGATGGACGAAATTCGCTATGGAGTCGAAGCTTTTTGGAGTAATATCTGTTTCTGGTCTGTGCTGTATGTTTCAGTCCATACGGATGGACGAAATTCGCTATGGAGTCGCAGCTTTTTGGAGTAATATCTGTTTCTGGTCTGTGCTGTATGTTTCAGTCCATACGGATGGACGAAATTCGCTATGGAGTCGAAGCTTTTTGGAGTAATATCTGTTTCTGGTCTGTGCTGTATGTTTCAGTCCATACGGATGGACGAAATTCGCTATGGAGTCGCAGCTTTTTGGAGTAATATCTGTTTCTGGTCTGTGCTGTATGTTTCAGTCCATACGGATGGACGAAATTCGCTATGGAGTCGAAGCTTTTTGGAGTAATATCTGTTTCTGGTCTGTGCTGTATGTTTCAGTCCATACGGATGGACGAAATTCGCTATGGAGTCGCAGCTTTTTGGAGTAATATCTGTTTCTGGTCTGTGCTGTATGTTTCAGTCCATACGGATGGACAAAATTAGCTATGGAGCCATATTTTAAATGCGTTTTCTCCTTGCTCAAAAATCGTGTTGTGTATTCGATATCTGTTTTATCTAAATTGTAATATTTAATGTATGAAACAAAATATATTACCCACTAGGCTTTTTTTTCGTAAATTCCTGTTTACGATTTTTAGATAATTAACCCGAAGTGAATGATTTTTCTCAAATTTTGGTCTACCGATTTGCATGACATTTTGATGAAATGAGCTAAACTTTACGTAAAAGAAAATTATGGCGTGGACAATTAAATAATAAATACTGAAAACTGGATACTTGAACATTGACTATAGGTCTACAACAAACAAAAGAAAGTATGTGGAATGAGGGACGGGGGCGAAATTTGTCCCCACCGCACTTGATAAGCAAAGTTGTAAAAGGACAGGAAAGAGAAGTGTGACGGGTTACTGAAAAGAGCAGAGGAGGAAAGCTGGGTCATGCGCACAGACTTGTCTTTTGTTTGTTGTATGTCTATACCACTCTACTCCATTAGTTTTTAACGAAATCCTTCTTAGCAAAGATGGTTCATCTTTTACTATTTTCACGTCTGACAGAGAAGGCCCATTACAATACGTATTTATCGATCTTATCTGTATCATTTGAAAAAAGGACCTCTAATGTAATCATCTTATTTATAAGAAAGACAGGTTCAAACTGGATAGACATTGTAACTTGTCGAGTCTTAAACATATACAGCTAACCAAATTTGGTATCCAGGTTTCTTTGTGCAACGTTTTGGACAAGTTCTTTACTTGCATTATCTCCTTTCTTTCGTAAAAATATGTTGATCACGTAGGCCTCATTTTGGCACTTTTACCAAAGACAAGTTTTTTTTCTGTTTTTTCTTCTTTTTTTCCTTTCTTTTTTTCTTTTCACTTTTTAGGAACTCCATAATATGTAAGAGGTTAGGATTTTTTTTAAAAGCGGAATCGATTGGATTTCTATGACTATCAGTTTTTATATCTGTTTTTATATAAAACGCAAAATAACTTATTTTAAAAAGTAATTTTTAACTGAGCAGAGGCAAATCTGACCCGATAATTGTCCAATTTGTACAGTTGAATGATTTTACAGTATAACAAACACACAGAACACAATTCTCATAAAAAAAAAATACTTATAGTTATAGTTTGATTGGTGTAGCTCGTGTATCACTGAAGAGGACGACCTTGTCGTTGAAACGTGTCTGATACTTAGGCGTATTTTTTATATGAGAATTGTGTTCTGTGTGTTTGTTATACTGTATAATTTTTCTCATAAGTCGAGCTCAACATTTAATATTGAATGATTTTGCCAAGTAGTTAAATCTTATTGACATGAACTCGTCGAAAATGATTATTAAAATTCAAAGTCAAATTTGTTCGTTATTACTGCATTCATTATTTTTGTTGTTGTTATTTTGTTAAGCAGAATCAATTGCGATATCGCCTAGCTTTTACTAGAATTAATAGTTTTGAGTTGTAACTGTTTTGGTTTAAAAACACAAAACAATCTAAACTTTTTGATTAATGTTGAAATAAATTCAAAATTTTAAAAGCGAGTATATTTTTATCACATATACCAACTGAGGTTAGGTTGTCAAAGGAACGTAATGAGTTTTACCCTTACTCTAAAAAAATAAACGACTTGCAAGACCGAACTTTAACTTGGAGAATCTAAATTTGGATTTTATAAATTAGAAAGAAGTCACACAGCTTCTGTATTAACCTCTCCTGTTTTTGTAATAACATACGTAATATGAATGACATCCTTTCATAACGTATTTGTAAATTTTGATAAAACGCAAAAAAACTATTGTAAAGTTAGTTTAACCATTGCTCCACTATTTTTTTTTCAATCAAGATATCTTTAATCATTTTTAAAGCTAGTGGTTAAATCATATTACCCTAATAAAATTAATTGTTCATAAATTTTGGACAAAACATGTTTTAAATTAATTAAAACAAGATCAATTAATTATTTTGTGAATAAAATTATACATTAATAGACTATTAGAAGAGTTATTACCTAGACATTTCGGTATTACAAAGGAATGCTCTTAGTTTGCTGTCCAACACTCAATGGCGACCTCTGGAAATTATGTCTTTTATCATAACCCCTGAACAAATAAGACCTGTTGAAATAACAAAGTTTTTAATTTTTAATGGCAAACTTTTGTGGTAATTTGAAAAGACACAAAATGTATTTGACTACATTAAGTAATAGCAAACAGTTTCCAGTCAAATTTCGTAAATCTGTAGGACTGAATGAAATGATAATTTAACCGGAATTGCTTCGTATAATGTTTAGACAAAACCTGGACAAAAAAATGTTCTCTCAAATAAATGTTTGTTTTTGTTGTAACAAGAAAATGTACATAATTTTGTTAAGATAATTTTATCAAAAATAAGAAATTTTAGTTTCGTCATTTTTTCTCTAAAAAATGGTTGATTAATGGAGACATTGCTGGTTGAAAAAGTCAAATCTGGGAGGGGGTAATTAAAAACGATAAAATAAAAGTAAGACTTTATTACCTTTATGACTTTCATACAAATTTATATTTTCCTGAAAAATTCTTTACTGGTCAAAATTTAAAGTGTAAAAAAGATTGTGATAAGGTTTCTTTATAAACTGTAAAAATTAATGCTTGTAGTTTGACTTATAAACATTTTATGTCTATTGAATTTTTCCTAACTTACGAACGATTTTTTCCTGTAAATGAAAATTGTCTATTCTCTTCTTGGACTTTTTCAAACTGCGATGTTTTTAGAAAAAAGCGTTTTTCCCTCAAAAAATACAAAAAGTTTCTTTTTTAACCAAATTATCTAAAAACAATTTTGTTAAACAAATGTAAATAATATTATTGTTTGTACAGTTTCTTCACGTTATTAGGAATCGATTCCTCCAGTTAAATACTTATTTCTTGGGAGCTGAGTGATATCCGAATTTGAGTGATACTTTTTAATTATAAACATCGGTACCTATTCTACAGTTAACTCAGCCAAGTGTTCATTATATAAAATAGTTGAAAATTGTCTCTATAAATACAAGCTGTGTGCTGTGTTCTCATTAGAAATCGGTTGCTGAATTTTCCCTGAGGCAAGATGAGTTGTCGTACCCATGCCGTCTACATCCTGACCTGGCAGTTGAGATCATTAATAACTCGTGTTTCGAGCCGAAGTAGTTGCAGAATGACGGACATGTTTCCAATCACGACCAGAGCATTGACCGACCGCAATAATCTCTTTGTTTTGTAAAGGTCCTTTCTCTTTATTAATTGCCAGCTAAAAGTTGCAGATTCATCATCAGGTTATCAGACTGAGGAATGTTTTGTCCTGAATTCCAGTAGTACGTATCAGTTGTCTAATTTGCATCTGCCAGATTGTAGCAAGACTCTTGTCTGTGTTGGCATTGAAGTGATTTACGAGAATTTCCTTTTTGGGGATAATCAATTGCGTTGTAAGAAAACTGTCAATTTAGAAAAGACGTGGCCGTAATTTTAATTATTGCTATCAACTCGTATTAGTTTTGTGATTTGTATATTCCCGTTTTAAGTTAGAATTTTGCGATACATGTCGTAAAAAGATGAGGTTGATATCATACCGATGTGTATGTTGGGTACTTTTGTATATTTTGACAACTGTTTTTAGGTGCTGTTACCATATACCGTACACATTCAAAAACATCGGAAAATTGACCTTCTAATAGGTTACGTAGATAATTATTTTTCTCAGAGTTTTAGAGGAAAATTTATCGGTAATAATATTATCTAAACCGAAATTATTATCTTTAATTCTGTAGTTGCCATATTGAAACAACTAAAATTGTCGTGGTTTTTTACTTATAATTATTATTAACATAAATAATTTATTTTGTCTTGTGCAATTTCTTTGATGAAAATACCGGTTCTATAAGTTTCATAGTTTTAAAACAATTCCGTTGATTAAAAAATATCCCACATAAAATTAATTTCATTTTTTTTATTGGCCGATTTTTTTTTTAAACAGTTCATGTATATGTCAATAACTTGATATGAAGTCTAGGAAAGAATTTAAAATATTAAGTAACAACAAACAAATGTATTAAAATTTTACTTATCGCAATACAAATTTAATATTGAAATTCTCTATTTTGAACTAATTTTTAAATAAATCAACATTTTATAAGCTAGTAATCATATTATAATAACTGAGATGGAAGTTGTCTAACGAGCAGACTGGGTTTACAAGCCCTCCCCCCCCCTCAAAAAAAATCTAACATTTATCTTGTTAATGAATTACAATTTCATGTGTTAGAAAGGAGTTCAAGCCACACTGCTCAAGTAATATGTTCCTATTGGTGGTTTATTGACCAGGAATAATATAATCTATACAAAAAATTATGAAGAACATCAAATTCTTTGTAAAAATTGTCATTATACGTAAACAAAATAGACAAAGATTAAATTAATTTATCCTTCATGGACCAACAGAGGTGGAACGTTTTCTGCAGTTCCAAACCCACAACAATAGGTATGTTCTCGCTTAAGAGTGGGCAGTAAAAACCATCTTCAACACTATTCTGCCCACTTCTATACAAAACAAGAAATACTTGTCTTTTATTGCATTCGATGTCACCTTTTTAACCTTGGTGGGAAGACGTATTGCGTAGCTTTTAAATAAAATAATAAAACCTAATTTATCCGTCTAAAATCAGAGTTTGTTGCAGTTGTGTGTTCTATTTTTTTTTTTTTTAAGTCCATATGAACGATTTAAATATTTAATGAAATACATTTCTGGTTCAAAATTACGCTAATTTGTGTGTCATAAAGTGTTTCTTATTGTGTGTTGTTTAAATTTTGTATTTAAAATATTTTGAAAATTGAGGAGGAGAGATAATTTTCCACTAAATGATTAAGCGATGCGTAATCTTATTTTAACTCGACCAGTTTGTAGTTCATCTGATTGTTAACTTAGTTACAATCGTTATTCATTACATTTACGCAGACCGACAAGGTTTTTAAATAGCAGCTCCTCCAATAGTTAATTCACGGTTCCAAGATATGGACTGCGGGGTGCTCAAATTAGGCATACAACTCCATCTGTTCATACGAGTACGATGCATAACGAGCACTAATCTCACGTAAAGGTCTAACTTACAAAATATAAAAAACTCCCGTTTATATTATGAATTAAAAATCTTTTCCTGTTTCATAAGGTTACAGCAATATCAAATAAGTTATTTATAATTACTATTGTTGTTTCCTGAAATTTTATTTAATATTTCATACAATTTTAATTTAAAATATATATGAATATATCAATGGTTGGGGGAGGGGGGGTTTATATTAAAGCAATCTGCGATTATTCTATATAGGCCTACGTTGATTGTTCTGGAATGAAGTTTAATACCAAATGAAAAGTAAATTGCCATCACAATTAAAAGAGTAAATCACCCATAACCCAGTATGATTGCTGTCCTTGTGTACAGTAGCTGTGGTTTATTTAGCTATGCATAGTGTTGCCAGGTACGTAGCCTGGTAGGAGGTCAGACATATTGTGTTTATAAGAACGATTTATTGACTGTAAATTCTTGTTAAGTCAGGAAATATCCATCTGGGAGAATCGCTTCTTAAGAAGATTTAGACAAAGTTCGAAAAAAGTGTTTAACATTGTGATATACAGTAAAGTGTAACATAGAAAGAGTAAACATTTGGCTGAAAAAGAGCTGTGTGTAAAATCCAAAGGAGGGGAGGGGGATACAAATACAAAATTGACAGAAAGAAATTGAATGAAAAGACTAAAATCAAAATACAAGACTTTTACATTTATTATTTTTAGAAAAATTGATGTTTCTAAGGAACAGTAAAAAATTAATACTGGCTTAAACGTTTTGAAGATTAATGTGGTAATTTTGTTTGAAATAATGTGGAAAAATTCATACATGTAGTTATCACTTATACATTTTTGTTTTTTTGAATTATTTTTAATTTTCACGATTAAGAGCAGGTTTTTCGTGAAAAATAAAAATAGTGATTTTATGCACGTTAAAAATATATAATCTAATTTTATATGTTTATGAATATTGTGTTTAAATAAAATAAATTTACTTAAATGAAATTGCACTTAAAATGTTAAATATTTTTTATTTCACCTCCATCTTTTCTCTTGAAAAATGACAAGTATAAATATTTTTATTTTTGGTCAAGTTATATAAAAAAGATCGTTTCCCAATCATTTTTCCATTCTTTGCTAAATAAACCTTTATTACCGCCGGTAATAAGACACATATTAATGAATTATTTCCTTCACGTGATGCTGAATTGTCCTTATAGTGTAAAAAGCCCACTGAAAGTCTCAATGTTAATTAAAGGAACAAACTGTACGATCGCTTTTAACGTACACACACATGGGGAGGGGTTGAATACAATAATTGTATATTGAGTTATTGAATAACGCTATTGAAGGGTATAATTAATTAACAGCTTCCCTACTAAGAGTACCATATTCGTAACTCATAAATATGTTCATAAACGTTAGGAGCACTACAGGGTTATCATAAAAGAATGGTGGGGTTTCATTAATTCATACGAAGACAGTAGAGAAATTTTGTGGTGTTGTATTGGTATCGCTGATAGCCTATAACCCAAAAGTTTGTTTAACAGCTGTTGTAACCTCAAAATTAGTTTTTGTATTGTTGTGTAGTGTGTTTTGTGTTTTCTGATGTGTTCTGGTTATTATGCTCTAATAAAGAAAAAGCAAAATGTGTTTTGTTGCTGGCTGAATTCAAGCTGCAATTTCAGTGCAACATGCATTTGGACGCGAATACAGAAAAGATCCATCACATGAAAATAACATACGACGTTGGTACAAACGATTCGAAGAAACTGGATCAGTTCAAAAGCAGAAATCATCTGGCAGGCCGAGTGTATCAGAGGGAAAAGTTGAACTTATTAGACAATCTGCAATCAGAAGTCCTAAGAAGTCAATACTTCGACGAAGCCCACTGTAGAGTTAGGTATTCCAAAAACAACAATCCACAAAGTTTGATTGAAATTACACGCATTTAAAATCCAGCTATTGCAAAAAAACAGCTGATGATGGTGCAAAAAGTTTTAATTTCGCTGCTGAAATGTTGAACATTACGATGAAAACCAATCATTTTTTGATGATATAATTTTTTCAAACGAAGGTACATTCCAATCAATGGGTCTGTTAACAAGACACAATTCACGCATATGGGTATCTGAAAACCCACATACAATTTTTTAGAAAATACGCCTTAAGTTAATGTTTGGTGTGGTGTGATGAAAAATCGTCTGATAGGCCTTTCTTCTTTGCTGAAAAAAACAATTAATGTAATTGTTTATCTCGATATGTTAATCAATTATTGTTTTCCTCAGCTGGATGAACTCGAAAACATTCAACAACTTCATTTCCAACAAGATGGCCCACCTCCGCACTTAGTGTATTTGTCACAGACACTTTGAATGAAAAGTTTGGACATCGATGGATAGGCCGGCAAGGACCTATACGCTGGCTTCCAAGGAGTCCAGACCTGACACCTTGCGATTTCTTCTTGTGGGGGTACAACAAAAACGATGTTTGTTGAGAAAAAATTCGTGGCCTAAATCATTTAAGGAACAGGATTAATGAAGCAATCACAACCGTTAACAAAGACATGTTAACTAACGTTTGAGCAGAACTTGATTATCGATTGGACATTTGCCGAGCAACTAATGGCGTACATATCGAAATTTATTAGTTATGTAAAAAAAAAAACTGTTTCAGGCGACAATTTAGATAAATAAACATCAGCTGTAAGTAATTCTGTTTTCATTTAAATCATGTTAAGGAACTCCACCATTCTTTTATGATAACCCTGTATTCATGTAGTAGTTAAAATCAAAGTTTTTTTATAGATAAATGCTATTGTTTAATGATTTTTATTGCATCAGTATCTACTCGTTTAATGGAGCATTGTATTCAATTCTTATCGCATAACTCTGGTTTCACTTCTAATCGCCTTTAAAAACAAGAAAATAAAATCTTATATTGTTAATTTTTTATGTTGGCAACGCGTGTCAAGAGAAAAATCTTTTTAAATTAGTGTCTACCTTTGGTTGAAATAGAATTTTTTACTCCGTCTCTTATGTGCCATATAAACATTTCATTTGTATTTATAATCAATTTTGTAACAGTAAACTATTAATTTACAACTGTTTAGGCCCTTTGTAATATTACCATAGCGGGACTGCAAACTACTACACAATATTGTGTGGCCTATACTATATTCTTTTTTTATAGTTGTCAAACAAATCTAATTCGTATAACACAAATTTCATTAACCTAACAATTACAATGCAATATAACCTAACGTAACCTATATTCAAACTTACATACGTTTATTAAACTTAGACCACCACAAATTTAACGGCGCAAGTGAATAAACAAACTAAAAACCGATGTACTCAAACATCACAGATATAACACTAAGCAAAATAATAATTTTACGTTGATACAAAAACTTTGGCGATTACTACTTGTGGTATTGAACTCACAGAGTAGAAAGATTTGGATAACAAAAGTTGTCATAGTTGGTTTGAAATTTGTTGAGAGTTCCCTCCATCCTTATATAGGCTACTCTAAAAGTTTATTAAATAAGAACAATCTCCCGTCTAGCGAGTGAAGCTCTTTAAAAAGATTAAGCCTTAGCTGCTGATACCGCAACTAATCAGTTTCTCTGGTGTTATGATTATAATAATTTACTGGTATACATTTAATCCATTACTTTACAATATTTTCATGTATATAAGCTATGTAAATTCGAGAATGTTATTATTTGTAAAGTTCTTGAAATACAGTATTTGTAATCTTATGATTTCAAACTCATTTATATGCATATTGTATTTCTATTGTATTTCTATGTATAGGCTATTGTATTTCTAGAAACTATTTATAAAATAAATTGCAGTTTCGGACATAACAGTGAGGGAGTCAATCTGTTAATGTAAAAATGGTGTCGGCTTCGGGGACACGGTTGCATAAAAGTGCATGTTTCTTTGCACAATAATCAAATACAAAAAGGAAGGATGAATAACAAACAGTGATGGCGTCAATCTGTTAAATTTAAAAATAGATTCGACTCCGGAAACGGGGTTCCATTAAAGTATATGTTTCTAGTACAGTAATCAGATTTAAAAAGGAAATGTGAGAGGGGTTGTGCAAATTCGAAAAGTAGAAAAATGAACATAATAATTAACTCTTAACTCTAATGTAATTAAAGGATAGAAAAACGCAAACTAGTGGGTATCCAAATAACTTATCAAATATACTGTAGTATACATGCCAGGTGAAAATTGTAGCTAGTGTTTAAAGAGTAAGGAACACCATAATATAAACATAAGTTCTTACATAAAACAGATTCGTATGCCGTTGTTCTGAATACATGACAACAATCCCAAGTCTAACGAGGCAGTTTGCTTCTACATCTGTGTAATAATTTAATTATATTTACTTTATTTCTAGTTTTTTCCCCTTTTCATATGATGAAAGAGTCGTGGAATAAAGTTTATAGTAATAATTAACTTCAGTACAAAAACAGCGATTAATTTATATATATAGATTTTCTGACTATAAACTAGTTTTAAGAATATGTACTAATTTATCCAAAGAGCGAGGTAGTATACAACTAACATTCTTCAGAAGGACACCATGTTAGATTTGTTTAGTTGGAAGGATTGTCTTACAACGTTGTAGCCATAGACATAATATTGAAAACTCGAGCTATCTCTAGACACGGTCACTTATACAGGTTACGAGCTTGTCTGGTAGATTTTAAAAATTCTAATTTATGCAATGTTTGCAGTAAAAACATGAAACATAACTCGACTACTTACCTTGGCTATAAACTTTTGTATGTTTTATGTTGTACAGACACGACAGGTTAATGTGTAACATAAACAAAGTGTAGCACAATATCTCGACCTCGCCACGCCTTACCATATTATGTCGCATTTAAATTAATTTGCTACCGTGGCGCAAAACATCTGTCTTAGTTATAATGAAGTCTCTCGATATTGTTTTTCTCTGTGTGTTAGTCTAGCGGTGAAATCTGGAGATAATACAAGGAAACTATCTTATTCTGCCGGTGGAAGTCTCCCGATGTGTCCAGACAACTATCTCAATTTATCGTTGAAGTCTCAAGACACTTCAATCGTCTTGTATTCAGCATTGGGGATTGAGAGATTGTAAGTAGGCTATAGCTTTATATCTATAAGCTTTAAGTTTTGCGATTGTGCAATGCAACTGTCTTACAGCAACGTCGAAGTCTCGTGATAGTTTATGGCAACTGTATTATTCCAGCGTTGAAGTCTCGCGATAATTCAAGTGAACTGCCACAACTCATCGTTGAAGTAACGTGACAGTTCAAGACAACCGTCTTATCCCAGCGTTGAAGTCTCGCGATAGTTTATGACAACCGTCTTATCCCAGCGTTGAAGTTTCGCGATAGTTTATGACAACCGTCTTATCCCAGCGTTGAAGTCTCGCGATAATTCAAGTGAACTGTCACAACCCATCGTTGAAGTAACGTGATAGTTCAAGACAACTGTATTATTCCAGCGTTGAAGTCTCGCGATAGTTTATGACAACCGTCTTACCACAGCGTAGAAGTCTCGTGATAATTCAAGTGAACTGTCACAACTCATCGTTGAAGTAACGTGACAGTTCAAGACAACTGTACTATCCAGCGTTGAAGTATCGCGATAGTTTATGACAACAGTGTTATCCCAGCGTTGAAGTCTCGCGATAATTCAAGTGAACTGTCACAACCCATCGTTGAAGTAACGTGGCAGTTCAAGGCAACTGTATTGTTCCAGCGTTGAAGTCTCGCGATAGTTTATGACAACTGTCTTACCACAGCGTAGAAGTCTCGTGATAATTCAAGTGAACTGTCACAACTCATCGTTGAAGTAACGTGACAGTTCAAGGCAACTGTATTATTCTAGCGTTGAAGTCTCGTGATAGTTTATGACAACCGTCTTATCACAGCGTTGAAGTCTCGCGATAATTCAAGTGAACTGTCACAACTCATCGTTGAAGTAACGTGGCAGTTCAAGGCAACTGTAGTCTATTATTCCAGCGTTGAAGTCTCGCGATAGTTTATGACAACCGTCTTATCACAGCGTTGAAGTCTCGCGATAATTCAAGTGAACTGTCACAACTCATCGTTGAAGTAACGTGACAGTTCAAGGCAACTGTATTATTCTGGCGTTGAAGTCTCGTGATAGTTTATGACAACCGTCTTATCACAGCGTTGAAGTCTCGCGATAATTCAAGTGAACTGTCACAACTCATCGTTGAAGTAACGTGACAGTTCAAGGCAACTGTATATTCTAGCGTTGAAGTCTCGTGATAGTTTATGACAACCGTTTTACCACAGCGTAGAAGTCTCGTGATAATTCAAGTGAACTGTCACAACTCATCGTTGAAGTAACGTGACAGTTCAAGGCAACTGTATTATTCTGGCGTTGAAGTCTCGTGATAGTTTATGACAACCGTCTTACCACAGCGTAGAAGTCTCGTGATAATTCAAGTGAACTGTCACAACTCATCGTTGAAGTAACGTGACAGTTCAAGGCAACTGTATTATTCTAGCGTTGAAGTCTCGTGATAGTTTATGACAACCGTCTTATCACAGCGTTGAAGTCTCGCGATAATTCAAGTGAACTGTCACAACTCATCGTTGAAGTAATGTGACAGTTCAAGACAACTGTATTAACTCAGCGTTGATGTCTCGCCACAGTTTAAAGCAACTGTATTAACTTAACGTTGAAATCTCGAGATACAGTAGTTCAAATCAACTTCCTTAACCCAGCGTTGAAGTCTTGTCGAGGCAACTGTTTTACCCTAACATTTGAAGTCTTGTGAAAATTCAAAGCTACTTTTGAGGCCTTGTGATAGTCAACTTCATCTTTCTTAACCCACTCTTAATGTAAGTCATCTGTCTTCACCCATCATTGCAGTTTGCGATAGTGCAAGTTATTTGTTTAAATCCAGCCTTGAAATTTTATGATAATCGAAGGCAACAGTTTTATCGAGCATTGATGTCTCGTGATAATTAAAGTCATCTGTCTTAACCCAGTGTTTCCAAGCTCGTTATATAGTTCAAATCAATTTGTAATAAATCCTTCAAATTTTGCGAATATGAAAGACATCTGTTTTAACTAAGGGTCAACTCAACTTAGCATTAAAGTCTCCGGATATGGTAAAAGTCTTAACCTAGGATCGAAATTTCGATAATGCAAATTTATGTTAGTGTATCACCCAGGATTAATGTCTCGGGTTATAGGCTACTACGAATCACGTCTTAATACATTGTTGAAGTTTTGCGAATCTGAAAGTCATTTGTCTTATTCCAGAGTCGAAGTTTCGATAAGTGCAAATCATCTGTCTTAATCTAGCATTGAAGTTTTCTAGCATAGTACAAATCCCCTGTATTAATTAACTCAGTTTCGAAGTCTCACAATAGTTCTAGGCAATTGTCGTAATCCACTTTTGAAGTCTCTAGAAGACTTAAGGCATTCATTGTATAGGTTATGTAACCCTATAGATCGGTAGTAGAATACAACATTTTTTGGATGGGGTGGGGGTGGGGGTTATTGTAAATGATTTTACAAAAATCTATGAAACGATTTTGAGAAATTTTGTTGAACATGTAAAAACAAGGAAATAACAGTTTGGAATTAGGTTTAATTGAAAACAAACAAAAATGAATTATGTCCACTATCAATACAATAAAAACTAAAAATCTTTTTTTAAGAAGTGTGCAAAATTATGATTTTGCAGCTAAATAGTGCCTTTATTTGAATTAAAGTGATTTTCCTCTTGTACCTCAGAATGTAGGCCTATGCAGTGTTTTCACACCATTTATTAACGTCGATTTTATCATTGACCAGTAATTTGTAGGCCTACATTATTCAAATTGAAACTTCTCTATGTCTCACTTTGCAAATTTCTCACCACTTCCCTGCAGATGAAGAGATTTAAAACCTGTTTGAACGACTCTGTTTTATATGCATCTGGTTTTATTTCGAGTTGTTGGATTTAATGATGTCGCTATATTAGCAAATAACACAGGCCAATTTATTTTATATGCATAACCACGACTTCATTGTTTTGTCGGCAGGGATTAATAAATTGCATGATAGATAAGATATGACCGACGCGACGACCCTATTGGATCCTTTCCAAAGTCTTGTACGTTTTGGCCCGGTCTCAAGACGTAGAGTTACAATTTTTAGGATGAAATGTATAATACATTGTTTTAGTTTTAGCGCTTTAAATTAAAACTGTTTTCTTCACAGTAGATATCGTAGTAGTCGCTGATATAGCCAATCATTTTTTAATTATTTTTTTTATATATATCTTGGGGTCTGAGAAAAGTGTATCTTTTATAATCTTGTTTGTTTGTGTAAATACTTTACCTGTGAGTACAGATTTTAATTCAGATAACGATTTTGTATTGATGAATTTTCCATGGAAATTCTAGTTTTTGATGCAATCTTCCATCATAGAAACTTTAAAGCACCTGAGACTTGAAATCCCCTACCTTTCCTATCAATGGAGTAATGTATGGTCACTATAGGAGTAACTTATGCTCCCTCTATTTGTTATTATTATTCTGCATTCAATTTAGTTTGAAATTATTTAGAGTGTTTCATTTATAAATTTAGACAGTTCAATATATCAAAAACGATTAACTCGAAAAAGAAATGTTTTTGACTAAAGTTATTTGGTATCCACGGGAAAGTAAAATGACATTATTAATTCGTTGTTCAGTCTGTGTTTTGAAGCTAATTTCATTTTATGTTTTTATAGAAACCTATATTTTTATTGTGACCTACATACTTTTTTCTACGATAAAAAATCAAAAAATATCAGTTGAATTTTTTAAAAAATCTGACCTTAATTTTTCAAGACATTAAAAAAATATTCCAAGATCTTCAAGAATTTATTCTCGGGAAAAAAAAAATCACCAGTTTTAGAGCAAAAATGTAAGAGACAAAATTGGTTAATTTTAACCTGATAAAGATTAGAACATTTTCAGAATCATGGTGCAAAAATTCTGAAACATCCTTAATAGATTGTTAGATTATTAGGTCCCGCAATACCTATTATTGCTACTGTATAATAGGATATTTTGGCGATTTCTACATGTTATCGCCGTGATAAGTAAACTATCGAGACCAGTTTGTATTTGGCAAACGAAAGAAGGTATTATTCGCAGCTCCGATGGTGTGTGATAGCTCAGCGGCCTATTGACATGAGGATTGCTTCAACCTACAAAATGGTCTCGTCAAGTGCACTCCTGGTGGTTACTAGACAACCAACGCTGGATTTGATGACTAAGGAAGGAAAAGGAATTTTCAAGGCTTCGTAGACAAGAGACTTCGACCAAAATAAGATGGAAATAATTAGAAATGAAGCAAGGAAGGTCCTTATCGAAAGGTGGCAGGAGCGATGGCAGAAGGAAACAACTGGGAGGTGGACGCAAATATTGATTTTAATATTGCTGAATGGTTGGACAGAAAATACGGTGAGGTGGGTTTTTACCTCGTTCAAGCACTATTAGGACACAGTGCTTCGACAATTGTTTGAAGCGTTTCTCAATCAAAGAAGACGCTGCTTGCTACTACTGCGAGGAGCACATTTTGAGTGCGAAAAATGGAACGAGGACAGAGAGAAAATGTAAACATGGAAACTGGAATAAAGGGTGACTGCTTAACTTCGGTGAGAAATGGAATGCCATTGATAGTGATTTGGAATTGATGAAAAGGGTCAAGGAATGTGGGTTTAAATCGCACAACAGTTAAAACCGTCAGGTTTTTCTGTGGTTATTAAGGCCCTAGATGAAGGAGATGGGAGATTAGAGGATATTCCGGTTGAATCGAGGAGTCCCACACGCCAGAAATCACGTACGGGCTCCTATTGGTGCGTATTGCATTCTCTAATATCTCAGGAAAAAATAGAGTTTGTTTTTATTTAAACAGTTAATATCATTGCACATGCAATCGCAATTAAGCTATGTAAGTAGTTTAATAAATATAAATTAAATCTATTTTTGATTGGGACAAGCCTTTGTTAAACTTAAATATTTGTAGAATCTTACGAACCATTTTTATTAACTTAACTTTTACTTGAACTTAGTCTCCTACCCAAATCGGAGAGGGGCGTAGGTCTTATAGACACATTTAGCTAGCTGTAACACCGGTCCACTGAGCATAAAACAAGGAAAGAAAAAATGGAAATAATTTGTATTATTACAATTTTAAAGAAGGACTTATTTTTGAAGGAGAAGAAGAAAAACCTTTTAGGCTGTCATTAAATGTAGTATTTCTCATTATCAAATTTGCCGATTAAGTAAAATGAACCGGATTCTAACCTAAATATGTAAATGAAAGTTATTCAGCTAAAGAGTTATTTCCAATATTTTAAACTATAATCGTATAGCATATTTTTTATATATTATTTCCCAATCTGAAATCGTTTAAGTTTTTGTAATGGTTGTCCATTATTTTATCCTTTCTTGCAGTCAGCACAACATATAACTAATACAGTTTTGGAGAAGCATACTTTTCAGGCTAACTTCAATAAGAAAACAATTTAGTTTCATTTAAAGTTTCTAGTATTAATTAGTTCATAATTCATATAAAATTTTGTTACATGTAGTTTAAACTGTATTTTTTATATAATTTCCACTAATGTTACTTTAACTTTATGGTAGATGGACATTTATTTTCAAAACTTGAATGATAATATAGAAAGTCTTTGGGCGCATAGCCAAATTGTAGGTATGCATTAAATTAAAATAATGTTCCGAATATATTCTATCCGCACTCTTACTGTATTGGCAGTGCTTCAAAACTTTACTTGGCAGATACTTACAGAATAACGTTATTTAGAAATGTTCCGATGAGATAAAACGGCCCGATGAAGTTATTAGTGTACGTTATCCTGTCCTAAAATTAGTCAATATAGCGCGCATGTACCAGGACGAAAATGGTTTTAGCAGTCATTTTCAATCTTATCACAATTGTCCCTAAAGTTTGGGAATGTTTGTCAAAACATAGTAAGAACGCCACATGAATCCCCTATGTCCAAAATTTCACACATAATAGGTGTTCCAATTATTCTACTTGTTTCAATAAAAATAAAGATTTGATTGTGTTTCTCATTAAAAAAGAAAAAAAAAGTTCTGTTAATTTTTATTTAAATTAACTGTTAGCTAGTTATTCGTGATCAAATATTTAAAATGGAGACCTTTTTGAAACGGTCGCGTTAAAAATATATATCAACCCTCCGAGGTTCACTGTAATTAGACAATTCTGAGGGGCCCTAACTAGATATACACTTTTTATTTCTTGTAGTCTTAAGTTACATCTCTGTTTTTACCTTTCCTATATCGTCTCTATTGAATAACACTTATTCTCTTCCGACACAGAAGCTATTAGGATATTCGAGGGCTTAGGGATCCTAATTCTTAATTTAAGTTATTTTCTTTTTTTATTATTATTTTTAGTAAGGTGATGATGACCGAGAGTTTTTTTTTTTCCATTTGGATTTCAAGGAAAAAACTATTATCGAAGTATGGTTTGAAAAGTTGGACTAGCTGTTTAAATCCGTTTTATGTATATAAGTTTTCTTAAATACAAGGGCAGAATAGACAAACTAAGCTTTCGAAACGTGTGTATGTAGACCACCTAGTCTGTATCATAAAAAATAAAGCGTAGAAATAAAAATTAACTTTTATGTATATTATTTACTGCAATTTTATTCCTAACAAAAAAGTAATGTGCGTGCTCTCTATTTAAAGTATTTTGTATATTTAACGGTTGCAGATAAATAGCAATTGGTTGGCAAACTTAAAACAAACACTATAATATGTTTTTAATCAGCTGAGTTTTGGGAAGGATGTGATAAAACTGCTTCATACATATAAAACGTGTAAGCACTTAAAATGTTCCTTCTTTTAATTTTAGACACTTTTATGAAAATTTCCTTTTAATTCATAAAAACCAGAAATCAACTCGATAAGCTCGTTTTCAAATACTTCGCTTTAAAATAGTTTTATTTTTATTCAGTGTCATTAGGTAATGTTGATTATTTTATAATTTGTTTTTTTTTTTACAAATAACAGTTTGGATGTTTATAAACAAATCCCTATCTAATTACACCTGTTTATCTTTTTATGTTTCATTTTTATTTATTAGTTCTGGTTAGATTATTTCAGCACTTTAACATTTTGCTTACTTCTAAAGCTTAATAACTTCAACTTTAATCTGAAAAATAATACAACTCAATTGTAATAAATCACATTATCTCAGTTCATCTGAGATAACTTATTTTCGCAAATTACCCTTACCTTCTGGAGATTCTATAATCAGAGTAAAATTCTGCATTAGCGGGTAATTTATTTCCCCTTTAGTACAAGCTGTATCGTTGAAGTGTTCAACCCCCTACCTCCCAACCTCCATCAAGCCACCGCCTTTAATATTTGTGAATTCTTTATAAACAAAAATATTTCATTTCAAGACATTTTGATATTGACCCCATGACATCACCCATTATTTCTTTCATTTCTGTCATCATCAATTTCTTTTCCTCTTTATTCTACATGCTGTTTTCAAATGTCTTACAATTTTTTAAAGTTTCCTTTTAAGAAATGTATATAGTAATGAATTCCAAATCACTTAGCAAAACTGTAAATCTATTAGTCCCCACATTGTTTTTCTTATCAACTGAAAATTCATACATAAATACCCAAGCTGATTACATAAACCATTTTCCAATGCTTTACCGCCCTTATCAATATGTCGATAAGAAAATGGTAAAATACAAACGCTACATGGATACTTTTCTTCCTGATATTATGCATCCTTAAATCCAGGACTTAAATTTAATTAGATTTAAATACAAACTTTAAGTGTGCAAATGTATTGTATAATACCAGTTCCTAATCAATAAATACCTTCCATTTTAAATCTCATTTAAATTTAAAATGATCTGAACATCGATCAACCTACTTTGCATGACAGAATTATACTTTTGAGTGGCCTTCATTAGAATTAAACAAAACCCGTTTTAAAATGTGTTAGTACATCATTAAAACTGACATAAGCATTGTAGACAGCAACTGTTAACACACTCACTAATTTATATTACCCCTACGGTCAATTACCGATCGATCTATTATGAACATGAACTTCAACATGTAAATCGATTTTATTCATCGATTTACATACACAGCCCATCCTACAATGTATTACAAACAGATCTTCTAAATGTATTCCGAAAAATAGGTTGATTAATAGGAAATGTTAAATTGTATGGGTAAATCAAGGGTTCTTAGTCAGTAGGGTAATTTTATTTAAAACAGTTGTTCACAGGTTTTCTAACCTTCACTACATTTTTTGACGTCGGCGAGCCTCGTAGATGTGTGTGCCTCGCTTCGCTCATATCAGTGTCTCGGCCTTAATGGGCCTCGAAACTGTACATATGTAAAGTAGCCTCCACTCGAAAATCCAGGGTTTAAAATTACATTTTGGATTATAACTTCGCTTTTTGTCATCGTAGAGGGGTGGAGTTGGTACCATTACATACAAAATTGAAATTTTAACAATTTATAAGTTGAATAGCACACGAGATATGAACAAAAAACTGCTTAAAATGGCTGCCATTTTTATTTTCAATTAAATGTTTCTGAATTTCATTATGGTTCTATATGTAATCCCCTATACGAAATTTATTGATCCTATATTTATTTTTGTGGCCGCTATCGTGCTTACGTACATACGGACGGCATGTCGGAAGTAACTTTTTTTTAAATTATCCTAAGGTCTTGAAGATCAGTCAAAAAAGGTCGATTATCAAACTTACGCTATTCTTCGTATACTCTGTTAATAAAATGGAAATTTATTCCTAAACACAAGTAGTGAAAGTCGTTTTTAGATTATTGTTTGACTTTTCTCTTAAACCGAAAATTGCAACGTAAAAGTATAGAATTTGTTCATTTTTTCTTGCTCGAGTATTAAGACCCCCCCCCCCAATCGATTCGTAGTTTATCTTGCTACAAGTTTTTGTGAACCCTTAATTTTTGTCGAGGTGTTCACCTCTACTCTGAAATATCAAGTCGATTAAAAAAAAAAAAAAAAAAAAAAAAAAAAAAAAAAAAAAAAAAAAAAAAAAAAAACGACGTTTTGATAGCATCGATCAACTCTCATTAACAAGTTGTCAAAATTGAGCTGTCAAAATCAAACGATTAAAACCATAATATTTAAAAATAATCAGGGCAAACTATTAAAAAAAAAAAAAAAATTAATAAAGTTGAATAACACTTTTTTAACCAGTGCATGATCCTGGTTCAACTTAGCGCTTGTAATTTCTTGTGTTAGCTCTGATAACTTTTGGTTTTTGCTGATTATGTTTATATATTGTGTTAGTTATTTTGACCTTTCAGGCTTAGGTTTAATTCCTTTCTTAGGTTACTAGTTAGTTTCCATCAAAATTCTTTGGTTCTTTTCATACTTGTCATGTTCTAAATTTGTTAACTTGATAACGAGAGTTGATCAATACTTTTGAAACGTCGTAGTTTTTATATACACAAATGATTACAAATGTCCGAATAAACTGTACCAATAAGTTATGCTTTGACGAAAATTTGATTTAGGTTAGGTGGCCAAGTAGTTCAAATATCTCTTGTGATGAACCATATCTTCAAGCCTGTAACTGTTTAGACATATGTTCCGCATTTTGCCGTATACGGTAATTTATCTTGCAAACAACACCAGAAACTATATTAAAACATTACAAAACTGAATGATTGCAGCTGACTCATAAAACCAAGTTGTCTTTGGCAATAAGTTGCGCTCTTAACATCAAATTGAACAAAATTGAATGTCAGCAGAAATTTAATCAAAGTTAATTACAACAGCTGATTTTTAACAGCTGGCTTATAAATTATAATTGAGATTTACATAATTTCTAGTAGTTAGTTTTTCGCACCTTGCTATTTTGTGAAATTTTACCCAGCCAGTTGCGTAATAATTTCAATAACTGGAATGTCTTACTATCACCATTTATTTAGGGGCAACGAACTTATCAAGTTGACATTGCTGGATACTCCCTGTCTCTGATAAAGAGTGACCTCGGTAGTGGATATAAGGATAGCGGGCAATGATTTATGTCTGTCCTACATACATGGACAAAGTATCTGTTGCGATGACTATTAATCTATGTCCTCAGTAAAGGTTAAACTGTCACTCTATAAGAGACAAAACTAAATATTTACCTTCCATAAATATTAAAGGATAATTCAGATTTCTATCATCCGACGATTCTACATATCCTTTATGGATGTGCAATAACCAGGTTCATGTAGCCACTGTCTTATGCAAATTTAACTGATTTATTAGGTGGGAATTTGTTTTTAAACCTATAAACTATAATTTGTTGAACCCAGATTTTAAATTATCAATATTACCTTAGAATAATAATTCGAATTTGCCCCTAACCACAATCACTGGAACTTAATAAAACACAATTATCTGATTAATTGTTCTTTATTAATTATATCCACTTAATGCCCTGATGTACATTTCGATAACATGGTTAGCATCATCGGAGGGTCTTGCTTATAAACTAAATCTAACCTTACATATCTAACCTTACCTATGAATCTAGATATGTAAGGTTAGATTTAGTTTATAAGCAAGACCCTCCGATGATGATAACCATGTTATCGAAATGTACATCAGGGCATTAAGTGGATATAATTAATAAAGAACAATTAATCAGATAAATGTGTTTTATTAAGTTCCAGTGATTGTGGTTAGGGGCAAATTCGAATTATTATTGTGAATTTCACCACAGTGCTCAACAAGATTGTATCTTAATATTACCTTAGGGCAATATATACATAGTTTAAAAAAAAAATCAAAACAGCTTAATATTGTGTTGTAATTTCTAATTTAAATAGAGATATGAAACAAACAGAATTTTTTAGAAATCAACCTTCTCTATTTACAGAGTGAGCTAAAAATTCTGTATCATATAGGCTACAGGATGTTCCAAAAAATTGATTAATGTGATTTTTTCTAGCTTTGTCTTATGAAATCATGAAAACATTGTTGTGCATAATTTGCCTTGGGGGAGGAGGGGGGTGAATTTTTGACTCACTCCGTAGATAGAGGAGGTTAATTTTTACAAAAATCTGTATATCTAAATTATACCTGAACTTATAAAGCCGTTGTGATTTTTTGAACACTCTGTATGTATATACAACTTTAAGAACTTACTCAGGTTCCTTCTTGGTTTTTAATACCTTATCAATAATGTTAAATTACTTCTTAAAAAAATTGTCAGAAAATTGTAATTCTTACAGCATTTTAAAATCAGAATTTCTTCCATGATATCGGTTTTACCATATAAAATTGCCTAATTTAATTATGGACAAAGAAATTCTAGCTTTATCTTATTGAATCATGAAAACATTGTTGTGCATTTTTAAAGTAGGGCAAAAATTACATTTAAACTCCCTCTCCAGATTTATATAAGTTAAATTTATACATTTTATACTTTGTTCGTTTTACAATAAATGCTCGAATTATTCCCTTTTTGTCGTTTGTCTCTGGGCTAGGCGATTCTCTTAACACCATCACATTCTGCTGTATATCAAGAGGTATTTCTGCCGCTTCATTTGGCGTAGTTATACGCATTGTTTATTTTAAATAGGCCTCCACAGGTCAGATGACCTTGCAGGCCACAATAAGGAAAGATTAAACTTTGCTTCCAACAAGGTCACCTCTCTCATTAGATACGCGGGAAAGGTGTGTAATCTTCTGGGTGTAAACTTTTTCAAAACAGTGGAAAGGTGGGAGAGGACATTGAACGGATTGCAAGCTCACCTATTTATCCCCTTTAGATTACTGGGGGGGGGGGGGTACTTAAAAACCAATGTTTCCAAAACTAGACCAAATAACATTTATGATTAACACAGCGAATATTACATTAAGCGGCAGAAATCCCTAATGAGATGCTACCGGTTTGTTTTCAGTTACAATTAGGAAGGGAAAATAAATCCATAAAATTAAGCAAATCATAAAATATCTATTTTTATCTGCTATAAATCTGAAGAAGAATAATTTTTAAAAACAGATTTCAATTTATTTTTTGCTCTACTTAAAAAAACTATATATATTTGCATGGTTCCATAATAGAAAGCCGCTGGGTGGTGAAACATTTTGACTCACTCCGTAGATAGAGGAAGTTATTTGGAAGGAAATTTTTATCTGGTTTCGTTTAGGCGCTACAGATAGTGTCCATGTGGTCTGAAACACCCGGTATATACAAAAATAAAATACTATATAGCCTACGGAATTTAATTCATTCAAAAGAAATTAGTTTTAATAAGATGGAATAAAGTAAACCACTCAGAGACTAACTTGACATTTACCGAGGTACACTAGCTGGATCTACACCTTTTTTTCATGTAGTTTTTTATTAGATCCCTCGCTTTTTTCTTTCAGGTCTCTCTTGTTTACTTCCAACTCCGACGTCATTAGAGTAATCGAGAGCTAGGAAGTCTTTATTTTGTGTCCTTTAAACAACAAGAGGGAACATATGGTGAAAAACTGTGTTTTATAGTGGAACATGACCAGGATGGCAACACGTCCGTGAGAGTTCCTGCAGAGCTTTACGGTGAAGTAGTGGAAAACAGAATTGTCGCAATTATTTAAAATAATTCTACGAATTATATACTGGAGTTTTCTTAAATATTTATTATTGAATACATCTGTCTAAAATAAAAATCCATCTCGCCAGAATTAAATAAGATCTTGGGTCCTTGCACGTTACTGCTAAGTTAAACACCACACCTTTCTTCCATATATTATCCCGGAGTCTTTAGTTATAATAACAAATTCATAACCTGTCTTTAGTTATAAATAATTTAAAAAAAAACTACATTTTTCAAAGTTTGTATTGATGAAAATTATGATTACAAAATTATTCACAAAACAAGAAAACGAACTTTTTTTCCCCCGTTTTAAATAGCTCTTGTACAAAAACTGTTTTATCTTCCTCTTAATTGAACTAGTAGGTGATGCGTAATAATGTGTCCCGCTAAATAAATTGTCCTCGTGTTATTCTTTAATTAAGTAGGAATTCTACAGAGCGGCTGTGTAAATTTATATGTGGTTTTATCCATGGGGATACTTAGGCGTACCTTTGTATTGCAGTGTGACACTTGGCATTCAATTTCATTATTTTTTAAGGTGATCATAATTTTGGTGAAACCAATTTTTATCAGAAGTAATCTGTAATGATAAATTCTAAAAATGGCGATTGGAAACGTGTGAAACAAATAAACGAATAACACCACTTTTTTTACTTAATATATATATTTTTAAATTACTCTTCATTTAATAACCCATAAACAATAAATTCCCACAGGGATAATATTAATATACGGTACCAAAACATTAAAACTGGCTGAGCTTATGATTATAAATTTTTTTTTCTGAATGATATCGGTGGCTAAGTTTTATTTCAATTGTAGTTGTTTAAACTTTTAACTATATATCCAAATTTATCAAAGTTACTACTTCACCTCAGTTTTAATAAGCTTCAAATAATAGTAGTTTTATGTTCGTTGCGTTTGCTCAAAATCGTTTATAAAAACTTGTTTTTACACAATTCAGCGACGGAGAGATAAGGACCTAAGAATACTGGAGTGGGGGGCATAGTCCCGGAGATCTTAATGAGGGTTAGAAAAGTTAAAGTGAATTCACAAATTTTAGGACTCCTGTCAGTTTTATATAAGACAAATTCAGAATATTATTTTAGAACAGTTGAAAATATAACTTTAAAAAATATATGTTACCCGTACTTTGTAGTTTCAAATTATATTATGAACAGCTTAAGTTCCTTAAGGAAAATATATTTTTTAAATTCTATTTCATTTGGAATTAAAATTATTTACATTAGAACTATAATGAATAGAATATCACCACTAGGACCAAAAGTGAAGCTTTTCCATAGAAACTCAAGTTTAACAGCCGAGGCCGGAAAATGAGCGAGAATAGAAAAGTTTCTTTTAGTCCAAGTGATAAACTATATTTTTCATTATACTGCAAACAATATAAAAAAAACAATGTCATACAAACTAAAATGTTATAACCTATATACCTTCAAATCGATGGTAATAGCTGTTTTAATTGTTATTTACAATCAAGAGTATCGATTGTTTTATAGATGTTTTACAATCGTTAATTAATTCGTATAAAGGAAGTAACAGCTGATGACCTCGACCTCAGCTGATGTTTTTAGGTCCTATGATTAAAAAGAACAACTTTAGCATCTCAATGCATGTATTGAAAACAGTTATTTTTGAAGCAGTATAATGAAAAAGTATTTTTGTGTAACAAAGATTTGACTAATCTTAAATTAAGGTATAAATGACGAATCCCCAAATAAAATGGTTATTGGTGATTTATTTATTAAATCGCTAATATCTATTTTTATAGAGCAAATTTTATTATGTGTGTGGTAACAATTTAAGTAATTTACTGCATAACATCTTATAAAAATATGTCAATAATTCAATCACATTAGCTGTTAGGCCTATTATTATTTGGTTGCTTTAAGGAGAAAAATCATTCAAAATCCTTATGAAAAAAGGAAGAACAGAATTACTTCTAGCCCTCGAATACTTAATAGCGTAAGGGTCGGAAGATAACAAGAGATATGGTAGGTGAAAGAAAGGAATCTAACCCAAGACTATATGAAAAGAATATGTAGATCCAGCTAGGTTCCTCAGGATTGGCAAGCCATGTTCACTGTAGTTAGCTCCTGAGGTTGGCTGTTTAATTTATCATAAACTTGTTCTAGAGTTTCTATCTTGCAGTGGTTATATTTACATCATAAATTGTATATATTTGTAACCATATTTTAATAGTTTACGTATGTGTGCGTGTAGAATGTTTCTAAATTTTCTACAGAGAATCTTAAACAGGTGTAATTTAGTCAGGTATTATATACTATTACTATTAAATAAACATGGGTTGTGTTTAAACCCCAACAGCACTGTTTAAATATTAAAGGTAACATCCTATCTTTAATTACAAAGTTTTAACAATGTTGAGTCAAAATGGAGTCTTGTGAAAGTGAAAGCATTTTAATAATTGAGTAATTGGGTTGCATAGTCAAAATCTTTGCGGTGTTAAGAACTTTGTTTTAGTATTAACATATTTACTATCATCTACAGGTTGTCTCAAAAATTGTCCACTCTAAATTTTGAACATTTGAATTTAAAAAAGTTATTTCTTTCTGTAGAAAGTTATTAAATATAATACGGTTTTCAACTTTGTTTTTTTTTCCATATAACAAGTGTATTTATAAGAGAAGGAATGGCACAATTGGTTATGACACATGTTACAGCTTGAATTTGGTAACGTTAAAGTTACACTGGTTCAACCCCCACTCACTGAGATTGGTTTTTTAACCAACTCTCCTGTCTTCATTAGTTTAACAAGTATAAAATAAAACAAATAAATACATCTTTTATTAATTAGCAATAGTAGAATATATTTCTATTGTCCGATTTTTAAAAATCTATAATTACTAAATCTATTGTCTACTTTTTTATTCCGAAATTACCAAATCTATTGTCCACTTTTTTATTCTGAAATTACCAAATCTATTGTCTACTTTTTTTATTCTGAGATTACCAAATCTATTGTCCACTTTTTTTATTCTGAGATTACCAAATCTATTATCCACTTTTTTTATTCCGAAAGTAGTAAATCTATTGTCCACTTTTTATTCTGAGATTACCAAATCTATTGTCCACTTTTTATTCTAAGATTATCAAATCTATTGTCTACTTTTTTTTTATTCTGAGATTACCAAATCTATTGTCTACTTTTTTTATTCTGAGATTACCAAATCTATTGTCCACTTTTTTTTTATTCTGAGATTACCAAATCTATTGTCTACTTTTTTTATTCTGAGATTACCAAATCTATTGTCTACTTTTTTTTTATTCTGAGATTACCAAATCTATTGTCTACTTTTTTTTTATTCTGAGATTACCAAATCTATTGTCTACTTTTTTTATTCTGAGATTACCAAATCTATTGTCCACTTTTTATTCTGAGATTACCAAATCTATTGTCCACTTTTTTTATTCTGAGATTATCAAATCTATTGTCCACTTTTTATTCTAAGATTATCAAATCTATTGTCTACTTTTTTTTTATTCTGAGATTACCAAATCTATTGTCTACTTTTTTTATTCTGAGATTACCAAATCTATTGTCCACTTTTTTTTTATTCTGAGATTACCAAATCTATTGTCTACTTTTTTTATTCTGAGATTACCAAATCTATTGTCTACTTTTTTTTTATTCTGAGATTACCAAATCTATTGTCTACTTTTTTTTTATTCTGAGATTACCAAATCTATTGTCTACTTTTTTTATTCTGAGATTACCAAATCTATTGTCCACTTTTTATTCTGAGATTACCAAATCTATTGTCCACTTTTTTTATTCTGAGATTATCAAATCTATTGTCCACTTTTTATTCTAAGATTATCAAATCTATTGTCTACTTTTTTTTTTATTCTGAGATTACCAAATCTATTGTCCACTTTTTTATTCTGAAATTACTAAATCTATTCTCCACTTTTTTTATTCTGAAATCGTTAAATCTATTCTCCATTTTTTTATTCTGAAATTAACAAATCTACGGTGCTTTTACTACTTTTAAATTAAAATGTGACTTTGTTTTAATTTATTTTATTTTAATTCATTAAAGTCCTTTTTTATTATTTTTAATCTTATTTTTCTCTTCTTTTTTTTATGGAAGGTGGTAGATAGAATCAAGGGATGTCATAAGCAAACTATCATCGAAATATAATAATAATATTTATAAATGAGAAAGTTTCTGTTATTTACTATAAAATATGACGTCATTTACTATAATGAGTACGGGGTTGGGAATCCCGAGATACTTCAACTGGATCTACACCTTTGTTCATATAGTCTTGGGTTAGATTAGTCTCTTTCCGTTATTAGAGTATGAAGGATCTTTATTATTTTATTTTTTATAAAGCGACGATTATCTAGAGATTTTCCGCCTTTAAACAACAAGGAGGAAAAAAATTGTTTTGGCCCAACAAATGATTACGAACCGGTTCCACTTCAGACTATGACTCGCACTTGGTGGCGGCTGCATCTTCATGTCATTAAAAATCCTTTGAATATGTAACCTTCATTAGTTTGACATTTTCCCTCTTCCATTGGCGAAATTATTAATACATTTTTTAGAAAGTCTACAGAAATGAAGAAATAAATTGTTTCCTTGGTCGAAAATATTTGATTTTCCGTTACAAAAAAAATCTATTAGATAATATTTTATTTTTATTTTTTTCGCTGATTTGATGAAACCATGTGTATAAAAAAACGACAAAGTTTTGTACTAAAATCCGATTACCTGAACTTAATATTTTAACGTGTTTTTATTTTATTCATCTAAATGTCTCGTTTATTTATCCGTTGACAGTAACAACTAATGGAATAGAAAAGTCATTTTCGTTTAAATTGCCAGAAGTATCTCCCATGTGTGAGTATTTCATTAGAATTGTTTGGGTTTGATATTTGATTTAAAGGTCTTAGAAACACTAAGGTTAAGAGTTTTGTGATACTAAAAGTGTAGTCTAAGACGATTCTCTTGGGAAAAGAAGTAGAATAGGAAGCCAAAGCAATATATCTTCGTAGCTCAGAACCAAGGGACTTAACAAAGCGAGGGAAATAAGCCCAATGGTCTCCTTATTCTTTGTTTCTTGAATTTCGCTTTTAATCTCGTATATTTAAAATGTATGAGCTCGATAATAAATTCTTTTTATAATACTTTTTCCTTACTTTGTTAGTTGATTTACATAATGGAAACATAGCTTCCATTCTAGTTGTCTTCAGGACGACCTCAATTCGAGTCTATGAAATGAGGTCCGACAAAATAGTCTCTGAAACTTGTTTTGACGAGTTAATTGATTTTGAATAAAATTTGTCTAATTATACTCCTAAGGTCCCAACAAAAAAGATTATCGTCGATTTTAAAGGTTGTATATTAATAATTTCTTTTCGTTTATTTTCAAATTATGTATGAAATTACAATAAAGTTAAATAACATATTAATGTATAGCAAGGCCTAACGGCCGTCTGATAATTGTTTCTTTTTTAAACATAATCATACACACACCTTCCTGTCCTTATAAATCTAATATAATCAGAAATTAAAGTCTTGTATTAAGGACCATTTGTATTGCATAATTGCTCAAGATATTTACAAATCTACGTTCAATCCTGACCTTTCGTAAATTCCTCGAACTCTGGTTTAGACAAAACAAGACTTTACGAATCGGGTCAATACAGGACATTCTAAAATATAATTATATATGTCCTCTTGTTCGACTCCCATATTACTCAAATAGATTACCCCCCCCCCCTCCATCAACCCAATTTAAATGAAATAATTCTGCCCTGCACTTATTGCCCAGGACCAGTCTCTTTTGTTAATCACTATAATATTTGTTTTAAATTTAAACGTGAGTATATCTTGTGGGGTTTTACACTTTTTACTGCAAGTTGAAAACTTTCTTTTTGACTAATGTTGATTTTATTCATTGATTGATTTTTTTTCCCATTATACAACTGTAATTTCAAAGTTATATATTTCGAATTATATTTTACTGTATTTGTCATATTATAAATAAATTAAAGTGTAGGTGAGGTTACTGCGTCAAACAACACGTTGGATATGGTATGTCTAGATATAATAGACATTCATATATTTTACATTGATTTCGTACTTTAAAAACTTTGAAGTAAATACAATATTTGTTTTAAGTTCGAGAAAAAAGGTATATTTAAAAGTTATACAATATAACATTTTCTACAAAAAACACGTATTCGGGTCCCAAAATTTTGAAGCCGCTGGAGGGGAAATGTAAAGGAAGGTTCACCTTTAAATCATTACAATTTGGTTTTTTTTTAAATGAGAAAATTAATGCTTCTGTTTTTAATTTCCTCCAATTCTCCAAATAAAAAAAGATCCATTATTCAAGTCGGAAGGTGGTTTAACAACAGCAATGGGCGCAGAGAGCTTGGAATGAATTGTTCAAACTTCTACATAACAGACTGCACAAACAACGAAATAATTGATGGGGATAAACTTAAAAAGACTTGAATTTTCAGAAGATGGTTTATGTAGGATATTTAACGTTCTGTAATTTTTAGATGCAATATTTTTCTCAATATCTTCAGGAATAAAATGTTGTTGGAGACTGTCTCTCTCGCTCTGCTTATGTGAAACTGCTCCCGCTGTCCACTCCCTTTTTCTTTTATACTCGCCGACGGACCTACGGTATCTTAAGGGTCAAGGAGTGGACACGGGGCGCAGCCCCAGAGCCAGCCTGCTGAAGAGAAGTCTCCGGACCAGCCCTTGGTGCCCGAGCTCCACTATTCTTTTATTACAATTTTTAACCACTTTTAGTCAGTTTTGGCCAGTGTTTCACTTTTAATAATTTTAACATTTGTGTGGGTTCTTTGCCTTGTTTGAACATTGAGTTCCTTATACAAAAAATCAAACAAATCTAAATAATTTTTACCCAACTTTAGTCATTTTCGTTTTTTTTTTTTTTTTTTTTTTTTTTTTTTTTTTTTTTTTTTTTTTTTTTTTTTTTTTTTATTGAACTTTTTAACTTCTATAGGTTTTGACAATTTCAAATAAAAAAAATTTGAAGCTAAAAGTTCTATTTTTGAAAATAATTGCCAAACCTATAAATTTTAATAGGCAGTTTCAATATTTTTTATAGTTGATTAAAGAACATACGTAGGAATTAAATGTAAAGTAATTCCGATGTTTATTTATTAGTTTGCAAAAAAACAACAACTTAGAATAGGTATTTTTATATAACTTTTAACTAAACTACCTTTTTTCATAGTGCAATGTTGTGAGCTCATTAGAGTTTAATATTGAGGAAAAAGTAAAAGTGGTCACTTTTATGCCAGTTTGTGTTCTAGTAATTTTAGCACAGTTTCTATTTTGTGTATAACGATTATTATACCAGGAAAAGAAATGATTTCTAACAGAGAGGTCAGACTTGAAATTCATAAAAAATTGCCTACTCAAACTGGTGTTATCCTCTTTAACAAACTTACAAACAAATTCACGACATAAAAGTCTTTAGATATAGCCTGAGAAGGTTATTACTTTTTGAATCCTTCTATTCAGAGGAGGAGTTTCTCAGCCACAGTTGGCAGGATAATTGAGGCACAAGTAGATGTTACATGTTGTTGCAACCTCATGTTTATGTTTTGTTGAATTATTTGTGTTGTAATGTCATCTTTCTTTGATTTCCTTTTTTGTTTGACTTATTTGAATTTTGATTATGTTATATGATTGACTGTTGTAAAAAAAATTACTCTTGCTATACATTATTGTATCAATGACATGGCAATTAGATACATATTACATTGCAAGATTAATAGAATTGAATTGTACTATGTGTTACATTTTGTTATGGTTATATTTAATATTTTAATAACTTTTATTCAGATACTGTTGACTTATGGCAATGCAGTGTATTGTCTAAAGTACTGAATCAAGAAATGAAATGAAAAACACGTGTTTAATAAAAGAGCTGGTACCTTATTTAATTTTTTTTTATTTTCATCCCAAGTCAACTGAACTATAGATATTTTTCAAAAATTATTGATTAAGAAAATCGTTATCGTAAACTATTATAACTATCTGCAGGTAAGTGCAGGGAGTCTTGTTGATCTTCAGCCAAGTAACCGCATCGCATTGCGCATCGTGGGCCGTGTTGTATTTATGCAACTATTTGTATTGTCCTACTGCAATATGTTGCAATCCTGCTTGTCTGGCTGTACGAATAATTGCAAACTTTGTCATGTAACTTCAGAAACTAAATATTTATTGTAATGATAAATTTACAACATAAGATACACTAGCTATCTTCCTTGTAAAACACAGACACCGACGCATGTAAATGGATTTAGCAGTATGTTTTGCTAAATGTTGTATCTAAAAACCACGGACAAAAAAAGAATATAAAATATAGACCCTCTAGTCCTCGAATCCAATAGTCCTGTAATAGAGTCATTGTCGAAAAAGGACAAGAGACCTGAGGAGAGGGATCTAATCCAAGACTACTTGAAAAAAAGCTGTAGATCCAACTAGGGTCCACGCTCGTACTCACTATAAATGAGCCTTTGAGGGAAAAAGTTCCTATAAATCGTTTTCAGTTTGTCTGTGTGTTTACATAAATTATAACTATGGAATTAATGAGATATCGAATCTAGTAGGTTTAGGCTACGCACCTTTAGTTTTGTGTATATATATATATATATATATATATATATATATATATACATATATATATATATACATACGGGGTTTGGCACAGTGCTTGGTTATTTATAGTTTAGTAGCTCATCTTACACTGAGGATGGCGACATTGTCGTTGAAACGCGTTTGATTAATTAAATGTAATTTTTGTGAGAATTTGTGTTCCAATGTTATTCTATCTAATGTTATCTCACAAGTCAAGCACAACATTGATTTATTATGCCTATAATAACATAAGAAACCAACCAGAAATTGTTAAAAAGGGTGCGCCAGTCAACGTCACATTTTCACGCGTGCATTGGATATATTGGGGGGGGGGGGCAGTTTCAACAATTTATCATTGTAATATTGTATTAATTTTTGTAAACGTATGTAGATATTTTGTTTTGATACCCTCATTGTTTTGTGTTTTCTAACATTATTTGCATTCTTAGTCATCCCTGGTTTTCAAATCTATATAAATTGTTGATTAAAACAAGGATTTACTTATAATTGTAACAATACAGTGGGAATAGTCTTTATTATTATACGATACTACGATTCTTTAAGTAGTCAGTAACGTAAAGTGTTACAGGAAACACATTCAATAATAATAATAAAGATTAACTGGTATCTTAAATTTCTGGGTGTTATTTTAATATTTCCATTTTGGTTGTCGTTAATCGAGCAGACTTTTATTTATTTATTTATTTTTTAAAATTTAATTTTAATTTTTTTTTATCAAGATATTTGACATAAACAATTTTAAACGAAGTCATTACAGTGTTGATTTTTGAAATACGATAAAAAAATACATAAAAAATTCTGTCTTCTAGATTCAATTTATATAATTATTATTTAAAAAAAAAAATGTAAAAGTCTTTTTGATCATTTGTTTATAGAAAACTTTTTTTTTAAATTTTATAAAGCCAATAAACCACTAAAAGGAACCTGCTTCCAAAATTTATCCTTCATTTTCTGATAAAACGCTGTAGAAATTGTTATTTTTGTAAAATTTTATTCAAATTTGGTTCTTAAGTTCGGTTTTTCGTATTTTTGAACAAATTCGTTTCCAAACAAGAGGAAGAAATCAACCAGTAAATTTCAAAATTGTGAGAGACAAATATTTTTCGAAAATTACTTCGCATCTATAACTTCCGATAGCTCAATTATTGAATCTTTTGTGAAGGTCCCTTACAAACTGATCCTTTTTCCCTGCTAAGTTATTCAAATAAACGTGAGTTTATGTATTTGTCTTCACTATATAGCTTCGTCATATAATTTTGTTGCATTTCGAGTGGACCCATCTTCAGATCAAGAAAGGTCTTTTACAATCCTCTATTATACCCTACTTCTTTCCCATTTGCTGTATTCAGTGTTTATTTGCCTCTCCTAGAAGCTCACTGTTCCTTCTTCATTTTATATTTTGTATATTTTCTTAATTTTTTCCAACACTTTTTTATAAATCTTTTAACTACAGACAACAGGCTCTATAGTTCTCTACAATCGGATGTTTTTTTCTTTCTTATGTGTTTCTACTATATAATAATTTGACTACAATCACCTGAACGTGTTTCTTTTCTCATTCTTGTTTAAATAGTCTATAATATGAGTACTGCTACTTTTTTGTCTCAATATTTTATGTATTCTGAACTAATTTTATTCCTGCTCTCTACTTGACCATTTTTATTTTAGAATCTTTTTTTCCTGTTCTAGGTTGATTTCTTCTTCGTTGGAAACATTGTATCACTTCCATACCTTCAAAGTTATCTTGTAAAATTTTCTCTACTTTTCTATAACTCTTTTAATCTAATTATTTTATTGAAACTAATATATTTTTGGTTTAATTTTTCTTTCTATTTTTCAAACCTTTTACAGTTCTTTCCCAAATTTCTTTTATATTTCTTTCTTTGCTTGTATATACGTTCCTTTGGTGTGTATATTTTGCCTTTTCTTCGTTTTCTTTTTTAATTTTTGTTTTGTTTTTATAGCTATTTTAATTGTACCATAAATTTTTCCTACCACATTTATAAATCGTAATCTTTCAAATTCCATTTTCATTTTATCATATTTTTCCGTTTGTGTTCTCTGATACAGATTGACTTTTGAATTAACTTCTTTCTTTACTTTACTTTATTTTCTTCACTGATCAGCTCGTTTGTTCGTTCACCGCCAATTTTATGTTATTTTCATGAAGAGTATTTATTTTCAGTTTTCACTATTGTTTATTTGCATTATATTGTGTAAGTATGACAAGTAATTAAATCAATTCGACATACATTTTTTCATTGACTTTTATATTTCAAACAGCTAAGGAATCGATCACAATGTTGTCTTTCTGTCATTCTCGTCAACCTTCACAAATACAAAGTAGAGACTACAACTTGACGACATAAATACACAGATAAATATCATGAAAGCTGTAAAATACTTTTCCATTGATATGTCGTTGAATGTACTTGATTGCATAAATAGTAATTCCTAGTCACCGACAAACATAGCTAAGAGGAACCTTATATTAAAATATGCTGAGTTTTAAGAACCCTGTTTTAAACCTTGGATTATTATGGCTTAGTCGCCTTCACGAGAATAGAGTTATGCACAATTACGAGGTTAAGCCAACCAGAGCAAAGACTGGATAAGTACCTTGATGGCATATATTATCTTCTTTATTTCCAAAACAGTGTCTTCTTTCACATGCTGTTTGTAACATAGTTTTTATATGTGTAACGCGAGTTTTTCACGATAAATGAATCATACTTTTATAGGCGGTTCTTGATGAATCTTCTAATAGACTGTAGTTTATATAAATAAATAAATGTTCTTCGCATTATTAATGTTTGAACACTTTATTCTTTTGAAATATTTTTGAGTTTAGGAAAGAAGTGGTGTTCCTGAACTTTTCACTAGTAATCTGTTTATGTAATCATTTCAGGTCAACTTAGTATCAGTAAAGAGACCCAAAAACGTTGCTGATTTTACTTTTTTTTTCACCTAGTATGACACCTAATGTCTGATTTGAGCTATGTTTTATCAC
The DNA here is from genome assembly GCA_963513935.1 of Aphrophora alni. Classification (NCBI taxonomy): domain Eukaryota; kingdom Metazoa; phylum Arthropoda; class Insecta; order Hemiptera; family Aphrophoridae; genus Aphrophora; species Aphrophora alni. The sequence goes on from OY740773.1 coordinate 84,777,961, forward strand.
ATGTAAAACCCCGAATTAACTTCTAAGAAAACCTTTTGCTCTTAAATTTTCAACCTAATTTGCTTAAAAATTAAAATATTAAAAGCTTACCAGTCAAAATAAAAGAAAACTGGTGACCTGCATGTTGCAAAAAATAATTATGATTCTCTTCAATAATCTATAATTCTTTTGCCTGTAAAATAAATGTGTTGCTAAATACGTTCACCAGATGTACATCTTTAAGTAAATTTGCAGTTACCCCCTACACTAGTGTAGGTGCATCGCCCACTGACTGGTCTAATAGATTTACATATTTAATACTAATGGTTATATGAATAGTTAACCTCACACTTTGTTAAAACCGTAGTCGACCTGACTTCTGTTTTATTTTATTATGAATTAATTGATGGCTATACAGGGTGTTTCCAAAACCAATGATAAAGTTTATATCCTAAACATATCTTTCCTAAAATGCTTAGTTTTCTATCTAGCCGCCATTTGTGTTTTTAACAAAAAATGCACATCCTTTTAACGGTGAATGATATGGAGTTTAAGTTTTTCTTGCAACTTTGTGTTATAAAAACACAATTTGAGAAAAATAATCGACTATCCTTTACTCATTTAAAAATGGTGGCTATTTCAACTTTTTAACAACGAATATCTCATAAACTGTTAATTTTACAAATTATTTACAAAATTCAAAATATTTCTTTTTTAATTACAAACAAAATGTTTTATTTATTTTTTCTGTACATTTAACGATAACCGAGTTATCGACAAAGAAAAAAAAACTGAAAACATTAATTCTTGGTAATTGTCTACAACATGCAAGGTTAGTCTAGAACCAATTACTCTTCTTTTTTTTAATTGTGCAAATTCAAGACATAGAGGTCTTTTTCATCCTTTTATTTTTATGGCCTTAAAAAAAACAAGGAAAGAATAATAAATCAGAAAATAAAACGTAAAAACCTTTTAAATCAATTGGCCTTCAATTTAGTTGCAAAGAATATTATTCTTAAATTTCATAACGCTTGGTAGACGTGTTTGGCCGTAACAAATATACAAACGACATGTCAAATGGTCAAATCTTTCGGTCACTAAGCTGTAAATTGATTCCACTGAACTAAGGTTTTGGTTCTGGATATTTAAGTTAAAAGATGGTCACATTGGAAAACTAGCACAACAAATAAATGTATTTCTTTCCCTTAACGTGAAGAGTTTGTTTATGTGCTCCATTTTATTAAGAAGGAAGTCTACGATGTGTTTGTATGCACTCTTTACTACTCCACGTTTCATGTATCGATTAGGGAACTCTTCCCTTGTCCCACTGAGACTGAACTAGGTCGAGTAGTATGTCTACATAGAATCTCTCTTCTCTCTAAACCATTCAAATATCAACGATCATTTATTTTCCTTCCCCTTCTCCCACCCTCCCTTTTGCAATTGTATTATAACGCGTTTTCTAATAAAAAAAAAACAAGTTCTTGACGTGACAGCTTTACGACCCATAAGAGTTACGGACAGACTGAAAGTTATAATTCTGAAAATTGTCTATTTGTTCATAATGTCGTTATTGTGATATAAACATTTACACGCAATCATAATATACTTCATACAACGCAATGTTATATATATTAGTTTATGTTATAGATTAGCATATTATATTTTGTAGCATAAACGCCTACAACCAATATTATGAATATTCACCTATCCTACCCATAAGCGTAATTTGACACCTATTTTGTCTGACTGTATAGTGTATTTGTACCTGTTTTGTGTGAGGTACAGTGCATTTGTTCATGTTTTGTCTGACTGTATAGTAAATTTGGCAACTGTTTGTGTATTTGTACCTGTTTTGTGTGAGGTATAGTGTATTTGTTCCTGTTTTGTCTGACTGTATAGTAAATTTGGCAACTGTTTGTGTATTTGTACCTGTTTTGTGTGAGGTATAGTGTATTTGTTCCTGTTTTGTCTGACTGTATAGTAAATTTGGCAACTGTTTGTGTATTTGTACCTGTTTTGTGTGAGGTATGGTGCATTTGTTCATGTTTTGTCTGACTGTATAGTAAATTTGGCAACTGTTTGTGTATTTGTACCTGTTTTGTGAGATGTATAGTGCATTTGTTCCTGTTTTGTCTGACTGTATAGTAAATTTGGCAACTGTTTGTGTATTTGTACCTGTTTTGTGAGAGGTATAGTGCATTTGTTCCGGTTTTGTCTGACTGTATAGTAAATTTGGCAACTGTTTGTGTATTTGTACCTGTTTTGTGTGAGGTATAGTGCATTTGTTCATGTTTTGTCTGACTGTATAGTAAATTTGGCAACTGTTTGTGTATTTGTACCTGTTTTGTGAGAGGTATAGTGCATTTGTTCCTGTTTTGTCTGACTGTATAGTAAATTTGGCAACTGTTTGTGTATTTGTACCTGTTTTGTGTGATGTATAGTGCATTTGTTCCTGTTTTGTCTGACTGTATAGTAAATTTGGCAACTGTTTGTGTATTTGTACCTGTTTTGAGAGAGGTATAGTGCATTTGTTCCTGTTTTGTCTGACTGTATAGGAAATTTGGCAACTGTTTGTGTATTTGTACCTGTTTTGTGAGATGTATAGTGCATTTGTTCCTGTTTTGTCTGACTGTATAGTAAATTTGGCAACTGTTTGTGTATTTGTACCGGTTTTGTGTGAGGTATAGTGCATTTGTTCCTATTTTGTCTGACTGTATAGTAAATTTGGCACCTGTTTGTGTATTTGTACCTGAGTATTCTTCAGATTTTCGTTTTTAAAGAGAGATCATATTACAATATTTAGAAATAATAATTTGATATTTCACATTAAGAGTGCGTTTTGTCATAGAATTAAAAAGGTCAGAGGGAAGATGGTTTCTTTTCCTTCACCATTTCTTCAAAATAAACAATTAAGTACATTTTCAAAGAATGATGGAATATTATTTTTTGCCCTTCAATCCATAAAATCATTGTATGATTTCTCATATATGCGTTTGGATTTGTTAGTTCCGTGTTATATTCTATGTCATCTTGCTGGAGGAATCTGTCATTTTAAACTAAATTTCAAATCCTTTTGGGAAAAGCAATGTCAACATTTCAAAACAGCTGATGAAAAGGCATTTTAAAGTAAACCCCGTTATTTAAAATAAACCTGTAACTTAATAAACGTTGTTAAAATTCAAATAGTAGAATCAATTTGAATCTTTTCGATGTAGTTAAAGTGATAACTTGTGTCACAATATCCATCTTACCATTTAAAATACCGTATTAAGTCGACACTACAGCTAGCTGTAATAAAAGTAACTATACCAAAAGAGTCTATGTCAAGATTAAGATTACTAAAGTTTCAATTAGTTTTGATAGTCATGTATACCGAGTGGTCTACAGAAATTTACACCCCCACTTTTTATTATAATGAGAGGTGCTTTTGTGAGTTCACGGTTTTCTATTTTGGCCTTCAGAGGTGGGAGGTAGGTATATAATTGAAACATTTCAAATGGGACATGTAATCATGTGTTACACGATTAAACAAGAGATATACGAAGTAAAATATATTTGAATCTGTGTAATTAAAATGGCGGATGTTAACGTGATTGCATTACGGTAGTTTAAAAGGAAATTGTATCTCCTCATCTTAACTTTATGGTTCTTTCAGAATCTTTTTAGATAAGACACTATCTCAGAAGGTTGGAATGACTCGACTTTGAAACATCTTTGCGAACTCTTTATCCGCCTCAAAATTATTAGAGTTGTTAACCTTGCATCCTCTTTTGTAATCGATGCTGTCAAAGATTCATTTTCGTTTTTTACTTTCCCATATATAAGAAAATTATGTTTTGTGTTGTGTCAAAAATCGGTGTCGAGTTTTGTTTGATTGAGGACTCCTCAGACCAAAAAGTGGTTTTCGAAATTATGTCTATTGTTTGTGCTGACATGTGCTCTACAGTCAAAACGCGACCGATTTTGTGGTTTTATTTTAGTCGTATTTCGTGATTTTTTATTTCATTTTTTTGATAACTCAAAATTTGGAAGTAGACTAACAAAAACACAAAATTTCTCAAAATTGGCTTTAGCGATTTTGATCAAATTTTGTTTTAATTGTAGCCTCTAAGGAGCCAAACAAAATGTAATTTTTCCATCTTTCAAAAAATGCCAGTTTATGAGTTGCGGTAAAAAACCCCCCGAAAACAATCTGTCATTGGGCTGTTATAAAACATTTATTTTCTCAAAATTGGCTTTACCGATTTCGTTTAAATTTGATAAAATGTGAAAATTAATGACCCAAACCAGTGTGCAAAATCGTAAGTAAAAAATAGTACTGTTCAGGAATAATTTGTAAAATAAAAATTAACCCTAACTCTTTAAAAGATCAATTTTTAACAAATACGAATAACCCTTAAAACGTGCTTTTATCACAAGCAAAGCAAGTTTAAGCTGTTATTTAAATTTATAAATATTTGTTCAAAAACGGCGATCATAATTTATTTACATTTATTGATTGATAACACTCTACCTTCCTTATATTAAGGTATATCAGATTTTAACTAGTATTGGACAAAATATTAAATGTCTCCCCAATTTGTTTTAAATGCCTTAAACGTGTTAAAGGCACTCAAGATTAAGGGTTTAGAAGATGATACAGCTTTCTACACGGTAGGAAGCAGTGAAATCTTAAACGTTTATTTTACATTATGTTAAACGGATTAATAATCCTAAATCTCTAATTAAGAATTTCATCTTGACCTTGATGATCCACACAATGGCCCAGCAATTAAATCAGAGCAGGAGTGTGGTAGGATTAAGTGGGGGGGGGGGGGAGGTAGGAGTATGCTAATGGCCCCAATCAATACAGGTTAGCGTTAATAGAACAATTTAAACACGTTACTTTGGCAATAAATAAACTGGTCTAACAACATTGTCAACACGTGTACGAAGTGTTGGGTACGTTTGCAAAATGTTAGGGATATTTTTAATATAAAATATGTTTGTTTTATCTCCTCCTTGTAAAGCTACAATTTATATTATATGTTTGATTCGTGTATAATATAATATACGATTTCACCAAAAGATAAATATATACAGTGTGAGTCAAAAGTATGGATACACCCTGTTAAATTTTAAATGGATAAAGATAGAAAAATGAAACTCAGAACACCTTTCTAGGAAATAAAAGTGAACTTTTTAGCCACTATTACAACTTTGCCCATTTCCCCAAAATGGGATTTTTGGGGGGGCAGCTCAAAATTTTTAAATATAAAGACCCATTAAGTGACACATCATTTTAAAGTCCTTGATTAAAGAAGAAGAACAGTGGAAACTAGAGCTTTCTATCTCAACCCAGTACAAAATGGCAGCTCATTGGTTGTCTATTGGGGTTATTTACCACATTAAGTGGATGTTCATATTTTGCCTCAATGAAGTTTTACTTAATTTCAATGAGCTGCCATTTTGTACTGGGTTGAGATAGAAAGCTCTATTTTTCACTGTTCTTCTTCTTTAATCAAGGATATTAAAATGAGGCGTCACTTAATGGGTCTTTATATTTAAACATTTTGAGCTGCCCCCCAAAAATCCCATTTTGGGGAAATGGGCAAAGTTGTAATAGTGACTAAAAAGTTCACTTTTATTTCCTAGAAAGGTGTTTTGAGTTTCATTTTTCTATCTTTATCCATTTAAAATTTAACAGGGTGTATCCATACTTTTGACTCACACTGTATATAGACTACACGTAAATACAAATAAACGTTATTTCGACTCTTGCCTTTGTCGACAAAGAATACAGATTTTGTAACTGAATATAATTTAAAAATTATTAATTCTTAATTGAGTCATATTATATCTTTATTTAATTTATTTTGTTGACAAAAGAAGGAGTCGCAAATATACAGAGGAAGTCTATTATCTGTTATTTAATGTGTATTATTTATATGTTGATATTTTTGTGGAATCATATTTTGTTATTTTTTGACACATTCTGTACATGAAATTACACTTTTATTACATTTTATGTCCGAGAATTTCAATGTTAATATAATTGATATTCTGATAATTATGTATTGTAATTAATAAGAAATATATATATATATATATATATATATATATATATATTATATATAGGCGTACATTTTCCTTTTTAGAACAGTCTGTACTGGATATTTAATTTTCAATACATCATGGATTACTTTATATCACAATAACCACATGTATAAATCATTATTCACTCAGCTCTGCAGAGAACATTAAATGTCGTGTTTACAAAATTGTGAATTTTAAAACACCATATTTTGTTGTTATTAAAGATAAATTAAAAATTCCTTCTAAGTATTTTAAATTGATCTATTGGAAAATGTAAAATTTATAATTTACATTTAAAAAAAGTTGAATAAAATCATATTTTTACACCCTCCCCCCCATATATATATATATATATATATATATATATATATATATATATATAAATATATTCCTGAATATATAGGGTGTAAGAAAAAAATTATAATGTGTGTATATTAACGTGATTTTTGAAAGATTTCGGGGTTTTTTATCCCTAAATGTTTGGTTATTCAATATGTTTTCCACATCTTGATATCTCTTAAAGTATATCAAGTTCTTATTTTGATTTAGTATTGTATCGAGCTGTTATAAATGTCAAAGTGTTTACAATCTGTAAAAAAACCAACGCGATTAATAATTTTTTTACATTTTGAAAAAACCACAAGAAACATATAAATAAGTTAAGATAAACTTTTGATTGTGAATTTTAGTTTTCGAAGAAATTATAAAACCAATTTATGCAGTACACTTCTAATGTTTGTTTTTCTCAAACATTAAAGGTTATCGCCGTAAACCAAACAAATGTTTTTGATGTTTCTATATCTGTGATTGAGAAACTGTGCGTTTTATTTATTCACATTGAACATTTTCTGGACAGACACTAACACTAACTTGTTACTTATATTATTAAAACAAATTTGAGCTCCCTGCACAGTTATTACTTTATACTAAACGATTTATAATTCTTTTCAAATTTCATTCAATTATTTAAATAAATGAAAACATGCTATCTATCCTGAGGGAGTTGAGATATCCTGGGGGATCCAGCAATATCATAATGGCCAAGTAATTAGCTTCGCCTACTCAAGGCTATTATTGTACCATGATATATGATTTAATAAGTGCTCCTGTTTTACAGAGAACCATCCTCCCCTCAATTCTAACATTTGACATACAATTCATTGATCGATTTCTGACCAAATTCGACATTTCTACATTTTAAAGTTATTATAATAATTCAACATAATTTTTATTTTGAAATTTGTTTTGAAACAAAATGTTTTGTTGAAATTTACAAAAAATTAAATCGTACTAAATAATAATTAGCTATAGAAACAAATAATTTGATGGACGCCGTCATGGTACTTACCTAACCCAGAATATATAAACAGATCCTCTAAATGTAATGCCACAAACGTTGGTTTTTGGGCCTTGTAGGAAATGTCATATTGTATTTGTAGATCAAGGGGTCTTATCCAGTAAGGTGAGGTTGGGTCAAACCGTTGTGACACGGATTTTCTGAACCTCGTCATTGTGTATATCACTACTTTCTTGACGTCGGCTAGGTCCTAACGGGTCCTATTGAGACGTTTCAACTCACTTCGCTCGTTTCAGTGACGCAGCCTTCGTAACTATTACTTTTTTGGAGAGGTCAGGGTTCGAAATTACATTTTTGATAATAACTTCGCTATTTGTTATCGTAAAGAGGTGGGGTTGGTACCATTGCATGCAGAATTAAAATTTGCAAATTTATACCGGTTGTTTCAGACCACATGGACACTATCTGTAGCGCCTAAACGAAATCAGAAAAAAAAAATCCTTCCAATTAGTACCCCCCTTTTTTCGACCCCAAAGAATTCAGGAACATTATTTTCGACGCTCCTCAATGACCCAAAAGGGCACTGGGGGGGGGGGGTTTAGAAAATTTTCAAATAGAAACATAGGTCGTGTTTTAAAATTTTAAAATTTTCCAAAAACACCACCCTGCCCCCCAAAAGTGCCCTTTTGTGTCATTGAGGAGTGTCGAAAATAATTTTCCTGAATTCTTTGGGGTCAAAAAAGGGGGGTTCTAATTGGAAGGAAATTTTTATCTGGTTTCGTTTAGGCGCTACAGATAGTGTCAATGTGGTCTGAAACACCCGGTATATATTATAATTTGGTGTGTCATAAGATCAAGAACCTACATATCATATTATTAAACTTAAAATATTTTTAAATGGCCGTATTTTGATATTTTCAATTCCATTCATTACGGAGAATTCGTTTACAACCGTAATAAGGAGCATTTACATAAAGTTTTCAAAACTACTCAAAACTTGTTTGTACACATTTCAATGTCCTGGTTTTTGAATTTACATTAAAGCTACTCTAATTGCACAGTGTTCTTTTGAAAATTAACTGAAAAGATATTTTTATGTAAGTTCTTCTATGCGTTAATAATAATAATAATATTTGGTTTTAATAATCGTGTAAAATTCTCTACAACAGTTAATGGCCGAAAGCAGGAATGAGTTATTAATTGTAAAGAATGGACGTCGCGAGACATTTTTGCAATATCGATTGTACTCAAATATTGATTCTGTCTACATACTTGTCAAGAAGTGTAACGTATAATCAACATGTCATTCAGGAAACTCTAAAGGCTACTAATTATATCCTCATTACAAGATTACATACAGTTAATCTTTATGGATTAAGGTCATTTTATTTATTCAGTTTGTCTCTAACTCATAGGTAGTCATTTTATGTGATCTTTTATTTAAGCCTATTTAAACAAGTTAATTGGCTGTATCTTGTTTAAGTTACCCAGCTCCATCATACAACGTAATATAAACAGTAAATGTAATCCTCAAAAGTTGGTCTCTTGGGCCTTGTAACAAATTAAATTGTTTTGTTAGATACACAGTGTAGGATTACTTTGTTTAAAACAGTTGTTGCACAGGCTTTCTGAATCTCGTATTTGCGTAGATCACAACTTACTTGATGTCTGAGCCTTGTAGATGTGTATGTATTATAAAATCTTCAATTGTTCGCTCCACTCTGAAGTGCCTCGAAGCTACGCAGGTTAACGAATAGCCTATAACATTTTATTAGGAAATCAAAGTTCGAAATTAGTTGTTTGACAATTACTTCGCTATTTGTCTTCGTAGAGATCTGAAACTTGTGTAATTTAGTCTTATTAGTTCAATAATACACGAGATAAAATAATTGCAAACACTAAGTCCCTACCACAAGTTAGGTACAATAACACAACACAAATAAAGTTTATTAGTCTATGTTATTACAGTTCCCTGATGTACATTTCGGTAACCAAGTTACCATCACCGGAGGGTTCTAAACTAGACAAAACTCAGCTCACAACCTCCCCCCTTCCCTACTTAAGTTCAGGTGGATCGGCCATTCTTATTTAAACCACGTCATAATCCTTTTTGAAGAAAACATCTGATTGAAGTGGCTAACGGTACCTGTCCCTGTCCTTGGGAATGGCTGGAAGTAGAATATTACAAATATATAAAACTATACAGTTAATTCAGAGAAGAAAAATATAATAATATAACCAATAATACATAACACTACATATCTAATGAGCAATAATAAAGATCCATGTAAATATTTGACACAAAACAGGTTAATTTTTACTATCTACAAACACTTACTATTAAAAATAGTAACAAAATGTGTTTCATGTAAATATAAATAAGAATATATGTAAAACAACAGGTTAATTTTTACTACTTACAAACACTTACCATTAAAATCGGTAACAAAATGTGTTATATATAAATATAAATTAGAATACATGTCAAAGAACATGTTAATCAATTGTAACTAACAACATTTAATTTTAAAACAATAATAAAACGTGTTACATGTAACGAACCAATAGAATACCGAATACAAAAATGCAAGTGATAAACGACTAATTAATGGAAAGATATTATCTAGGTTGATTGGTGAATCGCCATTAGTTTTAGCAATGAAAATCCTAAACCAGCCATTTAACAACTTATTGGATGTCACGCTATTAACAATTTTCTCATTTTATTTAAAACATGTTTAAATACAACAAACAGCAACCTAACTTGTCTTCTTTGATCGGAAAGTGATTGATTCCACCATGTACTTAGAACTAGTTACTAGAATTAGGAGTGCCGATGTATGTAGAGCCTTTCGGCACAACACCGACACCCACCCCAAGAAAAGAAGGAGAAAGGAGAATATCCACTATCAGCAGCACCACTACCCCCACGAGTCCAACCTCAACTGCATGGGTGACGGAGTGAAGCTATGCCCCGTGGTACTATACTTGGCTTCACCCTCCTTGTAAGAGGACAATTCCCATGAAAAGAGTTCATCAAGGTATCAGTCAGCCTACTCGTCGCCAACTGAAATTCATGTTACCAATCGATCTCCCGAAAACCTGAAGGTTAATTTTGAAGCTATCCTCGCATGCCCCCCCCCCCCGTTTGGTGTTCCTAAGATTACTATATATATTTATATTAATTGATCTATTTTCTACTAGGATTTCAATCCTCATTTTAGCATTTGTAACGAAAGTGTATTCCTTATATTATGAATATAAAGATTAGTTGCTACAATATAAGAAATTAAAGACTTGCCTCTATCAATCGTGTCACTGCTCCACCAAACTGTATGATGGGCCTTAACGTCTACTCTATCCAGGAGTTCAACATCCCCACCCACGCAGTGCTCTATCACCTTCCTGAAGTTGATAGTCCGTGGATTTTATACTGAATCGTGTGGGGAGTAAGCGGTATACTCACCAGCCTCCTGCTTCTTGACCCCAGACGTTGGTCAGTACTAACTACCGTGGTGTCCTTGGAACATAAAGAAGATAGAACAAGTATTTCAATATTATTTCTAACAATTACGAAGTTTAGTAGTTCTGTCATTAACTAGGTTACTACCATCTAAAGACAGCCCTGTGATACTGACGCCAGTCACTCACGGTTCTTGTATTAGTGCAAGATCGCCTTCGTAAATCAGCGGTTGTCGCCTTACTGTGATGAAGGTTGACTTGAACTACTCTTATCCTTATTTGAAGTGCATATGTTACGATGTTGCACCTTCTCCATCTCTCACCTTTTCAATCGCAGATTGGGTCGGTCCTCGAAGAGTCTTTAGGTCCTACTGCAAAATTGGGAAGTGGACTCCACGGGTATCACTCGCTGATTTGTCTTTTGCAAGTTCCACAAGGTCGGGTTTGTTTTCTGGTTTATTACTATCCATTAATTCCAGAATACATAGATAAGGCTAATTTAAACTGGAGGTCTCCATAAAGGCTAAGTTCCCCATTATCCCTCAGCATATGCTGTTCCGCCCTGGGTTGTGATAATAGCATCTTATACTTCCTTGGCATTGGTGCCGCATCACAGAGTTGATCCGTAGAAGCGTGTAAGTCTACACTTGAAACTCCACACAGACTCCACATCACTACACTCCTTAGTGATGTATTGATGATTCAGAAGAAACATGTATGGTCTCTTCGCAGAACAGTAGAGGATTTACAAATTTGTCTATACTATTCTAACTTATTATTACTTAAAACTCAGGCTGGAAAACACCATCTTCAGATTATTTTACATTCATTGATATAAACTCGGATATATTTTTATTTATTAATTTTTCTGTCAACTTTCATTTTCCTCTGAATTTTAAATCATTTCAAAATATAAACTTTATTGTTTTGAACATTTTTTTAAATCGGTTATTAGAATCTGACTTGTTGATTTCTTTATAACCTTAAAATATACTATTTTATCTTACCTATCAGTCGCATTTGGTCTGAAATCGATAAATGAAAATTTATGTAAAATGTTAGAAGTTGAGGGAGGGTGTTCTCTCTAACAGTAGCACTTAAATCATAGCCATGGTACAATAATAGCCTTCAGTAGGGGAAGTTAATTAGTTGGCCATTATGACGTTGTTGGAGTTCTCCCTCAGGATATCTTAACTCCCTCAGGATACATAGCGTGTTTCCGTTTGTTAGGATAATTTAGGGAACTTTGCAAGTGTTATGAATCTTTTAGTATACAGAAATAATTGTAGACTAAAAGTGGGAGCACAGATAGTTTTAGAGATAATCAACTTAAAACACACTAAATTAGATAGAAATTTGCAGATTTCATTTCTGCATGTAATGATACCAACCCACCTCTGTTTGTTGACACATAGCGAAGTTATTGTCAAAAATGTAATTTCAAACCCTGACTTCCCAAGAAAATGTAATATTCATATAGTTTCGCAGTGCCGAGTCACGAACACGAGCGAAGCGAGTGTAAACTTCTTATTAGATTCTGCAAAACGTTATTGATTTAAGTACGACTTACTAACCTTTAAAATATTATAAAATCTTTAAAAATAATTATTTCTGCTTTCCTGTACTTTAGATATCAGGATAAGGGTTAATCATTTGAGAGATCGTTGTTAGGTTCAAGACACATTAGATTTATTAGCAAAACTTAATTTGTCCAACTATGAGTCTCCTATACCAAATTCCATCCCCTTATCTTAATTTTGATGGCCGCTGTCGTGCTTTACGTACAGATGACGACAGACGGACGCCATGTCAATAATGACTTTTCGGTTTCCTAAGGCTATGAACGTGAAGATCAGTCAATGTCAAAATTATTTGAGATTTACACTGGTATTTCATATACCGGGTAACTTACAATTTTAAATTTACTCATTTTTTTATGCACCGTGGCACACATTGGTTCGGTTCTCACCCAAATTGTTTAGTTCTATTTTGGAAAATTCAACTTCTTTAAATTAACTTTTAGGGGTCATCTCGTCTAGTATGTTTGGTTGGTTCTTTAATAGGATTATATTTGAGTAAAATATGAATTACATCATTACTGCCGGTTTTGGGAAAATTAAAATTTTCTGTTTTGGCATTATGTTAGGTAGCCCAAATTTTGATTCATAGACGGTATAAAAGAATAAGAAAATCATTCTATTACTTTTTCTTTGTTGTTTTTAAGGCGAAAGTCCTCTCGGTCATTCTCACCTTATAGAAAAAAAAGAAAGAACATGAAATAAACACCACTACACCTGGAATACTCTACTAGCGATATGATATGAAGAGAACAAGAGTTGGTCAAGGGAGACTTGATAGGAAAGATAAAAGAGAGGGATCTAGCTCAAGGTTACATGACAAAAAGTATAGATTCAACTAGAACCTCTAATGGTGAAAAATCATTCTATAAAAACTACTTTATGGGACTCAGGAAACCTCTCTAAATGGGAACTTCCGCGAATGTTCAAAATGTAAAAATTTTATAAAACTGAATATACACATTTGAAAATGTTTTAATGGGACATGTGGTTCATGTAGAAGGTACAAAAAAATGTACAACGTAAGAAAATGTGAAATGTTCTATTTTTAAGTACTGCTTTTGCAAAGAAAAATGCAAACAATTTTTTTCATTTCTAATTTATATAACACTGAATCCACAAACAAAGGTCTAAGGATATCCGAACATTCATTGTGTCAAATGCATTGAAAGTTGTAAAATATTCTTTCACATAGCTCAATTTGTTCAGTTTTACAATACAAAAACATGAATATGGCAACCGCTGCAACATATTGGATTAGACACAATCTAAACCAGCCATTACGTTCAAAATTGGAAACGAGCTAATTGGGTGGATTTAAGACTCTTAATATTGTTGCCCACTCAATTTTGGGAAGGTTCGTAATAAAGTGGGACGATTTAGGTAGTGGGCCGAAGACATTCTATTTTTCGTTTCAAGATGACGACACAAATATTTTTGGCAAGAAAATAAAACTTATTTTGAGATCTTTTCCTTTATCTCCCACCAAATATTAATTTCAATCTTTGTTTCTATTTATGTTTATGAATAGATATTCCCAATACAACTTGATCGAAAACTTATTCAGCACCAAATACGCTGATATGATATCAACCGATAGAAAAGCAGTTGATACGGTTTCATTGACGAGCTCGACTTTTATACCGATAAGCAAATCGCCAAAGACAGTGTTATTATACGGTAATGTAGGATCTACAGGTAATTCCTGTTTTAAACTTTAACCGATCACCATTATTCTCTAATGATAATCAAGACCTTTAAAATGATCTATCACGATTCCCCCCTCCCTTGTCATTTTAAATATATTTAATTTAACCCTTCCATAGCTGACTAGGAGGAGGTAAACACAGTTATTATATCAGAAAGTAAAATTTGTTCCCAAATTAAATTTCCAGGCATTAAATTTTACTTTCTCACATAGTATAGATAAAGTTAAATCATGTAGAGTTGTTTTAAAAGTGAAAAAGCTGTCGGTCATCAACACTTTTTTTTTTTAAATGGAAGAAAAGAACTCCATAAAGACAGCTAACCTAACCTAACTCTCGAATACTCTAATAGCGTATAGGGTCGGAAGAAAACAATAGTTGGTCAAGAAAACCTGATAAGAAAGATGTAAGAGAGGCGTCGAACTCAAGGCTAGATGAAAAAGAGGTAGATCCAGCTTGTACTTTGGAATTGCCACGTCCGTACTCAGAGTGAGGGTTTTACTTATACCAGTTATTAACAAAAATAGAGGGAGAGGACTTCTTGATCTTACTGTAATATGACTTGTTTGAAAGTCATGGTCGGTGCTCATTTGATGGATCTGGACCCCAAATTTACGATGAGGGCAGGTGTAAAATCAGTACAAATAGAAAATATCACCAATCGATTAAAGAAATTTGATTTATTGCAAATTTTTATAGAAAATAAAACACATAAGAATGTTGATATAAAAAAATGTCATAAATCGAACCCATGAAATTTAATTACCAAATCGATTTTCTCAATCAAGAAAAGTATCCATTCTTTCTTTAATAGCGATATAAAAATAAATTGAAGTAGAAGGAAACTCGACCTATGGAAATGGAAGACTGAATAAAGTTTATATAAATATAAAATGATTTGCATTTCAATGCTCGAGATTGGAAGCAATTTGCATGACAAACTGTACTTCTCATTAATCCTTTTATAACTTTGGAAATGGCAAATGGCACAGGTGACGAGACTTTAATGCGTTATTTGATGTTTATAGAGTGGCAAATAGTCGGACAATTGTGTTCGGCAAAATTTGATTACGTTTTCCATTTTGATGTTATAATGAATCTCCACTGTCGGTATTAACGTGTCGCTATTTGATGAAGTGATTGAATGTTTAATTTTATAATAAGGTTACAAATTTTCGCTGAACTCGTGTTTATTTGAATTTTTTCTTATTTTCGCAACTCATGTTTAGACCCAGATCATGAATTTTTACTTTACTTTTCTTATAATTTTTAATTTACCTTTAAAAGCATAAAATCTTGACGTCATCTTCTCAAAGGAAGAAAAAAAAGAGCATAATTGAATGATCTAATAGCGTTTGGGTCGAAAGGGAACAAAAGTTAATCAAGGAAGTAATAGCAAAGATAAAGCAGAGGGATCTAATCCAAGACTACATGAAAAAAGTGTAGATTCAGTTAGGTAGGTACCGGACTGCCTCATCCGTACTCAAGTGAAACCTTGAGGGGTTGGATAAAAGTGACTATTTGCGATAGTTCCCATTAAAGAGTTAAATGACAGACATTAGGCGTGCGTAAATGAAATGTAAAGCTTATTTGGTGTCGAAATTTTAAGTCATTCCACAAAAAATTTGTAAGAACAAAACTACCAGAGTACAAACAAAATAGCGAACAAAAACCTTTTTTTTAAACTTGATTTTTTCGTTTTAAATTTTAACTCTTTTACTTAACAGTTCTGAAGGTCCTAATATTCTTAACAACAGGTCGTTATTGTAGTAATTTTCTCACGTTGCCGAGTCAGTACCGTAAATGTTTGAGCTTTTACAAGTATTGAACCCGGAACCTCTCGTCCGCTTACACTAACCATTTATAACCTCTGTTTTCTCGTTCAAATACATCGAATCAATATCTTAAATATTGTTAGTATTTCAGGCAACATTATGTACAACCCCTCCAGAGGCTTGTGTGACAATCCTGGATCTACAAGTGTCTCTTATCATTCCTATCAGGTAGCTTTTGACCAACTCTTATGCTCTTCCTATCCTGACGTTATTGGAGTATTGGAGGACTAGGGGGGAGTCTTCATTTTCTATCTTTTTTTTTATAAAGTGATGATGACCGAGAGGTTTTTTACTTTTAAACAACAAGACGTATACGTGTACGAAATATTAACAATCCTGTGGGAACCTATGAAGATTGTTTTATAGATATCAGAAAATTATTACGACGCTGAAGGTAGTGTTCGTTTCAAGTCATTTTTCCTCCCATTCATAATTCTATATTTAACATTTTTTTATGTACAAATGATAATTTGGGTATTTCTGAACAAATTTCCGCTTTCAGTTCGGTACTTTGGAAACATTTTATTACTTTAAAATTAAACATTTAATTTATTATTAAACATGTAATTAAAATTCTAGAAATAAAAAGTGGAATAGTTACACAAATTATTAAAACTTATTTATATTTCCAGATGGTAATATTTTCAAAGCAATGTTACGAATTTTTAAATCCATTATACCAATACAGTAGGAAGACTTCATTGTTGCTACCTTATTTGAATGAAATTTTAAAGGCACCAGTTTCACTCCCAACAAAATAGTGTAATTATAAACGTATACATTTTCCCCCAGCTTTAAATTCTAGGCATATTTCTGATCTAAGGAATTAGTCTACAAGTTTGCGCTCGTAGTTGCTACGAGTGGAACTCATATTGAGCAACACTTATTATTATTTTACACTCTGCAAGCGTAGTTAATTCCTATTAAACCTTGCCATCAATGATTGAAGGTGAATTTGAGAACAATTACATGTAGCCGCCTACACGTAGACACAACTTTAATTCCTCAACCACTGCCTTTCACAGTGTTGAGTATAATTAGTGGTAAGTCATAATATGTACTGAATGTATCCCCCTTAGCTAATGACTGTGTCTAATATTAATTGAGGCTCGGTCCATACATTAGTTGCTTTCTCTATGTACAAAACAACAATATCATCCTCTTCAATTAATTAGCTACTGTTATTGTTTGTTTTTTCATAGAAAAGCTACAGCTCACAAACACTTACATTTTTAGTGCCAGACCAGTTTTGAAAAGTAATTTCCTATAGTTCCTGGTATTTCCTTACCTGTTCTATTCTAAAATTGTGACCTATAATTGGTAATATTTAGGTTTTAGAAAAACATTCATACGGTTGTTATTTTTTTAGTACCCCTAAAAGCGGTAGATGGTGAAAATCCAGCATGAAGATAACTTTCTAAGTGATTTGTTGGGTGAACGATTGAAACATAGCCTAGGGTCATGTTAGAAAAGTAAAATAAAATTAAATCTATAATCCAAGCAGAACTCAAACCTGAACAGTCAACGGTAAGACTGAATACAAACTATCAGATAAAATCACCACACACAGACCTACACTACCCAAAGTACGGTAAGCAACTAATTGTTAAGGGGTGGAGCCAAGAGAAACTATTAGTCTGTTTATCGGTGTAACTAATCATTTACCCCCTAGTTCTAGAGTTTAGTTCGCGATCACGTCATTATTCCCATCTGGGTTTTCTGCGGCCTTTAAAGTATTTTATAACCAATTTTTAATTCAGTTTTTATTAAACGAATGACATAATGACATTATTTTTTACAGTGGTTTCACTATATCTCATAGCTTGCCGTCCTTTGTGAAGTGTAAGCCTTTGTGTGGTGGTTTTATCTAATCACGTTTGTATTTAGTGCACAGGCCTAGTTTTAGACTTGAACTCTTTTCTTTATGTTATAAATTTAGTTTTTAATGTGGCTCTAGGCTACTAGGTTATGTTGGTGTTATTCTCTTTTGTGCTCTAGGTTTTACATTTGATAACGATAGTTGATTTATACCCTCGAAACGTCGTATATACAAATGATGGCAAATGTCCGAATAAACCGTATTAATATTATAAGCAATCCATCATTATCAAATAACTTTAGAACCAGATTTAATTAAATAATATTTACACATAGTATAAAATTGACCCGAACAGTTTACTTAAAGGAAATTAAATTTTATCTGAATCTCAATTTATGATTTAATGGCTAATCTAAAATGGATAGATAAGTAAACAAACGATAGTAACTTTGATTGGTCGTACATAATCTCACTCCAGTTACTTGGCGACAGTGTTTTATTGCCTCGTCGAGACGAGTTCAATATGGGTAAATTTACCAAATACTTCTCTTGATGAAGACGATTTGTGACCGCTGTAAAAACAAATTAGTATTTAAGTTTGAGAAATTGTGAGTTGATTATTAGATTTCAAACCACCCTGATTTAGGTACAGTTCAAACTTAGAGTGGACACATTTACATATAATTTTTAAAGAGTTTGTAATAATTATTGATCTCTCCTATGGACATGCCAGAGTAGCGGTTGATACATGGATACGGGAGGGGATGAATAAGGCCTGGACAAATTCAACTATAAGTAGACTTGCAAAGAGGCTACTTAGACCAAGCAAGAAACATGCTGAACAACTTATCTCTCTTAGAAGGGATAACATGAGGTGGGTGGTTGGGCTTTTAACGAGCCACTGTCACCTCAGAAAACACCTACACAGGATAGGGATTGCTGCAGAAAATATTTGCAGGAAATGTGGTTTGGCTGAAGAGTCCGCAGAACACATTCTCTTAGAGTATTAGGCGTTAGGACGAGCCAGGCTATACTCTCTAGGCCCTCCGGGGAAGGAGATGGAAACCATCCTAGACAACCCTATAGGTAGCATCTGTTCATTCATAAGGATGACAGGTATTACTGAGTGGGTGTAGGATGGAACTTGGGGCGGCAAAAGACCTTCAGGTCGACGTCGGTGAGGCCTCTGACGGAGACTATCACAGCTCATAACAAAAACAAAAAAAAATTTAAAAAATAAATAATTATTATTGAAGTCAGTTGTACTTTCACAATTTTCACTAGTTTGGCGTGTTTATTGTTACGCGACGCTCGAAACAATTTTCAGTCAAAATTGTTACACTTGCAACAAATTTATTTACAAACACATGAGCCAGATGATTGAAGAAAGAAAGTTTGAGATTTTTTTATGTAAAGAAAGGGAGAACAAAAAAAAAACAAGTGCACTCATAATAGAGGGGGGGGGGTATATTATAAGTAGACTATTACAACTGTTTTAATGGATGTAAAGATGAATGTTATTCAATGAGTAATACTTGTGGATAATTTAATAAAAGAAACGCGCATATTTTCAAAAGTAAACACGTGTTTTTTTTTTTTTTTTTTGTCATTACGTCTCTTTCTTTTTATGAATATTAAAATAGTAATATTACAGATAAAACCAAATAAAATAAACAATCATTACACTAATTTTCTCACACATTCATCCACAAAACCAAGTACTTTATCATCGTAAATCCCACAAAATCTCTCTTAAATGTAGAGAAAAAAACATTTTGTAATTTTCTTTGTTATTGAATTTTCCCTTCCCCCCGCTATTCGAAATAAGTAGAGCCTTATCAACTTTTAAATAAAACCTAAATTGCTTTGCTTTTGCCATAAACTCGTCTAAGTTTATAACCTACTTCCCGCTTTTGGTTAATGGTTAAGTTGTTGATAAATTTAATAGGCGCTTATAAATGTATAAGATCAGTTTTCCGAGCTTTTTGATTTTTTCGGCGCACTTTCGATTCAATCTTACTTTCTGGAATAGCCCACAACTGTAGCCATTTGGATACGACTAATCAACTTTGTGATTGAAAGGCTTTCATCCAAAACTCTCATTGGTGATAATTAATTAAGATTGTTGCGTAATTATGTCACTTCTGAATTTAATTTAGTACATGGTGAAATTATTAATGAAATGTTCTTCTAGCATGATAGTGCTCCGCTGAATTATTAATACATTGCTCGCAATTTCCTTGATACAACCATCTCGAACAGAGTAATTGGGAAAGGAGTTGTTGAGTGAGGTTACTTGATCTCATTTTGGAGGGAGGAGGGATGACATGGTTTAGTTTACCGTGATAAATCATATTCTTAGATGAATTGTAAATGTGCACATTATCCCAGAAAAGATTCAAAAATATTTGAATGCAGAGGGCAAAGCAATTTAAACACTTACAAGTAAAGAAATATGTTAGAATTTTGTTTTATTATTTTACTTAGTACTGAATTATTTCAAATAAATCAGTTTGTCTCATAGCATAAAATCATTACACTTTATCTTATACTGTATGGAACAGCTGGTATATTATATTACACAGAGTGAGTATAGAGTTTTCCCCCCTCCCTACGGTTTTCGTCCTTCCGATTTCAGTCTAAATGAAGTTTGTGTATAATTATTTATACCACCTTTAGTAATGTGTTAAACTTGTCGGCCACCATATCTTGAATCCGCCATATTGGATTTTAGTCAATTTTATTAAAAGTGTTTTGAATCATGATTTAACATCATTTTTCAACCCTGAGTTCAGTGGTATAAATATTTTTTAGATATCAAGTTATTCACCATAGGAAATGTATGAAATTTTACTTGTTTCGAACACTGTAAATTTAATGTTTTAATTGTGGGAGACCCATGTTCCTGCACTAGACTTTGATTTTCACCTCAATGTACAGAAATCGGTCAATATATTTCGACAACTTGATATATTGTTACTATAATGAGTGTCTTGGTTTCTTATTTAAAAAACAGTTTAAAACCATTTTCAAGTTGTTTTATAATGTAGTATGAGTTGAACAATGTTCTCGAGAGGTGAAAATCAAAGCCTAGTGCACTAATACGGGTCTCGCACAAATAAAAGATTAAATGTCCAGTGTATTCCAAAAAAGTCAAATTTCATACATTTCCCGTGTTTTTTATGGTCCAACTTTTGCAATATCTCATTTTGTTGATAACTCAAAATTTAAGAGTAGTTAAAAAATCACTTAATTACAATTTTCTCAAAATCGACTCTAACGATTTGCATTAAATTTTGCTCACAAGTACCTTCTAAAGAGAGAAACAAACGTATTGTCGCCATCCTTCCAAAAATGTTCTATTCCTGAGTTATTGGTAGAAAAACGAAAAATCTGCCATGGGATTTTTAATTTCACAAAGTTGGTTCTACTGATTTCGTTAAAACTGATAACTATTGGCCATTTCAAAAATCAGACCTACGTTAAAGATGTCAGTCGTTCCATAATTTTCTATAACCATTAAAATTAACTTTTGTTTTTAACATATTTTAGTTTAATAATGAGAATAATTAATTATTCTATGTTCATATTACACAAACATCTTCTTCATAATAATAATAAAATCGTTGTAAAACAAATTTGAGTTTACCTACAGATGTACCTATTTAGCAGAGGGAACAAGGGAATATATATGATTTATTATGACTGCTGTTCTCAACCAAAACCAATCACCGAAACAAAACTTCGGTTAAAACAATTTAACTTTGTCCACGGCAGCTGAGAAGAAAGTGAACTTTACCAAACTCTTCTCATTTGACCAACAATGAAATATTTGACTAGGATTAACAAACACAGGAAAATTATATTTATTGTATGTTTTCCTGAGAAACGGATATTGAAAATTTATAATTCGGGATTTCTAGGAAATAGAACGCACTAGAAGGGCGAGTGTGGGCTTTACCTTGTTAATGAATAAAAACTTTTAATCATGTTATTGGAAATAAGGATTACTGCAGCACGCGTCATCTGACAAACAAGCAAGACCATAATTGTCTCCGTTTGTAATAGTCAAGTTTCATTCATTTCCTATGGTTGTACGTGATTAACTATATATAGTGTATATATATATATATATATATATATATATATATATATATATATATATATAAATATAAATAAATTATTCCTTTGAAATTAATGTTGAACAACGATACTAAATCATGTATCAAAACACTATGTTAAAAATTAAAAATAATGGACTCTAATTAAATCTGGCGGATTCAAGATGGGGCCGACAATTTTAACTAATGTAGAATAAGTAATTATACAGAAACTTATTTAGCCCGAAATCGATGTGATGAATTAATTGTGGACAAAGGGTGGGGGTTAAAGAATTTATTTTCACTCTGCATAGATGTAAATTCCATTAAAAAGAAAATCAATTTACATTAAAATAATTTTAATTGTAAATTACAACACATATTAGAGTAAAATTTTAATTATCCATGTAAATTAAACCAATCTCAACTCCCTAAGACGGAAAATTACGAAATTATTACCATAATTATTATAATTCCAACTGTGACCTCCGAATGTTGAACCTGAAATTTAAATTCTTTTGATTGTTCGTTTAGATATTTTTATACAAATTCCAGAGGACTATTAGTTATCTTAAATTCTTTCGTAGGGTATTATGTTTTGGAGTACGCTTTGAACTGTATTATGTGTTTTGTTATGTAATTGTTACTGTTCCTTTAGTATAGAAAACAATGGATCGATGAACTCATAGATCAAATAAGATTTATTTAAATTGTAGTATTTATGTTGTATCTAACTTGAAATACGTCTTTCTATTGATATACACTACTACAATTCCATCATACATGACCCTTTCAACAGGTGTTCTCGAGCTTATGATGAGCATCAAATGGCGAAGTTACCTGAAAGTGAGCTTCGAGTATGCTCATTTCTCGACTGTAGGTTTACATATTACAAGTATTGATCTTTAAATAATACTAAACAAGTTATATTAATTAAATTTTCTAGTTACGTAAAACGCAATTAATTCTTTCCAGTTCTAAACGTTTATGAAATAAATGTCCTTACCATTTTCAGTAGTTATAGGAAATAGAGACTGTTCTAAGTTCATAATGAAAACCGATGAAAATTTAAATTGGAATACACTTGTCCTTTTTCTGTTTACTAAACTTATTTCCAGCTTATTTTGCATGTCGTACTATTTCACCTGATACTTAGGCTACACATGACAGTTTTGCTATGTCTATCTGGGGTAATTCTGTACAGTCTGTGTCCACGTTTTAGTAAATTAATAATGATTAAAATAATTTTTAATTTGAAATTTAGAGACTATCGTGTCCAAATTTGTTTTAACATTTTAACAGTGTTGAGTTTTAAACGTTTTATTATTCTTCAACTCCAACCAGAGTGTTGACAATCAACACCAAAATGGTTAATGGAATGGGGAAGGAAATACTTCAGTACTGAATATTTAGACTAAATAATAATACTGTTATTATTGCATTTGAACCGCTACTTTGGTTTGAAGTTTCTACTTCTGTAAAATATTAAAGAGTCTGTATCGGCGGTCATTTTATTCGGTTGAAGTTTTTTTTTTCGCCTTTAAACAAGTATTCAGTTAAAGAGTATTGTAGAAATATTCATATAAAAAGGTGTTCTTGTTATCAGTGCCTAAATTCATTCAATAATAATTTAAGAAATAGATGATTTGTTTACCTTTTGTTTAACGCGGACCAAGAGATATCACAGCTGAACCTTTTGTCTTGTCAACCCGTGTAACTCTTGTAACATAGAAGTGAAAGAATACAAGATGATCCAGCGTTGAACACAAAACCAAAGGACTCATGTTCAATCTCCGATTTGTTCTAGATCTAATTTTAAAATATTTTGGAAGCTCTTTCAAAGCATTACTCTTAAAAAAAAATTCACCCCTACACTTAAAACAGTTGTATCTTTTTTCTACTTTGAATAAAACAAAATAAAATAGGTTCTACTATATTTATATCCAATATATTGTTTTAAAAGTAAATTACACAAGACGTTTTTAATATATTTAACATTTTGAGTCGTCAGACTATCCTTTCTTGAGATAATTAAATAAGAGTTGAAATTTCTATAACAATCGAAATAATATCGCAATATTTTCTTACGACCAGACTTATTAATGTAAATATATTTCTAATTTTATCTTTACAATTTGAATACCTTAAATCTATAGACCTGAGAGTTTTAATTGAGAGCTTTTTTCTTTCTTTTTGAAACTCTGCTTTAAACAGTTTTTTAATAAGAACTCTAGAGCACGTTGCCTAATTACTACTTGCCCTAATTAGGTTTTGCTCTTTAGCTTTGACAGTAAATATTGCCGTTTTCGTTCCTCATAATGTAACGTGTATAAACATTTTAATTATTAATTTTAATCGTTTCCACTAAAATGGACTCCATACAAGTGTAAGTTTTTGTTTTAAATAAACAATGACATAACCCACTTATGTGTAGAAAACGAATGTTTTAAAGTTTCATTCCAGAGTGTGTCCAGGCAGAATAAGATAAATACACTTTTTGTATGAAGTGGACAATTGTATTGCGTAAATAGGGTTTTAGATACAATTATTACCATGGTTTTTACTTGTTGTTTAAAGGCAAAAAACCTATCAGTCATCATCGTCTTATAAAAAATGGGGGGGGAATATAAAATAAAGGTCCCTAACCCTCGAATCTGTAATTAGTATCAGGCGTTGAAAAAGAACGAAGGTTGGTAAAGATAGACCCGATGGTAAGATAAAAGAAAGGGTTTTAACCTAAGACTACATGAAAAAAGTATAGAACCAGCTAGGTCCCTCGGGAGTGCCAATCCCGTACTCACTAAAGTGAGCCCCAGAGGAGTAGGACCATTTTAAAGTTTTATACAAAATGGAGGTGAATGTAGGCTATAGATTTTAGTTTTACTTCTTTTATCTCTATATTTATATTACTTAGGGGAAATTATTTATAACACGTTTATTTATTTAGAAAAGAAAAAAGAAAATGAGATAGGTTTGTACATAACCTCAAAGTTTACACAATAAACCTGTCTATATTAAAAATTTAAATTATAGTTAATATTATAAATATAGGTATTATTGTTGGATTTTAATGAAACCATAGGGAAAAATGCTTCTTATTAAGATTAATACATTTTTAGTCAAAATATTTGAAACATAATCGAACGCTTTTTATCGAAAAAAAAGTTTGAGGTCTTGTAGAAATAAAATGTAGTTCATCACTAGGACCAAAAGAAGCTTTTCGATCCTCGCTCATTTTCTGGCCGTTAAACTTGAGCTTGTATAGAAGCTTCACTTTTAGTCCTAGTGATGAAATATACTATTTCGTTAACAATTATTTAAAAATGCAATGGTGATTGGCAGAATAAATTTTAGCCCCTTATATTTCTACACGGCCTCAAATTATTTTCAAAAAATGTTTTTCCTCGTTATATTCCATTATTTTGACTCAAAATGTGTTATGATTGTTATTCTTTATAAGAAGCAGCTTTTCTAAAATTTAATTAAAATCCATTAATAATTATTATAGGCCCTACTTATAGTTAATTCTTTAAATAGGCATGTCAAAATTTTCAGGTTATATTTCATTGAATGGAACAATTAACTTCATTTTGTTTGTAATTTGATAATGCATAAATTTGAATATAACTATTTTTTCCCTTAGGAACTACTGAAACAGTATTTTTTTAAAATTAATTTATTATTATTTTTAACTTACCACAACTTAAAATGTTTACACCAAATGCTTCATCTCCAAATAGAGACAAATGTGTAACTTTAAAATTTCTCTAAGTTAATAATCTTGTCACATATCTCTAGTATTTATATTACAGTTTTATATTGGTGTATTCCTTAAAGTGTATATTCAAGAAAAGAATTGAAATGTAAAGCAACCTATGGTATTTTATTAAACTATGCTATGAGTTTGGGCATAACAACCGTTGGTCTTCAAGTACTTTATTGATTAAAATCCCATTCAAAGCTGTTTGGCCAGGTTATCTGTTCTATAATTATCAAGATTTGTTCGTTCAATGTAAAGTACTTGCTATATACAGATAATCTCTGAAAGCTATCGTTTTAAAGGCTTACATTGTTTACTGAGGCCTGGTGAACCTTAGTATAATGATGTGTTAATATTACATTCATAAATACCACTCGTGACAGTATCCTCATGTTTTTTATCCTGCACTCATGCGTGGGTATTCTCCCTGCACCTACATGCAGTAATACAGTCTTTGTTCAAACATGTTTTCAAAAGCCTGGGTTTAAGTTAAGTGGTGATTTAAGAGATTCCCCACAAAACAAGTAAGTCTTGCATTTGAAGGAGTGAACAAACTTTTAGAAAAATCAATTGTCTTGCCTTCCAAGTCGATCTCCTGTACTAACTTCCGTCTAACTTTGTAAATGAAATAACTCTTTTGGTCACTATTTTGTTGTGGTCGGAATTTAATTTTTTTTAAATGTAATTTTTCTTGTTTCACAGACGATGTTTAAAATTAGGTATTTTTAAGAAATGACTATATGTGCCATTTGAAAATTTTGAGCAACCCCCCATCCTCCCATAATTAAAACAACCTAAACCTTTGCTTTTTTAGGTTGCCCCTTTCACCTAAAGAGATCGCCATAAACAGAATTCAAAATCTCATTTTTTTTTTAAAGGGGTGGACAGTTTCTTTTTAGACAATGTTAGGATTTAAAGTTAAGTTAGGATGTTAACAGATAAATATTCTGTTAAAAAGTTAAATAATTGCTTGGCTTGTAACCTACTAACGCTTCACAAGTGACTAAAAGCATATAAGTCAAGTTTGTATACTGTAATGGATATCTGGTCAGCTACAATATATTGTACCTAACTCCAAGGAGAGAGAGAGAAGATTGAGGAAGAGATTTGGTCTTACGGTAACATAAGCCGTATCAGGCCGTGAGTCGCAGCTGTACCATCTTCAGAAAATACTTTTCGCCCCTTGTTTAATTTTTATAGTCTTCACACACAAAATCTTGTTTTATTTGATTCACAACTTCAGGGGCTCATTATAGTGAGTACGGGTGTGAAAACCCCCAGGGAATCTGGATCTACACTTCTTTTCGTATAGTCTTGGGTAAAATCTCTTTTTTCCTATCAGATCTCTCTGTTATCTTCTGACTCTGGTGCTGTTAGAATATTCGAGAACTAGAGGTCTTTAGCTAACAGTATAACAAACACACAGAACACAATTCTCACAACAAATACGCTTAAGTATCAGACGCGTTTCAACGACAAGGGCGTCCTCTTCAGTGATACACGAGCTACACCAATCAAACTATAACTTTAGCTAAGTTATGTTTTTACTTTTTTTTTTATAAGACGATGATGACCGAGAGGTTTTTTGCTTTTAAACAACAAGGAAAACAATCAGACACTCACTTCAAAACACAACGTGAAAGAAACCTCTTTGGGCTCATAGAAGATCTCTAGGAAGATCTTCCTCACCATCAGCGGTAACCTAAAGAAAGCATTATAAAACTGGGTAGCAGTCTATGGCACAACCATAGAACTCTTGTCGAAACTTGATCTAAGATTTCGTCAATATTTACGTTATTATTGATTTTTGAGAGATCAAGTTACTGACTAAGGTTGTTGCATAGACTGGTACGTGCAATATTGCTGCCCAGTTGTATTAAAAGTGACAGGTTTGAAAAAGAAGCTATTGCCTGCTTTAAAAGCATGAATGAAGACTGGTTAACGTCTTATTTAATCATTGATAAAAACACACCATTTTAAGCAATTTTTGATGATTCCTAACTAAATAATATTTAATTTATTATTATTACGTTTACAGTCAATTGAAATCTTACAACATTCTGAGGAAATTTGATTACAACAGCGGAACTTATGTTCCACAAAAGTTTAAATTGACATTTAATCAGCATATTTTAATGAAAATCTGTTTTCCGAGGCACTGAACAAATATTTGTTTCTTACTTGTCTGCCGAGTTCGTTAATAACTAGGAAATGTTTGCACTGCTAATTTTTGAATTTATTTCAGCAGTAAATTTAAAGACGATTTATCTTCTTGGTGTGTTATGATTCATTTTGTTTTATGAAAAACAATAATTTTGGATGTCAAGCAGTAAATAAAACACAGATTCTACAAATTATTTTCCCTTCTAAACTTTAATTAATATATGTCTATTGTAGATTAATTATTTAAACAATTTTATTTCAATTGGTAATTATCGATTTTTGAAAATTGATTATGTTACCTGCAATAGATTTTCATAAAATTTAAAGGAAACCTGTCGTAAACATTCATTGTGGTTACTATAATTAACATTTGTTGCTCCAAAAACTATGATTATATAATCGAAATACAAAATTGATCTTTATAGTTAGAATACGATATTAAAGATTTTTTTACAAAATAGTCTCTACAGATTTCCACCAAATTTTGGTGACATGTGATGGAATAAACCCAACCAATTTTGTAAAACTGCAGCCGAAAGGGAGTACTGTATGACTTTTTCGAAATAATTTAAACTATACTATCTTCATTAAAGACAACTCGATACTAAATATTTAAACTCGTAGTAATTTTTTAAAATTGTTTTTGCCGCTTTTCGACATTTTGTGTCTCTAAGAAAGATCTTCACTACCTCTTCCCATATTTTTATCGCCACACATTATCTCAATGTCTATTAGTTTAAACAACTCTAAAATTAGTTGGTTCAAGCTTTGTTCCTTGATGCCTCTAGAGTCATTAGATTTTTAACAAAATTGTTTTTTGTTTGGGAATAAAAATATAGAGATCATGAAAAATATCAAGGATGGTTCTTCCAAATTAGTAAACATTTTGAAATTTGACCCATATTAGTAACAGAAATATTTTATTAGATTTTGGACAAAATCTTTTTGGATAGACCTAAAATTTATGATTTTTGTGCTACTAAATGCAATATACATTTCAGTTTTCTGGGCGTGTATTAATTTTGTTTAACGAAACAATTATTTTTTTGTTCTAAATATATTTAGTATATCTTACTAAAAACAAATATAAGAAATAAATAACGCACAAATATTGGATTGACGTAGCATAAGCTAACAAAAACACTTTCGTCATCTACTCGAAGTTGTAGGTTTGGAATTTCGGTGAAAATGAACAGTGGACAGTGTCTTTAGAAGATGCAATATTATATTACTATATCTCAATTACTACGGATATATGTATGAAAGTAAGTTTGCACAAACATTGCATAGACTTCGTACACATTCAGTTTATAACTAAGACAAGAAGTCCAATAGAATACGATAAAGCGAAGGCTTTAATATGTATGTAGTTTTGTGGGTTCAGTTCAGAATGCGTTACTGTTGGAGTGCTGTCTTTGAAGTGGCAGCACTCCAGCCTGTAACTTCAGCTTATCTATTTTGTTTAGAAAATCAATGGTATATCACAGTTTTATATGTTCATATTCACATACCTCTTAAAATTTCAAAATGTCGTCCTAGACGTTGTACGTGATAATTTGGATTAAATTCAGTTTTCTCGTTTTGTTTTTTTGTGATGCTTAATACCATTTTAGTTTTGGTGAATTAATAAAAATAAAAATTTCTATACAACTATCCCGTAAAAAAATACACTATTTTATAACCTAATTATGAAATTCAGCTCCCTCTTTTTGAGTGGGGGGGGATCTTAACGTAAGCCAAAATTAATATTTTAAAATGACAGCTTCGCTAATTTTTTTATTCATTTCGCATTTTGGAGCTCACAATTCGTATTGCTTACAGCTTCGTACTTACTTAGTCCCTGGATTCTGTAAACATTAAAATTAAACTCAATGGTTTATGTATGACTAATTAAATTGTTTTTACAGAGCTGCATTTATTTTAATTGTTTATGTTAATATGTATAGTGAGACAAGTTGTAAACAAATCATTTAATTAAATATTTTGTGTTTGTTACAGGTAAGCTGAGACTAAGGTTCAGATAAAACACACTTTCTATGGGGGCAGGTAATATAGTGATGTAATCCAGTATCTGTTTACATACAGAGATAAAATCAAAAGTCATTGTGTTCCCTTTCTGTGTATTAATAGTTGATAAGGATAACACATAACTTTCCAATTATGTACATAAAATTCGCGACAATTCGAACTCAACGTCTTAAAAACCGTAAACATATTAAAATTAAATCAAACTGTCAATAAAAATTGTTACTAAATGTGGGTTATATTGTGGATTTTTAGTGTATAAAAGGACCAGATTCTTACAAACCTATGTCAATTTCAACGACGATTCTCCTAAGTACATAATGGATTTGTTCTACATAATCGATAAATACACCACGCGCGTCATAGAAATTGAAGTAAGTATAATTAAAAATCTTCAAAAATTTTGACCCAACACTTATTTATAAAGTATAACAAACACACAGAACACAATTCTCACAAAGTATCAGACACGTTTCAACGACAAGGCCGTCCTCTTCAGTGATACACGAGCTACACCAATTAAACTATAACTATTTGTATTATTATGCATTTTTCGGACATTTGCCATCATTTGTGTGTTAAAAGTCAAAACACGACGTTTCGGGAATAAGAATCAATTCTCGTTATCAAGTGACTAAAAACTAAAGAAACATGAAATGAAACTAGAAACTAAGCCTATGTAAGAAGTAAAATAATATTATAATAATAAAATTGAACTTCCATCATTAACAAATAATTTCAAACAGAGAATATAATTATTTGATTGGTGTAGTTCGTGTATCACTGAAGAGGACGACCTTGTCGTTGAAACGCGTCTGATACTTAGGCGTATATTTTGTGAGAATTTTGTTCTGTGTGTTTGTTATACTGTATCATTTTTCTCATAAGTCAAGCTCAACATTTAATATACCTATTTATAAATTCACATTTCACACAAATTTGAAAGCCGAAATTTTACGAAATTGGAGGAATTACGTATTTTAGAACAACTCCATGGGATTTTTTTTGTTTTTTTTTTACCGATATCTCACGAACCGGCATATTTGAAGAGATATTGTTTTTCTTTGGGACGTTTTGTTTGGGTATTTAGAGGCTATACGTGAGCGAATGCCGATTTTACGGAAATGATAATTTTGTCTTTTTTTATGAGATCTACCCCCAAATTGTGAGTTATCGAAAAAATGAAGAACGAAAAAGTTCCCAGATATGGCCAAAAGATGCCCACATACTAAGTTTGATTAAAATTTGTCCGGCTCTAGAGCACTGCAATACGTCAGATATTGTTAAAAAAAAAACATGCTTTATAATAACACGCTCAGAGAACCTTAAAACTGATATGTACTCAAAACTTGACACTTTCTCGGCGCTTCGTTTATGTGATAAAGTAAAAAGCCTGTTCAATTTATACATATTCCCCAT
Source organism: Aphrophora alni (assembly GCA_963513935.1). Classification (NCBI taxonomy): domain Eukaryota; kingdom Metazoa; phylum Arthropoda; class Insecta; order Hemiptera; family Aphrophoridae; genus Aphrophora; species Aphrophora alni. Next base: position 84,809,181 of record OY740773.1, read on the forward strand.
GTATATTCAAATGTATAATTTTCGCGCGGTTAATTTACAAAGCGTAACCTAACTATTTGAACTAGAGTACATAATGACAACCACATCTAAAATCTTTAATTACATTGACCCGTTATCACCTACCTATTCATTATCACAATAGATTAATTCGGCAATAAAATAACATTTCCACTTTGAATAGAATTGTGGTTACAACAAGTGCATCTGCTACGGTAAACTAAATTAACGTGACGGATCCTATATAGTCTATTTCCTCTTTGATAATTAAGTTATACATGTTTATTAATCTATATTTTACTGTCATAAATGTCAAAGTTGATTCTTGTTGGCTTCCTTAAAGAACTAATGTTATTTTAGTAGTAAGTTTGTATCCGCGTAACTGAGAACACTTTGTCTATATGTTATATTATATTACAAACAAATAGGTATGTTTTAATGTTTTCTTATATTTATATCTAAAATTTACAATAATTATAAATAAAAAAAAAAAAGGTTTTAATAAAAACACAGATTCACATAATGTCCTAGTATTGGTCCTGAAATAATTAGTGTACTATTTAGAAGTTTACTGTACATCCTCATTTGTTCTTACCGTAACAATATACGTGTTGTAAACGGCTTACTATTTCAAGAACCGCTTTAGATAGATGAAGCCGACCTCTCATTTTCCTAACCTGGCCTATCTACAGGATGGTACAAAAGTTTAGTAGGCTGTACAGAATGTATTATCAAAATTTATCAAAACGTGATTTTTCTCAACTTTTTAAATGTAATGTTATTATTATTTTTACAAATTCTAATAGGTCAATTTAAGATACTTGAAAGAAATTTTTAATTTATCTTTAATAATAGCCGAGTCTTAGCGGTTCAAAATTCGCAATTTCGTAAATACAGAATTAAACGTTCTTTGCAGATCTCAATGAACTAATTTAGAACCAAATATTACTTTAGTTTTTTTTTACTATCCAATAATATAAGTTAACAAATTTCGCTAACCAAACTAACATATCAGTTGAAAGTTTAGGACATAAATTAATAAACAAATAAAGTGTTTAATAAGTTTTCATGTTCATGATCATCCAAAATTTAGCATGACTACTCAAAACACTCGATTCATCTCAGTTTTGCTTCAGAGCAGCCGTTCCGTCCTGGTGAAATCTGACAGAAGCATGACGTACGATTGCTCACTTGAGCTTTGTATCGTTAGCTACAGATTGACAGGCTAAGCGATTCAACCGTAATCATGAGCTCTAATAGCGTTAGGGTCGGAAGAGAACACGAGTTGGTCAAGAGAGAACTAATGGGAAAGATAAAAGAGTGAGATATAGCCTTAGACTACGTGAAAAGTTGTAGATCCAGCTAGGTATTGTGAGGATTGCAAAGAAAATAGTATAGTGAGACGTTTAGGGTTCCTTAAAGTTTTGTGGTTATTGGTAAAAATGTGAATAGAAACCTTTTGCAATCTATTAAAAGGTACAATATCTCGAAATATATCAACGTTTGGGGAAATGGAATCTTTATGATTTAACCCAATGTGCCAAACCACATGGAAAAAATAAAATAATAAATAAATAAGGCTCAAGAGTAAAATTTGAAAATAACAAAATGAACCATGACCGAAATTATTTTTTTAAATTGGTGAGTTTGACACATACATATTCATGGCCTTTTAAAATTTGATTGTAATCGATTTTGAGGTATTGAACCTTTTAAAACAGCGTCCATGATTCAACTTTACTTTTTGTCATCATTGACAATTTTTGTGGATGTCAAGGGCTAATTTGGTTTCATACAAGAGTACCTATGTGAAAAAGTTAGTGCATTATTTCTGTACAGTTTTAGTATTATTAACAAAAAACTTAACCTCTATCAATGAACTGAATTTTTCATGTATTGAATCCCACCCCCCCCCCACCCACACCTTTATTATTGTTTTGGAGAAAATAAATTAAAATTTTAAAGAGTGAAGCGTACTCTTTACGTATTTAGACAAAGTGGGCGTATGTATATGTATAGATTCTTTTTATCGATTTGGTATTCAAAGTGCATTTACAAACATTGTTGCGTTGATATAAAAACTGTAGATTTACGTAAATTTTAAATTTTGTAACGTTTCAAAAATAATGAAAGGTCTAAATTAAATTTATTACTAAAACTTTAAAAATAGCATCCTAAATAAACTTAAGGAATCAAAATCAGGCAAGAAATTAATTAAATAAAAAATTGTTGACTGTTTTCATTATTTTAAATATTTATTTTGTTGGATAGAATTGACTTTGAAATCTTCATCCTAGGTGATTTGTGTGTGTGTTGTTTAAAGGCTCTTGATTATCGTCGCCTTATATAAAAAAGAAGATAAAATAAAAATACCTACCCCTCAAATACTCTAATAGTGTCTGGGTCAAAAGAGAATAAGAGTTGATCAAGAGAGACCTGATAGGAAAGATGAAAGAAAGGGATCTAACCCAAGACTTCATGAATAGTCTAGTTAGTGTAGATCCAACTAAGATGCCTCGGGATTGGGAATCCCTCACTATAGTTTGATCCCCTCAGTATAAAAATGTGTAATTTTAAGGATTTTCAATTTATTTTACATTAGAGCTAGTGTTTTATATCTCTTACATAACCATTGACACCATGTAGCCTATGTACACAGTATACATTTACCCTGAAGGCATTTTTTGTCAACCTTTAAGTGTTTAACAACAATGAATAATAACAGCTGATTTTCAACATTCTAACACATTAAAATCAATTTGTTATGTTATCCACTAGTGCGCAATGCTCCGCTCTTATTTAGACATCATAAAACAATTCTAGCCTGTGAAATTGTTCAGTTCTTATATAAATATAATTTGCAAGATGGCGACAGATGTGGGGGACAGCTGTGATAGATGACACACTTTATACCCTCCTTCACTCCCCCATTACACCTCCAGTCGCATCAATCACCATTACTGTAGCCTACTGCCCAGCTTCTGAACATTCTATCCTTTATAAGATGTCATTTCAAGTTCTAAAGGAGTTGTGTACTTGATTAAATAGACATATTTTCTAAGTCTCTTTCAATAAACTGTTTAAAAGAAAATATTATTTTCTTAAATAATTTTCTTATTTTCTTGTCCAGAGTTCATTTTCGGTCTTTAACTTAACCTAACAGTTTTTATAAAGATTAGGTTACCAATATGTTTTGTTCGCGTCGTTCAAAGACTACATATGTGAAATATTTCATCAAAATCGTATTTAGCTGGTTTGTATTGAAAGTTGGTGTTTTGGACTTTCATAACAGAGCATTTTGTGATATGTTGAAATTTACCTCCCGTCATCTTGAATTCGTCATGTTTAATTTGAATCATTTTTTAAACAACAATCGTTTTTCAACTCTGAGTTCAGTGGTATTAATAATTAAAGATATCATCCCTCATCTATCTCCAGTTATTCAAGAAAATCCATGTGAAATGTATGAAATTTGACGTTTTTCGAATAATACAAATTTAATGTTTCAATCTTATTTTACTGTATTAGATTTTAATTTTCTTCTCAATTGACATCTGCGCATTTTAGTTGTACAACATGAGTACTAAGCGTCTTTTTTTCTTACTTAAAAAGCATTTTAAAACTATTTTGAAGTTGTTCCATTTAGGTGAAAATCAAAGCTTAGCGCAGTAACATGGGTCTCGCACAAATAAAAGATTAAATATGTAGTACTAAAAAAACTCAAATTTCATATAGTTTTAATGTTTTTTATGGGCATACTTTGGCATAAAAAGTTCTCCTCCTTTAGGGGGTAGTTTAAAAAAAAACACAAAATTACGATTTATTCAAAATCGACTCGAACGATTTACATCAAATTTTGCTCACAAGTAGCTTCTAAAGACTGAAACAAATGTATTATCTCCATCCTTCCAAAAATGTTCTATTCCTGAGTTATCGGTAGAAAAACGAAAAGTCTGCCATGGGCTGTTATAAAATATTTAATTTCACAAAGTTGGTTTTACTGATTTCGTTAAAACTGATTACTATTGGCCATTTCAAAAATCGCTTTGTTTTTAACAGCCTAATCATCAGACCTACGTTAAATATGTCAGTCGTTCCATAATTTCCTATAACCATTAAAATTAACTTTTGTTTTTAACATATTTTAGTTTAATAATGAGAATAATTAATTATTCTATGTTCATATTTCACAAACAACTTCTTTATAATAATAATAAAATCGTTGTAAAACAAAATCGAGTTTACCTACAAGATGTACCTATTTAGCAGAGGGAACAAGGGAATATATATGATTTATTATGACAGCTGTTCTCAACGAAAACCAATCACCGAAACAAAACTTCGGTTAAAACAATTTAACTTTGTCCACGGCAGATGAGTAGAAACTTTACCAAACTCTTCTCATTTGACCAACAATGAAAAAAATGTTTTACTTAAAAACAAGTTTAACTTGTTTAATGAAATATTTGGCTAGGATTAACCAACAGGAAAATTATATTTATTGTATGTTTTCCTGATAAACGGATATTGAAAATTATAAATCGGGATTTCTAGGAAATAGAACGCACGTTCTAGAAGGGCGAGTGTGGGCTTTACCTTGTTAATAAATAAAAACTTCTAATCATGTTATTGGAAATAATGATTACTGCAGCACGCGTCATCTGACAAACAAGCAAAACCATAATTGAGCTCCGTTTGTAATAGCTAGAGTACAAATTAATACTATTTGACGCTATTAAACGAGCAATTCGTTTATGTTTATGTAATTTTGAAAACGGGTTAAAGGATTGTGATAATTTGGTTTACAACTATCGTTTCGGGTGTAAGAAAATGATTTAGCTACATCTCGATTTTGGGAAAATGCATTTACAGGGTAAATAACTGCATCAAGATTTTTAAAATGTTCACATTCAGTTATTGATTGCTATCTTATTGGTATAACTTTCATTGACTGTCCGTAACATCTATTTATTAAATATTTGAATATTAGTTTCATGTATATATCCGTCACGTTATCTTTTAGTCTTATTAAAGGGACGACATATTTCGGAGCCGTAATTCCATCATTAGATCCTTAATATTATGTCAAAGTACAGCATAGAAAATTTCATGCTTCTATTTTTATTTTTGTAGCCGCTATCATGCTTACGTACAGATGACAACGAGGAGGGAGGTACGGCATTTCGAAATAACTTTTTCTATTTCCTGAGACCAATAACATAAAGTTCAGTCACAAAAAGGAGGTCGAATTTTTTTGCGAACTTACACTGTACGTAAAGTATTACCCTAAATAAGTTAAATTAAATTTTCGCAGAAGCAAAATGATTTTGTTGAAATCTACCGTATGTTTGTATTAGACTAAACGAAAAAGTGATTTAACTATAAATTCGTTGGAAAAAGCGTTGTAATTGTGATATAGTAGGGTAGAAAAGAATAAAATTTTGTTTCAAGTTCTTACTAACTTGAATATAAAAAGAAGAAAACGGTGTATAAAACATGTCACAATCTTTCTCATTTATCCATCTTAAACTAAATAAATAAGCCATGTACGCTGTGTTCACAAAAATATTTATATTTTTAAATAAGGTTTAAACATTCGTATTTGTTAAAATCGAACTTTTAACGATAACGGTCTAGGTTTATACATTATGACTTTATAAAATACACAGCCGATTTTGAGAAATTGCGTCTTTTATAACAACCCCTTGCTTGATTTTTGTTTTTTTACCTATAACTCGGGTACCGAAGTTATTGAATAGATAACAACCAATATCTACCTTAGACGCTACACTATATCAAAATTTAATTGAACTTGTTGGAACCGACTTTGGGAAGTCTTAGTTTTGTATCTTTCGTATGACAGCTATTACCAAATTTTATGTTTTCAAAAAAATGAAGATAAATTGAAATCAAAATCTACTGCTGTTAAAGTCAGTCTATATGTGGCAGATAGACAGACATCATACCATAAACCACCCTTTTGAGTTGATCTCAAAACGGATACTTATATCCACTAAAATATTGGATTTCTTCTTTATACTACGTACGCTACATGCAAGGATGTGATAGTTCATCTTCATATCGTTGTTGTCTGTTGACTAATTTGACTTAGAAATAACATAACAAATATAAAAAATGTTATACCTTCAGCCCTTTCTTACCGAGAGATCCAGCGCTCTTCCAAGTATTGAGTTATAAAGGATACGACAGATAAATGATTACAAAACGAACAAAACTTTTAATAAACCCATTAATAATATGCGTTACTAGCTGATGCTCCCAGTTTCACCGGGGGATAGTTGTGATAGTTTTATAATGAAATAATTTTTTTTAGCACGACCCTAATGGTGGTGCTATTGGAAATAAATTATGTCCAAATACAGTATTTACTAATTTTGATCAAAATCTATCCATAAATAACATAGACATGATACTTGTTTTAGGGGTAAAAACACCCTTGGAGTAGAACATTTTCATAAAACTTTTTAGTACGCGTCTACAGACCTACCCCACACCACGTTAAAAATTTCATAGCTCTAGGCTTCTTGGATCCAGAGATATGCTTTATGGGTAACAAACACCCTTGGAGTGGAACATTTTCAAAACCCTTTCTTAGTACGCGTCTACAGACCTACCCCACACCACGTTAAAAATTGCATAGCTCTAGGCTTCTTGGATCCAGAGATATGCTTTATGGGTAAAAAACACCCTTGGAGTGGAACATTTTCAAAACCCTTTCTTAGTGCGCGTTTACAGACCTACCCCACACCACGTTAAAAATTTCATAGCTCTAGGCTTTTGGATCCAGAGATATGCTTTAAGGGTAAAAAACACCCTTGGAGTGGAATATTTTCAAAACCCTTTTTTAATACGCGTCTACAGACCTACTCCGAACCATGTTAAAAAATTCATAGCTCTAGGCCAGAGATTTCATGATCAGTTGATCAGTGGGTTTTATGTCTGGTAAAACATTATTTTTAATTATTTAAAAAATATTATTCAGCATGTAGCATTCTGACACCCTCGCCTCTAGACTATTCGCCTACTAGGCACAACTTCTCGTAAGGTATTGTTGACTTCTTTTTCAGTTTTTCGCTTTCAACACCTATTACGTATATCGTTTTGGAAAAACTTCTCTTTTGAAGCATCTTCAACGAATAAAAATCATGGAAAGTTAAGTCCAATAACTTGACATTCCGTCTTCGTCACCAAATAGTGAAATTAGGTAACAAACAAACAGTTCCCCAAAACTGTCCATTGACTCATTTGTCTAAACCAACAATTATTGTGTTAAAACAGTGATCTGGTACAAAAAATACTCCTGATACAAACGCCCAGAATTTACAGTATACGGATAAAAATCTGAGATCCAGACATTCTGCACTGAGTTGTAACACGACGTTCACATACAGTTCCAGTAACGCACTTTACATTTGTTTATTCACTGTCCACAGGGGTTCATTGTATCTACATCCCTCGTGTAGTCTTGGGTTAGATTCCTCTCTTTCATCTTACTTTTTAACTCTCTTTTGATCAAATGTTTCTTTTTTTTCCGATCCTGCGCTATTAGAGGGCTAGGGTATTTTTTGATGTTTTCTTCTTCTTTTTTTAGAAAACCAAAATGGCTGAGAGGTTTTTCGCCATTAAACGATAAGGAAAAATCTACTTCAGTTTAAACCATGAAAATCCTACGAAGGAAATCATTTGAAATGTCTAACATTAATCGATATCTCTTAGATATTTTTCAAGAATCTCGCGGACTTTACATTATGTTTTTGAAAAATAATTTGCAAGGACATATAAAATTATCCGGTTTTAAAGGTTTTCCGGAGAATTTCGAAAAGTCTCATTAGAAAAAAGTGGTGTTTTTTATTTTACACTCTCTTCATTTACACCCTCCTGTTTTTTTGTGTTTTTTTCGGAGGCAAAAAACCTGAGATTTTTCTCTCCCCCCCCTCATTGGTATGTAATCAATTTTAATTGTTTATAACATTGGAATGTCGACATTTGTTTTTTCTTTTGCCAGGTTTTACCTATGAACAATTTCCCCCATTCGATTTTTTATTTCATTCACTCCTGGTGATTTCCAAAGTTTAACCTAAAAATGAATAATTTTTTTGGTCTATTATTTCTTAAAAGTTATTTTAATATATTCTCATTAAAACAATATACTTTTTTTAATAAATTGCAAAAACTCATATTTTACCTAGTCTGCAAAACCTATCCGAGTAAACTGCATAGTCTTAAAAACTATGTAAATCTAAACATTTTTCACTCGGAATATCGTCTACTAATAGGAGCATTAGCCAAGTATACCAAACAATGCAGATGACTAGCAAAACGTGCTGAAGTGGTTACTTAGACAATGTCTTCAACAACCTACTTAGTGGCTATGTACTCGAAAATATGACCTACATACAGAAGCTGGGTAATTAATTGTACCATCTCAACTATGATATTGAACAATTACAATTTGAGTATTAGGCGGTAATGTTCTTTTGGAGTCTTAAAAAAATGGTGTTTTAATCAAATACTGTACTAAAACAGTGCACTATCTTTTTCTCTCACTCATTACAGAAAATCAAATACTAACCAAAACAATGCTTAAAATTGTATTTATTATAATTTTATTTTTAGCTGCATTTTTCACGTGTTCCTTTTTATAGGAAATAAATTGGTATAAAAATGTCCTCTGTTATAACTTTTCATGATTTTTTCCCTTCCTTTGGTCATAACCATATAACAAACATACAAATGAAATTTCAAATGGTGGAGTTTAAATAGGTCCTCGTTAATCTTGGTAATTATTTTAAAATATTTTGGGATATAAATATTGAAAAACATATAATTAAACTTTCCCATGCCCTTCGAAAATTTATAAAATAAAATTAAACAAATTGTCAAATAAGGGGTTTATTTTAATGTCACTTTTTCACTCCACGTAATTTTTTTTGATCTTTGGACTGGATACATTCTTCCTCTATTCATCGTGCATTCCTTTTGTTTATTTATCTGGAAATACTCAAAATTTACAAAATATAATACCAGAGTACTCAAGCAGTACTTAACCTTTCCAAGCCACGGAATTTCATTACACAGCTTTTAACTTTCCCTTATTTTAATAATCCCTTGGAAATCTCGTACCCACAGCCCTCTTTTCTATTGTGTTCTCCACCCCCTCCCTCACAACCCTGTTACGTGACTGCATTTGCAATTATTCACGCCTCCATATTATTTACCGGGTATGCTTTTACTTTAATTTTACTGGTGAAAACTCAAAATCTTTTAAACAAATTTAATGCACAATAATGTTTTTAAAACTTCACTTTAGAGAATTGGTGCTCTCAATATAATCAATAGATTCATTACTGTGTAGGAAGTTGCCGTTTAATAAATAGCCTGCTTTTAATTTACTGTACTTAGATTTTGGGAAATCCCTCGGATAAATTATGGTTTTCGAAACAATGTAAAGTTATAGAAGTTCAGAGTCTGGATCTATCCATCATACAACCTGTTACGTCAAATTTAGACGATAAAACTTTCACTCCCTAACAATCTTGGAGAAGTTTTAACATGAATACGTCTTTAAATTCGTTATACAAAACATAGGAAGATTTGTCGCACTTATATCTTGTATACTATAAAAGATAATGATTTAAATTTTGTTTGATAAAGGATTTATGTTCTTATCTTAAATGTTGGAGAGTGGGGGTGTGCAGCAGTGAGTGAGGAAGGTTGAGCGCGATGTTTGGCCAATATAACTTTATATTGAGTAGAGATAGGACGTTATATTTGGTGGCTATTTGCAGAGAATAGGATCTACAGCATTATTTAGCAGTAATACAAAAACAAAAAAAAACAAAATGTAAAGTTATAAGTTAACAATATTATAAAGAATTTAAAAAAAAGGTCTATATATTTTCATTGGAAATAAAAATGCTAAAACTAAGAGAAAAGTCCAGATTGATTAATGCCTAACGATGAAGACGTAAGACCCATAAACGGGTCGTAACGCCGCCGTAGCGAGTACTTTGAGTGCGTCTCGACCTGAACTGATGAATATTAATTTTTAATGAGATAACTTTGACACATTAAATGATGAAATGACGATATCATTGTTGTAGTTCGTTTTGAATTGTTTGCAAAGACTATCCATTACGAATCTTTGTTCGCTTACGTTTGTAATGTTTGTGATTTTTTACGATTTATGAGAGATTTTAAACCCGTTGTTAATCTTGATCTAACATATAATACATTCATGTCTCGAACGATTGTTGTATCTTCATATGTAATTCTCTTGGGAAAAGCTTAATTCAAAACAAAATTTACTTGAATACCATACAACGTCGTACAATAATAATACTCTCAGTTCAGTAACTCGATCTATAAACCACAAAACAGATATTCTTAAACCTATTCACATTGCAAAAATTATTTACTCTAAGGAGTTGATTCACAGAAAATACTAAATCAATAGCTTTATAATCAATCAAAATGATCGAAGGGTTATACGCACACACATCGGCGGTTTTGAAAACAACAGGTATACACACAACAGGTTCAAGAAAATTATCTTCAACTAAACCAAAATGTCTCTTCACCGAATATTTACTGTAGAGACATCCTCGTTTGTCGGCACTCCTAGTTCTAGTAACTAGTTCGAATTGAAACTCTTTTAAGTAGGTACATGTCAAAGTTCATAGACTCCAAGTCATCTGCACGTTTGGGTTCTACAGGACTGGATATAGAATATTTAATGGAAACATTGCAACGGGCAATTCTATCAACCAAACTACTGTTCAATAAAGTCATTATGGCTTTCATTAATCAAAACTGAATTCATAACTAAAATTAAAAATTCTTCTAGTTTAAACATAGGAGATTATTTCCTGTTAAATCTCCACAAGGAATGATCACTAGGTTATATACTAAACTTTTGGAAAAGTTGTTCAACCCTATAAAACAGTTACGCGCCATTGGAATACAACCCCTATTTATTTAGTTTCATTTCGTTAGTTCTCTGTTCAAATGATGTGTACTGTTCTTTGTATTTTGTAGTTCTTTTATTTGTGTTTTTTTCCTGATCACTTTGCTATATAGTCCTTGTTATTTTTGACCTCTCAGCTTTATATCCCAAAAGCTTTTCTTATATTTCTAGTTTTAGTTTCTAACATAACTCTTGAATCTTGAATCTGTTGGCTGTATACATTTTTTCGTGTTAGAAATTTATCACTTGATAATGGGAGTTGATTCATACGTTCGAGACCTTGTACAATAGTTTTATTGAATAATCTATATTAATAACTACCGACTTCTTATTTGTTTTAAATAGTGAAGGGACGCATGCATACTTGACTTTTATCCGATTGATTACATTGACCATGATTGAACGAGCGTTTGAAATCTATTTATAAATTAAAGCATGGTTTTATTGGTGTACAGATTAGCACCGAGTACATTTCGGTCTCCTCGTATATTTTGAGCGTATCTAATTTCACCTTTAACGTATAAAATATACTTTTGTTTCAGTATATTGTTCTTGCAAACCTTAACAAGAAGTAAACTTTGTTTAATTAAATTCAGGAGGTTGTCCCCGTTGTGTAAAAGTTATAAAACTTGACAAAGCCGGTAGCTAATCTTGGCAGTTAAACTTGTAGAGCCTTCCCCCCCTCTCCTGCTTACAGAAAGTGGGCCAAGTCTTTGATTAAAAAAGGCCCAAGTCTACAGTACTCGTGGCGTCAGTTAGCAGTAATATTTAAACCTTTAATTACTGTGTTTTAGTGTTTTGTTATGGCTGTCGTTTCTTGAGTTTTACTGTTGCAAGGATAGGGCGAAGAACATTTAAAAACAAAGTTAACATCGTTTCGTCAATAAAGAACACCTTGTATATTGGTAATTTAAGGCAGTGCAGACCTAATCGCCATCTTAGATTCAGTGTCCATAACTCGTGAACAGATTTTAAATTAGGCTGATTATCTAAATTGAATCCATAATCACAACATGGATATCCGTGTTTGTGTGCCTATTATCCTAGTCTGTCAATTGATATTGCCCAGAAGCTATAAGGGTTGCCACGGATCTTGACTGATGGTTTGGCAAGCGCTGGGTTAGGCGAGGGGAGGAGTGCGGGTACTTTCCTAAAAACATTCGTTTTCCAATGTCACAACTAATGTCCGTGAACAAATTATGTATACCCGAGTTTACGATATCACACCTCCGAAACGGCCAGTTCAATTTTGACGAGTGACCTATCAAATTAAAGGTTCGCGCGACGACGAAAGTTTTGTTTTCAGAACAACGAGGTAAAAATGTTTAAGTAATATATAGTTTAAAAGGAAGTAGGGTTTAAATAAAAGGCTAAGATATATTTTTTTACTAAAGTATTTTATTTTCTAATTGATAAAAACAATTTGTAATGAGAAGCGTTTATGCTGATGTGGTTAAACAGCATGGGACCGTGGTCCGCGACGTCGCCGACTGCGGTGCGCGTAGAACTGAACATGGCGGTTATTTACATCGGAGTATTGAACAAACTAGAAGTTCTATCAAAAATATTTTCGAATACATTTTTAAGATCAACTAATTTGCTACAACTTTCTCGCTGGATGTTTGTTTCTACCACAAAAACAAAAAAAAGTTCTTGTTCCAGAGAGTACCGCTCTGGATTACTCCGTTTTGCCGTATTATAGCCTGATGCGCTGACCGCTGGCGCTGGTTCGCTGTTTCAGAATGGCTAGTAGCGCCGATTCATCGTTCAAGATCTGTGGCGACCCTTTTGACAATTCGCCAACTAGATTGAGACTCACAGGAAAACTCGCCACACACAAGTCCGGGCACTATAGCCATCATTAATGAGATTAATTAATTAATTACACTAATATAAATTTTAAAACCACTAGAATCAAGTTGCCAGACTCTGGGAGTCAAATACTCGATTACAATTTACTCCATGCAATCCAGAATCGCTTTCACACCCGTTATTGAAAAATTAATCAGGACTGCGTCACGATCTGTTCACTCAACTTGGAAATACGTGCTTTCGTCGGGAAAATTGCTATCTGAATTTCATCTCTTGGATGCCCCAAATTAATGTACTCGTTCAAATAAGTAACTTTTAATACAGGTGTTTATCGAGTGGTACGCTCCAGAATGGTGAGATGCTCCACTTTTATTTAAAAAATAAAATTAGTTCCAATAAATTCTGATAAAGTATGGCGAAAACTTTTGTTTTAGAGTGGAATCATGTCCGTACGAAATTTGTATTTAGTTATGTGGGACAGCTGCTGCATCATCTGTGAGAGTCCATATCTGTGATTAAATTTCTGATCACTCACCCAGAGTTAAACTAATAAATCAATTTAGCTAGATTTGGTTGTTTCGACATTTTTCAGGTTATATCAGTGTTTATAACATAGACTAAGGAAGCTGTAATTGTTTATTAGAACTCATTAAAACCATATAAGTCATTTTGTTTTTGACAAATCCATTTACAACGTGGTAACAATATTAATTATACCTAATACACAGCTGTACTCTTAGATGACGATAGAATGTGATTTGTTTTATTAGCTCGATTCACGATTTCAAACTTAGCATTAATTTTGAAAACTGCACTTTGCACAAAATGATGTATTACTGGATCATTTATGTTGTAGACAAGAAGGAACTACAGACATACCTATACAAACAGCACCATTTTAAAATATGTTGGCACACTTTTCAATCATACTCAACAACGAAAAAACCTAATTTACATGATAGATTTGATTAAAATCAACTTGCATTAAAATGATTTGATATAATATATAAACCATTTTGTGCAGGTCCAATGATGGGTCTCTCTATAAAAAATAAAACAGTTATTACATAAAACTATATATCCTAACCTAAAAAATGGAAACAAACAAACACAGCTCTACTAGTTGATATAGTTTTATGTAATGTGTACTATATTCGGAAGAAAAATTACCTTCTAAAAGTTTTTTTATAAATTTGAAAATAGGACACCATTTTGAAATTTGCATTCCGATAGTCAAATGATTTGTAAAAACGAATCTACAGTATACCCGCTTTAGCTGTGCGAATGGGAAGCAGCGCTGAGAACAACCTCTATTCCAGCCTCTGGATTTACAAGGGAGTCAAAAACATCTGCCTTTGCTGGCAATATCGCCTGAAATCATCATAATAATTTCCTACTTGAATTTAGTTCGAATTAATATGTTTACAAAATATCACAAACTATAAATAATTGAAGAGGTTATAATAATGTATTGGTTTATTGAGTCTTATGTTTTTAGAAAGGATATTATTTTAGCCAGTTAAAATTAAACTCCCTCAAAACAATGAGAAGATCTCACATCCCTCGCACTCGCACAGCTATAGTGGCTCATTGTACATTCCAATTTTGAAAAAAATGACGACTGTTAGGTCGTTAACTAACACGCGCGTTCACGCTCACTCACACGTACAAATGGTGTGAAATTACTCCAATGGTCGGTAGACATTTCATGGTCTCTCGACCATGAGGGAGAAACAATCGGAGGATGTCTTTATTCGCTAATAAGTCTATGTTTAATATGCTAGCACCCATTTTACTTTTTCCAGTTTTAAGGTTATAATAGCTGTTTCCTTATTTGCAAATTCAAACATAATGTTCTTAAAAATATCAAAACAACAATATTTTCTTGTAAATCGGTGCCTTAAGGTGATTAAAAAAACATTATTTATTAATCGATTTATAAATGTCATATTTTAACAATAATTTATCTTTTTTAATTAGGGATCTATATTGTAGGGAATTAATATAGGATGTATGAAGATGGTAAATTAATTAAAGCAGTGAGTTATTTATTACGAGATACGCTTCACATTGCATGTGCAAGAAAACTAGGCTTAGAAAGTGCAAAAGTACTTTATATGGTTAGGTTAACTCTACTCCTTTTATTATTTTATTATTCTACTAGCTCTGTAGGCTCTCCCTACATCGGGCTTTGTCCCCCTCCCCTGCCGCGTATACTACACTATTTGTAAATCTATTATTTAGTTTTTTTAAACTTAGTACAAAAAATTACTGAAAAGTTCAGGTACTTTCATGAAAATATAGCGTATCTTTCAACACTTTAAATAAAAATTCCGTTAAATTCATTTCACATTCGCCTTGTTACACATAAATAGTCTTGGATATATGTTATCTTTTTCCTTTGTCTTTTTGTTAGGTGTGTAAATTTTGTTATAATTATTTCCTCTTTTAATGTGTAATCTCAAAACGTTTATATCCGCAATAAAAATCGACATCTATTTTCCCCTAACAAATAACTTTATACTTCATATATGTGTTAAAGTAATAATCTATGCACTTTATTATAAGTACTTTACAGAAATTATGAAATTTATAAATTCGTAAAAAATTATTTTTTAATCTCCAATGTTCATCCATCACACGCTGCAAAGTAAAGGTGAAACAAAGGTGCAGTTAAGTTTCGGAGACTCGATACTGGCCTCAACTCGGGTCAAGGCTTTTTGTGGACTGGATGTCAGCATCTTAAGTTGGAACCATTATTTAAAGATGAGAGAACACGTCGGAACAGGTTACTGCAGAATGTACAGAGTTAATCAGACATGACTGGACATTCTGCAAAGCTGCGGTCTGAGAGAGAGCGGAGTCTACCATCAACAAAGCAAAATTTCTTTTCTTATCTTTTCCTTATTTGGAGAAAGTCAACTACAAGATATCGTGCGAGAATTAGTTCAAAGACTAAATAAATAAAAAGTCAACCGTATGCCAAACCTCACGACTTGGGGTCCAGAGGCGTATAACTTCATTGTTTTTTCGCCAAGGTCTTTTTTGTTATCGCTATATATTTTCCTATATGTGCGACATTACAAGAATATAAATTCAAAGTTTAAATTATATAGGATTTATCGTCTTGTCTGTGTAGACTGGTTGCGACTTACAAACAGACACGCGCGTGAAAATATTATAGGGGTCCTTGGTTTTACTTATGGACCCTAAAAACGATAAAAGGTTAAAATACCTCACTTCTGACTTCGACTTATATGTTGGTACAATAAATAATTTCTTTTCTTTAAATTAAAACGGGGTTCCAATCCAATTTACTCAGTGCTCCCGATTGATAAAAGCACTCCCATAGGATACAAGACAAGAAGGGGATTAATGACTCCTTCTATCGTGACATGTAAGGATTTATTCTTACAGTTACGTTATTGTCATTTCACTCAACTGCTACCATTTTCTAAAGTCTACAAAATATGTTTGTTTGTTTTTTTTATTCAACGACATGTAGGCAAACAATTTAGTTTACGATTTTTATTTTTTCACATGTAGTATAGAGAAAGTTATATAATGGGTTAAAAAAAATGTTTTTTTTACGGAAATGACCTTTTTGTGGTTTTTTGTCGTCTGTGTAGTTTTTTGCAGTCCGATCAAGTTTTGATATTTTTGCTATGTTAACGTCAACATATTTTAACCATATCACGAGACTTTTGATAGCTCATTATTTTGGAAACAGCTGCTATAAGATATAAAACAACAAGTTTATTATTTTTAAATCCTAAAAGTGCTGATTCAGCAGTAAAGGATAAAACGCAAAACATAGTTTTCATGGATCTGTTTGAAAAACGTATTTATCAAAATTGATTCTTTCTATTTGATGTGGGACAATTTTGATAAATTTTGGTGAATGTGTGCAAATTGTAAGTAAAAGAAAATTAACTTTGATCGACGTAATTAAAAACTTGATTTCAATCAATTATGATGTAAGCTTTGGAAGTTTTTATGGGACGCTTCTGTAATTTCTGTTCAAACATATACATAATTTGTATTTTCTGCAAACACTGAGAGAAAACTGGATATCGGTCAACGAAAGAAGACTTAATTTCAGCGTCTTCAGTGAACGTATCGAGTCCCTCAAATAGCCTTGAGAAAGACGATCATCGCAATGTATTTGAAACGTCGCAAAGTCAACCGAAAAGTGACGCAGCGTACAACTTGGAAATCCAATTTTAATATTGATAATCATAATTATTTATTTAGGAAACAGGATCTTCAATTTCCTTCTTGATTACAAGTGAAAAACTTCTCTGTTATTATCGACAAAAAAAGGAAGAAAAGAAGATAAAGACTCATAACCTGCTAATAGCGTCATGCTTGGGAAAACGAAAAGGGTTGGTAAAAAGAGAGGGAGATCTTATAAGAAAGATGATCTCACCCAAGATTATATGATAAAAGGTGGAAAACCAGCAGGAACCTCTCGGGATTGCTAAGCTCGTGGTAAGCTCCTGAAGGTTACAGCAGGTTGTATTTATTCGCGAATGTCATTGGACATGTGCGATTATCCTTACAGCTGAGCCGTTGGTATCCTAGCCATTGAATTAATGGCACAAGTTTTTTATTTCTGTGTACGCACACACGAGTGTGTTGTTTTAGTAAACGCTTTATATGTCAAAATTGTAATATAATTTTAAACACATTATGATAAGGTATCCAAGTCACAATTATAATACAAATAATTATGTTTTGTTCTTCCGTCTGTGACTTATATATATTAGACGCGTTATCGAATTCAAATTAAACACACTCGATTCAGAGGTTTCATGGTGTGCACCTTATATTTTAACGTTCAGTTTAAAATTCGTGTTTTTACAATTTTACATGTGTAATTTTTGTGTGTTTAATTTTAATGTGAATAACGACCTCCTAGGAGCGATTGTCTGAAGATGGTATAAATTTCTAAACGCGTCAAATATACGTAAGTCACAAACTGTAATAACAAAATATAATTATTTGTAATATAATTTTTTTAAAGTTGTATTAACCAGAAAAAATTGTTAATAAATTTCAACATAGCACAGGTTCCCAAATCTCAAAGAACGGTTGTTGTGAATTTTTCACTTGATCATCGCAACATCCCACATATTATGCAGTTTTACAATTTTGATTAATTCTTGTCCAAATAGATGTTCTACGATTTAAAAAAAAAATATGAATGTTTTTTCGTGCGTGGAAATCCCGAGGTATTTTAGCCAGAACTACACTTTTTTTCATTTAGTCCAGGGTTATATCTTCCCCCCCTCTTTTCTCTTTCTTCTTTTTTCTTCCCTTGTTTTGGCCAATTCTTGTTATCTTCCGTCACAGGCATATTTCAGGATTAGGGTTCTTTATTATGTTCTATTCTTACTTTTTTTATAAGGTGCTTTGATAACCTAGTAGCTTTTCACCTTTAAACAACAAATAAAAATTTAGAGGTGAACTCTTATTTAGGGCATAATGTTTAAATCAGTTACTAAAACAATTAGAAAAATAAAAAGTTCATTCAATAAACGTCCGAGTTTTGATTTGTACCAAATTTATAGTTGTAGGAGTTGTAGGGAGGGGGGCTGGTAATTTAACTCAAGGTCAAATATTTTTCATTAATCAGGCGACCAACATCCAAATATTTTATAAGCACTTAGGGTGACACTTGAGTTATCGATTACAACATTTCTCCAACTAATCAATAATAAATTAATATTTGTCCATAGGTCTAAAATGGAGTTGATTATACGTATGAGCGGCTGGGACTTCCAAATACAGCCGCTTTGATACACTAATGAAGGTAGATCGTTATAGTCTACTAGCGAATCACCTTCTTCCCAATGTGACGGATAAATGGATGTAATTAATTTACATTTCAGGGTCACGCTTTGTGACGTTTGACACGACGGTCGACGGGAATGGTTCGGTATACAGAAGGCGCTAGACTTGTAAACGGGCGCCATGATTGGTTGGGTGAACGTCCGATCTCTGAAGAGTTTATTGAAATCAGTTGGACGAAATCAAATCTTTGTCCGAATACAGTCGAGTGAAATAAATTGTACATTGAAATAGGGATTTATCACTATTGCTGCCAAAATGTAATCCAATAGTAGACTGTAGTAGGACATAAATAATTGTATCTGATTTTTGTCTCCATCATACCTATACTCTTAGACTTACATTTATAAATATAAATTCTTTTCGCTTGTGTCGGTAAAGCGGCATTGTATAGAATGCGATGAACAATTTTTCTTGATTGAATTTTTATAAAGTGAACTACTCTGACTTAATGTAATTAGTTTTTATAAAACAGCTTGCGTGCTTTATTAATTATTCACATAAACAACAAAATAATCTCGAATCTAACAGGAACCTAAGGCGCGGTTCACATGAGCGACAAGGACGTGCGTGTATAACCGCGCGTTTTTCAGTGTTAGTTATTAATCTGGACAATGAACACATTCCGCTGACGGGACCACTGGGTATCAAAAAGTTGACAATTATAATTTGTAAAACGAACGAAGACGGCTGGCGGTAGGGTCGCTTCACAAACACATCTAGAATCTAACAGGAACCTAAGGCGCGGTTCACATGAGCGACAAGGACGTGCGTGTATAACCGCACGTTTTCCAGTCTGCTGACGAGACCACTGGGTATCAAAAAGTTGACAATTATAATTTGTAAAACGAACGAAGACGGCTGGCGGTAGTGTCGCTTCACAAACACATCTAGAATCTAACAGGAACCTAAGGCGCGGTTCACATGAGCGACAAGGACGTGCGTGTATAACCGCGCGTTTTTCAGTGTTAGTTATTAATCTGGACAATGAACACATTCCGCTGACGGGACCACTGGGTATCAAAAAGTTGACAATTATAATTTGTAAAACGAACGAAGACGGCTGGCGGTAGGGTCGCTTCACAAACACATCTAGAATCTAACAGGAACCTAAGGCGCGGTTCACATGAGCGACAAGGACGTGCGTGTATAACCGCACGTTTTCCAGTCTGCTGACGAGACCACTGGGTATCAAAAAGTTGACAATTATAATTCGTACTACGAACGAAGACTGCTGGCGGTAGGGTCGCTTCACAAACACACGCAGCTTTACACCAACACAGAGGATTGTACTTGGCCCTTGGCGGTCGGCGGCTTGATTCACCTATGGGACTCACCTTAGGTTTAAAACAAAAATTGTTGTTTTATTTTATTTTACGCAAAATAAAAAATATATAATATCAAACAACAAATAATTTCAAGCAATCACTGACCTTTACTCGTCTTCTAAGAAGATGACTAGACTGCTGTCGTCAACCGCATTAGTTAAACTATTGTATTCGTAACTATATTAAGTTAAACTCACAAATATAGTATGAAAAAACTGTACTAGTACTTTTTAATTATTCAAAAAACGTGTTATTTCCCCACAAAATGAAAATTTCTTGTATTTTTTTCTCTTAACAATTCTTACTCTATCACCTTGTATAATTTACATAACACATATTTTATTTTTGTCTTTAAAGTGTGTCTTTTATTATTGCCAACTAAAATTTTCAAGAATAACTTAATGCAAGGGGAAATTTTTTGCAAACTGGTACCTAATATATGTTTGCTTTTATATAAGCGTTTCCAAATTTATGTGCGTTTTGATAATTAAAACTCAATGGCGAAACGAAATTTATTTAAATTGGAGGTGCCATTTATTTTGAACTGTTTAGGTCTATTAATCTAGTGTTCATAGGGTGTTGTCATTTATAGTTTGATTTTTATGCTGCTTAATGGATTTATCTGTGTGTTTTTTTTTCTAAATCGTACCAATATTTTATATTCTTTTAATATGTCATAATGCTAATAGGTCATAATGTTTTTTGCTGATACTGTATTGAATAATTCCCTATTTTGTACGCGGTTTTAGTTTTAAAAAAAGAAAAGAAAACAGGATGTTGTTTTTAGTGCTTTTTGCAATGTTTGTACATAATTATGTTTTTTATTTTTATATTTTATATTAGGTCATGTTCGATAACATTTTTGTCGTTTATGTAATTATTCAAGGCGGTTTTATCAATCTTGTGACAAATATATTTCAACTATCTTTCTTTACTATCTACTTTTCGTTTATTCACATTATTTTCTCCCTTATGTTTTAACAGTGGCTTTTTTGGAGTGGATGAGTCACTAATTAGGCAGCTTGCCTGGGGCAGGTCGTGCGTGCCTGAGAGTGGTTTTTGCAGGTAGCAATCGTCTTCCTTCGTTTTACAAACTATAGGTACTTCTTATCACCAAATATGCATATCTCTTACGGTTACTTGGGACACAGCACCTATACACATGGCACGGCGCCCTTATCTGTGTTGCTGTCCTTCCTATACACTTTACTGTCATTAACTAATGAGGAAATTTATACTAAAATGTTTATTTATAAGTTTTAAAATATCCTTAAATATTGTCGTGCTAGGAACGAGAGACAAGAAGCATTATATGCGGCGTGTTATGATGTGTTTTATAATTGATTTAAGGAAAGATAGTATATTTTAATAAATTGCGTAGAAACATTACATTAACTCTCTCACTCGCACATCCTCAAAACCAAATACAAACTAACTAAAATTAATCGTCATCAAAATTGTCCTTCGGTTGTTGTGAAAATGAATCATGAACGCCATGTTTGAAAAATATTTAAATAAGATCTAAACTCGTTCTCTTGAGCTATAAATGCACCCTCAACGTAAATCGTATTTTAATAAAATCCAATTTTTATAATGATAGCTGTCTTGTTTAATTTTCGTTTTTTTGCCAATATATTCTCAGTCGTAATATTTTTTGACGCGATTTTGCACGCATATTGGGTCATTAATGTTCTCATTTCACTGAAATGTGAACGAAATCGGTAGAGGTGATTTTGAGTAATTACGTCTTTTATAACAGCCCCATGGCCGTGTTAGGTTTTTTTTTTTACCAATAACTCGCGATCCTATATTTTTGGAAGAATAGCAACCGTAAGTTTTTTTGTGCCCTTTGGGACTACACTTGAGTAAAATTTTATCAAAATCGTCATTTATTTGTGCTTTTTCCATATAGCAACTACCCTCAAATTTTGAGTTAAATGAGGAAAACGTCCCGAGACTTTACACACATACAAAATTTGATTAAAATCTGTCCACATGTTTGGACTGCACATACGACAGACATAATTTTTAAAATAGACACTTTTTTTGACTGATGGGACCTTAAAACGGATATAAGACTTTGATTTTTCTACTCGTCACAATTCCTCTATTCTATGTGAGAAAGTAAAAACTAAATATTTATAATCAAATCTCGCTGGTCGTAATTTATAATTCTGCTGGACATCCATCTCGTACCAGATTCTTCTAGAGTCGTTTCAAGAAACGAAGACGTGTGTTCTTGTCATTCGTGTGCACTGCGATGCACAACCAACGTGCGGTCCAGAACGCTCTCCTGACGTCTATTTTCTGTTCAAACCTATTAGTACATTAAAATTATCAGCTGTATACCTTTTATAAAGAAGTTGATACGCCATCATGGGTCTTACCCAGCTCCATCATACAAGCAGATTCTCTTAACTCAAATGTTGGTTTCTTGTGCCTTGTAGGAAATGTTAAATCGGATCAAAGGGTTAGGTTTGTTTAAAACTGTTGTTGCACAGGTTTTTGATCACTACTTTTTTGACGTCGGCTAGATCTAACCGGGCCACGTAGATGTGTTAAAGTCTCCACGTTTGTGTCTGTGTCTCCGTCCTAGTGGTCCTGCCTTGAAGCTGTACATGAGTGAATAAGCGAACACTCGCTACGCTTGTGTCCTTGACTAGACCCTGCCAAATAGCGTAACTATACGAATATCACCTTTTTTGGAGTTGAATGTTCGGAATTACATTTTTGAAAAGAAGTTTGCTAATTGTCGTCATAGAGCTGCCATATCATGCAGAATTGAAATCTGAAAATGTTACCTAATTCAGTGAGTTATTTGTTGAATAAACTCGAGATATGAATAAAAGAGTGTTTAAATTTTGAATTAGATTCCATAGAATTCTATATTAGCAGACCAAATCAAGTATCTCATACCAAATTTCAAGTTCCTAACCTTAATTTTTCTATCTGCTGTCCATGCTCACGTACTGATGGGTCCATTTGTCTGTGCGCGCGGCTTGCTATGGCGCGGGGTGGAAGAGGGGAGTGGTTATTCCTCATTTCCAAAAACATGTGGTGCCGCGCGGTTGTCTTCAATGTAGCTTCGAGTTGTTTGTAAACATCATGTTTCTATATGCACTACAAATCTTGTAAACTGTAATTATGTGTCGCGAAAGGTAGACCAACGTAGTTGGGTGAGCGAGCCCTACTTTTACAGAACGGCTAGTAACGTCAGAGCCGCACGCACAGACAAATGGTCCCATCAGTAGAACGTCGGCGGACGGACGGCATGTCGAAAATCACTTTTTCGATTTTATGAGATGAAATTTGAAGATCAGTCAAAACACTTGACCTTGATTACGAAACTTTTCCCCATACTTAGTAAACTGGGTAAAGTAATACCAAGAATGTTTTAATTCGTACCTACCTTCTAATAAATTAAATATATCAAAATATGAAAAATGTATTTTCTCTAAATTTTTCAGTGCCTAAAAATAAAATTTATTTCAAATCTGATCGAAATTTATTTCGTACATGGAACTTTGCAAATCAATTATTATTAGCCGTTGTAACTGGACAACATGTTAACAAGATTGTGATTTATTTCAACAGTTGTTCTTGTATTTGTGGTTAACTTTAAGGTTATGTTTACACCATTACTCAACAGCTGTTTTCGTAATTCTGTTTCCAATAATATTATGTTTTCGTTATTAAGAGGAGGCTCCACCAGCCGGCCGGTGCCGTCTGCCGCACATAAGACTAATGCAATAGAATAATACCCATAAATTCCTTGTTTTTAAGGATATAAATATAAATGAGGTATCAATAGAAAGGTATTGTACAGCTGAATATGTTTTGTTGAACCAAATTTAAAATATATATTTTTCTGTTTTACATGAAAACCAAAATAACATTTTTTTACTTTAATAATTTTTTTAAGAAAGTACATTTAAAGATACGATGGATTTTTCTCACAGTTAACATAAGCAGTTCTCTTCAATCGGGGGGGAAAAAAACAACGAAATCGGATAAAGAATGAAGGGAAAATATGGGTGTCAACGAGAGTACTGTATTGCATTAGTCTTATGGGCGGCAGACGGCACTGGCCGGCTAGTGGAGCCTCCACTTAATACCAGTTAGCATCTATGAAATGTGGAAACGAAATTACACCTTATTTAAAATTTTAACTCCACACTGTTTTAATTAAGCTTACTAAATAATAATAATTCACATAAATACAAGGAATTAAAAATATAATTTTACGGCTTTCATGGTCACTTACATATATTTTCTCACATATACTTGTATAGAGAAAATTATGTGATTGGTCAAAATATTGAAGTTGTGTGTTTTTGCGATTATTTCTGTTTAAAAGTCCTTTGAGTCCAAATTTATAGTTTTTGAAATTATGTCTGTCAGGCATCTATCGAGATGTGCTATACGGCCTAAACGTATGGACTGGTTTTAATCAAATTTGGCGTTTTTATTTTAAGAAACAATTACAATAATGTGTTTCCCTGTCTATGCTTTTATTTATTTATTTTATTATACTCCACTCTGAGGAAAAAAAAAATGTTTCCCCTTTTTTTTCTTTTTTTTCTCTTCTTCCAGGTAATTCGTTACAATATATTTAATATTATCATATTATTATTTTTAACTTATTATATAAGTGTTTCTTTTGATGATTTCTAAGCTGTGATTTAGCGAAACTAATGAGTCAGTTTTTGACGAAGTTATAGTACTCTCTTCTGTACAATACCGTGGGGGGGAGCTTTTTAGATTACCACGATTATGCTTTAATCCAGACCCCCTCATTTCTTTAATATCGCGCCTAATCGACAGATGATTCTATGGGAAATTCTCAAGTCACAACTCCTGCGTCTGATACAATTTGCTTCCTTGAATCATTTTTTCTTTACATTTTAAAATCACAGTTAGTACATGCTACAAATACAAAATTAAAATATTATATTTGAACGTCTCATGTCCCAATTTTCTAAACTTATCGAGATGACGAACATGTGCATTAAAAGCAAGTTCTTATGAGTATCTTCTGCAATGAGTCATTGTACAGCACAAGCAGGTTGTACAAGTTCCAGTTTTTTTGTCTGTCTACAATCACCGACACGGGCATAACTAGACATCAAGCAAGTAATGTTCTGAGTAAATCAACTGACAGGTGTATTGCAGTCTGCAGTGCTCACCAATCTACTGTTGGACTTTCAAATATCTATAGTATTCGTTTCCCGTAGGATTATTGTGATGTCGACCATCTTTGGTTATTTACCTTCATTTCGTAGTTGAGAGAATGAAACGCGATGAGTGAAAAAGTCGATGTTTTTATCGCAGATTATATCTATTTTGAAATCGTTTTGGCCAAAAAGAAGTGTTTTCTTTTGGAATTATGTATGTTTCTAGTCTTGTGATTTACAACACAAACGAGTGGATTTGGTAAACATAAATTTTGAGCCACTATTTGGATAACTTTAGAATTTAGAGATAGCTACCAGAAGATAAAACCACAAAATTCATATTTTCTCAAAATAGCAAAATGATCAATTAAAAAAAAAAAAAAAAAAAAAAAAAAATAGCTCCCAAAGTCCTAAGCAAAACGTTTTGGTATTAGTCTCCCGACATAGTAGGTCTGGAGTTTCAGTGTACTGTAAAACAAAATAACCGTCCATGAAGTTGTTGTAAGAAAGCTCTACTTTCTCAAAATTTACTCAACCGCTTGTGATAAAATTTAAGTGGAATAAGTAGACTAATGATCTTAACGATTATTCCATTTAGAGAAAATAAAACAAACATAAAATTAGTAAGTTTCATCGAAATCTGTTCATAGTCAAACGAGTTTAAAGTTTTAGATATTCATTTTGAATTTAATTCTGCCATAGTCCTAGCGAAGTTAAGCCTTTTAATCCACAACTCGACTCTATTAGATTCTGCAGCTAGGCGATAGCTGTGGAATTTGAATACAGTAAACTTAAGCCAGCTTATAATAAATACCATAGAGAAGTCGATAATTCAAACTTGCGATAACTTGCTTGCTCACTTCAATGCACCGTGTGGTATTCGTGTCTTAGAACAGGACAATTTATTGAATGTGTAATGGTAAAGTTTTTAACTCTTACGATATCACTCCTGTTAACGTCGACAAATACATTTGTAAATTCTTACGAATAGAAGTATTTATTTTGCAAAATTTTGGCTCACTATATATATATATATATATATATATTTATTTTAAAGGGTCCGTTATTTAAGTTGACATAACGAAATAACTCAAGACCACGCTTTTTCAGAAAAAACATCCTTCAAATAAAAGTTATAGTTTGGTAGCTGATTTTAAGGTACCGGTAATTTCAAGGTCGATTTTTTTTTTTTTTTATTACAAAAGTCTATATTTTTTATTGTGTCTATTTCAACAACAAAAACAAGTTTTTTTTTTTTAACCTAAAACAAAAAATTACTCGGAAACTATAAATTTAAAAGAAAGTAAAACAAAAAAAAAAAAAAAAAAAATTTCATCTATTTTGTATTCAGTTTTTGTTGTAACTGAAATAATTTTTTACGTTTTACTAGATCAAACTAAACAATTTTTGTTTCTTGATTTAAAAAAATAAAATCCATGATTTCAAAATAAAATATACTTATAAGTTCAAAAATCTCTAGTTATGTTGTTAAAATAATTAATATTTGGTCAAATTAATTTTTTTTATTTTTTTAATTTGGACATTTTAAAACAAACAAGTTTTGCTAGGAAAATTGTATTAAAATTTTATTCTGAACAATTGTTTTACATCCATTTTTTGTTTGGACGTTTTGTTATATAAAAATATAGATATAACCTCTTCTTCAACCTCGTGTAGATCTTGGTTTTTCATCTCATCCTTATGTTGCCTAAGTTTCCCACAAGTTTAGACAACTTCTCCACAGTTACACTCTACACATGCTCCAGCCAACGATTCTACTATATTTAAGGAAGCGTATTATATCTAGATTTTTGTTAAATTCGTTAATTACAGCATTCCCCAATATTCTGCCCTATCCTTGCTCACATTTACCTTACTTTCAAATATTCTTAAAGGATTTGTGTTCGAAACTGTTAAGAGTCCCACGTTTTAGCTCCATAATTTATCACAGGCCTGATTAAAGTCTTATATATTTTAAGCTTTATGGAGCGTGAGAACTGGTCCCATCAATCTAACTTCTTGTGACATTTTGTTTTCGTTCTACAATTACTAAATTTGTATTAAAACAGTAGAGCTAAATGTTGGGAAAATAGATGTTTCCTGTTCTTTGTTTTAATTCAACAATGTAAGACTTTTTGTACTTTTCTTTCTGCCAGTTCGACTAATGAAGTAGGTAGAGCCAATACAAAGGAAATCATGTGACTATTTGGGCTCAAAACTGGCCAACGTTTACTGGGTATATGAAGTGTTACTTTAATAGTGTTAATAATATTGGCTGCACCTAAAATAATATTCAATTGTTTAATTATGTTTTACAGAAAATCAGATGTAAATTAAAATGAGAGAGTGACATTGATTTTATTGATAAAGTTATTACCTATGCATATACTGCCAATGAAATTAACACCATGCTTCCTCACCCACCCGTAGAATTTCCAAAAACATGGAACGACAGAAATCCCTGTATTTTGAGAGATGTCATTTTGAACCAATTAAACGATTTTTCCCCCGTATTATTTTAGTGATTGTTAAAATGAGTTATTAAGTGTATGCATTAATTTATCGTCAAAATACAAATGTCAGAAAACGAACTAGAATAAACTCTTTCATACACACAAACAAACAACATGTTCTTCTTTCATTTGAAGTTAGAGTATTTTGTAACTTTAATTTAATTCGTTATCCTTCGATTAGGACGCATAATTTTCAATTTGTAATTTTATTATATTTTCATCACTTTACTGTATAGAATATGTCACAATTTTGTAATATATTTAAAAATATTACAATTTTGCAGTATACATATAAACGCCAAAAATATACACATTTAACACAATTAAATTTATATAACAAGCATAATAATTATAAAATACAAATTAAAACAAACCATGTTTCGACATCAATGAACTTAGTTTAAATACTTTTGGAACCGCAAATGTATTCTTCCATCGAAAAAAATCGCCTTCTACGAGGGAGCATCTTTACTGTACTACGGAAATTCTCAAAAAACATTTAATATTTTACGAAAGCTTGTTAAAAAAATTTGTATGCTAGATTACGATAGGCTTCACCGTTTTATAAAAATGTCAGTCTGTTCACGTGGTACTGATGTAATCTTTACGCTTAGGATATTCATAAAAGTGTTCATTTCTTTTTCTTAAAAAAAAAAATATAGATTTACAACAGATTTCAACACAAAAAACACTTATGTGCAAACAAATACAAGACGATGTTTCAACGACTAAGTCACATCCTCTGTTGCTACATGTCATTGTATCGCCGTCTTGTATTTGCACAAATAAAGTGTTTTTTTGTGGGAGATTGTGTTTTCATTCATTTGGTTGATGAAGTTTCCACAATTGTAGCTTATTACAGTTGATTGAACAATGTATTATAATTTAAGTAAAACCTTCATCTTTAAATTTTTTTACAGGCGAAATATCAACAATGTTCATTGTCCTACACCCTCAGGGGCGGTACTTATAACGGGTATGGAATTGGCAATCCCGAGGGAACCTAGCTTGATCTACACCTTTTTCATGTAGTTTTTTGGGTTATATGCCTCTCTTTAATTTTTCCTATTAGGTCTCTTTGACCAACTGTTGTTCTTTCCCGACCCTGACGCTATTAGAGTATTCAATGGCTGGGTTCTTTACTTTATTTTTATATAAAGCAATGATGACCGAGAGATTTTTCTCTTTTAAACAACAACAACAAAATCATTCTGTTACATCTAGTTTTAACCAGAAATAAGCTAACATTCAAACTAAGCTTTCTCTATCTAGGAAGCAGTATATCACACAATTGACGTAATTGAAGTCCTAAATTCCAATTAAGTTGGGGAAGTAGGCTAATCATGTCAACAATGTACGCACTTGATATAAATCCTGATATAAATATAACCGGGTGATGACAGATGTCAGCAGGATTGTTTTTGGTTTTATATCTGAATAGGACATTAAGCTGTGTTTTTGAAAGCATTTAAAATAAAGCAGATGTGTGCTATGGTAGGCTTACTGCATCAAGTAAATATAATACAAGTGTCTGTTTATATAATTTAAAGTGCCGCTTAAAAGTAAAAATAACTGTCCCTATATACTTGCGGACCCTAAGTTGTGTGATTTTAGCACAGCCATATTTTTTTAAACATATTTGTGAGTATAGGTGTACCATGTGTCCAAAAAGACCCACCCCCCTTATTTTTTTTATTAATGGAAATAGACAGATTCGCTTTGGGGAAAGTTTAGACAACCAAAGGAGAAGTTTTTTGAAGTATCAAAATTTTCAACCCTTACTCCCAAAATGGGGTAGTTTGGGGGTAAATCAAGAATTTTAAATAGCAACCCCTATTGAGTGATGCCTCATTTTAAAGGCCTTTTAAAAATAAGAATAATGGCGCAAACTAGAGGCCTCTTAGTTCATCCTACCCAACATAGCGACCAATCGAATTGTGAATTTTACGTTAATAATTACACCGGAAATGTTACGAAATGTAATAGAATCTATTTCTTTCTTGCTTTTGAGTCCAGAATCTATTTCTGCCAAAAAGTAAATGGTAGCCATTTCAAGAACTAATCCGAGCTAAAAAAAACAAGATAAGGCTCTTACCATCATTTTACCAACATAGAGCAGTTTGTAATGTAATAGAAACAACCGGAGTTTGTAGGTTAACATTCACAATTTGATTGGTCCCTATGTTGGGTAGGATGAACTTAGAGACATCTAGTTTGCGCCATTATTCTTATTTTTAAAAGGCCTTACAATGAGGTATCACTAAATAGGGGTTGCTATTTAAAAGTCTTGACTTACCCCCAAACTACCCCATTTTGGGGTAAGGGTTGAAAATTTCGATACTTCAAAAACTCCTCCTTTGGTTGTCTAAACTTTCCCCAAAGCGAATCTGTCTATTTCTATTAATAAAAAAATAAGAGGGGGGATTTTTTGGACACATGGTATATATAATAATAATTATTATTATTGTATTTGCTGAGGGTGATCTTTATTTGATTAAAAAAGTACAAATTTTAATATATTTTCAATTATGTTTTTTATGTATGAATCTCTTTTTTTTTTTTTTAAATTACCTTGTATATTAGGAATGGAAAAGTGCCAATTTTTAGCAATTCTTAGGGAGAGCATTTTGGTATTCCAAGAGCGTTCAATGGCTCCTTCTAAAACTTTTAATTATGTTACTCCTAGAATGTTTAATTTATTGCCTGGGGAAATACGTTTTATGTTAGGAGATATAGTTTGTATGAAATATTATTGATTGATTTTCTTTTTACATTCTCACATAATTAAGAGAAACTTATGTGACTGGTCAAAAAAATCAATGTTCAGTTTTTCGCTGATACAGTTTTGCAGTCTTCTAAGTCCAAAAAGGTATTTTTGTAATGGTCTTTGTGAGTCGTCTGTCTTCTGCATAGACTGAATAATCAAATTTAGAATGTGACTAAACTCGGTACTTTTTTAATTTTTTTAATAACTCAATCTTGGTGGTAGCTGCCATAATGAAAAAAATAGAAAATTTCTCAAATTTTCTCGAATGATTTCAATCAAATTTTGCTAAAATGTAACCCAAAAGTACCCCATAGAAACCTATTTAGTCGTCATCTCTAAAAAAATATGGGTTCTGTAGTTATAAAAGACGTAATTTCGAAAAATCGGCTCAACCGATTTTGTTCAAATGTTAGAGATTTGTGAAGAATAATTATCAAAATAAGTGTAAAATCGCAATTAAAAAAATAATAAAAAGAATTCAATGACCATAGTTTTTTATACCAAGTACGGAGCTGAATAGTTTTGGGGTTTTGTAGATGAGCATAAGAAAGTTTGTACAATGTTTTATTTTATTTCTTGTTTTGATCTTTGTGTGTATTTGGGTTTATTTTATCTTATTTATTTTATAATAATATTTTCCTTTATTTTAGAAATTTTGGGTGAAGTAATTGATTTAGGTGCTTCCTCAGGACTTTTAGTGTTACGAGAGTACGAACTTAGGAATCCCGAGGTCCTAGATGAGATCTACACTTTTTTTCATGTAGTCTTGATTTAGTTCTCTCTCTCTTTCATCTTTTCTATCTGGTCTCTTTTTACCAACTCTTGTTCTTTTCCGAGAGTATTTTAGGACTGGGGGGGGGGGTCTTTATTTTATGCTCTTTTCATAAAGCGATGATGACCGAAAGGTTTTTTCACCTTTAAACTACAAGAACAAATTATTTTAGTGGAGGACATATACAAATTTACTAATTTATTGTGAAATACAACATGTGGGTTTAAATACCAACTACCCCCATAATTGTCAATTAATTAATAAAATACATAGAAAAATTTGTTTTGTTAGGAACACATCTAATGGTTATTTTTAGGTACAATGGAATTTGTGCAATACCAAATGTTTAATTATTTTATTATTACTGCGGTCTTCTTAATGCTTTGAAGATGTCTTATTTGTTTATTTTTAATTAAAATTTAAAGTTATCTTCAAATGTAGTATAAACTTCAAATGGATTATTTTAGGTATAACATTTAATGTGTATAGTTTTAAACCAAAGGGAGAAATAAAAAGTATTATAAAAATAACAATTTGATGGAAATATTAAATTATATTGATGGGTCTTATTCAGTAAAACAGTTTTCTGAACCTCGTAATTGTGTGTATCTCTACTTACTTGACGTCGGATAGCTAGGTCCTAACGAGCCTAATAAAATGTCTCCATTCGCTTCGATCCTGTTGGCGTCTCGGCTTTAACAGGCCTTGAAGCCTACACTCGCTTGATCGTGTCGGTGGCTCTACCCTTTCAGATCTTGTAGAATATCACATTCTCTTAGATCAAGGTTAAACTAACTTCACTATTTGTCATCGCTAATTTGGTACCATTACATGCAGAATTGAAACGTGCATATTTGTATCTAATATAGTGTGTTATAAGTTGAATAACACGAGATATGAATAAACAAGTTTTTTAATGGCAGACATTTTGATATTTTCATTAATTGTTTCTAAATTTTAATTCGCACCTGTCCTCTATTTTATTATTATACATTGTTCGGACATTTGCCATCATTTGTTTGTTAAAAATTCAAAACACGACGTTTCGGGAATAAGAATCAATTCCCGTTATCAAGTGACTAAAATCTAAAGAAACATGGAACTAGAAACTAAGCCTATGTAAGAACTAAAATTAAATAAGAATACCACCAACCTTAATATCTAAGCATGCATCTCAGAGCTAAAACTGAGAAGTCAAAAAACACAATCACGGTAAACACACAACTAACGGCAAGTACGTGTTGTATCAAAGATACAGCAACAAGTAACGTGGTCCAGAAGGCGTGACAAACTATTAGGGGAGTGGCCTATTGTTAGTTGTATCAATGACTACATAAATACTATAAGACACGACATAGGATAGGGAAATAGTCTACGCTTTACGGGTGCTGTTTGTCACAAGTTTGACACACAGCTATCAGAAAGCGCTAGCAGCAGGTGCTTGACTGTACGCATCCCACTTGGTAGAGACTGTAGCTGTACAACTGTTGACCTCTCTCTCATAAACCTTCTCACTTACTTCCGTCAGCATAGTCAGTGTTGTTAGTTCGTGCGCTGAGATAAGCGATTCTCGACCTTCCCTCGCATCTCTGGTCCCATATATGGCATCAGTGCGTTTTCTCTTACCCGCCTGAAACATTGTTTGACCGTAGAGCCACCTAGCGCCAGTCACATCAACTTCAGATTCTCTAGCAGAGCGACAGCTCCACACCCTAGTGGGTATTGGTCAACTCAAGAATAAGCGTAGAATATTTAACATGGCCATGTCGTGTCTTATAGTATTTATGTAGTCATTGGTTGTATTAAGCTTCCTAGCACCAGAACGGTTTACAACCCCTTGTGGCGATTTAACAGGTAAAATTTCAGTTTGTTTATTAGTTATAGGGATATTAGTTTTTAGTCACTTGATAACGGGAATTGATTCCTATTCCCGAAACGTCGTGTTTTGAATTTTTAACACACAAATGATGGCAAATGTCCGAAAAAATGTATAATAATAAAATTGAACTTCCATCATTAACAAATAACTTCAAACTGTCCTCTATGTTCTTGTTACTATCTATGTCAAATTTCATGTTCCTCTCTTAATTTGTCGTCGTTGCCGCTTTGGTGTTTATGTGCAGACGACAACGACGATATACAGACTGGATTTCGAAAATCACTTTTTTCCTAAGGCCATGAAACTTAAAGATTAGTCAAGATTTGTTGCGATTACCAAACTTGCCTTGTACTTCATATACTGAGTTACTAAAATAGCTAAATTATGATTCCTAAATTTCCCATATTTTACACAGATTCCCTGACTGTGGTAATCCTCTTAACTTTCCATTGTAAGATGACAACAAATACCGGATAAAGATCAGACTAGACCCCGCCCTAGCAAACAGTCACCGCACCGCATATTTCACTCAAAGAATGCAATTTACCCAGTCTAACCACCAAGGCTAAACCCATTACTTTACTTGATCCATCCTGGAAATTAAAAATGCATTTCGTGCACGACTCATATCTAGCTGTTTAATTAAATTTTGCGCGTTCATATTACAGGCGTCGAACACATACAGGGTTATAATAAGTCCGGGGTCTGTTTGATAACTTTTAAACAAATGAAGATGGTTAGTACATCTGTTTTGACAACTTTGTTTTGTGGGGTCTACTTTTTTTCAATTGAACTACACCCATGCACAATGCACAAATTAATCGCTGCAAAACTTCATTTATTTTAAGACCCGAATTTTTTTTCTTGTCTTTTAAAGGCAGGAAACCTCTCGGTTATCAATCTCGCCTTTTAATAAAAAGAAGGAAAATACCATAAAATTAGGCAGCAGAGGTAGACTACCCAATTTATTGTATAGTGTATTTTTCTCCAGGTTGAAAACTAGGGTAATCATTAGTATTTGCGTTTATAAGCACGATTTTCCTCGGGGACCTATAGTCAACTATAGTGAGTATGGGCGTGGCAATCCCGAGGGACCCCTTAGCTGGACCTACACTTTTTTTTTCATGTAGTCTTGGGTTAGAACTCTCTCTTTTATCTTTCCTATCAGGTCTTTTGACCAACTCTATTATCTTCCGACGTTGACGCTATTAGAGTATTCTGTGCGTTAGGTGTCTTTATTTTCTATTATTTTTTGAATTTTTATTGTTAGGTGATAATGAACGAGAAGTGGCTCCCCTTTAAAACAACACGGGGAACAAAGTATGTCATCACTAATATTATCAATAATTAAAGTTGCAGATACCTAATCTCGAAATAATGTTCACTGTTATAAAATATAGGATTGAGAAGTCTACAGATCCAAACATTTTGTATAGAATATTTGTTTCAAAGATCATCAATTTTAATATTTATAAAAGGTTTTCGTTAAAACCTAAATCGATAAACTCTTTGGCAAACGCCAAACAACTAATCAAATTTAAGATGAAAGTAATCGTGAAATCAGTGAAATTCTAGGTTGACGACTTCGTTCACTATATTCCATTTGACACAATTATCTGAAAATACTTTAGTGTTCATTTCTCAGTTCAATAAACTGATTTTGTTTAAATTGTATAGGCCTACTTGTGAAGTAAGAGTGTTTTGTTATGAATCCCCCACTCGTTGTTGGCGTTGACGTTTAGGGAGGTTACTTTACTTCTCCGATTTATTTAGTTTAATAAGTATAAAGTTTAAGAAGTTAAATAATCAATAATATTATAATACTTACATTATTGGATGATCTGTCATAAAGACAAGAAGCATTAAAAACCTAGTTTATAAACACACAATTTAGTGATTTTGATACAAAACTTTCTCTTTATTTACCAAGCAAAACGAAGTTTTGATGTCGACGATTTGGCTTCTGACGGTGTTTCGGCCAAATGCTTCTCTTCTACCAATCGGTTTTTAATTTAGAAATAAATTTCAGGAATTAGATCTAAAGAGTTTTTATTTTCCTTTTTAAAATAACGGCTAATGAAAACAGTTCCAATGCAGAGAACCTTCGGGGCTCGCTATAGTTAGTACGGCTATAGCAATCCCGAATACCTAGGTGGATCTACACTTTGTTCAAGTAGTCTTGAATTAGATCCCTCTCTTTCATCAAACTCTCTTGATCAACTCTTGGTCTCTTCCGACTCTGACGCTATTAGAGTATTCGATAGGTATGGGGGTCTTTATTTTATGTACTTCCTTTTTTTTAATTTTTTTTATAAACCAATGTTGACTGAAAAACTATTCGCCTTTAAATAACAAAAGGGAAAAACAATAATATTTTATACACCGAAAATTGTATATACAAAGGTTTTTCTTTTCCATTTTAAAATGACTGGTAGGCTACTCAAAACAGTAATACATACACGATTCTATTGCATAGACGTGAATACTCCAAAATATCCATTATAATACTATGAACGACACATAACGAGCAGTCGTAAAAATTTTTTAAATAAAAAATAATTTTACAATTTTCACTAAAAGTTTCTAAACGTCACTGTCATCATCACATTAAAAAATAACGTTTTATTTCTCTCTCTAAAAAGTAAAATAAAACATCTAACAAGCATTTAAAAATCGGACCCGTCAGATGTCCGACCAAAGTATGTAATTAACCGGTTCAGTTGAATCACTATAATGGGATTTCAGTTGAGAAAATCAAACCAAATCCAGTCTGTTGACTCTATTCGAGTTAAAGTCATCTGCATAATCCACTTAGTGTTTGACAGCTCAGACGTTCAATCACCGCTATTCACTTTTGTTGCTTCCGCTAAGCCTTGTGATTATTTATGAATGTTTTTGCGAAAGGTCCAGACACGAACATTCATCAGTTTTACATTGTTTTGTATAATATGGGGTGATATAAAAACTGTCAATTCTGTTATGGACATTCTAGATCTCAATTACGACCACGCTGACATTCGACACTATGTAATGTCCGACGATTTTATTTATTGCTGTAATTTGCCGCCAGAACCTACTCTGACATGATGAAATTGGAATTTATTGTTTTTATTTTCACACGTAACGTAGTATTGAAAGTTATTTGATGGCTTAAAAATAATTTTATGTACAGGTTTTTTGTTTTGATGTACCCCCCCCACCCCCGAGTTCAAAAAAGTGGTTCTGTGAAGTGCTCTGAAGTCCACACACGTATACTGATTTGAATCATATTTGGTATCAGGGCATATTTTGGTCGTATCCCTGGATTTTTTTGGGTCCGTAGATAAAACCCTTGCAATATCAAGCGCGTGTCTGTCTGTAAGTTGCAACCGTCTTCACAGACAACACAATAAATCCAATATTTCATACTATAGTCTGTATATAGTAACTTGGCGTCTGAACCCTTGGCTACCTGCGAGTGGCCGGAACCGTCCTCCCGTCGCTCCTTTCCTCGCACAGCTGTTTCAGTGATGAGTCACCTACTAGCGTTAACACTGCTCTATTTAACTTTTTTATGGGAGAGACTATTTTTAATTTTTTTTTCAGCATAGATAAAATGTTTAGGAAAATATAAGCAAATTGATACCAAACACGACACTATTCCGTTTGTAAAAGCCGCCAGTAGAAAGCTCTTTACACAGCTACTCTTTGCATAATCACATACTTATTATTTACATGTTTACGTACTATTTACATACATTTGTGTCGTGTTTGGTATCAATTTGCTTATATTTTCCTAAACATTTTAACAATGCTGAAAAAAAATTAAAAATTGTGTCTCCCATAAAAAAGTTAAACAGTGCAGTGTTAACGCTAGTAGGTGACTCATCACGGAAACAGCTGGGTGATGAAGGGAGCGAGGGGGTGACGGTCCGGGTCCAGACGCCAAGTTACTGTATACAGATAATATGTGTTTAGACTCTGAGAAATGACAATAACGCAACTGTACGAATAAATGCCTACATGTCACGACCCCTCTTCTTGTCTTGTATTCTGTGGGAGTGCTTTTAACAATCGGGATCACGGAGTAAATTGGATTGGAACCCCTTTTTAATTAGAGAAAGAAATGATTTATTCGACCAACATACAAGAAGAAGTTAGAGGTGAGGTTGATTTGTCAAATTTTGTTCAATGTTAAAAATTAAAAAATGTAACACTCGATCGATTGAACTGATGAGATGAGGTACCGTTTAGGAAGTCTTCATAATCAACTGAACATAGTATTTACTATATTATATTTAGCCCGTAGATTTTTAATGTGAAGGTCTTATAAAATTGTAGCCAATATACCGTTACATGAAAATTTAAAATTTACAACTTTTGTAAATTGCTCCAATGATACACAAAACGGCTATTATACTCAGTATAACTTTTAGTAAGTTAGGTATTCGCAAAAATTGCGATTTTCGTATTTTTAATGATTTCATGGACTAAAGAAAACGAAACAGTGTTTTCCGACATCCCATCCGTCCGTCGTCGTTGTCGTCTGTACTTAAACCTAATAGCGGCCACAACGTAAAATTTGATATAGAGGTCTGTAGTTGGAATTCAGAAAATTCGATTGGAAAATGTCAAAATGACGGCCATTTTAAACAGTTGTTTGGTTCATATCCCGTGTGTTATTCAACGCTGTGCTACATTATATACATATTTACAGATTTCAATTCTGCATGCAATGCTGCCAACACAACCATTTTACGACTATAGTGAAATTATAGTGAAAAATGGTAACTTCCATTCCATATCCATAACCAGAGTTACGAGATCCATATCCAAGTCACTGACACAAGCGTAGTGAGTGGAGTCGTTGTAAGACCACCTTGATCTATGAATACAATTTAAAATACCCTACAAGGTCCAAGTAACCAACTTTGTGGCAATGCATTTAGAAGATATTTTGGAATTTCATTTTATGATGAGTGGTTGAGTACCATACATCCGTCATTTAGCAACTATTCCCCCGATGTTGCCGGTTATAAAACGTGCCCGAGATATTGTAAAAAGCATTCTGCGTAGCTAAATAACTTACAATTTAATATGGCTTTTTTTAAATTTTGTAGTAGAAGTGGAAAATCTTAAAAAGACAACGGGAGACATCCGATCTTCCCAATACTCTGAGATTCTTACTCACTAAAAACCACCTTCCTTCCTGTTCGTACCCCTATAGCGTAGGACAAGGATTAAGGAATTATTTTCCATTTACCAAGCTGGTAAGCTCTTTCCATAGACGGGTCGTGAAGATATGGTGAAAAAGAGCAGAACTTTATGTGCCGCACGAAGAGTGAGGCAAATCCCTAGCTGAGATTGAGTCCAGGTAAGGATGACCTCGCGACAGATCATGCAGGATCCCTGTTTGGAGTGTTGTGTAGGTGAAGGAAGAGATTACCTACAAATACCATGTTAATTGTTTTAATATGGTAAATGCTATTTAATTTAGTTCTTTTAAACGTAGCTTGTCAGAAAACCTTTCATAGAAGTTTAAGTACTGTGATTTGCTTCATGAAAACGCCGACTTTTGCGTCCATTGATTCTATCCATTAGAGAAATTTGGAACCTTTTATGGCCGACCTGTATATTGCCATCACTGTAAATAGGCTGTCTGTAATTGAATAAAGCGATTGTTATACAGGATGATTCAAATTGCACGGCAATTATTATAAAAAAAACTTTCCTATATCCGAAAACGCTCTTCCTTGTTACTGCTAACAAAATATTTCGCCCGGATTTTTGCTCTAAGCATTACTGTTATTTTTAGAACTCAAATTGAGGAACAAATACAAGTTTTTTAATCTGCAAAACTGAATAAAATAGTTTCCAGAACTGTATCTGCCGTAATTTCCGAGATAACTGGTATATAACATACAAAATATTGGAGTAGAAAAATTAATAGGAATTTTAGGTTTGACGTAAAATAATATAGTTAAATTTGTAATATATTAAAACTCCTGTACATTCAACATGTCTGATGATGTTTTTACACAACCGGTATTCTGCTATCCAGTGCATTTTGTATAGTTTTGAAAACCTTAATATACTAGATGGACCAAATATAGTGTTAGGAATAACTGATTTGTAAACCATCATTATAACAAAAAACTTTAGATGGGGAGCTTATCTTACGTTTTTTATGAGCCTTCGAAATAAGCGGGTCAAAAGTTTGTTTTTGGTTTTTTAGTGACGGTCATTTATAAAAAAATTGTAAATACATACATCGGCTTATTTGCAAACAATCATATACCTATGTTTCTTAACGATTTGTAGACAAGTTTTATCGTTATTTCGTAACAAATGGTCGAGTCAAAAAATAAAACCCAAAAAATGAATAAATACAATTCATGATAGAAATAGCTGTTACTAAATGTGATTTAGTGCAACTGTCAAGTTACACCATGAGATTACACTTTGTCTATTCCATACAACTATCACACTACCGTTTTTATCCTCCAATAAGGAAATACGCTTAATCCACCTCGGCCGCGTGACGCGATTATTGTATGTGTTCATGCAAAGTTTTTATATGAATATGAATGTGTATGGATTGTAAGAGTTGGTGGCCTCAGACAAACAAATAAATGTCAGCTAGTTCTATTGTTGTGTACTAATAAGAAGCAGCCCCCCCCCTCCTCACACTTGACAGACTCTTCAACAGACTCTTGACAGAAAAAGTAAGAGGGAGAGAGCACGCTCAGAGGTCAAGTTTAATGATTAACATATAGAAATCTTTGTAAAACATCTGTTAATACTGTTTACAGTTTAAATATCTATGGATTAACATCCTCAAGGGGTCACTTTAGTGAGTACGGTGCTGGCAATCCCGAGGGTACCTAGCTGGATCTACACTTTTTTCATGTAGTCTTAGGTTAAATCCCTTTCTTTCATCTTTCCTATCCAGTATCTATTGACCAACTCTTGCCCTTTCCTTAGTTGCCCATCCTGACGCTTTTTTTTTCTAATGAGGCTATGATAATTGAGAGGATTTTCACCTTTAAAAAAAAATCTCTGGATTAATTTGTGAGACTGTGCGTAGATTTTTTTTCTTGTTCTTTAAAGGCGAAAAACCTCTCGGTCATCATCGCCTTGTACAAAAAGAACTTAAAGACTCTTAACTATGGAATAGCTCTCTAAAATAAAACAAGAATTGGTCAAAAGAGATAGGAAAGATGAAAGAGAGAGATCTAATCTAAGGTGTAATACAGTAAGGAACCCTCGAGATTGCCTAGCCTGTACACACAACCCCGTCTGTGCATTGTGGTCCTGGTATACAGTTGTGATTTCATTGCAAGGTTATAGAGAAAATTAGATAATTCAAGCAACAATTCTATAAATATAGCAGATGAACCAATGAAATATAGCACATTGAAATCTGAAACTAGGAATAGTACTTTAAAACTGTACAGTGTGATCAAAAAGTGTATGTCCACCTGATGATTTCAATACAGAACAAACGAAAAATATTTTAAATAATAGTTTCCGGCAAATACTGCCTACTAGTAGTTTTAACCTGCGTAGGCGCAGTTAGAATTATGGATACCAGATGGCGTTCGTGTCTTTCTGGCTCTGTGAAAGTCCATTTTTAACAAAAACAAAATTTGTGATACAAGTAATTTCAACTTTTACTCTCTCTCACATAGAGATGCGAAAGTTTTGGATTGTTCAAAAAATCGATTTTAACTTTTTTGGAGCTATATCCGTTTTGACGTCCCATGAGTGCAAAAAATTAGTTATTGGATTGATGTACGAGTTCTAAAATCCAAACGCGTGGACAGTTTTAAATCAGATTTGTTATGAATGTGGGTTTTGGCTATAAGATTTTTTCATTATGTTGGTAACTAAAATTTTGGAGATAACAAAATGGGATTTTTTCAAAATCGACTGTACAGATTTTGATAAAATTTCGCCTCCAATGCTTAAACTGATTTCGTTAAAATTTTAATAAAATGTGAAGATTTGGGGATGCAGACCCATCTCCTAAGAAATGTCGCGGTTCAGAAATAAACAAAATGAAACTTTGACTGTTGTCATTAAAAACTTCCTTTAAAAAAAAATATGGTTTACGTTGAGGACTTGTTTATGGCACAATTTAGTTTTTTAGGGCCCTAAAGTTAGTAAAGTTTAAACCCTAAAGTTTGTGAAGTTTAGACCATAAAGTTAGTAAAGCTTAGGCCCTAAAGCTAGTAAAGTTTAGACCCTAAAGTTAGTAAAATTTAGGAGTAAAGTTTAAACCCTAAAGTTAGTAAAGGTTAGACTCTAAAGTTAGTAAGATTTAGGCCCTAAAGTTAGTTAAGTTTTAAATTTATACATATTATGTCGATGGTTAATTTTCAATTTTTAACTGTCATCTAGTTAACTAACATTTTTGTTTGATTTTCATATAAATCCATATTTTACCACATTATCGTCTGAATCACATTCAGTAGATCTATCTAGATAAATACCTTATATTAGTAGTCAGAGCAATTCTTGTTATTGTATATCACTACAGCTGTTTCGCCGATCACAGTCGGCTTCGTCAGGTGCAGGACACTTAAATAAAACACATAAACACGACACTGAACATATACGACACTAAAAACATTGTTTTAAAATATTCGGAGGCTAGTCTTCGTTAAATTTTACACTAAAAATGTCCGGGTGTGGCCACATCATTATTCGTTCGTTTCCGGACGGATACTGAAAATAAGACTGATGATAGTTAAATGCCGTGGAAGTCCATTTGTTTATTCAGAGATAAGATTATATCGTAGATCGGGTTGGCTGCGAAGTTCAATTTCTCATTGAGAAGTATGTTGGGATGTTTCTTTTGGGTGATGTATATATTATATTCCTCCAATACGTCGAGACGGTGTCCCTTCCTCTCATTATGAATGATGTCAAGATTGGTATTGATATTAGTGTAATTATGATTGGTGTTTATCAAATGTTCGGCAAAATTGGAAGTATGTTTGGAGAGATGATTTTTATGTGACGGTAAATGTTCTTTAAACCTTTGTGTAAAGGATCTGCCAGTTTGACCTATATAAATTTTTTCGCAGTCGTCACACTTGAGTTTGTATACTCCACTATTGTCAAATTTATTGATAATATTTGGCTACCATAATTTATTGATCATACCATTCACAATAGTTCTTATCACCCACAATCACACAAGCTGGCCGCGTACAACAGTTTCGTATACAGGGCACTTAGCACACCTATGAGCCAAAATGACCTAAAAAATGAAATAGCGATAATAAAGCAAATAGCAAACGCAAATGGTTTCAAAACAGAGATAATAGACAAACTAATATATAAACATAAAAAGAAAATTAGCGATCGCAATAATATATTCCAACCTACAGCAAAAAAAGAAAACAGAAAATTCGTACCAATTAAATATAACCACATTCTGGACCGTCCGACAAACAACATATTCCGTAAACATGGTTTCAACTTGGCATACCGAACCTCCAATAGCCTGAATAACATCCTTAAAACCAAGATAAAGCCAAATATTATCAATAAATTTGACAATAGTGGAGTATACAAACTCAAGTGTGACGACTGCGAAAAAATTTATATAGGTCAAACTGGCAGATCCTTTACACAAAGGTTTAAAGAACATTTACCGTCACATAAAAATCATCTCTCCAAACATACTTCCAATTTTGCCGAACATTTGATAAACACCAATCATAATTACACTAATATCAATACCAATCTTGACATCATTCATAATGAGAGGAAGGGACACCGTCTCGACGTATTGGAGGAATATAATATATATACATCACCCAAAAGAAACATCCCAACATACTTCTCAATGAGAAATTGAACTTCGCAGCCAACCCGATCTACGATATAATCTTATCTCTGAATAAACAAATGGACTTCCACGGCATTTAACTATCATCAGTCTTATTTTCAGTATCCGTCCGGAAACGAACGAATAATGATGTGGCCACACCCGGACATTTTTAGTGTAAAATTTAACGAAGAGCTAGCCTCCGAATATTTTAAAACAATGTTTTTAGTGTCGTATATGTTCAGTGTCGTGTTTATGTGTTTTATTTAAGTGTCCTGCACCTGACGAAGCCGACTGTGATCGGCGAAACAGCTGTAGTGATATACAATAACAAGAATTGCTCTGACTACTAATATAAGGTATTTATCTAGATATATACATTCAGCAATTCAAAAGCGAAAAATATAAAATCAATTTGGTTTTATAAGAATATCAGTAGATCTGATTGGGCTTTAGTTTAACCACATATTTTTATACAAATGGACATTCATGATTGCAAAGATTGTCGTAGGATTTTGAGAATTGTATACGATAGTTATTGCTATTCAGTTTTATTCGATTGGAATATTTTCTACGTATCAAATGAATTAGATTGTCATCAACTGGCATGTAGACTGCAGTCGATTGTTATTTGTTACTCGTATATTGTTTTCAAACGAACAATTTAGTTGTATAAAGAACTCAAGTTTTCATTTACATAACTAAATCATAAAGATTTAGACAGTTGGAGTAATCTATAAAACTCTTATCTTCTCTCAGGCATGCTGGATTTATCATTTATCTTCATGAAACGTGATAACAGTAGTCTAATGTCGCATCAAAACTTAGTCAATTGTATTTTTTGTTTATTTGTTTTTACATGAAAAACCTCTTGGTTATCATTGCCTTATATATATATATATATATATATATATATATATATATATATATAAAGAAGAAATGAAGATAAAATAAAGGGACTATGTGAAAAAAATCTGTAGGTCCAACTATAGTATCTCGAAATTGCCACAACCGTACTCACTTATATCGATCCCCTGAGGGGTTTTTCATTCCTGATTCGTTTATTGTTTGAGGTAATTTTCTAAAAATAAACAAATTACTACTTTTTGTAATTAATATTTCCTTGTGAGAGTTTGAGAAGGTTTTTGCGATAATTTTATCATCTAAATAAAGAAAAACATACCAACAAACATTTTATGTAGCACAGGATAAATAATATCTATTATTATATTGATATCGTTCGTCGACTTAACCTTCAATTTAAATCTATTTCCCCCTCATTTTATATTTACAGTATGTTTATTGGTTTTGATTTAATACATCATACAGCCACTCACACTGTCAATATACTCGTATATATAACATTAGAATAACAAAATAAAATACAACAAAACTAATGTTTTTTTAAATTTTTTTATTTATTTATTTAATTTCAGTTGGTAGCTTACACAGAAAAAACAAACAATTACATTTTCATATTTATAGACTACTTCTATAGAAAAAATAAATGCATATAAACAATACAAAATTAAATTGAACATAATATATAATAATTAAAATAATTATAATAATATCATTGTCCTATTTATACTGGTTGCGTCATTTAAATTGAAACAACCCTTATGGGCTCACTATAGTGGCAATTTCAAAGAACCCAAACTGGATTCATGTAGTTTTGTGTTAGTCCCTTTTCTATCTTGACCAACTCTTGTTCTCTTCCGATCCTGACGCTATTAGAAAGTTCTAAGACTAGGGGGGTCTATTTAACGGTGATTTCTTTCTTTTTTTTAAGGCGATGACAACTGATAGGTTTTTTTTGTCTGAAACAACAAAGAAAAATTAATAAATTGATAAAAGTGAATATTTATAAAATATTTTTTTGTTTAGATCAACGTTAATAGCACGCAATCGTGAAAAATGTTTGTAGAATTTGTTGTTCAA
This sequence comes from Aphrophora alni, assembly GCA_963513935.1. Lineage (NCBI taxonomy): Eukaryota > Metazoa > Arthropoda > Insecta > Hemiptera > Aphrophoridae > Aphrophora > Aphrophora alni. The sequence continues at coordinate 84,854,024 of OY740773.1, forward strand.
TAATTTCGTTGGAATAAAAAATTTTCAATGTGAAAAAGGTACTGAAAAATGTTCTAAACTTAAAATAAACCATTGTTGCTTCGAACAATTTTGTTCCTAAATGATGTTTAAAAAAAAAAAATAAAAATTATAAAGTCGGATTAAAAAAATGTTTCAGATAAAACTCCCTTCAAAAATTAAAATGTGCTATTTTTGTAGAATTGGAATCCGCATGTGGGTTCTAATTGTGGAAAAATCGCGATGATCGGTCAAACCGTTTGTTAAGTTTTGATTTCAACCCGAGGCATCTACGAATCTACGCTCCTGAAATGGTGGAAGTAAAAGAGCAGAGAGATGGTTAGACAAGTAAATATGGTTAATTTTTGTCAAACAGTACATTAGAAAAGTTGATGCAGAATTTATTTGTATTTTTCACACTTTAAATAAATCATGTTTGACCTATATTTTTATAATTATTGTAACGTAACGTTCTTTTTTTTTCTTTTCTCTGAACTGAAAGTTTTGATAACAATATTTACAACTAGCAGTCCGACGCCAGTACTCTGGGCTGTCTTGTTTTGAGTTATGGATTTTGTTTCTGGGCCTCATAAAATACACGAACACAAAGGCAGTCTGTAGTTTCCGCTATTATCTTTTACAAAATCTTTCTTGTAAACATTGTTTTTGTTACAAGAAATGGATAACAAAAGACATTTGAAAATGCAAGGCGTTTCTTTTGTGGAAACTAAATATTAAGCGTAAGAAAACCAAAACCTATCTCATAAAGCAAAAAACACATAACTTTTGTGATATAAATTCGTTCAAGTTTTTGTTTGGATTGAGCTCAATCTGTTAAAAATACAAGTACATAAATATTCACTCATCTGTGATAAGTCTAGTCAAGTTGTGTTATCAACAAAAAATCTGATCAATAAAAAAATTGCTCATTCCAGAACATCCAATTTCTTCTTTTTTTCATGTTGAGGGGTTCAAACAAGTATAAAATATGTGGTTTAAAATATATATATATATATACCTCGGGGTCTAATGAACTGATTTTAATAAAAACCTGTGCCAAAATCAGTAGCTCACTTTAGTTGGATCTATATCTTTTTCATGTGGTCTTGGGTTAGATCCCTCTCTTTTACATTTTCTAACAGGTCTCTCTTGACCTACACATTTTCTTTTCCGACCCACACGCTATTAAGAGGGCTGGGGTCTTCATTTTATAATTTTTGTTGTTCCTTTTGGCGATGATGAACAAGAGGTTTTATGCCTCTAAACAAGAAGAAAAGAAAGAACGAAAAAACTGTTATAAATTAGATATTTTAGGATATTGTCGAACATACAGGTACCAATTTATTTTAGAAAACTCACACTGGAAATTGACCATTATTTTCATATTTATTATCCGATGTTGTGGTTAATAAATTTGAACCGCGGATTTATAAAACCACGTGACGTTATATTAGATTATCTTTTAAAATATTCCTCGTCTTTAATTTGATTATTAATTAAAGTAATTCATACATACGCTGCAGAGCAATTCCGTGATTTTTCTAAGCGTAACGTACAGTATCCTCAAGATAGGAATGGGTCTGGGGTGGAGAGAAAAAGAGGGGGCCCCACATTTCGTTTGTTGCGTTTACTTTCGGCGGTACAACCCCAATACAAAGAAATATAGAACTCAAATGCTTTTGTGTAAACGCCTACCCTACTTTCGTTTCTTTTATCGGTGTAAATAAGAATAAAACGTTTACAAAATTAAACTTTTAAGAATTAACTTGTACTTAAACTTTAAGAATGAAATGTAACTGCAGCAGTAATTTGTGTACCTAGTTTTCTTGGAATGGGTTGTACCGCCAAGTCAGGTTAGGGAAACAAGTAGAAGGGAGGACACGCCCATTACACCAGACACACTCCTAGTCTGAGGGTACTGTACATCACGTGGCCGAGTTTACCTAATTTCAGTCACTAGGCTTAGCGTATGGTCTAATTGTTTGGTTTTTGAGGTTATGATTTTTGTAACAATCTCGTGTTTTAAAAATTTACAAGTTATTAGGTGATCAATTATGCAGACACACTGCACAAATTACCTTTCTCAATCCTATGTATGTGTAATAACAGAGTATATGTTAAAGAAGAACTAAACAGTAAGATAAACGCAACGTTACGAATTGGCGCATCGCATACGTCCGTTGCTTAATACACTATTATATATAACATTAGAATTCCTCTTTAAATATCAAATTTGAGAAATGTATCTCGTTTTACAGCGAATATCGTAATGGTCTATGAAATTTTAAACTTTTCGAGTTCCTACACATGTTGTTCAAATAATAAATTAATAACTAAACTACTTTAATCAATGGCAGCTTATTTAAGTTTCCCAACTTGTCTTGTAGTGGTAGGGAAATATTAGAAATAACAAAGAAATGCATTACTGTTACAGTAGCAATGCAGCGTAGCATAACCTTATATAGAAAATGTTTTCTGTATCCAATTAAGGTATGGACTGCAATGGATAGACTTTTAAATATATACAGTACTTTCCTGGAATGGTGAGTTACAGCCTGAGTCTACTTCATTCATATTTACTTCGTCACAATGTCTCATACTTTAAATTCTTAAAGAGAAAGTATCGTACTGGTTAAATCTATGTACTTACTTTCAATCGGGTATTTGCTGTTGATAACGAAAATTATACGTTTAACCCTTGTTGTAATGTGTTAATTTAAGTTAAATTTTATTGAAATATTGCAAACTCAAATTTTTGTCAAACACAAAATATAAATATTTACTGTCTATTTTTTAGTGTCTTATAGTTTTTTAGTCTCTTATTATAAGAAAGTATGAGAGTGTAGTAATGCAGTTTGTACAACATTCATTATATTTTGCTAATATTTTTGTGTTTGTTTCATAGGTGAGTACCTTTGCACACATTTCCTGTTGAAGCTGTATATGGTGAGATATTTTTACATTTTAATAATAATATACAGTAAATATGTTTAGGATCATAGGACCAGTCCTCCTTCTCTAAAGAGTAAATTGCAGTACACCGTAATAGTTGACTAGGAATAACCCAAGAGTTCTGAACTATTAAATATAATGGTGTAAACGAAGCAGAAAGGGTGGTTAAAATAAACAACTTGAAATGGAAATTGAACTTTTTTTCCTAATATTGTGTGGGATAAACTTTTTACCTGACCATAAAATAAAAACCTTTTCAATTACTTCTTTTCTTACGTTCTCATTTATATGAATTAAAATTTGTATGGTTCATATGCGAACACTATATTATTTACATAGCAATTAATTGCACTGTTTTGTTTTCTCTAAAACTTGAATGTAATATTTGTGTTATAATTTTACTACTTTTTTCTAGATCGATAACGTTAAATAGATGGGGAGCATAGCCAGAATGTAATATGTGTGTTGTAATATTAGTTATTTTTGTCGAGATCAATAACGTTAAATAGATGGGGAGAATAGCCAGAATATAATATTTGTGTTTTAATATTAGTACTTTTTTCTAGATCAATAACGTTAAATAGATGGGGAGAATAGCCAGAATATAATATTTGTGTTTTAATATTAGTACTTTTTTCTAGATCAATAACGTTAAATAGATGGGGAGAATAGCCAGAATATAATATTTGTGTTTTAATATTAGTACTTTTTTCTAGATCAATAACGTTAAATAGATGGGGAGAATAGCCAGAATGTAATATTTGTGTTTTAATATTAGTACTTTTTTCGAGATCAATAACGTTAAATAGATGGGGAGAATAGCCAGAATGTATTATTTGTGTTTTAATATTAGTACTTTTTTCTAGATCAATAACGTTAAATAGATGGGGAGAATAGCCAGAATATAATATTTGTGTTTTAATATTAGTACTTTTTTCTAGATCAATAACGTTAAATAGATGGGGAGAATAGCCAGAATATAATATTTGTGTTTTAATATTAGTACTTTTTTCGAGATCAATAACGTTAAATAGATGGGGAGAATAGCCAGAATGTATTATTTGTGTTTTAATATTAGTACTTTTTTCTAGATCAATAACGTTAAATAGATGGGGAGAATAGCCAGAATATAATATTTGTGTTTTAATATTAGTACTTTTTTCTAGATCAATAACGTTAAATAGATGGGGAGAATAGCCAGAATATAATATTTGTGTTTTAATATTAGTACTTTTTTCTAGATCAATAACGTTAAATAGATGGGGAGAATAGCCAGAATGTAATATTTGTGTTTTAATATTAGTACTTTTTTTTGATATAATTAATGTTAAATAGATGGGGAGAATAGTCAGATTTACCAAAATCTTTGGAGCACATTTTTATAAAATCCGAATTTTGGTTATATTGTAACTTGAGCTGATTGAAATATAGTTTTGTATATAGGGAAGTTCTTGCTATGTTTATTAGATGAAGACAACACTATTGAAACTATTTTTATGGAAAAAACTTTCAAGCGTGTCCGAAAGTAGTTTTAGCTTACTTTGGATGTCATGCAGTTGGCCCAGCGGTTTCTCCATGATTTTTGCGAGCTCCTGGACTTTCATTTAACGCTCCAGAATGCTTAGACTCGGCCAGACCCAAGTTGCACCCTGCTGTGTTTGCGTGTAGGTTGAACATAGTCGTTCCTTGACCCCTAGTACTACATTCGACACTTTGGCCGTTTGCCATTGCGTGGGTGACAATTCTACAATTCATTGCCGATTTTAAAAACATAGGCGTTGGCCTCTTCACGAATAAGAAGAATAAGTAGACAATTCTTGTGACAAGCCCACCTGGTTGTATGACTGAGGGAAGGGGGGAGGGGCAGGACAACTTTCTTTGTTACAAGTCGGCCGTGTAACTTGATTATAGGGCTTGGATCGTGGAATGGATTAAATTATTTGATGGATTCATCTTTAAATAGAGTTTCGGTTAGCTTTGTCCCAGAGTGGGGGAAAACTTGGCAAAAGTTGGTTGATATGAGAATATCTATGAACGATGGCATCAATGGTAATTTTACAGTAATGGAAGAAATGTCTATTACTATCGGCAAGTATACATAGGTTTAAAAGAGTGATTTAAATTATTTTTATTAAAATTCACAGACACTCTGAGAAGTAATAAAAAGAGATTTTCCTGAAGAACCTTAATCATGTGTTGTACAGTGTAGAGATAACTATAATTCCCATATTAATATCTCTCAGGAGCTACTTGAGTACGGGCGTGTCAACTCCGAGGGATCTTAGCTGGAACTACACTTTTTTACATGTAGTAATGGATTAGATTTCATTTCCCTTTCAGATATGTTTTGACCATTCTTATTATTTTCTTACGCTATTTTGTGTTCTGGGGCTAGGGATAATAATTTTTTTTTTTTTAATTTCAAATTGAATTTGAATTTTTGATGAGTACGTATTTAGTCGTACATTTGGAGATAACTACGAATCTCTGTTTTTAGAGAAACTATAGAATGCCTGGATAAAATATGTCTCTTCAAGTTAGGCATTACAGTTTTATAGGAAAATTTGTATTTGTACACACTGCAAATGGCAATATGAGTTATACATTTTGTTAAAATTTTCCTATCCAGCTGTCAAACTTTACAATAACCTTTTTTACAAATTTCCTAGAATTAAATAGGAATCTACAGTAATAAATGCAAGTAAACCTTAAAAAGAATAACACCACGAGAGTTTCTCCTGTAGTAACTACAGAAATGGTAATCTCTAGGAATGTTACCTGGATCTAGACAATTTTTTCATGTAGTACTGGGTTAGACCCTCTCTTTCCTACAAGATCTTTCATGACCAACTTTTTTTCTTTTCCGACCCTAACTAGAGGTCTTAATTTTAAAATTCTTTTCTCTTGTTTTTTTTTTAATTTATTTTTTTATACGACGATGATGACCTAGAACATTTTCGCGAAAATCTACTCGACTTAGTAAGAATTCATACAGAAAATCAAAGTTTCGTGTTTTAGTCTTATGTCAGGTATCTCCAAATTTTTAGTTATTCAACACGACAAAAAAAACACCTCCAGTTACGGCCACGGCCAAAATATGTTCACTTGCCAATTTTGATATAAATAGGTCCAACCGTTTAAAGCTGTTTGGTTGTAGCGCAGAGTACAGATAGAAAAAAAAAAAAAGTTGGTCTCGGAATTTCAAAATTAATAATTTTAGAAAAAGTTAACAAGGAAGGATACAGCGATTTGAAAATTATAAATCAAAGGTTTTTCGACACTTAAAACTGAAATCCGCAATTAAATATTCTTATCGTTATGCAGACATATCTTAAATTCAGTAGGAAATAGTGATTGTATGTACAAACTGGTCAGAAAAGAATGATCAGTTGTTTGTCTTGATATAGATTAGGCGTTTGGAATTTAAAAGGGTTAAATAGTTGAAGGACAGATTACGTTCTTTGTGAATGCAGAGCAACTAAATAGTTATGGCGACAGATTATTAAACAAAGCATCAGGTGTATTTGTGAACGATAAACTGTAATAATATCATTAATGGTCTAATTAGATTAAAAAAACAGATGAATGAATGCAAGATTGTAAACAGAATCATAAATTAGTGCGCGTGTGTAATTAAATGATTAGAGATTAAAGTTTAAAATGTTTTTATTACAACGAATGAATAAGACTTTAAAACTAATATTGTACTAGCTGCAATCTTAATATTGGAAAGAGATGCATCAACTGTATTTGTTTAATAAATTGTAAGGGAATAGTGTAATTATTAAAATCTGGGTTAGTTAGGAACATTTGTGATGAATATCACAAGTAAATAATGACAATCAACATTCATAGACCTAAGCCATGAGTTTAACATTTTATGATTGTAGTGCAATGTTTGTTAACACAAAGCTTTTTTGTGGTTTAAGAGCGATAACTTCTCGGTTATTTCATTCATTACCTTTTAAAAATAATAATTAAAAGAACATAGAATAAAGACCCCTAGCCCTCGAATACTCTAATAGCGCCAGGATCGGAAGAGAATAAAAGTTGGTCCAGAAAGACCAGATTGTAAAGATGAAAGAGAGGGATCTAACCCAAGACAAGATGAAGAAAGGTGTGTCGGGTTGCCACACCCATACTCACTATAGGGCAAACCAGTTTTACTCTGTCCAGGTCTTAAAACTGCAACAATAAATGCCAGTAACACAGTCCAAACAATAACATCGTTAGAGTGAAATAAAAGAGAATCTCATTGAGAAAATTAGAATTTTGTGTTTTAGTTTTATATCAGGCATCTCCTATTTTGTTGTTGTTCAATAAATGGGAGTGGGATACTGACAAAGAAATCTACCTTTTTGGTGTTGGATTTTCTTAAAGGATATTTCAATGAAAAATTCAACAAATTTTTCTGTCCAACATAAAACTTGTCTATACTGGGTTCACGTTAGAATAAAATGGACTTGTTTACTCAATAATATTGTAAAAAATTATAGCAAGACTTGTCGATATTACTATCTAGGCCTAATATTAATGCGAACGTGAATTATATGGCACCAAAGACACTGGGATAAAATCAGGAAGTATTTAGGCTTTGTGGAGAGATAAGGAAAGCGTATGTTTATCCCTAATTGTCTCCACTGACGTCACACAGTACTTCCGTTCATCGATTTCCTTGTCTTGAGCATGTGTAAAGGCTTTGGTTGTCACTTGCTGGGATGTAATAATTCATGTTTTTTTCACAATAACCTACATTTTTATACTTTATGTTAAAACTCTCAGAAATGAGAATGTGAGGAAATAGCTTCTCCGCTATACAAAATCGTAGTAACGCAGTTGTAGGATTTTTATACTCAATGTAAGTTTCGTCTCGACCAATAGCAGGGATTCAGAAGTAAGCGAGGTCTACGTTAACCAACTTTTGGTCTTTAAAGGTACAGATGTTACAGTAAAGCCTCGGTCACTAGACTGCTACGAATGCTATGTGTGCTACGAGTAGTAAAGATCGCTGCAGTAATAGACAACAGAAGTGACCAGACAGCGTCATGGAGGTCGTCATTCATGAATCGTTTCCTACACATCATTCATATCATCAGACACCTGCACTTGAAGCCAAACTGTTCAGTTGTAACGTTGCATGGCCGGAATGCAAGTTCCTTGATAGCTTCACAAACTGTTAGGTTTTTTTGTAACTTATCTTTTATCTTGTAAATCGTAAAGAAATAATAGTCCCATTTTTACGAGATAATTCTCGTCGGCCATCTCGTACGGAGACGGAACATGGCGTATCGTAACGTAACGTATACGTTACGCTTGGTATGAATACCTCCATTTACAAAGCATTAAAAAAATATTTGTATTGTAGGAAACGGTACGTTACGGAAACTATTGATAGCCTACATGACGATATGAACAGAGCTTGAGGAAGCCTATCGTAGGGAATGGGATTTTCTAGAACATTGCTAGGGAGGGGCTTACGCAATGACACAATTGCCATGTGAGATTTCTGTTTCGCGTTTTTGTTTTCCAAGTTTGGTAAAGTAGTATATAGTTTATATAAATATACTACTTAGTTTATATAAATACTCGTATTATTATATGTAATATCAAACTAAGAAAAATGCTTACGATAGTATTTAAAAAAAAAAAATCATCTTTACGTAGATGTTCCATCAAATGATGAAGTTCGCCATATTTATCCCATGAACTCTTTGTGTTCAATTATGAACCCTTGTCTTTTTCTTTATTACCAAAGTAACTAAAAGAAGAAGAATTTCTATCCCACAGTACATTACGAACACCTACCACACTAGTGGAAGTCTAGTGGGAAACGATCATGGTGTGGCACTCAATGTAACGTCCTTGGTGATCATAACGTAGCAGCATCCGTATAGTGAATTGCCGTATAACTTTCTGTGTCGCCAGGATGGGAAATAATACAATATTTATTCTCCGAAAAACCGTAATCGGAGATTAAACAATGTGCCTATAACTGTTATTGCCAGTGTTATATAGTATTAGCTTCCCTAGTGTGCATTGCATTTGTATCGTCTGTGGCGTACATGACTTATAGCTTTCTGTGTCGCTGAGGCTTAACGGTGAAAGTGGTGATTACTACCAATTAATTCCAGCGATTTTAAAGAGTGATTTAATACGGGATTGAGAATCACAGCTAGGTAGTGAAATAATACAACATTTATTCTCCGAAAAACCGTAATCGGAGATTAAACAACGTGCCAATAACTGTTATTGCCAGTGTTATTTAGTATTAGCTTCCCTAGTGTGCATTGCATTTGTATCGTCTGCGGCGTACATGACATAACTTTCTGTGTCGCTGAGACTTAACGGTGAAAGTGGTGATTGCTACCAATTAAATCCAGCGATTTTAAAGAGTGATTTAATACGGGATTGAGAATCACAGCTAGGTAGTGAAATAATACAACATTTATTCTCCGAAAAACCGTAATCGGAGATTAAACAACGTGCCAATAACTGTTATGGCCAGTGTTATTTAGTATGTGACTATTTATGTGTAACTTCTCTATCTTGAAAAAAATAATACAACGGATTGTCAATAAACAAGTCAACCCAGAAAGATTTGTTTGTCGTAATGGCTGGTGGGGGGGGGGGGAGATTAATATTTGTAAACTCGAAAAAATCACGATAACCCACTGTATGTTTTGTTTAATATGCAGTGAAACAACAACATATTTGTGAAAAATTGTACTTCTCTGTTCAAAACAAAAAGTACGATATTTTCACAGAAAGTAGACCATACTGTCTATACAGTCACACGGACATTTATTTCAGATTATATATTAAGATGACTAACGTATCCCGCTCTTCCGAGAATTTCTCTTGCTAAAAATAAATGTTCCGCTTTCGAGAAATTTTTGGATGGTTGTAATTTTCCATTGTTGCTCAAGCATGCGAATAGTGTCATATAGCTGCGTAGTCTATATATCGGATTGGAGTAGTTTCTGCGAAAAGTCTTGAGTTCTTTGGCAAAGTGTCTATAAAAAAGTTATACAAATTCTCTAAGAATGTTTTTATTTTTTATTTCTAAAACATACATTTTTGTGCAGTGTAATTGAATTCTATTTGTAAATTAATCAGGTTACGTTATCTGTATTCTAAACTTTTTTTTTTCTGATCTTGATGTCATTATTTGTTGATCATTTCTTATAAAAGTTTACACTCAGTACTCTCAGAATACTTTACTCAACTTTACCAGGGATGAGTTTTATAAGATATTAAAAGTACAAAAATCTTGGAGCGCTGTAAAACCCCGCGACCTGAAAAATCGTCTTAATTATGTCAAGTTAGACGTGTACGTTTACCCATTAACTATTTAATAATCTGATAACTCAATCTCAGCAGTCATTTCATTAATTAACCCTTGCAGTAAATACACTTGACTAGTGATTAAAGTTTTCAACGAGTTGGTGATCTAGGAGAGGAAGATAACTTCTATAAACTTGCTCCCTTAACTCCTCTTCCTGTTTCTAAGGACATAAATTGCCCCCCCCCCACACTTGCCACAGAGATCTTTGTCGTAAACTTAGTGAAGATCGAAATTGCTCGTTTTATCCTTATCGCACATACTTTCTCACCTACAGTCAAAGTTTTATGAAGGTGTACAGAAATATATTTTAAGGTTTACATGAAAATTTTCGTTTTGAGGTCGCCTATTTCTTTAAAAAATTGAGATTTTCTACATCGGCTCTACAAATGTGTAAATTTTTCTAAAATGTAGCCCTAATAATGGAACAAAACTTATTGATCTACCTAAAAATCCCTTGATTGCCGTCAGTTTGATTAATTTTTAATTAGCAATTCTTAATCTTACGGATTTTTTTTACGTACAATTAGCATATTGATTTGACTCGTAATCTTCACATTTCACTAAAATTTGATCAAAATCTCTTCGGCTGTTTTTGATATATTCTCAGCCGTGCTTCATTTTTACATTGTCAACGATAAGCCCTAACCAGTATTTTTTTTTCCTTCTTCTTTCTCTTCTTCTTTTTTTTAATATAAGGTATTCTTATTTTCTTAAGGTATGTTTAAAGTTATTAGTTGTCCACTTGTTCTTATCATGTATGATAGGAATTATAAGATAACTTAGATATTGAAAAGCTGCCATACATAATTTTACTAAGCAAAGACATAAACATACCAAATGTGTTTTTCCACTCGGTGTCGATCGTCCTGTATAGTCATAAAACAGACGCTAAGTTTGATTGTCTACCTGATTGTTGCACTACAGAAAACACACGAAACTAGTTTCAATCTCAATTATGATTACGTAGTTACAAACAATGCCCCCTCAAGTCTCCGCGTCGAACTGTGTTTAGTAGACCCCTGTCCATATTCTGAATGCATTATGTAATGGTCATCTTCCAAACATGAATTATGTGAGGATTGTTTGAATACACTGAGTTTGTCGTCGCACACCAGGCAAAAACAAATCGGACGAAAAAAGATTTGGAGATCTTGAAGGCTACCGGTACATGATTTTAGAAATAATTGTGTCCGAGAAATTAGTATTAGTCGTAACGCATCCTGCTAAAATTAAGTCTTAACGGTTTCTTCTTCTATCAGTTGCTCAATGAAAGGATACAAAATATCGCCACATTACCATAGGGAGTTTATAATCTCAGAGGGAAAATATAATTCCGATCATGTGCCTACGCTTCATTCCAAACACCAAACTTCTCATAGTGCAATAGCGACTCGTGGATTTCATATGAATTGTGTGCACACCAAAGACATGAGTTTGACTGCTAACATACACCGACAAATGAAAGTGTGCCTCGTCTGTTAAAAATGTGACGTCCAAATGCCCTCTCAATCTTCTCATAGTACAATAGCGACTCGTGGATTTCATATGGATTGTGTGCACACCAAAGACATGAGTTTGACTGCTAACATACCCCGACAAATGAAAGTGTGCCTCGTCTGTCAAAAATGTGACATCCAAAATACCCTCTCAATCTTCTCATAGTGCAATAGCGACTCGTGGATTTCATATGGATTGTGTGCACACCAAAGACATGAGTTTGACTACTAACATACCCCGACAAATGAAAGTGTGCCTCGTCTGTCAAAAATGTGACATCCAAAATACCCTCTCAATCTTCTCATAGTGCAATAGCGACTCGTGGATTTCATATGGATTGTGTGCACACCAAAGACATGAGTTTGACTGCTAACATACCCCGACAAATGAAAGTGTGCCTCGTCTGTCAAAAATGTGACGTCCAAAATACCCTCTCAATCTTCTCATAGTGCAATAGCGACTCGTGGATTTCATATGGATTGTGTGCACACCAAAGACATTAGTTTGACTGCTAACATACCCCGACAAATGAAAGTGTGCCTCGTCTGTCAAAAATGTGAGTTTGACATTATTAGCAGTAGATCACAAATTCCTTACTCTCGCATTAAATTCATATCCCCAAAGTAGACGGTATTTGCTAGAAGCTGGTATTTAAATTAGGTTTGCACGTTTCTATTATAATCATCAGTACAGATGATTATTTGTTGTTATTATTATGTAAAACACACCATGTCTTGACTTACCGTTCACAAAAATGTTTGTCAAACTACACGGTGAAAGAAGCGTCATCCTTAAATCAAATACAACAGAAGGCCTATACGAGCGCTAAAATGTACCGTAAATGATATTTATGTTCACCCCCTCCCTCCTAAAGTCTTGTACCATATCAAGTCTTTTATAGCTCTCTGGGGTAAGATCCTGTCTTTTATTTACACGAATAGGGACGCCATCTCCCAGGATAATCTACTATGATGTTTTGTAGGATTACTTGCAACTCCCCTATAGTATTGGGGGTGGTGAAATGGAATCGAATTCGTCGGCCATAAATATCTGTTCTGTTCAATAAACTGGTTTTAACTTAATAGCCATGCGCCCTACTGTAAAGTCTAAACATTAAAGTGTGATTTAATTCAAATTTAAATTTAAGAAAATGTTCTTTTTTAGAAAAGTGTAACTCTAAACTAAAGTAAAAATCGTTAAGGCGAAATTTTAAATTTCCATTATCGACTTAAAAGGTTTTTATAGATAAATAGAACATTTGGTAAATAAACGTACAATTTAGTAATTTTAAAATGTCAATGTAATTTTTTATTACATTTCTATTGGACCTGCAATAAATTCTTATCGCAACAGCTCCTTGTTCTCGGTACATCGAGTTCTCGTCGTTGTAATCTAGCATTCGTGACCAGGATTCGCAACTAATCTAGCTTCCCACACCTCGCGATGTTGGGTCAACATCGTAACTTTTGTAAGCTACGAATATCGTACTCGAAACCACGTGCACGCTAAGTGGAAGGTCTAACAGCTAACTTGGGGCTCAACGTGCAGGTTAAAATATAAAATTTTAACCAAAAAAGAAACCAGAATATATAAATATACGTCATCAGTGGATGTAGGTATTTAAAATTTGACCTTAATGGTGTATAGGCCTACTACTACAGATTCCTATTTCCGGTAACCTTAAGCTAAAACTTTAGACACACGCATGTGATGGAAAATTTTCAAGAGAACTCCAGTGTATAATTTGTAGGTATCAGAACTATTGAGGTAGGTTGTTTTTTCTACAACTTATGTTTGTGCTTATGTTTTCTCTCCTGTTCATACACAACATTATTAGATAATGTTGAACTAATGTCAGAAGTAAAATTTGTGTTTTCTGCAATTTTTAGTCCTCACATCGTAGAATTATATTTAATTTAGTCTATGATATTCCCCTCTTTTGATGAGGAGAGAAAAATACTAATATTTTAACCTTTCTTCATTAAAGACTGTACTTTTGAAAATTGCAAACCAAGTTTGCACATGTAGATTGCACATAAGAGGGTTAGTGTTTCATATAAGTATTTCTCACTTCCAACATATCCGCTACGTAAAAACTTGTACAATTTTTACCAATCTTTAAACGTCAAATTGATTTATGATGGAATCGTGTGCAATGATAATCACGGTAGAAAGTTGGACTTAATTATATCGGCACAAGACAGACAGACGAAAGATTTAAGGTTTTGAACTAGTTAGGCACAAGTTGAAGCTATGATGCTTTTTACAGCCACTCGGTACAGGAGCCGTCGTGCTTCAAGGTGCATGTGCAAGTTGAGATTCCGGGTATATATTTTATTTGATTATTTAGGATTTAGGTTAGTTTTTTGTTTGCAAAACACAACAAATGGTAAGTTAATGTAGATTAGGTTTTATATTTTATTTTGTTTAGAGTAAAAATTCTCCGTTTCTTGTTTAGTTGGCAGTGTGTAGGGATAATGTAGTGAGACTACGCCGCTACACGTTTCCAAAAACATCGTGTCAAAACGTTGACTTGAATAAAAACAACAGGTATATTGAAAGGAAAAAACTAAAACAAACCTGTAATCTTCCCATTTAATAGTGAACATTGTTTATCGGTACAATACCACAGTTATTGATACTATAACACCATGAGAATTCACGAGCAGCTTGTGAAAAGTAAACTAGGTGTGTCTCTTCATAAACCAATTTAACTTCTGAGAAGTAAAAAGTTAACTTATCGATCTGAAAGTGAAAAGTTTGTAATACGTATAATGTTTGCAAATAATTTTGGGTAAGCAAGATTTTAATTTTTTTTATGGAGTCAGCGCACGATTTAAAAGGGGTAGAGTAGACGTTGTAAAGCACTTTGATACGGTTGCTGATTTGGTTATGAATTGTGATGAATCAGAGAATTTTTGATGTTTGCATAGGCGTTTTGTTTTAAAAGTTACAAACTCTCATACGCGCACTGGAGCAAGGTGCTTCTGTAACGACAATCAAGTTTTTTTATGGTTGCTTGCCTAACCCGGCTTATTTACTGACAGGCTTTAGAAAGAAACGACTGTATACGTCTTTTAAAAAGTAATAAACTATTGAATGTCAGCTATAATTCATCGTAATTACTGGGTTCATATAAATTCCCGATATCAACAGAATCCATGAGCTGTAAATCAACAATTACAAGGTCTGGTAAGCCTAGTGTTTTGCGTGTTCTGGTATTTAACCTATATTTATTGTTGAGATTTAATTACGTCGTTTTGCAAAGTCATGTATAATCACATTGGAGATTGGTTTTATTAGTCATAATAATGGAAAACTGAGAATGTAAAATGAATAATTGTGCTCAATATCGACAATATTTTGGTATCGTAATTTTAAAAACATTGGTAAATTATTATAAGAATAATTTCAGTTTTGAGGTTAACCTATAACCTCCTATATGTATCAAATACTATTAAATTAAGTTTTATTTTTGTAAATTATATCACTAATTTGTTAACACTTTTACTAATTAACAGTTTTCGGAAACGAGGATGCGATTTAGCACTTTAGGAAAACTCATTTAGGATGTTAAAGTAATCACATATAGTAATCACTTTAATCGCTCCTTCTAAACAAACACTAACAAAACTGTTCACATTCAATTATTTTAAAGTTATGGTCATTTTCTTCTCTGGGATTTTACATAGCTTGTATTATAATTTAAAAAGGCACGTTTAAATTGATTACGTCAGATGTAATTACCAGAAGTATTTTTTAAGTGTAAAATACATTTAGTAGGATGTTCTAATAAAGCAAATATTACTAAACAAATATTTTTTATAAATTGTATTTTGATAACGGACCTAAAGTTTTTGTTAATGAAGTATGAATACGAGAATATTCTCCGAATACGAGATGTAGCTAGGGCTTGTCATTTGGAAAACGTATTTAGGAGATAAAAAATCACAGCGTTCAAGAGTATAAAAGAAAAGCCCTTCTGAAAACGTTTCACATTAAATTATTTCTGTGTAGGCCTACATTTTATCTTGAAAACAGGCCAAAAGATTTTATTGAAATGGTCTCTCAGGAGTCACTACAGTGAGTAGGCTACATGCGTGTCAAACCTGAAGGGCCTAGCTGGATTTTCACTTTTTCCACGTACTCTTGGATTGATTCCTAACACGTTTGAGAAGTAGAGCACTGCCCCTAAATCATTCCAATAAACACTTTTTTGGTTTTTCTAAACCTCGTAATTGTGTCCAACACAACTTTCTTGACGGGGACTAAGTCTCTAACTGGCCTCGTAGATGTGTGTATCAAATATTTACACTCGCTTTGCTCGTGTCGGAGACGCGGCCTTACCTCTATCGGAATATCACAGTCTTGCTAGCCAAGGATTGGAAAGTACATTTCTGATAATAATTTCACTATTTGTTATAGTATAGAGGTAAGGTTGATACCAACTATATCTATCTATGTTTATTGAGTAGAATAATACGCGAGATGTGTACAAAAATCTGATAAATGGTCGGCATTTTGACATTTTCTTCTTACACTCTAGTGCCCTGTACCAAATTTCATATTCTTATTCCAGTTAATCTTTGTGGCCACTATCGTGCTTGCGTACAACAACAACCTCGGACGGACAGGCTAGTCGAAAATCACTTTTTTAGTTTCCTGAGATTGTGAAACCTAAAAATCCTGAGATTTTAGTTTCTTGTGTAAAAATGAACGGTTTCCACCAAATTAAACATTTTTTTTGTTAAAAAAATTAAACCAAATTAAACCTATTACGAACTTTGTACTTTGCCTTTGTTAATTCAAAGTTAGAGTATGCTTTGACATTATGGGGCGGCACTTATAATACTACAATGAAAACAATTGTTGTTCAACAAAACTCATTTATTCGTATTATAGATAATAAATCAAAATTAGAACACGCTTTACCTATTTATAGAAAACTTGAGATTCTACCTATAAAGAATTTGTATATTTATAAGGTATTAAAAGTTTATTATAATAAGAGTAACAAACAAAGAGAAGATATTCGAAATCCTACTGTAATCCTTAGAAATAGATTAAATGCGTATGTTCCAAGACCTAGACTTACTTTATATAAAAAGTTTTTCACCTATCTTGCTCCGAAATTTTATAATTACTTGCCGCGTCAAATTAAAATTGTTAAAAAGTTAAGTAAATTCTTAAGAGTGTTAAAAACATATCTTCTGTTTCATGATAATATTTCTATGTTTTATGACTGTTTAGAATAAGATATGACTTATAAGGAATATTTTTTGTGTTGTTTTATTGTTGGGTTTAAGAATAGCCTACTTAATTGTTTAGGGTAAGATTATTATTATTATTTTTTTTTTTTTTGTTTTTGTTTTTTTTGTGTTAACTAAGATATATATTTTCTATTTTTGCATAATTAATATTATTTATATATTTAAAAAAAAAATTGTTTGTCCTGTATAAATAATAAGTAGCCTTTGTCTTTTTGTTGTTTCTTCCATGTTGAGAGATGTAATTTTAACAAAGTTCGGTGAATCATCAAATGTAACCGATCAGCCGCCACCTTTATCTCTAGCTCTTGTCATAGATTCTAAGTTTAATGTAAATCACCCCAAACAGGTTTTTTTTATAAACCTCGGGGTCAGACTTTATTAGTCTTAAGTTTGTTAAGTGTGTACTCTGAACATGTATATGTATATAGTGACTAATAAAGATATTTCATTTCATTTTATCAAACGTACTGTTTAGTTTTTCAAAAGCGGATGAAGTCCAATTCCTAAAGCTATTCAAGTTGTTTTTAAATTTGTAATTTCCTAACATTGGTGTTATATTATCACCATTGCCTTACTGTTTGTTATTCAAAAGTGGAAGAACTTTGGTTCAATTCCTACGTGTATGTGGTCCATGTTATATATTTTTTTCCCTTACCTAAGTTTTTGTTTGGGGTCAAATGTTTTGTAAGAGTCAAATTATATAAGAAATGGGACTGGTATTATTGAGAAACAACAAATAGGGAAATGATAATAAATTTAAGTTTAGTTTAAATATATTCGATAAAGAATATACCAATTAAAATCCAGTAAAGACAACAGACAACGCGACATTTAGGCGACCACCGGAGTCGTTGGTCAGGAATGGAATAAGAGTCGAAGTCAGAATAAAGGCCTTCGCAGACAGGACTCGGGACAAACCGAGCGATACTGAACTCGGGAAAATATCGTCTGTTTACCGAACTGTACGTTCACACACGCGCTGCACTCGGACGTTCGGGTTTCGATAAAAATAACAATATCACTTCATTAAAAACTATATAACGTTATTTTATATGAATTTAATATTTTTATTGTTGTCATTAACAAATTTTTTTCACGAAATTGTCTAATATTTGGAGAAGGAATTTTATGTATACTTACTGAGGCCTATCATGTTCGTCCTCGTCCATAGCGAGCGACAAAAGCAATGCTTCTTCTTCTTCTTCTTCTAAATGCTGATTCGTATTTTTAAAAAGTAAACTAAATAATCAAACTACACTACATTCATAACTTTGGATGCGGTAAAAAAAATGTGTAAAATACTGAATCCCGCCTCGATTTCCGAGCGGTTTACCGACTAGATTCGGTAGACCGAATTACCGACGCGATCTACCGATTGCGATAATATCGTATTCCTCGGTATACCCGCTGCTGTGTGAACGTTTTCATTTACCGCTATGCAATAACCTATCGTACCGAGCCCTGTATCGCGTCTGTCTGTGAAGGCCTTAACAGTTCATATATTATGGATGGAAACACTGTCATTTAGGAAAACTCTCATTTTTATTAATTATATACATACTCTATAGTTGTCATTATTACGTAAATCTTGTAGCAATTGCAATCTATGAGGCATGAATCACTCATGCCTTTTAAAATCTACCACATTATCGTTCAAGGGATTAGAACAAACTTCTTGTAGTGTGCGTCTTTTGCTTTCAAACCAGTAATTCATTAAAATTTCAATCCTCTTCTTTATTGTTAAAATACAGTAATGCAACCATGTAGCTAACAAAAGTGAAAATGAATGTGTCCATGCGATAGGTTTTTAATGCTCTTAATGTGATGACACAAAATAGACACTCCCATAAAGCTATTTAATAAAGACATTTACTAGTCAGGCAGAGTCATATATCTTGTCGTCATACTGGATAGGAAACTGAATTAGTAACCCTTTTAACTTACACCATTGAAAGAGTGAACATGAAACTATCAAAGTTATATTCACTCCTCAATCGTCAGCCTTTTACTATGGTCAAAATAAACTAGATTAGATTTGGATTGAGGCTATTTATTTTCTTTAGCCTAGAATCTTTTTTAGAAATTTCCACCACATTTTTGTTTTATTTGTTTATTTAAATAAATACTTCATTGAATCCAATAAGATATTATGGTAGTTCAAGTAGAGTTGTGATATAACAATTCAGCCTAAAATTGTTTATTTTACTTTTCACCCAATCAAGCACATATTTTAACCTTAGTTTCATAAGTAAACGAAAGTTATTGTTACTGGACAAAAATGGTTTTAATTTCTAATAGTTTCTTCAATTTGAAATATATTAAGTGAAATTATTCTGTTTACTTCAATAACCAAATTGAGGTTAGGCTGGTTCATAAAAATCTCAATAAATAATAAAACAGCTTTTACGAATAATCTCTGCCTTTGCTATTACACTGCTGACAGTGTTTTTAGGCGCATACAAAAGAATTTTGTCAAAAGGCGAATTTGCATTTAAACCTACTTAATAGGTTTATTCCGTTTAAATTTCTATTATGCCGATATTAAATTTTTATATTTTGTAGAATTATAAGTATTTGTGTCAGCATGCACGTTTCTACATTATATAATATGTAAATTCCAAATGATCTCAATAATTGATCAAAGAAAATATGATATTCATTTGATTAGATGTAGCGAAGTTTAATATAGCAGGCAGTGCAATTGAAATTATGTCTGTTACCTTGGTAACCAGTTTGAAATAAATAGTTAAAAATATGTTTGGTTCTAATTATCTAAATTAGTGATTATTTTATATAAATTGAAATTACATTATTTGGATGAATAAAGTATCTTATGACATAAACTTTATTTACCTTACTAAAAAGTACCAGCTAAAATGAAGTTAACTCTAGTAAGGCTATAAGATTGTATCTAAAAAATGGTAAAACTGTAAGTACCAATTTGTAATATGACTTTTTAGCAGAACTAGACTATAATAAAAATAATTTTGATTGAACTGCCACAGTATTGTTTGAGGTAATTATATAGCAGAGTAGCCTCACTTCAAAATCAATTTTTATGGGTTTTATTCGTCAAATACATGTTGGAAAAATATTTTATTATCGAAAATAAGTGTCGGAAAGATGATTACATAATATAATTACACAAGTTGTTTTTTCGTGAATAAATTAACTCTGTGTTATTTTTCATACTCATGACATTCACTTGAATAAACGTACGGAAGGTTTGGCCAGGTGGTTTTATATATATATAGCAACCTGGCCAAACCTTTCGTGACATATAATAATACAGCCCTACATATTTACAGCAAAGAAAACATTATTTTTCTTATGAAGTAAGGTATGTAGTAGAGGATAAAAAAATAAAACAAGGAAAATACGGCGCCACCTTAACCTCCTAAGACCCAGAGGTGAACTAGTTTATAGGCCTAATAGCCTGATGTACTTTTAAAAGTCCAAATCAACACAAATCATAGAAACCCAGAATAATTATTTGTCTTTAGTTTTATCGGCCTGATGTCCTTTTAAAAGTACAAGAAAACTTGTATTTTTAATCTCCTTGGAAACTCCGAGTGAAATACATTTAAATTCAATAAATTCCTCTTCTACTGAATTTGCAGCAGAATTTGACTCTGATTAAGATTTTCTTGTGTAATTATATTAATTAATCATCTTTCCGACACTTTTTTTTCGATAGTAAAATATTTTTCCAACATTTATTTGACGAATAAAACCTTTAAAAATTGATTTTGAAGTGAGGCTACTCTGCTATATAATTACCTTGTTTGAAAATGAACATTTCATTGAAGGTTATGGTTACACAAAAAAAAGTCAAAATACATATTGGTACTTACAGTTTTACCATTTTTAAGATACAATCTTATAACCTTACTAGAGTTAACTTCATTTTAGCTGGTACTTTTTAGTAAGGTAAATAAAGTTTATGTCATAAGATACTTTATTCATCCAAATAATGAAATTTCAATTTATATAAAATAATCACTAATTTAGATAATTAGAACCAAACATATTTTTAACTATTTATTTCAAACTGGTTACCAAGGTAACAGACATAATTTCAATTGCACTGCCAGCTATATTAACTTCGCCACATCTAATCAAATGAATATCATATTTTCTTTGATCAATTATATTGAGATCATTTGGAATTTACATATAATATAATGTAGAAACGTGCATGCTGACACAAATACTTATAATTCTACAAAATATAAAAATTTAATATCGGCATAATAGAAATTTAAACCGAATACACCTATTAAGTAGGTTTAAATGCAAATTCGCCTTTTAACCAAATTATTTGTATGCGCCTAAAAACACTGTCAGCAGTGTAATAGCAAAGGCAGAGACTATTCGTAAAAGCTGTTTTATTATTTTTTATTGAAATTTTTATAACCAGTCTAACCTCTATTTGGTTATTGAAGTAAACTGAATAATTTCACTTAATATATTTCAAATTGAAGAAACTATTAGAAATTAAAACCATTTTGGTCCAGTAACAATAACATTCGTCTTTCTTTTGATCTACCAGTTTTTATTTGTGTTTCTAATAGTACGTTTGCGCTGTCCAAAATAATGCACAGAAATATCAGCTAGTTTTAGAATAATGCAAGTAATTAATTAATAAAAGTACAATATTAAATAAAATACTACAAAGAAATTATTCTGAAATTTTAATTGTTGGTCTAACAATGGGTTGGTTCTATTGTACAACCATTTGTTTTTTTACTTAATTTTCACGTAGCAAGTAATCACATTGTAATCTGTGTAAAAACCATTACTAAGGTAATAAGCGGACTAAAGTTAATAAGAGACTGTGGGTAGGGGGCAGTTTACTTTTCTCGGAGGGGAAATAATGTAGCATGTAAAAGTTAATGGGCCTATATATGGGAAAGGGAATTGGATATAGCTGCTATATTTATACACAGTGCTAATTGTCTAGTCAAATTGGATTCATCTATTATTTATCTACGAGGTTTTAATAATACCTCGGGATGACGTACTTTGTAACATTTTGTCCTTGTTAAAGGCGAAAAAGGTTTAAAAACAGCTGTTTTCAATACATGCACTGAGATGCTGAAGTTGTTCTTTTTAGTCCTAGGACCTAAAAACATCAGCTGAGATCGAGGCCATCAGCTGTTATTTCGTTCATACGAATTAATTAACGATTGTAAAGCATCTATAAAAACAACCGATACTCTCGATTGTAAATCACCGTTAAAACAACTGTTACCATCGATTTGAAGGTAAATAGGTTATAACATTTTAGTTTTTGTGAAATTGTTTTCTTATATTATTTGCAGTATAACGAAAAATATAGTTCATCACTTGGACCAAAAGAAGCTTTTCTATCCTCGCTCATTTTCCTTGAGTTAATCTTGAGCTTGTATCGAAATCTTAACTTTTGGTCCTAGTGATGAAATATACTATTTGTTATCATCCCCTTATTAACATAACAAATTCTAGCTGTTGAATACTTTATTAGCGTCAGGGTCGGATAATAACAAAAATTGATCAACAGAGGAGAGATGTGAGAGAGGGATCTAACCCAAGACTACATGAAAATTGCTAATCCTGGCAAGGTCTCTCGGGATTGACAAATCCGTACTCACTATAAACGAGTCCTTGAGGGTGTAACATGCACAAGAATTCATGCAACTTCCAAATTTTACAAGCTAAAATTAATAAAGCACAGTAGGTTCTATTTAGCTCAGAAACTCTGAATCAGATGCGAGGTTATATATACGTTATCAATATACAGCTGCTAATTATCGGCATGTCCACATATTCTGAGTGTGATGCAGTTTCTGTCTGACGATCACAAGAATGAATGCAACGTATGAGTAGTGAAGAGGGAACTGCACATGCGCTGATCACATTTAGACAACTAGACTAATGAAGTCCTTTTAACTATAACCGTACTAATCGGTTAGAAAATATCAGGTTGGGTTTTTCCACAGCTGTGAGAGGTTAAGCGTAAGCCTATGTATGATTTCAGTGTAGATAGTTATTAAAGTTATTTTAAGTGTTTCAGTGTTAAGAAAAGCATTCAAATTAGCAGTTGTAACTCATTTCGGAATATTTATCGTGTCAATGTTATTAATTAGAGTAGTATAATAAGATATTCAGTATCAACTAAAATATTTGCTTATCCTCTGCATTCCTTACCGCAGCAGTACTGTACCAACATGTTATGTCTCTTGGGCCGCACGATATCACGAAGGTTAAGTGGATCTCCAGGTAATACTTTTGGCAATGTTTGATCTTGGCAATGCGTACTTGTGACGCACTTCCCCACGGGAGTCGAATAAAAATATCAACATCATTATACCGTCGCTGTACACCTCCTCGGGGATGTTGAAGGTCTTTGCTTCTGTGGTGTCATTAGTCTCAGAATATTATCAGACTCGCACGTAATCATTAGAACTGATTTTTACTTA
The DNA here is from genome assembly GCA_963513935.1 of Aphrophora alni. Taxonomy (NCBI): domain Eukaryota; kingdom Metazoa; phylum Arthropoda; class Insecta; order Hemiptera; family Aphrophoridae; genus Aphrophora; species Aphrophora alni. The sequence continues at coordinate 84,877,546 of OY740773.1, forward strand.
TATAACTTTCAATAAAAGCATATTAATTCTATGCTGGTAATTTTAGATGTGACAATGGTATTTTAGACGAATACTAGCATACTTTACTCCCGCTTTTCAAAGTTTGTAAAATAATGTTACAATTTCGAAAAACAAAACAAAAACACCTTTATAACTATTTGTTTCAGATTCATCTTAGACCAAAATCCCAAAAAATTGGTTTACGTCCAGTTGTCTGTATGTTTGTATCTACGACCAAAACAAATAGACTTAATTTAATTCCGTTTTCACTAATGTTTTTTTCTTTCTCTGATTTAGTTGTACATTATAGTTGAATTGATTACAAAATAGGACCGGGTTAGTTCGAAGCGCGGAGAGGGGAGCGAGACTGGCGGCCAATCAGTTACGAGAATTCCGAAGAGGCCCCTACTGGATCTTCACCTTTTTTTCATGTAGTCTTGGGTTAGATCCCTCTTTTTCATCTTTCTTATCAGACCTCTCTTAACCATCTTTGGTATTTTCCGAACCTGACGCTATTTGAAGGCATTTTGTTTTATAAGGCGATGATGACTGAACGGTTTTCCCCCTTTAATTAAACATCAATAAACAAATCTTTACTTACCTCTTTGTATGAATGAAACTAAGTGTGCTGCTTATTTCTTGTTCCATTCCTTTTTGCTTTAGGAAGTGCACGGATTTTCATGAATATTTTAAAAGAACATCTAAAGCTTTTTCTTCTGTAGTTGATGACCTGTGCGGATTTTCATGAATAGTTAAAATGAAAATCTAAAGCTTTATCTTTTGTTGTCGACAACCTTTACGAGTTTTTATGAATACTTAAAAGAAAATCTACAACTTTTCTTCTGTAGTTGACTTCCTGAGTCGACCATCCTGTTTCAGTAATTTAAATCTTACTTTTCCCACTGTAGACTAACTAGGTTAACGGAGGATAATCTGGGTGTTGTTGATAGAAGATATTACAAACTTTATTACTTATATCTCAGTCCTTGGCTGGGATGATAAATACATATTTTTTATTAGTTTAATAATAGATGTTGACAGATTTTCAAATTATTTCTATAAGCAGTGTTTCTAAAATATCTTTTCACCTGTTTGTTCTACAATGTACTCTCACAATATTGATTAAATTTGGTCAGTTTTTCAAATTTCTAGACTATCTTTTCATGCGTTTGTTGTACAAAGTCCTATCACAACTAAATAATGTTTATTTATAATATTAATATTAATATTAATATATATATATATATATATATATATATATATATATATATACCTTGTTTCCGTCTTCCAATTTTTTTTATAGTGTAATACTACGCGCGTTTCAGGAACAAGTTCCCATCTTCAGGTTTTATATAAAATTTTTACTCACATGTGAGCACGTCATAGTTTAACACAAACACGCACATTCACACAAACCAAGCACGAATTATTGCACATATAATTAAAACAAAGTATAACATTTTAATTTTTTTATAGAGTTGGCTTTATGCCATGTTGACGTTGCACCGGTCACTGGTCAAATTGAATCCTATCACAACATTGGTTATTATCTGTGGTCCTATAATATCTATTGTGTGCAGCTTTACAATCGAAAAACTCTTAAGTTATCACTTTAGTGAGTACGGGCTTGGCAATTCCGAGGGTACCTAGCTGGATCTACACCTTTTTTCATGTAGTCTTGGGTTAGATCTCTATCTTTCCTATAAGGTTTCAGTTGACCAATTCTTGTACTTTTCCGATCTTGTTTCGAGAGCTAGGAGTCTTCCTTTTGTATAATGCGATGATGACCGAGAGGTTTTTTGCCTTTAAACAACAAGAAAATAATCTATCAAGTTGGCAGCCTTTACGTTAAAATACAAAATTGTTTAAATATAACTTCAAATTTAGAAGAAAATCATAATATACGTAGTTGCCGCAATTTTAGTTGATTTTTTCTCAACTTTAGAATTTAATTGCTTCTTCAAAAGTTAACCAATTTCAAAATTGCTATTGATAAAACGATTTTTTTATATTAATTCCTTCTTATTTAAAATTTATATAACCTTTTAAAAAGCTCATTTTATGCAGTTTTGACGTTCTGCTTATATTAATACCATGGTCGGCAAACTGACGGATATACAAAGGAAATTCACTTTCTTGTCATGTCAACGTGTCGACTACATATTGCACCTTATTTTTAATTCGTGTCATCTAAAACACGTAAATGACCTGTCATTGTTCTTTAGAAGATGACATCTCTTTAATATTTTAAAAGTAAATTTGACATTTATGACACCTTTTCAATATTTAAAAACTATAAAATGTAAATTTAAACGTCCAATTAAAGTTGTTTTAGGTAAAGTCGCTGCGGGAATGAAGCAAAACTTGAAAGTTGACATCTTAAATCCCTATTGCTTTTCGGCTTAACTCTATGCGTGCTGTGGACTTTGTATCCGTCATATTTTTAATTCAACCTGTGTTTTAAGTAGATTTAAAATCTAAAAATGTCTTGAAGAAAGTCTTGTGATTGGTAAAAAATGGAAGTCTATTTTTTGCGGATGTATCAATTTTAAGTTCCTTGAGTTAAAAAAATGCTGTTTTTGTAACAATGTATGTCTGTTTCTACAGCAGAAACAGCGTGAACAGATTTTAATAAAATTTAATATACCTCTGGATATTTTTGTTTTGTTTTTGGAGTCGCTTTCATAAGAAATAAAAACACAAAATTACGATTTTCTCAAAATCGACTCTAACGATTTTGATCAAATTTTGCTCAAATATAGCCTTTAACAAATATTTTAAAGGTTAATTACCGCCAAAGATACAAACACAGAAGAAAAATCGGCCATGGTACATTTAAAGTAATTACGTAATTTGATTGTAATAAAATACGTTTTACGCATAGTCACAAACGAAGCAGAGTTTAGGCTTTTATTTCAAACACAGCATCAAAGGTTCATTTTCAGATTTTGATTTTTGGAATGAGTGACTGAAAAATGTGTACAATATTTTTGCACTATTTATTATTGTTTTAAATCGCTACTATTTTGCAACACAATTTTTTAATCTTAGAAAAGTTTGTTCGTTTTTTTCATAAAACTAATAAAATATATTCAAGTTTCTTCTTCTTTCCACAATTCGTGTCTTCAGTTTTCCCCCTTCCTTTTTTTCATCCCCCTTCCTACTTTTTGCCAGTTACGAGACCTTTTTCTATCGACCTACCCTTCTTCTTCCAATACACTTGTACTATAGAAGGTCTTCCAAAACAACTTTCCTTCATCCATCCTGTTATGTGTTTCTTCCATTTAATTCTTTACTACTCTTATTCTTTCATTTAAGCTTATCCAAATCCCTCTGTTCATCCTCATTCATAATCTTATCTAACTCGGTTCATCCTCTTATTCTTCTAAGAAATTTCATTTCCTGTGCTTGATCTAAACAAATTGATGAGAGCCATCATGTTATTTACCCAATCCAATTATACCAGGAGATCCTCTAAATGTAGTGTCCACAATAGTTGGTTTCTTTGGCCATGTAGGAAATTATAATTCGTTTTGATAGATCAAGTTTATCTTATCCAGTAGGATAAGTTTATTTTAAATTGTTATTACATAGGTTTTCTGAACATAGTAATTTTGTTTCTCCCTTTTTTTTATCGGAACTCTTAGATGTGTATTACAAATTGTCCACTCGCTTTGCTCGTGTCAATGTCTTGGTCCTTTGCGGACATATGTAATGGTGCCTCCTCTAGCTACTGTTATTATTTAATAAATCTGAGATGGCAACAGTACTATGTTTGAAGTTTAACATTTTTCCTTTGGTAGCTAAGTCCAAAGGCAGAGGTGGAGCAGACCCTTAAACAAAAAACTATATATTATTTGTTATACATAAAGCGGCAATATAAAGCTGAAAAAATGGTTGACTTGCGTCTTCTAACATTGAACCAAAATATATAGAAATTTCAACTTTTAATTAATGTGGCTATAAACACAGTTATAAATTAACACCTAATTCTCAAGAATGTTAAGTAAAGTTAAAAGATTTGGGTGGGCCTGTTGTGTAATTAATCACCAAAACAAGATTGACTCAATGACCATATATATATAGGCATAACGTTTTACTTGTAGCCAGGAATAGGCTCAAGAGATGGAAAGTAATAGAACAATTGAACGGACAATGGCGCCCGTTTTAATGGCATTCTCAGCCAATCCATGTGGATAATGTTTAGAATAACTCTTTCTGTCAACGGACGCGGAGTAAGGAACGGGACGGCCATTGGCTTTGCAACTGGAATGTCGTCTTTACAAATACATAAATCTTGTGACAACTCCGGTCGTACAGACAAGTGCAAATACTGCAGTCATACCACCACGAGAAAATAAATAATACTAAACCCACGTTGTCTTGATAAATGCAATAAATTTGGATATATGAGAGTTAGTAAGTAAATGAGGGCTCTAATTATTGATTGTCTTTTCTTTTCCTATCAATGAAAATAAAACGTACGTATAATTTATTTTCATGTAGTGGTATACAAAAAATCCAAAACAACTAAGTTATTTAGTGATTTTTAATTGTCTTGATCACTGTAAGCATACAAAACATATTTGTTAAGAATATGTCGACAATTGCAATCTGTAGTGTGGGGAAGTTAGTAAAAGTAATGAAAACCCAACTTCTGATTTGCTGATTCTTTTGGATAAAAGAATTATCCAAGTTATTGCTAATTAAACTCTACACAACCAATGTTGTTCGGTGATTTTATCACACCGATTATAAAGTCACTAATTACCTTTATTGGTGATACAGAGAACGTGATAAACATCACTTGTTTGACTTGAGTCGTGATTCTCATCATTTTCGCTATGCGATACGATATCTAACACTATGAAAGTTGATGTCATTTTTTTGTTGCTGTTGAAGGTGAAAAACCTTTCAGTTATGATTGTCTTATAAAAATAAAGAATAGAATATAAAATAAGGACTTCTAGCCTTAGAATATTCTAGTGTGTCAGGGTCGGAAGAGAACAAGAGTTGGTCTAGAGAGACCGGATAGAAAAGATGAAAGAGAGGGATCTAACCCAAGATTGCGTGAAAATGTATATATCCAGCTAGTTACCTCGGGATTGCCAAGCCTGTACCCACTAGATTAGAGGGCGGCAAGCGCTTCTTTCCTATAAGAAAAATTTCATTAGTTGTCTGTCGCTTTAATACTTTTAAATTTTGAACTGTTGGAGTTGCTGCAGATATCTGGCTAACATTTTCTGTGCTCGTTGTTTGACTCTATAACTTGAAATTTCGTTTGCAGACATTTTCCATATACAATTAAATATGTTAATTAAGAATTAATGTGAGAAATATTTGAACAATTAAAATTTAAACAATGATAATTAGTTAGTTTTTGCTTTTTAATGTATAAAATCAATTAATACTTTTGTCTGAAAATAATTACATAATAGTATCAACAGGTAAAATTTGATGTATATTTTATTGAAATAAAAAGGGGGGAGGGAATGTCCATACTTAGAAGAGAAAAATGTCTGCCAACCAGATACATGAGTTATAAAGAGATGAAACACTTCACAAAATTTGAGCCAGATAATTTGTCTTAGAGCTCTAACCAATGGTTCCATAGGTCTGCTTCGTTCCTTTGACCGCGAGACATATCTGTCGGTGTTATTTTCGTATTCCAGTTAATATCTGAGCTGTGAGCAGCGCGTGAAGGGGAGGTACAAGTTTGTAGTTCGAGGCCGCGTGGGGACAGAGGCATTGTAGGGGAAACAATCGGCGCCGACTACTGTCCGCGATCCAGCGGTCTTGCAGGCATCGTTGTTAGTAGCAACACCCGACACAGACTGAGGCGGCCGCTTCCCCCACCACCTTACTGCCGCCTAGACCCACTGCGCACTCAAACTCCACAGCTCAGATGAAACCTGTCCATTTGTTACCCTCACTGTAGTTGGTGCGGTAGTAGCAATCCGGAAGGTTTCTAGCTGGATGTACTCCTTCTAGCTAAATATCTCTCTTTCATCTTTCCTATCGTGTAGCTTGACTATCTCTTATTCTCTTCCAATTTTGAAACTATTTGAGTATTCAAGTATAAGGGGTCCTTATTTAATTTAATATGCTTGTATTTCTTTTTGTATAGGGCTATAATGATCGAGAGGTTTTTGCCTTTAATTACCAAGAATAAAATAAACAACGTACGACAAAAATCGGAATGTGTCAGCTGACCTGCTCAGTTTTCTGAGTCAGCATGTTTTGCCTCCTTTCCTTATCCTGGGAACATGTCTGCCACGTAGTTCTACTCCAATGACGCGCACAACAAATTATAGTCAGACACAGCTTTATTCCATGACCAGTTTAAACTCAAGGTGTTCAAATTTTAAATGACTGTTATCAAACATTTCCTATTGGAAAAAATCTTTACACCAAACACTTTTTTATCGCCTAAAATTACATTATCTCATTAACTGTAATAATGATTTTTGAGATTCTAACCCAAGACTATTTGAAAAAAAGTGTAGATCCAGGTAGGTCCCTCGAGATTTCCAAGCTCGTACTCACCAAAATGAGGCCCTGAAGGTAATCTAGGTAGAGTGTACCTCAAATTCGTTATGTTGGTAAATTCGTTGCCAAATTGGTTTCACATTTTACCACATACACTTGTCACATTTTACGAAATTTTGTTCCAAATATGCAGAAAACATGTTTGGATACAAACTAAAGGAACAATGAAATATGTTCGAATTAAATGTTATCACATTGCAATCTTCAGGGCTCTGAATCAGATGTTCACAATGACATAACCTTAAAACAATTTGTATGTAAACATAATCTTGCCTAAATGCTTGAATCATTATGTAGAAGCACAGTTGATGTAAACAAATCTCATTACTGGCAATGCAGAGGCGGGGGGGAGGAAGAATTGTGCAGTAAAAGACAATTATACTGTTTCCAGCTATTGCACGCTATCTGGTGGCGCCAGGCGAGCAACAATCCTTTCCGTGAGGTTTATTGTTTGTATTAAAGTGTTGCGTGTTTTATGGAACATCTTCTAATCTCATTTGTTTTTATGTAAATTATGTAAGTTTACGTAGTAGTCTAGATATACACAGAAAAAAACGGATAAGTTGCATGTTTCGCGTGTTGCATAATTCACTCCCCTTTTTACAATAAAATCGACACTTCTTTGTATGTATTCCCCCCCCCCTTCTTTATAAGGAAGCTAAAAACACAAATTGGCAAGAGTTTCGTAAGCAATGGTTCCAAATATCTGGTATAGTCAAGACGGGACGTGTTACGTATCTCTAATCGTTTAACTGTTTTATTTTATTTTAACATTATTTGGACCACACAAATTGATAGACATTTTGGTGTATATTTAACCTTCTCATATAAACGAAGTGTACCAAAACTACAGGACGTAGGGTGTGTAGGCATATAGGGACAATTATTTTTATGAGGTCTTTTAAGCGGCCTGGCGCCAAATGTTAATTTCTTCGTCAAATAAACATATACATTCTTAATCAGAATACCTTCTAGTTTTATTTCATATCCTATATACAATTTTTCCAAAAATAAAAATTTTCAACTGGATAGTTTTGCCCTTTAAACCAAGGTTTCTGTTATATTTTTCATAATATGTGGGATAATACAAAGAAATATAAATACAATATAAATCCAAAGTTCGAAATATATAGGATTTAATTCACACAGCATCAATGGTTCGTTTTCAGATTTTGATTATTAGCTACAGAACTGACATTTTTGGTGACAGTTAGTTTTAGATAGTTTTTTAAAAAATTTTTGGAATGAGTGACTGGAAAATGTGTAGGTACAATATTTTTGCACTATTTGTTATTGTTTTAAATTGCTACTATTTTCCAACGCAATTTTAATCTTACTTGCTTGCAAAAGTTTGTTCGTTTTTTCATAAAAACTAATCAAATATATTCTAATTTATTTTTCTTTTCACAATTCGTATCTTCAGTATATATATATATATATATTGCCAGTTACGTGATCTATCATTTTCTTTATCAATCTGGGTAGATTGTATTGGAAGAAGAATGGTTTCTTCTTCCAATACACTTGTACTATAGAAGGTCTTCCAAAACAACTTTCCTTCATCCATCCTGTTATGTGTTTCTTACATTTAATTCTTTACTACTCTTATTCTTTCATTTAAGCTTATCCAAATCCCTCTGTTCATCCTTATTCATAATCTTATCTAACTTGGTTCATCCTCTTATTCTTCTAAGAAATTTCATTTCCTGTCCTTGATCTAAACAAATTGATGAGAGCCATCATGTTATTTACTCAATCCAATTATACCAGGAGATCCTCTAAATGTAGTGTCCACAAAAGTTGGTTTCTTTGGCCATGTAGGAAATTATACTGTAATTCGTTTTGATAGATCAAGTTTGTCTTATCCAGTAGGATAAGTTTATTTTAAACTGTTATTACATAGGTTTCACTTTGTTTCTCCCTATATTTTATCGGAACTCTTAGATGTGTGTTACACATTGTCCACTCGTTTCGCTCGTATCAATGTCTTGGTCCTTTGCGGACCTCGAAACTGTACATATGTAATATATATTGTTATTTTCTTGTCTGTTGTCTGAGTAGTTGTGCCCTACAGACGAACACGTCTGTAAAATTATAAGCGTCCTTGGTTTAACCTACGGATCCTAATAAAGGGAAATCAATGAAAATGGCTATTGAATTGTTTGTCTCACATCTCGCAAAAACTGCTTTTAAAAATGTATACGCTATGAATTTCTAATTGTGTGGTTAAATTAAGAAATTATATTCGTCATAAAAAAAAATCTATAATTGCAAACCCAAATAATTTTTTCTTCAGATTTATAGCTGTCATATTAAGTTACAAAAGGGGACATGATATTTGACACTTTAAATTTGCCTTAGTGCCAACATATTAATGTTTTCGTCATAGTTTTTGCCCTTTAACTTAGGCTACTTGCCAGGGTCTTTTTCTCTCGAAATATCAGTTTTAAAGACTACCTGTCGTTCATGTACTAATTTTTAAAGTAAGGTATGGCCCAAATGATTGGAGAAATGTTAATCGTAAAATTTTGTATGAGGTAAATTAGTGACTTGGGCAAAGTTTAGAACTAGGTCTACTGCCATAATACAAAACTACAAAATTTCGATTTTATAAAAATCGGCTTAAACGATTTTGATTAAATTAAATCAAAGGCGACACTAAGAACCCAAACAAAACGTAATGGTTCCTTTCTCAAAATCCTGGTTTTGAATTATTATTTGATTAAGCAAAAAATGAAATCAACCAATAACTCCGTCTTACAAGGTCAAACCGATATAATTTTGTTGAATTGGGAGTTTTATTATATCTCAAACCATTGTAAAAGGAAACTACGGACCCTCAGTGACTACGGGGGTAGCAATCCCGAGGGACCTACCCTGAATCTACACTTCTGGTCACGTAGTCTTGAGTTAAACCTTTATGTTCTTCCCTATCAGATTTCTTCCGACCCAGACACAATATTAGAGCATTCGAGGGCTTGGGATTTACTTTTTCTTTTCCTCCTTTTTTTAATAAGACGATGAACACCGAAAGGTTTTTTTAAACAACTGGCTGGGGGGGAGCAGGACACCAGTAAGTTTATTTTGGGGTTTTCAATTTAATTGTGATCAGACTTAATTTAATAATGTTTTACTTACCACTTGACATTATAGTTTGAGTCATAAACATTGATATTTCACAAATTTGATCATTTTGGTCTGGGACGGTCGATGTTCACTTTTAAACTTGTAATTCCCAAATAGAGATTCTGACGAATACTTTTCAATATCATTGGCTTTGGTTTGATCTACTGGTGTTTGAAAAAGTTTATCTCTTAAATTTAGAAACACAAAAGAAATAATTCGCAAAGCTTCTAAACTGACTTGTTAGCTCTGACAATCCTTTTCTTACTGTGGGAATGTAACATATGGCCAAAGTAAATACGTAAACGACTGTTATTAATATAAGAAGAAAAGATATTTTTGGAAAGAGCCATTAGCTAAAACTGAAATTGGAACATTTCCAAATCGGAGAAAGGACATTTATTTTTCGTATCTCACTTTGACTTAAAACACTATTATATCTGCAAGATTCCACAGCCAAATTTAAACGTTTATTCTTAAATAAACATTTATTTTATTCTACAAGGTTGTTTATTTCTTTCTCAACTCGGAAAATATACGTTGCCAGTGTTTTAAAACCAACACTACTATTTTGAAACAAAATATTGTCACTTTTTGTACATTTTATAACGTGAATTGTAGCAACTCATATATATATATATATATATTTTTAATTCTAACTGTGTCAGAGTGTAACAAGTGTCGTTGGGTATCGGTATGGGCCGGTACCGATTGCATGTGCGGCTTATCACCGCTCGCATCGGCCCTGCGGCCGACTTATCTCCGACTCCGGGAAATCCGGATTTTTTGGAATCCGGACCGGCCGTCCGCCACAATAGTCCGGATTTATGAGAGTCTACTGTACTTGCAAAGTTTATATATAGACTTTATTATATAGACTTTTAAAAGTTTATATATCACTTTTAAAAAATCTCTTTATATAATATGTAATAAATATTGACTTTTTTCGGATAATCCGACCTTTTTTGCGTTCCGACCATGCCTCCAGTCCTGAAGGTGACGGATTAGAGGGGTTCTCCTGTAATATAATATTATCAAGCTCACAGCATTTTACTATGAGAAAGGGGGTGGTTTATGGTATAGAGTTGCAAAATATCAAATACTAGTTTTAAATTTTAAACCGTTTTAAAAAGAAAAGGTACCAGGACTTTATTAAAACTCTCTTTTTAAACTCTTTTTCAGATAAGGAAATGAAATCTTTAAAGTCATAAATTTCTTACTAAAATATAATTTGCTTGAAAACTCTCGTTTTCAACGAAATATAATTATACTCTCGCCCCCCCCCCCCTTAATTAATGACCATGTCCAAGCCCCAATCAATTTTCCTACCAACATCAGTGAAGATGAGGTAAATAAGCTGTGAATATTATATTACAAAGATATTTATAAAAATCGTTCGAGCCAAATCAAACTCTTTCCTTCAAATTTTCAAGTCATAAAAAAATAATAGTGAGGGAAAATGCGTTGATTTGGTCTAAAAATGAATACCCATGAAATTTGGTCTAAATCGGTTTGTTCGTTTGGGCTGTAGGATATTGTACAAACGATGGACAGATAGTTATGATTCTCAAAACATTTAAAGGAACTCTTGAAGACCTCAATTCGGAAAAACTGTTTGTTTTTTTGTTACCCATCACATTACTTGCTCTATAATATGATTTATAGAGCAGAAAATCGGCTAAAATCCTGCCACCATTGTCACTGATATTGCTATGTAACAAATTTATTCTGGCAATTTAAGAAAAATTCCAAATACACATGATTGGAGTGGTCTCAAAACTTGATCTGTTGGTTCAGAATAGATAAATATTTTGTATCCATATTTAGGTTACAGTTTCTCTAATAACTACCGGAATTTCAGAAAAAATAAATTTTGGTAAAAGAAGAAGTAATAATTGGTAACTTTGTTGTTATCATTATTAAACAACAAAATAATGTCAACAGCTGAGATTGTGGAAAAATACAGAATTAGAAAATTACTCTGAACCTTAAACAACAATTAATTGTTATCAACTCATATATAATCATGTCATTAATATTAATTAGGTTCTTTTATTGGTTTTAAAAGACATTATAGAGTAATTTTACAATAAAGTTTATATATTTGTCAAACAGAACAAGTTAAGTTAGGATATTTTAGTTAAAAACATTTAGGGTAATTAATCAATATAGTATGGATACATAATAGATAATAGGTATGTATCACCTAAGACAGGTTTAGTAAATTTTTCTTAGGGCTCTTAACAATATAGTATGTATACATCATAGATAATAGGTATTTATCACCTAACATAGGTTAGATAAAGTTTTTTTTTTTTTTTTTTTTATTTTAAAACATATTGAAGGTTAATTAATCAATATAGTATGGCTACATAATAGATGTTTTTATCATCTAGGCCAAGTTAGGTTAAGGTTTTTAATGTTTTAAAAGATATTAAAGTTTAATTTTAAAATATAGTATGGATCTTTGTTTATGAAACCTTTTAAAGTTTTAACATATTAAACAGTCATTTAAATATATAATATGACAAGTGTGAAATATTTAAAGTAGGCCTATTGTTTGGTTATAAAATATAATAAACAATAATATTTATTATAATAATAAATGGTTTATTAGCCCATCAAATTAAGTTAAAATTTTACAAAGTAATTTTTAATTTCACTTTTTAAAACTTATTACTCTCTAATCTAATTGAAAATTAATTACTATATTTATAACTAGATTATATATAAACATGATTTGTATCAACTTTGAGGTTTATTTACAATTCTGTGTTTTTCCATTTCAGTATTTTTCTGGCGACTTGAGCAACTGACCGAGTTTATTAGCTTAAATGCTTTCGATGATTTACATATAGCGTAGTTTAAAGGTAATTTAACTGGAACTGTCTACAATGTTGGAATTACAATTTAATTAGTGTACCCATCGTCCCCAGCTCATATATATATTTAGTTCAGTTATTTGTTGCGTATCTTCATTTCTCAACAGAAAATATTCAACAAATTAAAATTAACTCAACCTGTCTTACTTACCAAATATTTATTATGTACAATTTTATTGTTTTTTTTTTCCATTGATACAAGAACCCAGGATGAGTCTTGGTCTGTTAGAGTTTGCCCTATCCTTTTCTCTCTTGTTCGATTCTTCTCAACTTCTGATTTGAAATCCTTATAACTTTTCTTCACAACATCCATTTTTAGGTCCATTTTAGTTCTTTCTTCTTCCATCCTCTCCATGTAACCTAGTATAAAAACATTGTTTCTTTAATCAACCAGGCTCTTTATATATTTTTTCAGTTTTTTAAAACTTTTTTTTATTTTATTTTTTCATACACCATTCTCCCACATAGCATAATTGTAGAAAAACTTAAAAATTATTTTTAAAATCTATAAACCCTTTAGTATTTTAAATTTTAGTAAACAATTATTCCTTAATTAGCCACCAAACTGTAAGAGGATTGAAATTACCTTCATCACCATTGACAATTCCTTATCTTTCTGACATTATGGTGGATTTAAAAAAAAAATAATTAGACTCATAATTTTATGTAATTTGGACAATTTCTATGTAATTTTACTACTTCATTTTAATGTCAAATTAAACATGTATTTTGTAAATTTGCATTTATTTCTCAATTTACACATCTAACATTCTGTGCCATCCTAAAGTGTTTGTTTGCATTCCGTGAATTATTTGTTTGTTATCTGATTATAAAAATCCCATCTAACAATGCAACAAGATTGGGTTTTCAGAAACTTTCAGGCTCTTCGACAGAAATAATCTTCAGAAAGATGTAGAAAAGTATCCATATAAAACATATATATATTACTAAATATGAATAAATAAGCCTCTGAAAAATTACAAAGTACAAATTAGTTCATGATGTTTCACCGAATACCCAATCTGTAAAGAACTTATAAGGATAAAAATAATAACTAATAAAAACAAAACAGTGACAAAATGTTCCAAAAAATTGAAAACTATTTCCAACTAAACAAAAATATCATTATTAGTTGATACTGTATATTCGATGTTGATTAGTCTTTAAATTTAGTAATCTTGGGACTTTTTTTTAAGGATACTCTTAATTAACGTTCCGTATTTGCATTTAATAACTAACAAATAACATGAAAATATCTCTAATGCCTTTAGTTACAAATATTGTGTTCATGAATAAATGAAGGATTATAAATGTATCTTTAATCACATACAATCCTTCATAGTATGCTCTGTTATATTAAGCCGTGCACCCATCATAGATTGTGGAATTATAATATTACTTTGGTATTTATTTACACTGAATAATAATATTTCCCTTAATTTTAATAATCTCCCTGTTGATCTAGATTATTATTGTATCATCATAGATAAGTTGGATCAGTTTTCTGTAATAGAAATATTAATAAACATTTTTTAAACTATAAGAATCTCAACCAAAAATAATAATAAATAATTTTTTAACAAAAAAAGACCGACTTCAAAAAAAGAACAAAAATACTGTAAAAAAATAAAGAAAAAATATATTCAACATTAATGTGTAATAAATATAATTTTAAAAAATATAACATGTAACTAAAAAGTATCTAATTATAATGTGTTATAATAGTAATTCCGACTTTGTAATAATTATATTCGTGAAATGTAAACTGATATTTACAGAAACTAAAACGAGTGTTTATATCTTGTTGAATATATTTTTTCTTTATTTTTTTACAGTATTTTTGTTCTTTTTTTGAAGTCGGTCTTTTTTTGTTAAAAAATTATTTATTTTGTCACTTTTAGTGCTTTTATTAAGTAGCTTTCAATTTATTTTGAAATAATATTTTTGTTCGACATTATGACTGAAAATGAGTAAACAGAAATTTTTTAATCAATTCTCGTCGAGCTTGTATGATATTCGATGTATTACTGGACATTACTGGAAAGGTATTGGCTAGGTGAAACTTTTTAATACTAGACAAAACATGTATTAAACCTTGTAAATCCAATTAATTCTTTCAAATTCAACAATATTTATTTATTGCTAGTACTGGCCCAGTACTAACAAAAATGTCATAAGTACTGGCTAGTTAACATAAACGGTATACCATTTTCAATATTATTCAATATTATCAATATTAAACAATAATATTTCCAACTAGTTGTGTCAACCAGGCGCCATTTTGGCATTGTTTTGCAAATACTGGCCAAGTACTGGCTCAATCAAGTCAGAAATGAAATGGGACCATCTCGGGACCATACTCTTTTAAATGAAACCACCCCCAATGAAATCGCTCGAGCCGTTCCGGAAATATGCACGAACACACATAAAAAATAAAAAAAATCAAATCGAATACAGAACCTCCTCCTTTTTTGAAGTCGGTAAAAACAAATACAAATACCTTGCCCTCAGGTCCAATAGTCTATTTTAACAGTCCAGTCTCTAATGATTCCTTAAGATTGGACGATAAACAAACAGATGTATTAACTGTCAACAATATTAATGGTTCAATTACTAGAGTCTACTGTATTTTACAGTTGGAATCAGGTTTTAATGAACTATTAAATGCAACAAACCGGTATACATACATCATTTTGCATTTGCAACTATATTCAGTTCATGTGAAATGCTTCAATGCACAAGAGTACTTGTCTTTGTCCTTTCTGATTAATTATGTAAATCCAATATGGTTCTATTTCCTCTTCTTAATAATAATGAACTATCCCAAATTTATAAAAGATATGTTCACATCATCCTTTTGTGTAACAGTACATCCATCTTGAACACTGCGTGATATATGGGTTAGAAAATGTTTACTACGATTCCACTATTCCACTGTTTCACACACTTCATATGTTTTCCATTACACACATTTATTTATTCAGACATGTTTCGTTACACAAAAATCTTCACAACTTATGTTTTTTCGTTTTGATTCTTGTATAGCAGTTACAGATAGCGTAAACTAGCACATATGAAGACGTACAATCTTCTCCACGACCAACCCTGTCGTTGAGTCAGCCTTCCTTGAAAAAAGAGTTACTGACAATTTAAAATACTGTCTCCATTCTATTGTTGTTCAGTTCAGTCAGTACTGTGATATTTTGCACAGTATCACTATTTGTTGTCAACATATGGCCTTGTAATAGTTTCAATATGAGTACATTATCATGGAACGTATTGAAAAGTCAAACTTGTAAAGTTATTTACAATATGATCGAGTTTATGAAGAGAGAAACTGAAAATGGAGGTTGTGTGACAGTCTTGAATGAAGTGCTAGACAAAGTGCAGTGGGAGTTTCTCAGAATACTTGAATAAAGTTAAATTGTGATGACGAGAGAAAATGAAATGGACAACTTTGTAACTCCCAAACGAAAAAATAAAACAGAAAAAACTGGTGAATGATTTGAATGAATGCTGGGGACTGAATGATTATAATGAGGAACTATAACTAGAATCATTAACAACTTTTACTTGTTTGAAAAATTTCTTCAACTATTCCAAACATAATGATGCTGTATATATTAATTAAATTTGGTAATGTGTTTTTAATATAATTATTATATATGCATTAGTATTCATTTAATATCACTTTTAAATTTTTTCTCTATGTATGTACCTCTAAATTTTGTACCTTAAATGAGGCTTATAGATTTTTGCTTCTGTCATTATGTGTGAGCTAAAAGTAAATTCAAACAGATTTGTGCTTCCTATTAAAATAAAAATCTGCAATTTGTAAGAGAATAAACTTCAATATATTTAGACTTTTCTCAGGGCATTTAACACATATTTGGTTTATATTTGAATAAAGACGTTTTCATTAATCCTTTCCTTCATTAGAGAAAGGACTTATTTTTTTAGTAAGAAATATATGGAAAATGTACTTATTTTTTGTTTTTAATATTTTGATTTAAATAAGTATTTCTAAAACTTTTGAGACCCTGAACAAAAATTTATCTTTTTTTTTAAATTTATTTATTTTAATTTATTAAATTACCAGCATACTGTATTCCCACTTTTAAAATTTTGTACACAACATTAAAAATTTGTTAGGCTTTTGTTTCAAACTTGTCTTAGACCAAATCCATCCAAAGAAAATGAAGGATATCTGAATGTCCTTATTTAAAGTGTCTATAACTAAACTGAAACAACTGAACCCATATGTATTGTTTACCAATCTCTGATTTTTATTTTATCCCCCCCCCCCACAAACACTAACAATAAGTAACATTTGACCCTTCTGTGTACACGGGAGACATTGAACAAATTTGTGATTTTCATTTTGTTTTTATATTAAAACATTCTACACCTATGACTATTAGCACTCTGAACAAATATTTGGTATAAACTTGCTCAATTTAAAAAAAAATGTATTATAAAATATAGCTGCATCAGACTTTTAGAGACTTTTAGATTTCACTCCTCTATTGTTTCATTTCTTCCTTGAAGATATAGAAGTATCAGTTATTCTTGAATTGTACTTTTAGCTTTTATACTTTAATTTGTACATATAATTTATTTTGGAGCCCATGGGTGGTCTATTAGCTAGATCTCTCTCTCACTTTGTTTTGGAATTGATTCCTGTAATGGCTTAAATATTTACACTATGTGCAATCATGAGGTAAAAGTGGGAAATTCAGGCTGTGGTGTCAATGATTAGTTTTAAGCATTTTTATTTACAATTAAACAATTTCTATTGTTTCTATATGGAAATTTATCAAAAACTGTTGAATTGTGAGATTGATTGTAGAAACTAACATATAAGATTATATATATATGCAATACAGAACGACAGCTTCGTGCTTAAAGACAATCATTAAATAAAACAGTAAGTGCAGTAATTATATGTAAATGCATTAGAAGAAAGAAAGAGGAAGCAAATTATAAGGGTTGGGGCACAGAGGTGCAGGAGGGGTAGCAACTTATTGATTAGTAACACTTCTGCTCTTAGGGTCAAGGTTAAGGATTAATATTGCTTAGTGGTCATTTTACTTTAAGGTTGGTTAAAAATCATGTTTAATAATAAATTAGGAACTTGAGAATGTCAAAGTCATCAGGTTTTGTTTCTGAGGCATTTGTATATTCTAAGAATGATCTATCTAGGGAAAAGGATCAGTATTTGCCATACAATGATGACTTGTAACAAATAATGTCTGTAGATGTAGATTAATTCCTTTTGTATTATTCATCCTCTCCCTCAACCAATTAAGATAGTTGATATAAATTTTAACATCCAGATTTGAGTTGAGTAGCATTATCTTAATAATAATTGTTCATTCAATTGCTTCCTCATGTTTTTAATTTAATTTGGGAGGGGGAAAGTGATTTAAGTTTTGATGAAACTCATATAGAAAGAGAGAAGTCAAAATCAAGTAGCCTAAGAAAGAGCCAGAGCTCCAGGTTATGGACCAAATTCAGTAGAAACATAACACAAATTCAGTTAGGCGATTATTGCTGATTTTTCCGTAGTTTTTGTTGCACAGTTAAATTTATATTAGTTATAGCTTTTTTATTTTAAATAATAGAAAATATATCTGGATACCATTTAGATGTAGAATTTAAAGCTGCACAAATTGAGATAAAAGCGTATTACTCAAAAACTATTTAAAACTGCCACCATTTTTAAATTATCTAGCCAGTTGTTCTTGTCAACAAATAATTCATAAATACTAGCCTATATACCAACTTTCATTTAAATTTATCACACTGATATCAACACCAACTCTCTATGATGAAAAAATAACTAACTTATACCAAAATTGAAAAAAATTTAATTACCAAATTTTAAACTTGAATATTGAATATATGCAGTTCATGGAAGGATCCCATTCTAATAAATACTAAAGGAAGGAAAAATTATATGTAATTATAATTGTCACATTATGGTGATTAGCTGAGATTTCAGTTTATGTAGTCTATACTATTACCACACTACTAATTTCCTCTAATAAGGAAACACAATTCACATCACCGTTATGTAGCTTCGTTCTAAAATAACTATGTTATGCCAAAATTTAACCCTTTGTGCTCGGTTGGCCAGTCATACTGGCCATGTCCTTGTCGGCATTGTCTCAACATGAGTTGTCTCTGCCGCTCATATGGCCAGTACCACTGGCCATTCCCCTCTCCGTGTCAGCTCAGCGGCTTCTTCCCACCAGGTCGGAATTATTTTTACCACAGACTGGGGTTTTTACTAAGGGTATTTCAAAATTTTTAAACAAAAACCAATTCCATTTTGACAATTATGTTATTATATACAAAACAAATAAGATTACATAACATACATATACATTTAAATATACATAACATATAAAATTAAACAAAATCATATGTTTAAAGTTAAAACTGAAAATAACGCCTTACTTACTAATTATACAAAAATTACATATATTTACAACTTTCGCAAACACCTTGTCAGTTTTTTATTTTAACATGTTAAATTTTTTTTTTTTTTTTACTTTAATATTTTACGAAACATTCACCAATATGGAGTCCAGGATTGTTTGAGCATGTTTTACAAAAGAAAACTATTCTTTTCCTTTCTTTCCCAGGTCGTCTATCGCTGCAAACGACAGTCTTTGGTTTTGCCATTTGGCAGTTGATAGGGCAGGTGCAACTTGCTGTTTAGTCTTTCATCATCTATTGAATTAGACAGTCTTCCTCATTTTTTCAAATTTCTCACTTACTAGTAAGTTTATCAACATCTTTCTGTAACATCTCTGTCGGACTTTATTTTTGCTTCTTGGTTAGCATTGTATAGAATAAAAGAGTTGATAATAGCTGTTTCCAGCAACCAAAAATACACCTTCCTCCATGGATTTTCTTGTAAATGAATAAGAACTTATAAACTGGTCTGCTATGTCAACTCCCGCTATTGATTCATTGTATTTATAGACTACTGTTGGGTTTCTTACTTCTTCCTGTACTTGACCTGTAATTTTTTTTTTTTTTTTTTTTTTTTTTTTTAACTGTAGGAGAATAAAGAAAACCATAAACAACACTAAATAGCCTTAATTAAACTCACAAAACACTGTTTTAACTCTCAACCTTACAAGACGCTGTATGTACGTTCTCAATGTTGTAACCAAAAGAGCATGTGATTCAGACATTTCCGGCAATAATTTTCAATGATAAAGTTGACAGAACTGCTGGTCATTTAATTCAATGGTTTTTCGCTAGGTTTCAGTACTCTACACATATCACAACACAAAAATATATTGTTAAAATGCAACATATGTTTCTTGGCTAGTGCTGCTGGCCTTCTGAGCGTTCGACGGTTTTTATCTTGGCCAGTACCACTCATCCGAGCAGCAGGAACAACTGATGTGGAATTAAATCCGAGTTGTTGTGCAAATGGCCAAGGCCAATATAGCTGGCCACCCAACCAGTAAAGACAACCTATACATACTCTATCTGATCGCAAAGGTTTAAGTTTTGAATCTTTGAATGTTATAATTGAATTTTGAATGTATCCAATTCATTAAATGAATATGTATTAGTATATATCATAATGATTTTCAAATATTGCTTATTGGCTGACATTTAAATTTGTGTATTCTTACAACTACCATACTACTAATATCTCTAAAAGAATCTTTGGTTAATTCACACCAGCAGATAATATAGTTGTGTGTTTATATGTACAAGATGTATTAAATACAGTAATTTAATTTATTTTCCTTTATACATCAAAGGTACCATGAATATGTACCATAATCATAATTATA
The DNA here is from genome assembly GCA_963513935.1 of Aphrophora alni. NCBI lineage: Eukaryota > Metazoa > Arthropoda > Insecta > Hemiptera > Aphrophoridae > Aphrophora > Aphrophora alni. The sequence goes on from OY740773.1 coordinate 84,897,926, forward strand.
ATCACTATGCCATATTTATTTTGTAATATCCACTTTTAATTAGTCTAGCCGACCAATGGTTTCGCTTGCTAAGGCATTGACGAGGCTGTATTACAGACTGAAGAAAAAAGACATAAACAGAAAACCTTAAAACTAGAGGTTTTGTACTTAGAATTTCAACTTAGAATATTTTTTTTACTTAGAACAATCAACTGGTTTTCCCAATATGTATTGTTCCTATGGTCATTGCCCAGGCCGGGTATTTCCCCAACCTTCCATTCATTGTATCCTAACTCCCACCCTCTAGTTTTAAGGTTTTCTGTTTATGTCTTTTTTCTTCAGTCTGTAATACAGCCTCGTCAATGCCTTAGCAGGCGAAACCATTGGTCGACTAGACTAATTAAAAGTGGATATTACAAAATAAATAATTGTGTTTTATTATCTTTAAACATGGAATTCCACCAAGAACCATCGGTCTCAACAGTAATGAAAAAAAAAAATAATAATAAAAAATAAATAAAAATAAAAAACTATGCCATATTTTTAACTAAATTATTTTCCTTAAGGATATATTTTCTCTAGGCCTATTATGTTGTATGTATAACAATTATTGTACCTTTAGTCTTTAAGCTGCCTTCGACAATGCCGTAGCTGGCAAACCTAGGTCAGCACTGCTCAATTAAAATGTATTGTGGAGTATAAATTTTTTTTTTTAATTTATTAATTAAGTATATATTATAATTCAGTATGGTGTCTTTATTGTTAAAGCTGTTTCACACACTAATTGTATTAACTTTATCTAGTTTGTAATTGATTTGTCTTGGTTATAGGAGCAAGCCCATGATGCAAAGCAACAAGCTGCATCTCCTGAAGATACAGAGGATCTCTCACCACTTCCATCACAAGCACAACAACCAGCTCGACGAAGAGGTGGTATATCTGCAGAACCTGTCTCAGAGGAAGATGCCACTAGTTATGTGAAAAAGGTATGTGTCAACCATTATAATTAGTTTTTACGAATTCTCATATGAAATATAGGGGGTGTTTGGCATGGTAGAAGTTTAGAGGGGAGTACCACCATTACAATGACCATGATTTAAGATCCACAAAACTCAAAAGATGCAGTTTAAATCTCATTGGATTGAGGAATTCCAATAAAAATGTGTATATGGGTACTTCTTTTGAATGTTTTGGATGATTTCACTAAGCAGGTAAGTTGGAAAATTGTTTGATTTTGTTGGCCTATTTCCATAGTGAATTGCATCATTATTAATAGAATTTAAACGTTTAACAAATTTTGTTTAGTAAATAAAATCGATTTTCTAGGCCTTACTATAGAAATTGAAGGTGGTAAGCATTTTTAGGAAACCTAGTTTACTGACAATATTATACATGCTACATCGCAACATCCATTTTGTCACAAATTGGCCTATTTCCATAGTATGTTGTATCTTCTAGTTACCATTCCTATGTCTAATGATTTTTGTAAGAATTAACTTGTATTAAACAAAGTTCTATAAATATTGGATATGATGTTAAAACCTCATTAAAAGATGTTAAATAATAAATTAAAAACAATGTTAAATCTTTTATATTCCTAAAGGCTATCTATAACTAATTCCCATAAAACCACACAAATTTAGCATAGAATTAATTACTTTGATAAAGTTACCAACATAGTTGGGAATATATTAAAAAAGATAAATCACTGGATTGAATCCCTTTTATTGAATGAACAATTGAAGGGAAATGTTAGGGAATTCTGTGGATAAAATTGAAATATACAAAAAGTGACTTTTATTAAACTAATATGTAATATCTGTAATGCAGCTTATGTAGGTCAAACAAGGCGTAATATCAATTGTGGGTTAAGAGAACATGTAAGATTTTAGTGGTTGGGTTATAGTTTTGTACCATTTAAAAAAAATAAATAAAATAAAATTATATATTGTCAGATTTTTATTATAATATTAAAGTTAAGATTCTCCATATCAATTTAAAAAAGTAGGAAATTGAATACTTTCAAATTTCTAGAAATTAAGCAAATATTTTGTAAAGATACTAGTTTAGTTTTAAAAGATCAAGAATTTATCACAAATTCCCCGGACCTTCAACCTACGTGTAGGCTTTTTGAGAATTGTCCCTCCCACATCCCTTCGTAATCTTCAATCTGAAGTTTATTTTTTATGTAAAGTAACAGTATTTACTTAATATGTATAAATAGTTTTCTTTCTAATATATGTCCATAGTCTGTGTTAAGCTGCCTTGTAAATGCTGTAATTGGCAAAATTATGCTGGAAATTGTACGATTAAATTAAAAGAATTGTACGAAACATTGTGTTTGTGTTTCATTTAACATGGAGTTGTACCAAGTGGCTTTGGTTGTTAGTATAAATCGTATCAATCCTACTTAATTTTTAAAAAAATAATTCTAGTTGTTTTAACAACTAATCTTTTATATATTTTTTTGTTTTAGTAATGGTTTGGTACTTATTATAATTTGTTTAATCTAGTTTTGAGTGTTGCTACAACAGTTTTTGGAACATATGTTTATGTCCTACAATTATTAAATGCCATTTATTCTTTAAAATGTCGAAAACTGTAGAGTTGTACCTATGTCTTTAGATTTTTTGATATTTTGAGAATCTTTAGTTGTTTTATCATATAATCAAATTAGTTAGTTATATTAAATATTGTTCATTAAGATAATACCAGTGGCAGTTTATGGAACTATACTACTGGCGTCTTATTTACATACATAATTAATTTCAATTTCCCGATCTATAGTAATTTTGTAGTTACAATTTAAAACTAGAAGTTAAACCTTTAAATTATTGAAAATATAAAGCTGATTTTGGCAACTTTAAGAGATTTAACCTTTATGATATAAAGTTATAAGATCTATTATATCAATAACGACCTATTTCCAATGAAAAAAAAATGTTCTCTTATCAGCTGCTGACCATTGCTAAAATTGGTGGATTTTCTAAATGTATCATTCTTGAGGACAAACATTACACCTTAAAGTCATGTGATCTTGGAAGAGTTGAGGAAAGGACTTGCATTTAAACAAATTGTAATAAAATTTGAATTATGATACACTACACTTAAAACAAATATATATTAGGATGTAAATTATTAACTTTGTTAAATTATTTATTTCAACTAATGTTTTAAATATAACCTTACATTTTGAATTTCTTTACCAAAGGTGGTACCAAAAGATTACAAGACGATGGCAGCACTATCAAAAGCAATTGCAAAGAATGTCCTCTTCTCTCATCTGGATGAAAATGAAAGGTCAGATATCTTTGACGCTATGTTTCCTGTTAACTTCTTACCTGGTGAAGCGATCATTCAACAAGGGGATGAAGGAGACAATTTTTATGTCATAGACCAAGGAGAAGTTGAGGTAGGAAACTCTATGAATTGTGGCCTCCACTCTATCCTCATCTTAATAACTGTGCTAAAGTGTCCAAAATGTTTTTATTAAATCCAGAATCAAATTTTAGGTTTTTACTGTTAAAAGTAGAATTAAAATGTAGATCTAATTTAATCTCTTGTAAGTTAAAGTAGTAAAAAGTTTAGGCAAAAACATAAGTACATGTTAACAATGATAGATGAAAGATATGTCAAAAATAAGGTTGAATTTCTTTCTGATTACTATCCTTACCCTGTATTATGTGTTTTAATCAAATAAGAGAAATGAACAAATCAAGAACAGAGCTGCTTTAATACACAAATCATTTATACTAAGCAGCAAGCTGTAAACACACCCGTATATTTATGACTCAAGATTTGGACAATACAATTTAACAGCTTTCTTGTAATTTACGTTTTTCATTTTCCCTTTTATTATTTATTTTAACTTCAGCAGTGTAAGGTAAATATGACCCTATATACTACAGATCCAGTCGTTAAATTTGAACTTTACTTTTCATGACCTAAAGAATCTGAAAAAAGTTTTTTTTATCCATTATTGATGGTTTCTTCTTATGATAAACATAATAGCTGCCATATATATATACATATATATATATATATAACTGAAATTAATTATATAGATACTGAAATTTGGTGTGGAGAACTAATATGTCTCCTTAAAAGTCATTGTTCGCTTATCTAGTAGCAATTCAAAAATAAATAAAATAATCATTTAAAAAAAACTGAAGTAATATTTATTCTTAATTAGTATACTGTCTATTTACTGTGTTTAAATAACGTAAAGAACAATAGTTTAGAGCAAGTTTGAACCCATTTAATATTATTCGTAAATGTTTTCTGCAGATCTCCTTATGAGATTTTTTTTATGTACGCTGTCATTGCAGTTTTTAATTCATTAACCATGCATGGACAATTTGTATACACTGCTGATTTTACAACTCCTCAAAGTAAATGTCTGGTGGGAAAATATCTGTTGCGCAAGGGGGTTTTATATTTGTAGAGATGACACGGTCTCCAAAAATGCCATTCAGAAGTTTCGTAGAGTTGTTAGCTGTGTGTACAATAACACCGCCTTGTTGAAATCAAAAGTAAATGATTTTGTATTCCTCAAATAGGCTGATAAAATAGAGAATCAACAATGCAGTATCTGGATATTGCAACCTACACTCCATGTTCTGACTATGCACGATCGTTGCATGCACAGCATGAGAATTCTCCGACTATCACAATCGTGGGTTATTTGTGTTAATAAAGCCAGAGAAGTGGGACAATTCTTCATCTATAAAGATGGTGACATCAGAATATCAACAGTTTTAGTTTCAGTATCAATTTTTCTTGCACAGTTTGATGCACTGTTGTACAAGCCCCAATCTTCCTTCTGTACCCACTTGTACAAAGAAAAATTTTGATGGACTTCACAGCATAGAGCAAAAGAAGAAACAAAAAAAAAATCTGAACTAAAATATTACACTTTTTGTCAGAATTTGCACATTACCCGCTGTTTAACAACTGGATATAGAGAAATGTTACATAACCCCAGCACATTTTTAATGTAACTTTGATAATGACAATCAAATCTATAGGGTGTTTGGTAAGGCAATACACAATTTGTATTGGTTGTGTCATAATTTGATAACTCATTAAATGACAGTTTGCAACAACAGGCAATCTGTTAATAAGCTGTTATTAATAATTATTAATAAAACAGTAACTTCTGAACCTATTAAATTTTTTTTAAATCCAAAGAAAAATGTAAAAATGGTGAGTGTTTTAATCCTGTCTTGTTTATAACAATTAGGGGATTAAACTCCCTACACCACTCTAATTTAGGTTAAAATTTGCTTATTTCTCTTTGTTGAAATTCGTTGGTTTTTTTTCCTTTTCTTTTTTTTCTTTTTTCTTTCTTTTTTCCTTCCCCACAGTTATATATTTTTTCTAAGGAAATACCAACAGGTTTTAATATTTTTTCTTGTATAATTATATAAATCATAGAAAAAGTAAACACAAGAGTTTACAGAATGTTTTACCTAATATTTAGTTTATTAGAAACTTATTTGTAGCACAATAAAAGAAATCAATTTATCCAAAAAAATATTAGTGATACATTCATTTTTATTATTTTTTAAATTTTATTATTATTATTATTATTATTATTATTATTATTTTACATATATATATATATTTTATAAATACCGGGAAGCTGAAAAGTAACTACCATCCTCTCTTATTAAAAATATATATATATTGGAGATACAATATTTGAATTCAGTTATGTCAATCTTATTAGGTGAGAAGAGTAACGTAAAAAAGCAAAGGTTAGGTTTTTTAATTATGGAGAGAGTTGTTGCTAAAAAGTTTCAAATGGCATGGTATAGGCTTATAATACCTCATTTTAAACCTCTTGATGACATAAGAAAAGTGACAAAGAAATTTAAATACTGACCACCTAAAATAAAATGGTAGCTAAAAGAGTTATTTTATTTATGAAGCTAGATTTAAGTATAAAACATATTTGAACACAGACTGTACTACTATCTAGAGGTACATGGAGAACAATATAATAATAGCATCCCATGTTACGGTTTTGCCCTCAGTATTTTCAAGTAGAATATATTTATTATATTGATAACTATTTCCAAACTATATTTAGTTTTAATTGATATTTGCAATTACATGTCATTAGAATAGTATTTTCATAGTAAATAAAATTCAAAACTTCGAGTATAATTACTTTGTAGGTTGAAAATTTTCATTTAATGAGAATAGTTAGCAAGAGATAGTGAGAGTATTTCTTATGCTCATTATTTGTCAAGATATCATGTAAAATATATGCAAAAATGGGGAAAACCGATTTTAAAATAGGGGGGGGGATAAAAAGAAATCCACAAAGTTTACTAATAAAATGGGTCGTGGAAGCTTATCTGTGAGTAAAAATGTATCTTATGGAAAGATCATTAATCATAAAGTGACAATTTATTGGGGTGGATGTGCGGACATGCTGATCAACAAGTGTTAATCAAATTTGTAAGACCCTTGAGCCGTTATGTGGTATCCAAAAGCTGTTTATGCAGGCTATCAGAAAGAGCACAAAAGGAGGTGGAGCAATAACTCAGGATTAAAGATGAGTAAACTTTCACTTCTTGTCTCTTTTAACCCTGACGCATGTTTTATCTGACATCTGACCTTCTTTCTTTGAGTAGATGCAATATAAGAAAGTTGGTAGGGCTAATTACTAGGGAACAACTAAGAAATGGGACCTGCAGAGCTTCTACTTTTTGAATGAATGTGATTGTCTTAATCTGGTAAGGACTGGGACATTTGGATCATTAACAATAGACAAGTAATTTCTTATCAAGAGGATTGTAAGGTTCATAGAGCTTATGGGTCTTCTAAGTATACATCATTTCATCTTACTTGGAAATCCAATAAGCTCTTGTGGCTGACAACCTGAAAGATAAAACTGTGCAAATGAAGTGACAATTTCCTCTTAATTTTGTTCATACGAAATCATCATTCTGGATGCTAGACCTGCCATTCCCCTTTTTATCATGAACATTTGTTATCTCACTTTTCCTTCATTCATTAGTATAGACCCATATGTTTCACACAATTAATTGATGGTGAATTCATCAGCATTGTGTTCTCTTGTGTTTAAAAATTTAATCACTGATTGGACTTCAAAACTGGTAGGATTATTCATTTTTGCACTCATTATAAACCCACTGACATGCAAAAACAAACAGCAATGGACTGGCGACATTATGGTAGTTACATGTCCAACGAACCAATTGAAACTTCTGTGCATCCACGAATTAATCAGTGTTGTCAATTGATCTTTATAACCGATTGGCCCTTACATTTTAAATTTTCCTCGAATATGTGTTAACATAAAAGTGATTAAATTAATAAATTTTACATATTAATCTATAAGTTTCGATAAAGTAAAATATTTCTTTTAAATTTGTTCGTTTGATTACATTTATTTACTGGCGATTATGAAAAAACTCCCTCTACCACTCATACATTATGGCTATTTGGAAGTTGTTGGTTAAAAAAAGAGTCTATAGTACATGTAAAGGTTTGATTTTTACTATTGGTCTTACCAATTTCGTTTTAATTTTGGTAAAATGTAAAGATTAATAACCCAAACTAATATACCTAATTACAAGTAATAAATTACTGCTTTTAGCAAAAAACCAAAAATGAATCTTTGTTGTAATTATTAAAAACTAATTTTATGTTAAACGCTTCTTTTTTAAATTTTTTTATTTTATGTGTATATTTCAACTATTTTTGTGTTTCATGAGTAGTACACTTTTATTTGTGAGATACAGAAGACGACATATATTGAACATCTTTTTATTTTTTAGGGCATGAAACTTTCTGATTTGTTAGATAAATTTGAGTAAAGATGTTACTTTAGATAATTAGTATGAAAATATTCAAACTCAATGAAAATGATATGTTGTTGTGTTATTAGATCTATGTGAATTCCGAGTTAGTGACAGTGGTAGGTGAGGGTGGTAGTTTTGGCGAACTTGCTTTAATTTATGGCACTCCACGAGCAGCAACTGTACGAGCAAAAACTGATGTTAAGTTGTGGGGTATTGACAGAGATTCCTATAGACGTATACTTATGGGCTCAACTATCCGTAAACGCAAGATGTATGAAGAGTTCCTTTCAAGAGTTTCAATATTAGGTAAATATTTTCTTTTCAAAAATAGTCCTCTTAAGATAGCTTGGTATTTTATCTGTACTAACAGAGCTCTACAACTAAATAACACAATTTTCAGCTTCAAAACTTTAAAACTATATTAACAATGTTGGCACAAATAATTCTCAAGTGAGCGGAACAGTTAATTTTCTTTATCCATATAGCTAACTATATCCATTAGGCTATTGCAATTATATTGGATTAGAATACAGATTAATTACTATATACAAGTACTTTTTTTAATAATAAAGTAAAAGTTCAGTTATGAAATAAAACGGTTGTTGAGAAATTAAAGTCCATCATCTTGAAATATATTAATAACAACAAGAAATATATTCAATAATAATTATTCATATTGATATAACTATATTTTTTAATAGAAATTAAAAAGTAACTAGTATGTTGGTTGCAAATATTTGTTCAAAATATAAATAAAAAATAAATCAAATTTCCTTAAGAATTTCTTTGGGGAGAAAAGACTTCTGAAAGTGTAAAACTTTTATCAACTTTTTATGAAGTAGTTTGAGAAGTTCCAGATTTTGATTAGGGTGTAAAATAAAAATTTGTAAATCTTACATTTTATTCCTCGAAGGAATAGAGATTTGTAAAATCAGCATGAGAATATGTCCAGACAATTTTGTCCGATAGTTTTACCTACCCTTTTTTAAAAATATAGTTTTTTACTTTTCTTTCCAAGAAATTGCTCAAAATATTATAACAATGGATACATTTGTCACTACTATAACAAATTTAGTTAAAAATCTGTTCAGCCATTATGGCTGTCAAGCTGTCAATGTCAAAGAAGGAGGAAATGTGGATACACTATTTTATTTCTTTCACACCCATTATTCCAAACTGATTTTATTGATCTTTGTTTTGTTTTTATTATACCCCTTTTATTATTTTTATTAGTCCTGACAAGGAATGCCCTGTGTAACTGATAAAAGACGTAAGAAACAAACAGTACTGTGAGTGTTTACTGTGATATAGTACTGTATCAGTGATATGCTTTAAATTGCCACGTTCTTTAAAGTGTTTGTTATATTTATTATTAAAATGTTGGCAACACACGTCTAGTATTCAAAGCTATATTATATACATTTGAGATCTTACAGAGCTGAGTTACCAACAGCTGTAACAAGGAAAATCTATTTCATATTCACTGTTATGAAATCCAGTACACATCTCAATTGTTTGACTTGTAAATACCATGTTCGCTCCCATCATTTTCTTTTGAAGAGTAAAACATGTCATCTATGTGTATATTTATTTTTATAGTCATTATTAAAGTTATACTGTATTGTATGTTTTTGTTACTAGAAAGCTTGGATAAATGGGAACGGTTAACAGTGGCTGATGCTTTGGAACCTGTGGCATTTGAAGATGGTGAAACAATAGTTCGACAAGGTGAACCTGGAGATGACTTTTATATTATTTTAGAAGGCACTGCTTTAGTGTTACAGTTTCGTGCAGAAGGCGATGAACCTATGGAAGTTGGGCGCCTTGGACAGTCAGACTATTTTGGTAAATAATACTCATACTCCAAATTTTTTTTTGCTTTTACTCTATCTCATATTTACTTACTAATTGTCTAAACACTGGTATATTGTAGATGATTTATTCTAGCTGTATCACATTATTTTTAAACTGAAATCTACTTATATCAAAATTTGTCTGGTGAAGTTTCGTCTAGTGTTGGCTGATGATCTAAGGTCTATGAATTGTTTACAGTTATTCTACACCACATTTCATAAAAATTGAATTTTAATACTTTCTGATCTAACAAATAAGATACATATACTATATAAACAATTCAAAATAGCACCTCCTATTATACATTTATTGTTTGATGTACTCATTGATAGTTTGTTCTTAGTGATAAGCAAGCTCAATCTAACACAAGTAAACATGAAAAAGTCATCATTTATGGTGTTTGTCAGTGAACTTTTAAATAGTACAACAATAAAAATTTGTTGGACAACACATCTTGTAGAAAGCCTGTCTTATAATTTAAGATTGTCAAAGTATTAAATGGTTTTTATGAATTTAAATCAAACCAATTATTTTATAAGTAAAAGCCAATTACTAGGCATGGTATATTAGTGAACGAGTTGTTGTTGACTAATTCAGATCTAAGGTCTATTAAATTTAAAAATTCTTTTCTGACTATGTGGCCGACTCGTACCAAATTTATTATTACGAGCAGATTATAATGAAATTATATACTTAAACTTAAAACACTAAGAGTAATAAACTGTAAATTACTGAGTAAATTACTGATTTAAACCACTAGATCTCCATTAAAGGAAATCACATGGTAGTAATTGTCTTGTTTATCTACTAAACCGTAAAAAAATCATACTCCCAGAATTGAAGGCTTTGGCTCTGTTTCTGTGCTTATTAATTTCAACTAATTAATTTAAAATATCATATAAAAAATTACTTGTAGTTGTATCCGTTGCTCCTTGAAAGAATTTTCACAACTACTCATAACCAGGAGAGCTCTTTTTGTTGATAAATTTTTAACCTGACCATTTGAAATCACCAAGAAAATTTGCTTGTTAGTTGTTGCTACTTAGCGGCCAAATTTACAACTATGGTTTTCGTCAACTCTTCAATATAATAATAATAAAACTATTTACTAGTCTAGTTTAAATACTACAAGCAACAGTTATGTCTTTATAATAATATACAACATTATAATTATAAATCTCTTTTTAACAAAAATTATTTGAAGAACAATTGTATGTTATGTTTAGGTGAGATTGCACTCCTGCTCGACAGACCGAGAGCTGCGACAGTTATTGCTAAAGGATCTTTAAAGTGTGTCAAATTGGACAGAGCTAGGTTAGTGCAACTGTAGAATTAGTGTAAACAGTCTATAAATTATTACACATAAGAGACTTCAATTACTTCTTTAGGCATCTAGCATCATAAAATGTTGATAGCTCAATGTCCATTGAATACTGCCAAAACCAGTTCCCAGATTTGCTTATTAGATATCTCCTTGAGCCCTCCATTTCTCACTGCTCCTCTTAATCTCTTCTTTGAAGATGAGGTTTATTGCTGTTACAATATGGCCAATTCTTATTCTCTGCAAAGGTAGCTGCTGCATGTGACGCTCCTCGTTAGAATGCTGGGCCTGCTGATTCGCTCTGTATCTGGTATAACAATCTGCCCTTAACATCGTGTCTCTACCTATTCATTCACTTCAATACTGAGGGTGTAGAACTTTTGCATGGAGATAGTGAGTATTGGAGAAAGCCAGAGGCGCACCCAGGAGGTTTTGTCTATGGAAGGGGCTGAAGCATAGTGTAAATGAGTGGAAGAGTCACACTGGGGGGGGGGTATGGAAAACCCCTCATCAGAATGGGGAGTCTGGGAATTTTTGTAATTGTGCGACTCTTATAAACACATTTTAATTCAAAACTATCTATGGGAAAACCAAAAACCAATCTTCAGTTTAAACATTTTTATTTAGCATAAAACTATTATCACCTAACATGTATAATGATAATATCAACATCTGAATCCTGTAAAAATTAGTCATGGCTAGGGGATAAAAAAAAGCCTTGGCTCAGATATAATGTAAATATTAATCATCTAAGTAGAAATACAAACATTAAACAAAGAAATAGCTATAGCTTAATTATTATTTAACATTTAAACAGAATAAGAATTCAGAATATTAAATATTAAATGATTTGTTGCAATGCAACTGCAAGTCACTTCCTAATCCTAATACAACAAAACAAAACTTTAATTAAAATTTCTAAAATGGGAAGGAGGCTATTTTAACATAAAGAAACTAAATTATTAGTGTAACGAAATTGAAATGAAATTATTTAGTATAGTAAATGGAAATTAAGATTTGCTTAATTTGATTAAATATGCTGAAATTTCATCTCTCTGCAAAACAAAATCTAGTCCCCTCGCTGATTTTTTTAGGACTGAAATAACTTCTTTACTTTCAACTTCAATCTCACAATGGATATTCAAACTTGCTTGTCCGCTAAGTCTATTGTCTCCCATAGTATTTCTTCGATGTGACTTGATCTATACAATGTTGAGAATGATCTCTCAGCAGTACTAGTAGTAACAGAAAGCGTAGCAAATATTTTCAACAAAACATAGATATTCATATCACAGAGAACCAAAGCATCTATTGCATTCTTAGGAAGTGCCTTTGATTCAAAGCTGTCATATCATAGTTCCAACTAAACCTTCAGCATATTGTAATTTCCACTTTCAATATCACTTCTAATGTTTCACACAATTTGAGACATTGTGCCTCTCTTTCGGTTTCTTTTCTTGGCTAGACAATCAAAATATTCTTTTTCATTCTTTGTGCAGTATCATTTCTCAGAAGGCAATAAACATAGAAAACTAGCAAAATATCTTTATGATTTATAAACCGACTTTCAATTGAATTGATGAAGGAGTCTAGCCAGCTTGTAATATTCTTCTGCTTTGTTATTATAATAATAGTAACAGTCCCTTTATTTATCACAAGCTTAACATGCTTCACACTTCACACCACTCACTCCGCAGTCATTTGACAACTAAACCAACGCCTACTAGATCTATTTATAGTAACGACAGTGCGGCTTCTTGCCGACAGCCAGCGCCAGGTTGGCCTAGCAATGGCACGTAGTTACGCATAGGCAGTTCATAGAAGTGCACATTCATCGCATATATGAGATGTTGGATTTGGTTGTTAATTGTTGTTGTTGTCGTCACTATTTAATGTTTTACCTCATGAGTTTCCTTTTGTTTTATGACTGCATGTGTCTTTAAATGGACAAGAAATTGAAAAACTTCCAAATCCGTTTGACCTTATCTTACGGATACATACAGTAAATCCGTAAGATAAAACATCCTATGTAACATTTAATTAAAAACACACAGACGAAGCTGCAGTGTGATGATTCCTACTAAGAGTTAAATGCAGCATCATTTTTATTAACCTTGTTTTGTATTTTTTGAGGATTCTTTGGGGGCTTAAGCCCCCCTCTGGGTGCGTGCCTGGGAAGAGCTTGTATTGGCCATATTCCAGAAGCCAGTTTTTTTTATTTTTAAGAAATAATCATGTGGTTGAATCTGAGTTAACGCTTGTAAAGTAGTGATTGAGGCTGTTAATATATATATATATATATATATATATATATATATATATATATATATATGTCTTCCTTTATGCTGGGTAAAATGCACGGTTTATGAATAATTAATAAAAATTAACCTTGGCAGCTATAATTTAAAAGCTCTATTTTTAATCAAATATAATTTACGTTGAAGACATTTTTATGGGTTTTTGGGGTGGATGGGTGAGAAAGTGTAAATTTTGATATCATTACGATGTATAGTTATGGAGCTACAGGCGATTTAAAAAGGTATTGCAAGTGGCGAAACGTGAAATGTTAAAATCTGGTATTTTTATTGACATATAAATTGCAATAACTCTTAAACTGTTTGAGATGTCAAAGTAATTTTTTCAATGTTTATTCTCCTTTCAATTCTGCATCTTTTGATACCCATATCATTGGTTTAAAATTTTTTTGATCATTTTTGAAAAAAATTTAAACTGTAATTTAACTAAAACAACTAACAGCTCTTGAATTTTGTTTAGTTTTAAATTTGGGAGCAACTAATTTTACATACTTCCTACAAATAAACCCTAGAGACATTACTTTAAACTAGTGCCATTTTGAAATAATTTAATTAATTAAAGAAACCTATTTACCACATTAGTTAAAAAATAGGATAAAAGTGTTGACAATGACTGACGCTATTTACTTATGAGAAAAAATCAAAGTGCACATAAAGTTACTCTTTATCTTTCCACCAGAGGTCTTCATTTGTTTCTGCAGATGAAATACTTTTTTTAACAAATCTCTTATCTGCTTCTTTTTGAAGGCATTCTAGTTAAACCCAAAAATACCTGATATTTCAAAACACATAAAAAGCTATTAAACACTAAACGATTCACAAAACAAGTTTCATATAAAAAACATTTTTCTTTTGAAAAAAATTCTATATAATAGACTACTACTAAGTAGATTGTTTGATAATTTTATACATAAGTTTCATTCTTAAAACAATAAATTTTTATCCAAAGCCAATTGTGAGCCTAAGCCTATACTAGATTATTTTCATCAGATGATACAGAGTCGGTACTTCAAAGTCCCTGTTTCTATTCACTATTCCTGTTTCTTGACCAAAATTCGCTCCCAATCATAGTTCTCCACTTGTGAACCCCCATAGGACTATTCCTAGAACCCAAAACCTTTTGTTCACATTGCGAGTTTTGAAGTGAAAAATTATTTTGTCATGTTATAATACTATACATTTTGTATGTAGAAAAAAACTCCAATTTGGGCGTTATCAAAATCCATAATCCTCCATCATCCATCATCCATCATCCTCGATGAACATCTTCCAATTATTGCCTCTTTATTACATGGTTTTTAACTTAAATATGTATTAATAATAAAAAATTAACCATTACATATAATAATTATTTTTGTTACATTTATTAAAAGTTAAAAATTTTATTAATTTTTGAAATTGATAGTTAAATGTTTTCACTTCTGTTTACCGTCCCGACGGTATTTTTTTCCCCTTCGTTTTGCCTACTAAAGGGTTCAAGTTTCATTATTACTGAAACCATTTTATGGTAAAATGTGAAATAAGTTTTAAACCATTAATAATAGCCACTTGGACACTAGTTTTCATGCATATTGGCTTGGCTCTGATGCAGTTGTATTAGTTGTTACTTTGTAGCTATGGATTCCACTTGCTTTGCTCATGATCGATACTTGGTTTCTTCTAGGATTCTTAGCTATTAATTTTTCTATTTAGTATTTACTAACTATGTTTGTGTCAGCAACTCGACCCGGTGAGTCTAGTTTAAATTAACCTCTATTTCTTAAGCACATTATTTATCTGGAAATTCCCTTCAGGGTCGCTATAGTATGTGTGAGTGTGGAAATCCCAAGGTTTCTAAGCTGGATCTATACCTTTTTTCATGTAGTCTTGTTTTAGCTTCCTCTCTTTCATCTTTCCTATCAGGTCTATCTTAACCAATTCTTTTTCTCTTCCAACCCTGACAATATTAGAGTATTTGAGGGCTAGCGGTCTTTAATTTTTTTAAATACAATGATGACCGAGAGTTGTTTCGTTTTTAAACAACAAAGATTAAAAAAATCTTGGAATATTTTCAATTAGTTATTCTCGTGTTAAACTCTATCGTACCTCATAGTAATCTTATATAAAATTGCACTAATTTTTATTGAGGACTAATGAAAATCTTGACTTACAAATGTGACAAAAATGTTCAAATCGAACAAATGTACAAATACAATCTTACAATAATACAATATAATTGCATCACATTTTAAATTTCGATTGTTCTGTTCTTTATTACAGATTTGAACGTCTGCTGGGTCCATGTGCAGACATTTTGAAGCGCAACATCACACAATATAACAGTTTTGTGTCTCTGTCAGTCTAGTGGCACATTTGTTTCACCAAAGGTAATCACCCAGCTCCTACTTAATGTTATAATGTTTTATGTTTACATTATAATACATGTGTTTTAATAAATTGTGTTTATGAAATTATTTGCAGTTAATAATATATATATATATATATATATATATATTAATTTTTTTTAAACTACTTGTAAAGTAATAAATAGTACATCACTGAAATCATTGATGGAACCAATTGGTTTGCATTCATTCGTTAAAAAATAAAAGATATCTCCGATTAATTATCATTATGATAAGCCATTGATCTTTCAGACTGATGACTCTGTTAAATGTATGATTGATCTGTCATAATTTCATTGATTATTTAGATACATTTAGGAGACAAATTTTTGATTGATGTTTTTGTTATTGACTTTACAAATTATTATTTCTTAATGATGTGGTTAACTTACTGATGCCTTTAACTATTGAGAACAGTCTTTGCTCACTTAGAGTTATCAGATACAAAACTCTAAAAGCTGGACACTTTTCTGAAAGAAACCGAACAAATGTGAATATTTTTGTTTAACCCTCCGTCAGTCACACTCTAAAAATACATGGTTGGTTGCATTGTATTAAAATTATATATAAATATATTGTAACGATATCAAACTAATCATTTACAATTAATTATGATTAATGATATCAAAAGATAAATAGTTAATTAATTCATGTACAAAATAAAAATAATAATAACAATAGTTAAAAATGTGATCGTTTCCACTTCTTTTGACCAGCTGGAAGCTCCGGCTGGCTGGAGACCGCGTACACTTTAGCCGAATCTTGTCAGGATGGGCCAAGGAGTCCGGGTTAGGACGCTAATGAACGCACACAACGCAAGTGAAATTAAATGTTATATTTTATTTACTGCCGAATTAAAAGATTACAGAATTATTATAATTCATAAAAAAAAGACATAACGGCAAGATAAAGCCTTAATAGTGGCCGAAAAGCATACCGTTTAATTTAGCTAGTACGTGGCCGAAAATGGACTGACCTGACCTTGTCCCGTAGCGGTCTTCCTTCTCGCGGCTCTCGGAACAGACTCCCGCTCGGCTCGCTGGTTCAAGCCTTCAACTCCTCGTCTCTCCCCCCCTTCTACGTCATATTGCACTGCTCAACAAAATCGCAAGTGCCAATTCATATTTTATTATTTAGAATTCCTTTAGATCCTAATTTATAATTATTATGGTTTTGGTTTGGTGGGCTCCTTGGCTGGGCCACATCACCCCCTCCATACAATTCGAGCCGTACCACTCGACTCGTTGTAAAGTGGTGGCTAATGTGACACTCCACTCATAAGCAAAAATAAATTTTAAAAATCACCAAAAAAATATACTACAAGATTTCTTTAAATTTTGAAAGGAGAAAGAGAAAATACGAACGTGAGGTCAATTCATTGCTGCCAAATGCCTTCAAAGTCCCCATGCGCCTTAATTAAAATTTTGAAATCAGTTAGCAATCTGCAAATAGGTGAAGACAATACAGTCTCCTAGCGATTATTACCCTTTTTATTGTTAAAAGTGATTAATTTAAAACGAAATGAGTGTCCATTTAGGCATCTTTTAAATTTTGACAATGTAATGAAATTCATATTGGAGAAAATGTAAAGATGCCAGATGCAGCTTGGGAAGATTGGAATGTAACAGTACCAAGGGAAGTGTACAAGAAAAACAAAAGAAAACGGGACTTTAGTCTTGAAGGAGCAAACGTGCCTACACACTTAAAAAACAAGTAACGGGATAATTGGCCAAGGACAGATGTGAATAAAAAAGGAGAAAACAAGGGGAAGTTAGCGTCCCTAACTGTACTTCAGAAAGGAAAGTTTCTAACTGTTTCGAAAAATAACGGTTTGCAGAATGTAGGTCGACCAATGAGATGAGATCCCACTTTTAAAAATCAACGGACAGATTTTGAAACCCGCCACTAAAAAGACCGAAACTATGTTTTTAAAAGAATTAGAAGATTTAAACGATTCAACTAAAAACTTACTTCGCTGTTTGCCAAAGGTGTTGAACATGACCAGCAAAACCCTAACATCTGAAACCCTTACCTCAATAGCATCTGCTTTAGATTTCACAGAGCTCAAAATCTCTAAAGAAAAACTAAATGTCAACCATCTGATACAGTGACACCTAAGATTCATTACAGCATTATGTAGAAATAAAGGAGTTATGGATATGTATGTATTTTTAGATTGTTGTGTTATATGTTAAAAGATCAGTCTCTGTCTTACCTTTAGTTCTATTGCAGATCAAAATTTCTCTGGCCATCCTACATGGGTATGTAATGAAAATATGAGCTGACATTGACTTTCTTTAACATTTTCTTCCACCCTTCAATTTACTCCGACAGGGAGTTGAGAAGAATGTATCACTTTTTTCCCCCACAAATAGAGTTTATTGGAATACCCAAGGCAATGTTAGACATACAGTTTTTAATAATTACATGATGCAGAAAACCTGTGTTTCTCTAACAGAAACGAGTAATAGCTTCAAAATTTATACCAGAATACATTCTATAATTTTTTTTGACTTGTGTTCTTAGAGCCAAATAAAGTCTAGGCTTTGTAATGCCCTAGTTATTGAAACAAATTGGAAATATCCAGTACCAGTATACTAGGTATCTTTGTGTCCTAAGAACTGAAAACTGAGTAAAGTCTAGGCTTTGTAATACCCTAGCTCAGAAAGTCCCAAACTGTGTGCCGCAAGGTCGGCTAGATGTGCCGTGGGACAAGAGAAAATAAGTCAACTTAAACCAAAATAGTTGCGAATGAAAAAATGCCTAACGACCTAGCCTAGCAGAATAGATGACTAAGACGTTCGACTGACCTGTGATGGATTTCAGGACTGACTGTACGAGTACACAAACAGATAAGTGCTGGGTTGATGACTCACGGGTACACGTTGCAACCAGTTAGTTGCCGCTCCTTCATCTGTTCGGATTACTCGATTGGTAGTAGCGTGTGTTTTATTTATGACATTTTACTTTTTTTAAATAGAAAAGTTTATGGTATAAAAACCTAAACTAAGTGAAATAGTTAGTGAAGTAGACTCAGTTTTAGTTCATTCAGAGAAACACAGTAAAAATGTTAGTGTTACCAAACAACCTACGTAAAAATATGTACTGCCGGCAACCTCAACCTCAAAAAGTGATTCAAAGTTGAGTGCAAGGAAGTATCATGAAAATTATTTGTCTTTTGGTTTTGTTTCAACATTGAATGAAGAGATTCCTATACCTGAATGTGTCATCTGCGGAGAACAGCTATCAAATGAAGCTATGGTCCCAAGTAAGCTTAAACGTCATCTTACTACTAAACATAAATTTGCAGTTAGATTAGGTGTGCCGTGGCTATTTGTCTTTTTTTTTAATAGTGCCACAGGCTAAAAAAGTTTGGGAATCACTGCCCTAGCTATTGAAACAAATTGGAAATTACATCAGATATCCAGTACCAGTATACTAGGTGTCTTTGTTTCTCTAGTCCTAAGAACTGGAAAACTAAGATAAATTGTCTACTTCAGTGGTTCCCAACAGGTGGTCCGCGGAGGATGACTCAGGGGTCCGCGAGCTGTCATCGAAAAATGTTTCGTCAGGAATTTGGCTTACAGTCACGCTGTAGTCAGGCGTAAATCAGTTTTATCAGGACTTACCCATGGGAGAGGAAAATGGGCAGGTGAAGTGACGTGACTATAGTTTTTCCAATTACCGCAAGAACGCGCACGCTTCCGTATTTTTATCCTGTGACAAGTGTTTATCTCTTCACCATCGACCACGTAGTACAAATAGACGTATTATGCCTATCTTACTAGCATTACAGCAGGTGAAGCCAAGTCGCTTTCTACTTTTTTTGTTTTTTGGTCAGGTGAAATAAAAAATGGTGGAAATTGTAGCCAAAGAGTTAAATTTTTTTAATCATATTTTTTGAAATGCGATCTGACTTCAGAGTAAACATTTCAAGCTTGCAGCCCAACATTTCGGAAATAATGGACACAAAGAAGCGTTTCAACTCATTATAGCGAATTTTAAGTACATTTAATAATTTAAATGCATTTTAAAGTCGATTAACATTTGTTTAATTATATATGACAGCTATATATGACAGGTAAACAGTTACACACATTTTCACACACGCACACACATATATATATATATATATATATATATATATATATATATATACATATATAAGCGGGGGTCCTTGACATTATAGCAATTTTTTCAGGGGTCCTTGAAAATTTGTTGTTGGGAAACCCTGGTCTACTTCCATACTTTGTCAACTTTACTGTCCTTCCTGTTGGATTGTTAGTAAAATATTAACAGATCTGCCGAGTAGCCTTGTAAAATAGCTGCTGTATTGACGAGGGCTGTATGATCGCCCCTGATGAGATTCTGTACACTGTTGATATGACTGTTGGCAGTTTCTTCGTTCACTGTTAACACGTGTAATTCTTCATATGTGGCCTTACCATAGCACTAATGAAATAATTCACCAATGCTGCTTATCGCCATGGGTAATCTTGTATGTCCATCTGTCTTACGTTTGCTGTTTTCAATTGTCCTTTGCTGTCTGTTGTCTGTTATTGTCAAGAGTTCATGTAGTGCCTGAGCTGTTTGACATTGTGTCGTGCCTTTAGTGCCTGTACATGTGTGGGATTGTGTCTTGATGTTTGGGAAGTGTTGTACTGGGAGTAAAGGAAGTATGTATGTAGGTTAGGGGAAATAGGATAATCCATATTATTCGTGTGAACATTTTTCTTTTCTCTGCTGGTATTAACTTCTGTGGCTTGATGTCCTGTAACTAAGCAATCATATGTATATAAATTTACCTGTAATTGTTTTTTTTTTTTTAAATCACTAAAATTAGACTCGTTAGTTGGAAACCTTCTGGAATTGGTTTTGAATGTACATATACCAGAATTCTTATAGCATTTTAAATGATAACATTTAAATGTAGCACAACACTTATAGAATCACGTAAATTATTATAACTAAGTAAGTAAACTTATGTATATTTTCATTTGCTTGAGTCATTATGTCGTATTATAAGGTCTCCTATCCATCTGCCATATCGGTTAACCTCTATCTCGTAATTTAACGGTGACAGTTTTTTAAAAATTTTGTAAGGGCCTGTATACTGTTGGGCAAGATTGTTGTCCTATTTTCTGCTTTTACGAGGACTATCTCCCCCCACTTGAAATTGTATTTCTCTTTGACGTTCATTGTATCGCTTACATTGATCGTTTTGGTTTCCCTCCAACAATTTTGGCAAGTCCTGTCTTCTTTTATGTATTGTTTTTAAGGCCTCTAGTATGTTATGGTCGGATATTTTTGGTAGTAATGCTAAATCGATTGGTTGGTTCGGTTCAAACCCGTGTAGTAGGAAAAAGGATGAAAATCCTGTGGCTGCCTGTTTGCCTGAACTATATGCGAAGGTTAAGAGTTTGACGTACTTATGCCATTCTTTTTGTTCTTCGTTAACGTAACAGCGCAGCATGTTTATTAATGTTGAGTTGTGTCGCTCAGTTATTCCGACTTTGGGGTCTATAAGGTGCCAAGGTCTTGTACATTGCCTAAGGCGTTGTATAATTGTTTTAATGTGTCGGCCACGAAGTGAGTACCCCTATCTGTCTGTACCTCTGTTGGCATCCCATAACATGGAATGATCTGGCCGTAGTGTTGGCATCTTATTTTTCGGTTGTTTTGGCAACTGCGAATCTTGTTGTGTTGTCCGTTGCGATTATGATGTATGTTTTTTTGTTAGATTTCGGCAAAGGTCCCAGGGAATCTATAGTTAATTTTGAAAAAGGTTTAGTGTTGATTTTTATTGGTTGTAAAAATCTTGTTTGTTTTTGTCGGTCCGTTTTCATGACTTGACACTTGTGACATTTTTTGATGTATTGTACCACCTCCGCCGTCATCCTTGGCCAATGATAGTTATTTCTTATATTTGACATCGTTTTGTGTATTCCTGCATGACCTCATCCAATATATGAATCGTGAAACACCTGTAGAACATCTGTTGTCAAAGCTTTAGGAATTGCAAGTAGTAGTTTACTTTCTCATTCATTAATTGCTTATAATGTAAAATTCCATCCCGTAGTGTGTACAACCTTGAAGCTTGTCTGAATGCTTTGTCAGCGGTCTCTGGATTTAGTAATGCTTGTCTAATGTTAAATAGTAGTCATCTGTTAGTTGTAATTTTTCTAAGTTTACTGACTGGATTTTGTTAATTGTCAGCTCATCCTGTAATTCAGTTCTCGATATTGGTGTTTCACCAGGGTAGTGACTCAAGCTATCTGGTACTCTTATTGTTGATCCAGGTTTGTGTTTAATTTCAAAGTCGTACTCAATTAACTTTAAAGCAAGTCTATTCATACGTGAGCTCAAGGTTTTTACATGTTTGTAATATTGTAAACTAGTGTGACCATTGAAAATTGTAAATCGACAGCCATACAGAATACGTCTGAAATAATTCACGGTGTAAACTACACTTAACAATTCTATTTCCGATATACTCCAGCGCCCCTCTGTGTCTTTCAATCTTCGGCTGACATAAGCAACAGGCCGTAGTGTACCATCTTCTTGGTATTGGGACATCACTCCCT
Source organism: Aphrophora alni (assembly GCA_963513935.1). NCBI lineage: Eukaryota > Metazoa > Arthropoda > Insecta > Hemiptera > Aphrophoridae > Aphrophora > Aphrophora alni. The sequence goes on from OY740773.1 coordinate 84,920,201, forward strand.
CTATTCCTATTCTACTGACATCGCATGATATTACTGTTTCTAAATTTTCATTAAAGTTTGCTAACACAGGTTATGACGTCGTTAATAAGGTTTTTAGTTTCTGGAAAGCTTTTTCATGTTGCCTTACATTGAAATGTTTTCTTATCTGCATCTACTTTTTTGTTAAGTCCATTAGTGGCCTAGCTATGTCACTAAATCCATGGATGAATTTCCTATAATAAGACGCCTCTCCTAAGAGTTCGCGTAGGAGTGGGAAATTCGGTTATCGCATTCAAGTTCTTTTCCAAAGGTCTAATTCCCTGTTTGGAAATGTTGTGTCCAAGTATATCAATGTTCTGATAGAAGAAATTACATTTAGATGTCTTACGTTTTAGTTTTGCTGCTTCCAGTCTTTTAAAAACTTTTACCAAATTGTTTAATTGATCCCTAAATGTATCACCATATGCTACTAAGTCATCTACATAAATTATCATCCCTTGATATAATAAACCCGAAAATAAGTGGTTCATACTCCGTTGAAAGGAATTGGATGAATTTCTCATTCCCATAGGCAGTCTCGTGTATTGATACAGGCCTCTGTGAGTCATAAACGCCATGTAAGGCCTATGCTTCGGCACAATCGGTTGTTGTGGAAGAAAGCCTGGTTAATGTCCATAGATGAAAAGTATTGTGCCGTTCCTGTAAGCACAGGACACTCACCAACCAGTAATTAATAAAACATTATTTAATATTAATTATAAAAATGAACTAATAATAGGATGATAGAAATATTAAGTATTTTATAATAATAAGCAATTATAAAATGTATTTAAACAATCTTCAAACGAACAATAATAATAACCTAATGATTACAAATAAACAATTTAAAACTATACAAGTGAAAGCGGAAGTTCAAAATGTGCGCGTAAATGGAACAGATGATAACCTTTTAAGATAATGCAGCGTAAGGTGAAAGCAATTCGAAAGCCGAACCCCTTTCGGACACTATAAAACGAAATATTTCCCATGAGGCCTTGCGAGAGCGTCTTTCCAAGCAAGAAGGAAGCGTGCCTTAGGCAGTCTTTTTCAGGAGTCAGAGTGATACAGTCACGTTACGAGACGGCTGGACAGACTCATTTTTCCACGACAAGATGGAGGATTTTAAGTAAGTTGTGGTATTGAATTAAACTAACACGTTATGGACTGGTATTTCGTGAGTAAAGTGATAAACATAAACAATAAGTAATCATTAGGGGATGAGTTGTAGTAAGAAAGAACTGTAAAAACTTTTAATCTGGATCTTAGCACATGCTTGATAATTTTAAAACAAAAATGACTCTTAGATTTAAGTAATTTGCCTGTTGATATAACAATGTTTTTGACTTTAATTTTAATAAAAGGGAGATTTCTTGTTTTTATCAGAATGTCTGGCTAAGTCATTGTATTCCCATTGACACGTTTATAGAAATAACTGCTAATTACGACCAGAATGTAACCCTACCTTAGGCATATTAAAATATTAGATTGAACAATAAGTTTGTAAGAACGCAGACTTACAAACTAAAGTAACTTGATTTTTGACTAAAAGCTCTTAAAGCACAAATTGAATTAATTAATTGATAATAAGAATTGAATAGATAAATTTACAAATTTTAACTTAACTCCCCTAACATTCCTAGCGTATCAAATATTGTTTCTGATGTGGGTAATGGAAATTTGTCTGCCTACATGCCTTCGTTCAATTTCCTATAGTCCACTACCATTCGGTATTGGTCACCCGGTTTCTTTTCTAAAAATGCGGGTGCTGCAAAAGTGCTTTGGGAATCCTCTATAACTCCTGATTTTTAAAATTCCTATACCTGTCTGTCTAACTCCATCCTTTCCACGTTGTTTAATCTGTAAGGAGGTACAGCTACTGGTTTATCTGTTTTCATATAGATCGCATATGGCGGCATGTTGGCTTCCTGCAAGTCGTACGGACCCCATGCAAATAAATGTATGTACCTATTGATTAATGTCCAAGCTGCCTCGTACTCTGTGTTAGTTAATTCCTTGTTTATGTCTATAAGGTCTCCCTTCAGATCGGTCAGTTCCTTTCTAGTCCTTCCGTTTGGATTCAAACTCCCTGGGCTGCCTTCTTCCACCACGGCTAGCGACGCAGCCGATCTTTTCTTAACCTCAAAGACCCCCTCTCCTTGGTGCCGACCGCTTATATACCTTTAATCGCCAGCTGGAGGGTTAACCCTACAGCCGGTTGGTTAATTTTCTTGACAATTCTTCGTTTGTTTAAAAATTAATAAAAATATATTATTTTTACACAAAACCTAACTTATAAGATATCATTTTTCTCAGAAAGATGCATAGAATTCATCTATGTAATAAAAAAAATGTTTGAAACGGTTTTGGAGTAAGTATGTTAGATGTCAAAAATGATATTAACTTTTTTTCAGAAAAACCTGTATCACCCAAAATCAATAGCTTACTACCTATTCTAAGATATACACAATTTTTGTGTATTATTTGTGAATATATTTAGGGGAAAAAATATATAAATTTGTTACATTTTTAAAATGTAAAAAAATATTTTACATAAAAACTGAATTTTCTCTTTATTTTTTTCAAAAAAACATTAAAAATAGTAAAATATATTTTATACAGAACTTCTATATACCATTATGTCCTGAAAGGTGCATAGAATGTAGGTGTGTAGTGAAAAAAAATGTTAGATGTATTACATTTGGAGTTTTTTGGTCAAATACCAAAAAATCGAAGCGTAACGGAGCAGAAATTTTACAAAAATGGTAATGAATAACATACTAATAGATTTTTTGGAATTTATTCAACCATTTCTTGAGATTTGTCATATATTTGTGAATATATTTAGGGGGAATAAATAATAATTTGTTAGATTTTCAATATAAGAATGACAATTTTCCAAAATTTGCTATTTAGGCGTAATTAGTAACTTTCCAAAGCTAGGCCTAAGACAAAATCATTAGATTTTACCAAGACAATATACTTTACAAAGAATAACACACATATTCACTTGTATAATCATATAAAACACTATATATAAGACAATTTGTATATAGCCTAAACTTACCATTTTCCTTTTAGGTTATCCATATATAAACGGTACATTCACTCAAAAACATAAACTTTAGAAATATAAACACATATATTGTAACTTGTATACACAATTTATATACAATTTGTATACACAAACCTTCAAAATAAAAGAAATCATAAAAATATAACGCAAATGCCACACCCTTTTGCGTGTATTTCATTTCACGTCATCTCGGAAAATAGCCGATGTTTAGTCTTGAAAAAGAGCAACTGAAAATAACTGTACGGTATGTCAAGTGGTACCAACTTGAAGAATGAAATGTCATCTACAACATACTATCAAAATCGAAACATAAAAATCTAAATGAAAAAACGATTATGCCATTTCGTTAACTACACCGAATGCCAAATGAATTTCGTCTCGTTAAGTTTGTTCTATGTTCAAGTAGGAATATCTCTGGATCTATGAGACGCAGAAGAATTTGTAATCACGGTTAGAAAGAGAAACATGTGATCTATAGAACAGTGTTTTAATTGACTTAAATGACAGATAAATAGAGTTGTAATCATATCGGGAAAAATGGAGCCGCATTATACGAAAAGGCGCAGAGTTGAAATTTACGATTTTACGCTACAAAAATACGTGAACTTCACCAATTTTTGGAATATTATTTATAACGTTTTGTGGTATTTTTTTTGCATGATTATGCATCTACGGAACATTACTTTTCCAATGGTATTTTATTTATTGTGGTAGGACAATTCTAAGTGGGCGTAATGGTGAGTTGCAAAATACGTGATTAAGAGTTGGTGAAATCACTTGGGAGCACGTGGGCGACCTACTTGTAGGTCGCGAACCGGTTTAAGGGTTAAAGAAACATAACCTCAAAATTGACAATCTTAAATTTTCATTAGTTTCTTTCATTGAGCCCACCTGACAATCTAAATGAAAAGTGGAGGGGGTAATTAGTTCACAAAGTGAACTATAGAGCGTCTACTAGTTTGTTTGGGTATATAAGTGTTTTGGCAGAGTGGGAGGACGGGAACAATTTAGCAGTTGAGGAGACATCACTCTTAAAGAAACATAACTTCAAAATTGACAATCTTAAGTTTTTGTTAGTTCCTTTCAAAGTGATAAAACCCTAAGTAAAGGTGAAGGTAAGACAATGTATATAGGTGAAATGGGTGTATGTTTATATGGAGTCTATGTGTGTGTGTTTGACTGGGGACCGCGAGGTAGCCAACCCTATATTATTAGCTGCAGCTAATCTGTAACCCCCCCTGCAGGGGCAAAAGAAACATAGATTTTCTACTTCCATATATTGAATTTAAGACTTACTTTTTAAGAGATAAATTTTAATTAAAAAGTCATTAACCCTTCAACGCGGTGAACCGGCTATAGACGCGGCCAATTTTTCACCTTCTGGCGCGGCCGCCCGTCTAAAGACGCTAAATGTCGCTGCGGTACGTGCTGGATTCTAGCGTCTAAATAAAGAACTTTTATGAACTGAGCGTATACCCAGAACATTGCCAAGAGAAATGCCATCTGTTGAGTTATTGATTTTTATTTCTAGACCACCGTGACCTTCAGAAAAGGAAACAACATGTGGCTATATACAAACAGCTGTAGCGGGTTCATGGAGGGCTCTCGTGTGTTATAGGTTATTATAACCTCATTTATTTATAAGTGTAATATTTTTAACAGTTTGACAGTAGATCGTGTGATTAGTTCTAGTGTATATTGTGTTTTAGTGATAATGTGGGAACCGCAAAGTGATAATATTCGCGAGTTTTTTTGGATTACGCTCTAATGGAGTTCCATTGTGATCCAAATATTGAAGGTAATCATGATAGTGGTGATGAAGTTGTAAATATATGCAATGTGGCTAATGATACCGCAATAATCTTAGATAATGAGGAAGTTACAGTAAATGTAAATACGTATAATGTCCCGCCAGACAATCCACAAGAAAAGGAAATGTTAGTCGACGATTTTAACTACCGCACCAGAGGGTCTAGCGCTCGGAACGGCTTACCGCGTTGAAGGGTTAAAGAAATTGATCAAAGTGATGGCTTAGAATAAATAGTAATTTATAATTTCTCCAAGAAGTTTTATTAATATTATCAGATTTTTTGCTACTGCATAAAATAAATAAATATAAATCTGCTGAGTTTATAAATTTTTTAAATGTTTGAGTGGTAGTGGTTTTATATATTTTATAGTACAATTTTATAACGACTCCTTTAGAAACTAGAATTTCTCTAATCACTTAATTTGTTTGTTTATTAGACTCTTTTATTATTTTTGAGTGACAAGAAACATTTTAAAAAAATATATATAGAAATAGTTTGAGAAAAATAATCAAATTTTTCATCCAAACCATCAAGGTTTGTTTGAAAAAACGCTGTAAATTTTCATTGTTAGGAGTAACTTTTGTTTTAATATATTAATCTTTTCCAAACCATAATCACCAATTAATTTCTTTTAAAATGGGATATCTTTTACATATTGTGTAAATATTTAAGACTAATTTGCCTGTGCATATTTCAGATATTCCAGACTGAAAGATTTTGATTATAAAGAAAATAGTGACATTTGATTCTCAGTTTGCCAGGCAGTATATTTTTGGCATTATGGTTTTTGTCCCTGTGTTAGAGAAATAATGTAAGCAATTTTTAGGACTAACCTCCTGACTGAGAAAAAATTTAAAAAGTAATAAAAAATAGACTGGTAAAAAAAAACCTTAATCCTATTTATTATTAATTTATCTTTTACTAAAAGAAGGAAGCCAAAGCTAATTTACCAAAACTAAATAAACCAATTCAGCAGTGTGAATTATTGGTTAAGTCCAGCTCGCAGGAGTTTTGTATAAATCATCAAAAATTGCGCAGGTTTAAGCTCGATTGCTAGTACTACTCCACAGTCTTCAACAGGTATAAAAAGTGATTATGCTAATTGGAACAGGTATAAAATAACGATTTTTAAAAAACAGTTAATCATTAATAACGATGAATTCAAACATACTGCACTTACAAATTGTAGTCATGGTTAAGTTATCCAAGATTGGTCAGTATATAACTATACTGCTGTATTCATTTGCCTTAACCTGATAAATTGTTTGTTACAGGGTGGTCGGGATGCTTGAACTTCCTATAGACTAATATCGCCAACATGCCAACTGCTTACCAAAGCGTATTCGGTGTGCCACATTGGCAGCATTCTGCCAGTTCTGTTTTCATTTACTCATTCTTTTAGCAACATTTTAGTTTTGTTTATATTTTCCATAAACATATTTATTATGTAGCTTACTTAACAAGATATTTGTTTATTTTAATATTTAAATATAATATCAGGATCTTATAACTTTATAAATGAGTTAAACTGGTACTGGTAATAATTTATTATATTCTTTAAGTAAAAAAAAGAAGCACGATGCTGTACAGAACAACTAGATAAAAATAAATAATTTATAAGAATGAATTTTATTTTGTAAAGTACAAAATTTATTGTTTTGACAAAAAAAAAATATCTTGTAAGAAATTGTCATTATTAAGTTACATATTATGTAGATTCTATTATTACTGTAAATGATCAACATAAATCTATAAGTTTAAAAAAAGCTATGTAGATTATAATCAATTGAATATAAATAAATTGTTTGTGTTTTACTATGTATCTGGATAAAAATTCTTTTTACCATTCGTAATGTCTTTTTTCCCTACTTAATTTTCCCATTTATCGCTACAAGGAATTTGATTTCTCCAGCCTACCTTAATCATTTACTTCACTACTCAAGTTTCACATGTATTGTAATAATTATAAAAATAGTTTGTATATATACATTTTTCCAGATCAATGGTGCCCGTTTTTAGATCAGTCATAACTTTAACAATTACATTTATATATTTTGTAGAACTATTTTTTCTACAATTTTCGTTACAATTTTATTTTTTAAAGTTGTTATATAAAAAATTATTTTAAAAAGTTTATTTTTCAATAAGTTTTTTTATTTTTTGAAAAAAATAAACATTTTATACATGGGAAATATTTTTATTGTGTTTTGTTTTTCCTGCCTTTAGGTTGCAAGCTGAGGTCACAAATAAATAATATATTGTATAGTTTTGAACTGTATAAGTTATGTTTATGTGTCAGGGTTTATGCCTCTGCCAAAAAATCACATTCCAAGGAAAATGTCTAAGTCTGCACTCTTGGAGATATCATCATAAACTCCAATTCTATAAAATTAATTTGGTATTAAATAAGTTTACACTTCAAAATAGCTTTGATAGATATGTCAAACACGTATCATCAATTTGAACTCTATCTAAATCTGTGCTTCAGAACTAATTAATGAAAATCACAAACTGATTAACATTAGTATTTAAACAAACTTATATAAGGACAATTTCCCAATTATTCCTCTTGTGATAACCACATGTTTTTTAACATTGTAGTGATTGATGACAAACAAGCTTTTACCTACAATTTCCATTAAAGGTTAAAATAAAATAAATTTTACAATTATTATGAAAATTAATTTAATCTATTAATACATAATAGAAACTTTCACAAAGTAACAAGCTATATGTACAAAAACATAACAAAATAATGAACTGACTGTACACACATGGTAATATGATACTAATATTATATACACAAATTTATAATTATGTTGATTTTGTTGACTTTAAATGAGCATATTCATCTTACAAAATGATTTCTCTAAATAATTGTTGTATACATAAAAAACTAAGAAAAAATGGAAAATGAAAAACAAAAGAAGAGATTATTCATATAGTGATCAGTGGTACATGAAAATATAGGATTGATTCAGATTATATTTTAGGTGAAGTAGGTTTACGAGTTTCAAAAACACTAGTTATCTATTACAAATTCAATTTTATACTAAACAAAATTTATTTTTAAATATTTATAACGTCATTTCAAGCACAAAATATAATACAAATAATACTAATAACTTAAAGTATAATATGTTAAATTAAATTAGGATTTATGAGGGTTAGAAATCAAAGTTTTTTTTTTTTGTAAAACTGAAATAAAACAAGGCTTGAAGAAACAAATTTGAATAAATTATTTTACAAGATATAAAATTTGGAATATAGTGACCAACTAACTTAAAATAAATTAAATTATGTAAAATTCAGTTACCGAATATTCACAAACTGTTATCTGTATAGCAAAGTGGATAATAAATTTGTATATTACACTTTTAAAATTTTTTCTATGAGTTTAAAAAAGCCAAAAATGATTTTTCCCTTGATATTAAATGTAAACTGTATATATTTTTACTTTTACCAAATCATGTGGCAGTAATTTGTAATAACTAGGTAAGGTTGTTGAATCTAAAGCCATGAAATTGTTATGCTTATTTTGGTATGTCAGCCAAATTTTAAACAGAAGAATTAACATATTTATTTAACATTATTTTGTGTTAAATATTATATAACAAAATTTTACAATTTGCTTATTTTAAATTTTGTAATAATAAATATCAATTATTTAGCTATGTTATTATCATTAATATTTATAGATGCTTTAATAAATTTACACACAAAAAGACAAAATGAACATAATGCTTCCCCATTTACAATACAAATAAAACAAAATATCTATAGTTTTCCATCAAAAGAGACTCGCCCACTGTTTGATATTTATGAGTTCATGACAATATAAGTGAAATGGCAATTATTAAATTTTATAAATTTGTTTTATTTTTATTTTGGGGGCTCATCAAAAGTAAAATTTACAAAACAAAATCTTAAGATTTAAGAAGGACTGAAATACCAGCCAGCGGGTCACATCAGAAATGTTGAGAATGTAAGATGGTCCTTTGAGTAGGCCAGGCTTTATTTTTGCCAAAACGTAAATGTGTCATTAACAATTAATTTAAGTAAGTGTTTAGTACCACATTTTAACTTTGATGGGTCACCAATTCGCACCACTATTATTCTTATATCAAGACCTTTCATTTGAGATATCACTTGATGGCGGTTATATTTAAGATTTTTGAGACCAAAATCCCCATTTTTGGAGAAAGGTGAAATTGTTCCATATGCTAAAAAGTAGCTTTTTACGTATAAAAAAGTGCTCTTTATTTGAACTTGTTCAAAACTTAAGACATGAGGGTAGGACTTTTAGGGCACATAGTGAAAAATTGTAAAATTCATCACTGTCTGGTTATCAGAATAAAATTAATTAGTAAGATGATTAAACACTAGCATTGCATTGTTAAACACTAGCAAAATTTTTGTAAGGGTTTTAAAAAAATAAATAAAATTAAGCTTTGTTGCATGCCAAGGATTACGTAAAATCAACATAATAATTTGTCTAGCCATTTGGACCTCTAAGACACTACAGATCCGGACATCTTCTAAATGTTTTATTTGATCTTATTAGAGGGATTAAACTATAATCTGCTTTTCTTTTTTATTTAATTTTGAAGTTAAACTTCTTAGACTGTATTTTGTAATTTCATTGTACATTTAAGTCAAATTTACTGAATAGCTATAAAAATAGCCCTACAGCAGTGGTTCCATCCTCTACAACTGTTATATGTTTGGCTTACCATTGTGCACGTTGTTGAAAAAATAAAGTTTAAAGCATTCATTGTTACACTTGTCAAACAACATACATAAAAATTACAAACGGGGAAGGGCATTTTGGAAGTACCAATTGGATATAAATATGGAAAAGGGTAAGATAGACAGAAACAAAAAACTAGAAAGGAAAGCATTTTTAGAGTAGATGAGATTATCTGAAATGCAATATCACCACCAATGGCAAGATACAAGAGAAAATAGAGGACAAAGGATATGGCTAGTTTTACAACATAGTAAAGGATATAATATAGCAATGAAAAAGGAGCCAAAACAATGATTAATTGTTTATTGTAAATTAAATATTAATTGTAAATTAAAATTTACTGTCAACCAATTTTAATTTATGAGTCAAAGACATGAACAAGAAAATAAGACGAGATTTTTTGAATGAAATAGAATAAGGAATGAAGCGGAACGAGGTTGAATCCCTAAGACAATCAAAAGGAAACTTTTGCAATGGTTTAGTCAAATAATGAAAATGGAGGAACACAGAACTAGAGGGAAGAAGACCCATAGAAATACTATAAACAAGTTGGAAGGTAATGCAGGCCAAATCGACTGGAGAATGGAAGAGATTGTGCTACACGACCAGCTGAAGCGGAAACGCCATAAGATGATGATAAAAGCTACACTGCTTTTTGTTTATATATCAGTTAATAAACAATCTTCCAAACTATTTTAATTTGGTATCATTTAATTACTCACAATAAAATTCTAAATTATGGTCTTTTATAATGAAAACTATTTTTAAATAATTGTAAAAAATTATATTTTAACATTAGTCATTTTGATAAAATTTTCTTTGGTTATGGAAATTGTCCAATTTTGAAATTAAAATGATTCTGTTCAGTAGATTGCTATAATTCCCTCCTTTCCCACAATATTGTGTTAACAATAACAAAATCATGGAAAATATATATTAATTATCCCTATTTTCCTTCTAATAATGAATAAGGAAGCAATATGTTAATATTCCAATTTATTACAAATGTGTGATTTTCACCTGAAATTATGATAATCAAATGAAAAAGCAATTCATTTTTATATTAAAAGCCAACAATTGTCAAAATAAGAATAAGCTGCTTGTATGGCACAGAGGAAATTAGCCTATAATATTTAAATATTAGTTTAAACCAAAATAATTGATAATAGAAATTTAAAAAATGAAAAACAAACTTACAAAAAATTGACAATAAAAAAATATGAGATATCCTACAAATTTAAAAGAATTAATAATAACATAATTAATTGGGTTTCCAACAATCTGACATCAAATCTAATTGAGGTTTTGTTATTCATGATTGACCACTTACTGTAATACAGTCGAACCTGCCTAATTCAAACTTATGTAATTTGAAATCACGGATAATTTGAACTTTTACCACGGTCCCTAGTCATTACTATATGTAATGTAAACAAATCGTTTATAAATTGAACGTTGTTGGATAATTCGAAATTAAAACCAACAAAAGTTGTTAAGAAAATTAGCTCGTAATATTGCCAGAGTAGGCTAACATTGTTAAACAATCAGCTTTATTTTAAATCGCCTCTATTATGGAGTAGACCGCCTTTGAATTGACAAAAATGGGAAAATACAAGGGTATTCATCGCATTATCTACCCTCCAGTTATCTGAAGCCGAAAATGCTGCACTGTAGGCGTGTGTGCATCTAGGCTGTACTGTTTGTCGAGTCGCTTTCTCCCTTGAAGGGACCTGTCAGTTGGTTTGTTACACTGCTGCTGAATGTTGTGTCTCTTTTTACAAGTTAATGTTGTGAGTAAATATTTCACTTTTTATTCAACTGCGTTTTCCGCTATGTCTATATTGAAACCATGGGCGTCATCACCAGTTCATTATTGGGGGGGGGGGACATATGTCGGGGGTCTGGGGGTATGGAAATTTTTTAAAATTAAACTTCTCAAAACATCGTTTTTATGCGTTTGTAACAGAAATGTAATGTTAAAAACCCTAGTAAAGACAAAGCCTGATGTTTACCTTTTACGGTTTTAAGTAAATCATTCGTTTTCAGCAAAAATATTTTTACATCTCAAATATTGGGGGGGGGGACGAGCCCCCCCGGCGATGACGCCCATGATTGAAACAACGAGTGTACAAAACATTAACTTTAACGGAAAAAGTCACTACTATCTGTGAAGTGGAAAAGAGCATTAAAAAAATCACAGATAGCGCAAGATTTTGTAATACCGCCGAATATGTAATCTACATATTTAAAACATAAGGAAAAATTAGGAATCATGCATTAAACAAAAGTAGAAAGAGCCAAAAAAGAGCAAGAGGATTAGAAAATCCTTATGTTGATGATTACATGCTTAAACAGTTTAAACAACCACATGACAACAAATACCACTTGTGAAAATGGATCACTTGTTCGCAATAAACCGTTGCCATATTTTTTTTTTTTAAATATCTAATTCTAAATATTGTACTGTAGACTATTTAAAAATGATGGTTTTATCTGTTAGACTGAAAATAAATTTATATTGTAATAAAATTGTATTTATTTTTGGTCCCTTAAGCTTCGAATTAAACAAGTTTCGCTGTACTTCAATACTTTCACAGAAAACTTCTTTTTTGATAAATATAATTACCTTCTAGTTTTTTTTTGCACAAGTATTAAAAAACATTTCCAAGCGAACTTTGATTTTGCTTTTCTTTAAAAAAAAAATCTATAATATAAGAAATGTAAACACACTGACTCTGGTTATAATAACCATGTTTTTAAAATTTTATATAGTATTTTTTATGAAAATAATTCCTGTTACGAGTTATGAATCACTCTAAACTTATTTTATGCTTTTATTTAAAGAACTATTCTAGTATTTTATATTACTAAACGAATATAAAAATTGAGCTGTCAAATATGATTTGAAATGTACTTGATTTTAAAGCATTCACTCAAATTAAAACATCATTTAATAAAATAACAAGTGTTTTAGTAACACAAATTTACTGATGTGTTTTAGGTGCCTTTTTACTATTTATAGTTTATATTATTCTACAATGAATTATATGGTGGGGGATTAAACATTTAGTCAGGTTATACTATCCTTACAACAATAGTGTGGAATTTTTTTTTTTTATAAACCTATTTTGGATTGATAACAAAATTTACTTTTGGATAAACATTTTTTTTTTGAGTGAAGTTGATCCATCCAAATTCGTGCCTGTGGATAGCAGTTAATAACTGTGAACAGAATATCGACATTTCACTCCAAATATCTTTGCAGTCCTTTTCAGTATGTGGAATAATAACACGACCAAAGAAAATTGCACTTTTCAGAGCCAAATTTTAAATAAATGTAAATACCGGTACATTTTATTTTATTTTTTTAAGACCTATAAACACAATTGAAATATGACTTGATTTTTTCCCCTTGTACGAATAATATTACGAAAAAATAATCTAAAAACAAATATAAATTTGCTGGTTTTATACTAAATTTTCCAAAATCTCAAAATGGTTATGTGTGTGTATGAAAGAGTTGTTTCACAAACTTGGCAAATTTGAAAATATGAGAATTGTCATAATGAAAATGTATACATATTTAACAAAAAAAAAAAAAAAAAAACCTTAAACAAACTCTTTTAAAACGTTGCATACTTTTACATCCCATTCATGCTATACACAACAAATTGTACGATTTACACATATTAGCATTTTGACAGTGCAATTCTTTATTCACAAAATGGAGATTAGAGAAGTGTATTCATTCTTTGGCAGTGATAGTAATTCCCTACTTCGTCAATAACATTTTGTTAATTTGTGAACGTTTTATAAAAAACAAAAGCCTCCATTAACTAAATAACCCCCTCTTCACATTTCTAATTAAAACACAATACTGCAAATGTTACACAATAAAATACCATTAAATAACAATTATTGTAAAAGAAGCTTTTAAATAAAATATGTTACCTCATGACAAACTGAAATACTTCCACAAGACTGAACCATTACACATTTGAGGGCATTAAAAAATTCAACTTAAACATCTCTATTGGATAGACAGCCAGACATAAGATATAAAATATGAAAGTTAAAGGATATAACATTCTAACATCATGCACAAGAAAATAATGGTACATATGAAAGTGATAAAACAACAAAAATGTACACTAAAAAACTCAATTTCATACAACATAAGAATAAGAATGACTGCTTCTTTAGGCTCCATTTGTTTAATACTATGACTAAGGTTTGATTGATAATTTTAAGATCTATAGATTTTAGAATTATTTCGACTCAAATTTGAAAAAACTGTTAAAAAATTGTAAATAAACCTTTCTAGTTTTATTAACTTTGCTCATTAAAAATAAAAACCATTTTATAGTCATTATTGCTTATGTGTTAATTTAATTATTAAACATAATAAAGTATTTATAGCAAGTGGCATATTTACTAACCACTTACAATAACTTAAGGATTTGGGAAATAGTATAGCCAAAATAGTTGGCTCTTGCTAAAATGAATTTAAGACTTATTATTAGTTTCAATAATATATAGTGTGATATTTTTCTGTAATGTAATTTTTTTACTAAAATAGATTATGTGCAAATTAATAAACTACAGTTTTAATAAAATAACACTCATATTTTTGTAAAATAAATTTTATTTACAAAAATAAGAAATAAAATGATTCAGTATCTTTAAAGTCAAAATGAATAAATAAAAATCTATTAAATTGAAAAATGATTTAGTACATTACAAAATAAATAACCTATTTACAATAATCTATTTTTTACATACTATTTTTGTAAACAGTCTATGTATGACTTCTTTAGTTACCTGACTATGTAACATTTTTATTTTTAATAGTTAAAGAGTTAATGGATTCAACTAAAATAAAAACAATCCACAAGGAAACAGTAAAAGGGCTGTGGTCACATAGGAATTCTGGTAGTCGTATTTAGTACTCATTCCACCAATCATCTTCGTTCTAGTATTTGGTAATCAATCTTCAAAAATTTCTTCTATCCAAGTGTGCTTAGACAGGCTGAATCACCTAATGTTTTTTTCTGTAAAACTATTTTCAGCTAATAAATAGTAAAAAATATACATTAGTTTTTAAAAAATGGAAAAAAAATCATAATTAAAATGAAAAGGAAAAGGATCACAATAAAAGGGCAAGAGTGGCTCGAATACAATACATCCAAACATTACCCCTCATCATCCACAAATAAAAAGGATTACGAACGAAGAATAGACAATATTAAAATATAGAAGCAAGAAAAGATTGCAGAGAAAAATAATTCCAAGATTGGATGAAGACATATATGAACTTCTTCTTAAGAACCAAAGAAAACTGAAATATCGATGCATGATGTTACCATAAATTTAAACCTAAACGACAAGAAAAATTTGTACTTGTAAATTTTAAAATACAAAAAACTTCATTGATGAATGATGAAAGATTCAAAGTAGAAAAAAAAGAAAAGAAAAAAAAATGGCTACTCATATTTGGAAAATGATGATGAAAGTTTGAATTGACACAAAAACTAGGCAATGTAACATCAACTGTTGAAAATTTTTTATATTCTTCCTTGAAAATCCTCTTCTTTATTCAGGAGCTATTCCAAACTGCGAAAATTTTAACTATAGAAAACGTTTTACTTTATTAACCTTTTTTTTCTTCTTTTTCTGGCTTGTCAGAATATAAAGTTTTTTAATCAATTGTAGATTCATATAATCCTACTTTTTGTATATTCCCATAGTTCTTATCTGTTATTTTATAAATACCTTTTGTGTTGTGATGACTTCTGTTTCTGCAGAATATTTGGTATTTTGAATATTAAATCAGTTAACCTATAACATAGACTACAATAATTGTTTGTTTATGTTCCTCTCGAATGCTAGAGTAGTTGAATTCTTGAAATTTGATTTGTTCTTCTTTGTTTAAATCTTTTTGTGTTTTCGATCGAAAGAAACCATTCTTTTAATTTTGCAGATCTGTTGAAATATCCATACATAAGTATTATTCTAAGTCCAAAGTTGTGAAATTAGTGCTAAAAGCCTAAATGAAATTCCATAAACCAAATCTTTGTTTTTAATTTTAAAAAAAAAATAAATAAAATCTTTTTACTGCAACGCATTTTTTTACATCATGCTTCTTCTGACTGTATCTAATGTTCCGTAATCCATTCCATCAAATTTGGACTTGTGAAGTAAACTTGTGTTGTAGCCTAAAATACTTTCCTTTTGATGTTCTCTCAAATGCTGTAGTTGCTGAATTCTTCAAATTTGAATTGTTAGTTCTTCTATACTCTTCAAATTGATTTCTAGCCAAAATTCCTACCATTATGAAATCATTGTACTGAAAAGAAGCCTTTTTTTTAAATTTTCAATTTGTTGAAATAAACATACATAATTCTACTACATCCAAAGTTGTTCAATTAATGCCACAAACCTAAATGGAATCCTATAAACCAATCTTTGTTTTAAATTTGTAAGAAAAACTTTTGTATTGCAACCATTTTAATACATCATGCTTCTTCTTTAATCTTAAATTGTTGTTAATCTAGCTATTGAAAATATTTCTCTTTATTACTTGTATCCTCTTGTGAAATATGTTAAGCCTCGTGACTGTCTAATATCTGTGTAGCTCATACCAGCCAATTTGGATCTTAATTTCTAGCTGATACTTAAAATATTTTTCAAAGCCACATACATTTACTTTACTTAATGGTATTTTGGTGAAAGTTATCTGAACAGTATCTTTTTTTTTTTTTTTTTTTAATTTTTTAGTTTTGCTGGAAATATTTCAGCCTTATTTTGATTAAACTTCATCAAACTATTATCTTCCTGTAGAAAATTCACACTGGGTCACTAGCTCTTTCAGTGTGATTATTGGTCCCCATTTTAACGCAAACCATCTATATGTACTACCAGTCTTCTTCATCATATCAAATTTGTTTTCTGTAGATAATTCTCATACTATCAATGTTTAAATGATATTGATTACAGTATTTGGGTTAAGAAAGGATAATACTTTTAATATTTTGAATGAATTCATGAATTTAGTGAAAGATAATTTGCTTGTATCATGTGAAATCAAAAGGAAGGTAGAAGGTAGGATACTGCATCAAATCATGTCTTTCCTTACCAAATTATTTTTTTATTGTATTTACTTTCTAATTCTTTCATGAAGATTCGTAAACTTTCAAACTGAAGTGCTGTTTTAAACTGCTTCTGTGGTAATATTTACAACAAAAATTCTGATTTATAATCAACGATGAGTAATAAAAGTTCATAAACCCTCGATGACCAAATAAAGTAACATAATGAAAGCACTGCAAATTTTTTTTTTTTAAGAGAAGTAAAAAAAGCATTGTCCAATTTGAATTAAATCTTTTGATGCACAATAAAAAGTTTATAACACTAAGTCTTTGTACTTTAAAACAAAAACTTATCACTTAAAAAAAGTCAATATATCACTACGATTTTTTCATTTGTCCATCGAGTAGATAATGTAAAACTTGAAACCTCAATCGGATCACTTCCATTCAAACTTAGAATATAAAGTAAAATATATTCAAGTCCAACTCGTTTGAAAAGAAATAATCACACCAAGCAGAGATACGCGCTTGGACAACAGAGGATGTTTTACTACTTTTACACGGCAGAAACGATTGCTGTGCTGGCCTTACAATCAATCTTGGTCCTTTCTGTATCGGCAAACACAACACCAAAAGGCTGCAAAAATTCTAAACACTGCACGTCCGAATCAAATGCCAATTCCTGGGTGAGGAAACTAACTGGGAGTGTTTGGCGATAGCTAATAAACCAACAAAAACAATTAGTTAGACAAATAGCTTATAAACATCAACATTGCATCTGTAACAGACAAATATAGTTAGAAACATGCATAGTAATTAAGTACAAATAAATCTAGGCCTAAAAGATTAATTGAAAAAAACTGAAGAAAAATATCAGTGCTATCAAACTTTTTATCTTGTAAAATTTTATAAAACATGTGATTGTGTCTTTCTTTCACCATAATTTTTATAAAAGTTACATATTTCAGAAACACTTTACTTAAATATTATAATTGACTCTATTACCAAATGACTTGGATACGATTATCCAACTGATTAACTTAATTGAAATTTGTTTTTAACAGAATATTTTTTCTAAAGTGTCCCGACTGTTGAAGCTAACATACAGCCTGACAAATATTGAAAACTGGTTTAGATAGAAAGATGTTCGACTTCTTATTTTAAAGTTCTTAATTTGAGCTATCTACGGGTTGGTACAAAAGTTTAATAGGATACACAATGTTCCAAAAATTTCAAAACATGATTTCTTTATTGAGATCTCTTTACAGTTCTTTGTTCAAATATGCCATGTCTTTTACATAAAGATAACTTCAGGCTTTGTTATTATTATAATCATGTGACCTCTTTCATTCTTGTAGATCTCTCCACCAATCTCCATTCAACTCCTCCTTCCACCTTGTTCTTGATTTTCCACAGGTCTTCTTCCCTTTTCTCTCTAGTGTACTTGTAGATATTCTGATTTCCTCCATCCTTTTTACGTGCCTAAACCGTTCCAAAATGTTTTCTGTTGATTGTATCTTTCAGCGATTCTACCTTGAGCCTGTCCCAAAAGTTTCATTTCTTATTCTATACTTTCTTGAAAGATTTTCTATTAATCTAAAAATCTCATCTCTGCGTTAAAGTCATCTACTCAAAATCTATCCAAAATGCCTTTGCCAATTTGGCTAGTTCTCTTTCCAAGTTCACATCAGTTTCCTCCCAGGCCACCTTCAGTTTTTTATTGACTTTTACTTATAAATCACTGAATCCTCTACCACAAGTTTGGTACAATAACACAAACACAAATAAAATAAAATGAAATATTTATTTGCTTTATATAAATATCAAAGATGTAATTATTGATAAGGGCCCATCTTTAGTTAGCAATGAATCTAATCAGACCTTCAATACCGATGAAATTAATCTTTTAAGTAAGGGGCTTAAATTTTCCATGCCCAAGTACTCCAATAGTACTATAGAAGACATTTTGTCTATCATAGAGAGTAGTATGACTTACTTAAAAGATTCTGACAAAAATTATATAAGAAATGCCTGCAAAATTAAACTTCAGGATAATTTAAATAATATGAAACACAACAAAAAATTAACTACTAATATTAAAAAAGATTTGGAACTTATTAAAGGTATGAAGGAAAAAGATTGTTTCTTTCTGAAGGCGGACAAAGGGAATACTATAGTAATCGTAGATAAAGTAGATTATTACAATAGAGTCACTAAAATGTTAGATGAGGGACCTTATAAGAAATTTGCTAAGAACCCTTTAAATAAGTATATCAGTACCACTAAAGAAACCATAAAAAAAGGAAAAAGTTTGGTATTTATGAAGTTAGTTAGTTGTAACGATTGTGATAAGGTGTACCTAGGCCAAACAAAGAGAAAATTTGTAACCAGATTTAAAGAACATGTAGCTCATATTACGTATAATAGGCCAGAGAAATCTAGTGTGGCCGAGCACATACTTCAAACAAACCATGAATTGGGAATACAAAATGTAAAAATGGTTAGAGCGTAATGTCACATAAGTTGCTTAATAGCTATGAAAGCTAAAACTGTTAGTGAATTGTTGCTTAACTCAGATAAGGGTCTTATTCCTAATTCAAGTTTATTCTCTTTGCTAAAACCTAGGTAAACCTAGAAGTCATGTTAGGTTTTTTGATCCAATATAGTTTTTGTTTTAATTGTATATGTTACTTTTTGTTCTTGATGTAGTTTTTTTTTAATGCCTATTCTATGTTTTTGTTTTAATGTACTTGTTATTATTTTTGTTCTCAATGTAGTTTTTTGTTTTATTGCAGATTCTAGGTTATTTATTAAAGTAGTTTTAAGATATTGCCATATTCAACCTACAGATTTTCCCAAGGACTGGAATGTGCACCATTAGACGCTTTCGCCAAGGTCATTGACGAGGTCGTACGCTGATAGGCCAAACCACTGGAAGTAGGGTGGAGGGGAGAATATGGCATTTTAGCTTTTAAGATTTCATATATTGTTAGTATTAGTTCAGATCCCTCCGATGATGGTAACTTGGTTACCGAAATATACATCAGGGAATTATAATAAATCAGGCAAATAAATATTTCATTTTATTTTATTTGTTTTTGTGTTATTGTACCAAACTTGTGGTGGGGGATTCAGTGATTTATAGTGTTCACATTCACCACAGTGCTCATTGAACATCTAATAATGACTTTTACTTCTGTGACGACTTCATCCATATTATGTTAAAGAGAAAAGGCGATAACACACTTTCTTATCCTACTTTCTATTCTTTTTTCTGAACTGGTCAGACTATTTGTTTTCTATAGTCTTAAACAATTTTTATATATTTCACATGTTTTTGTTCTATATACTATTTCTTCACCAATACATACATTAAACCAAAATCATACTTTTTCTCTTTGCACCTTGTTAAAAGTTTTCTTTCTTTTTTTAATCTATTTCAGGTTTTCTACATTAACATATTAATAATGTTTGTTCTTAGGTTAACGAGTGTGTACATACTTACTACTTTGCTCATGATCAATTTACCTATTTTAAACTTTCTATATAATGGTGTTTCACTTCAAAATGTAGTTTTATCTATGTTGTTTGTTCATATATGTGACATTTATGTATGATAGCAGAAATGATTAATATGATAATTTGCAGAGCCTGAAGATGTCTCTGTATAGACATAGAGCATACTTTCAGAGAAAGTTCTGTTAGACATCTCTAAAAATGATATTTTTAGACCCGAAATATCATTGTTATCTGCACACAAAAATTTCTATTATGCTTTATCGGCCTGTTTCCAACAACATTGATCTCGGGTATCTCTTCACAGGACAAATTTATTTTTATTTTTAAGTAAAACATAGCTATAGCTACACAAAATAGTTAAAACAAAACATACTTACCAAATTACTGAAAAAAAAGTTAGTATAATAATGGCACACTTGTACATTATGTCCACGTAACAATTTATATTGATGTTACTTTAAATCCAACATGAAAATAAATATCTCTCACAATAGAAAATGTCAAATTGTAAATACAATGGTATCTTTTTTACTCTGCATTTAGAAGGTTAGTAGAAAATTATATGAAACAAAAGGCAATAATTATTAACAAAAGGTCACATAAAACTTATTAACTAGCAAAGAACCCTTAAAATTAAAAGTATCTTGTTTATTGACCTAAACCCTTAGTTTAAAAATAATTTTCTTACTATCTATTAATTAAAATATTTTTTCTTTCTCCCAACTGTATGTCGACTAAGCTAACGGAAACACGGAATTGCCACAACATTAAAAAAAAAATAAGGAATAGCTAAAGTTTGATTCTGCCAGAGAAGGGGAAACTTTTAACCTCGGCTTGCTAGGATTGTTTGATCAACTAAAAGTTTAACTGCTACAAAGATCAATCACTATAAATGACAAAGACCTGTACACATATATAAATACATACGACTTTATTATGATCTTCAATGCAACTTTTCGTTCTCTTGCAACAAACCAATCGATAATGTAAGATGACATGCGTGGGCAATTTCTATAGAGCTGGAAGAACTTATGATAGTTAGACAGCCACCAAGCTGATCTAATTTTAAGTGCGTGGCAGATGCAGTCATCCCTTTTATCTTCTTCACTTAATTTTGCCAAGCATGTCGTCAGATCTAAAACAAAAGAAAGTATTTTATAAATGGGTTTAAAAAAATTGCAGATAGAATATATCACTCTATTTGTAATTTATTTATAGATATAAATAAGTGACAAATAGTGTGTTATATTCTGTCATATTTATAAGTGACTGATCATTTGTTGGTTCTGTACTCAAAATGAGAAATATCAGCTATCTTATTCAATTTTGTTAAATAGGTTGTTGTTAGAGTGTCAAGTATTGCATTATATAAGATACATATATCATAGTTAGGCTGAGAAAAGTTAGTAAATGTTCATAACAGTCAGTTATGGTAAATAATGTTGGTAACATATCTGGTTTCTTTATTTTCTTATTTTTACTCGAATATTTAAAAAATTTAGGTCAAGTTCGTAATATCAGGTCAAATATTTCGAAATAGCAGCTATTTTTAGACAATTTTCTGCTATATCAGTCATATTTTTGTGTGTTTTTCATGAAAATTAGTATGAATATTGGATTTTAACATTGGAATTTAACACTAGATATACTGGTTAGCCAACAAAATTAAATAATAAGAAGTACAATTTTTACAGATTTAAAAAAAAAGATGACTAAATCTTCCTATTATATGGAGTTTATTGTTGTTGAATCATTGAGACTGCTGCACACAATCTACTTAACTGGATTACAAGAAAAGGAGGATCTTTTGAGTATAGCAGCCAAGAAAAGATATGGATACCAACATCATAGACAAATTTTTTGAGCTCATCAAAAACACTGAAATTGATTTAAGGTGTTGGGTTATTACAGGAGGTGTCAATAAATTTCACTAAAAATACTACAGGAAACTATAAAAGCCTCTTTAGCCCTCTATCCTTTACAAAAACAAATGATCTAAACAGGAAGAAATCAAAACATGACAATTAATTAAAATGCACGGAAAAAATTCTCCAGGTAAAAGCCAAAGAGAAAAATGATAAAACAGAATCAAGCTTCTTTAAAGCTAAAAATCCTGCACCTGAGAACACTATAAAGCCATAATCGATCTGAAAACAAGCAAGTCATAAAAGCACACTTATGAGGAACTGTAGTGTACCAACAACTTTTATAAATGGACCTCAAATCGAATCAATAAGCGGGATCAAAGATTGCTTTTATTAAATAATCTGAAAATTGAAGTTTTGATGTTGTACCTCAAAGATGTAAAACGACCCACAATCCATTGAATTTTTGTAACAGAAAATTAAAATCCAATAAATCTTGTCCACAACTGTAATCTATTACTAACTGATGAATTCTTTCAGGTGTTATTATTTTTAAATAGCTTCTTATATACATAATTCATAATCATCAATAGAGAATAGTATTAATAATAGTCAGCAAATAGTGTTATAGTAATCTAAGGTAAACTAAAAGAAAAGGATCTGATACAAAGAATGTTTTCATTATTACATTTTATATCTTTATAAATACCTTCATAACATGTTCAGAATTAATTTGAGCGATTTATAAACCTTCGGAAGGTTGAGGAAAACTAGAACCCATGTTTAAAAGAAAGGAACTTTATATAATGGACTCTAATGATAAACAGCTGATCAATACAAGATCGAACTTATCGGAAACTGCAACATTCTTTACAAAGTAATTGGTTATATTTGAGTTACCAGACAAGAAAGTGATAAGGCTAATCTTTCTCACCAGGTTGCAAAGGACTCTGGTATTGCAAATAGGGCAACAACTGCCTGGTTTGGTTTTTCCTTTATCTGGTTTTAGAAGAGAAGTTACTGTCACTTTCTGCAAAGCATTAGAAAAAAACTAGTCTTAAAATAAACCATTATCAGCAATATAGTTCAGGAGCAGAAACCTTAGTTGGAAAATAGAACAAATTCTACTTTCTATATAACGGTGAAAGATATGTTTTTGTTTTTACTGAAAAACTGATTTTGGTCATCCATTACTTTGGGGGTGTTCAATAGAAAATAACCAGATGGACAAACAGACTACGGCAAAAATTCTTGTATCTTTAAAAAAAAAAGAAAAACATTATTAAATGCACCAGTCAAAATGAAGTTTTCAAATGATAAACTTAAAAATAGGTAAACTCAGAATTTTAATTTGTTTTTGTAGGAAATTATATACTACCATAACAACATATATTATATTATTTTCAGACTACTCGCCACCAAATATGTATAGCAAGTTTCTACATTTTCAAATAAATATAATATCAAAACATTGTAATAAAGTACACTAATTTATAAGCCTATACTAAATAATAGCCAATTCTGTATAACATACCCATAAATTCCTTTGTAAATATATAATACAATATTCTATAGGCAGTAAATTCTAATCTATTATCACTGAACACATCCGTATACAATAATTTAAGTTGAGATTGGCATTGGTTAAACTCTGCGTGATCTCCCTTTTCTAAAGCTATGCGAATGTGTGTCTCGTATACTAGTACTGTTAAGCTATCCCTTATTCCTTGAACCTGCAAATATAAAACCATGTATGAAATATTTACATAATTTTAAAATCATGATTTTATAAATATTACAGAAATAAAACATAAAAATGAGAATGAAGTGTAACCACTACTAAAAGAAAAATATATCGTTGCGAATAATAGTTTGTAAAGGATACCCATTTATAAAAACAAAAGTCCTCGTGTACTGACTCTTCACTTACGTACAAAGAACTATTTGTAATACTAGTTGTTACTTACGTCAGCTAAAAAGGAACATGAAGGGGTTGATTCATGATATTATCCTTTTATCAGATCTCTCATTTAATAATTGACATTGGAGACTGAGGAAAGCAGATAATATTGATGTTAAAATACCAAATGGTCTTTTAGTTAAATAATACATATCACATTTTAGGTTTAATAGTGGACATAGCCTACTAGATTAGATTTTGTAAGGACAGGAGACACAGACTTACCTTGGTAATACCTAATATTATACAACTAAGAAAACACACACAAAAACACTAAATAGTGTTTTCTTACTTGTATACTATTAGGTAATACCAAGGACCACTTTCCAAGGTATGTCTGTGTCTCCTGTCCATATAAAATCTAATCACATATCACATTTCGTTATTGATAGATAAATATATATATACTCATTAAATAAAGAATGTAGCTAGCAGGTTTTTTAAATTAATTATACGGTCTATACACCTTTATTTGCACCTTATAAAAGAAAAATAATAATTGTAAAGATATTTAGGCTAGGGGAAATAATATATAAATAACTACATCTAAGTTAGGGATCAAATCAACAAGTTTATAAGATTAAATAAAAAAAACAGGAATAAAGAAAATAAGGGAAAATAAAACAAAGCATAATATAACTTAAAATTTAGAATGTTGTTAAATCAATTTTTTTGTTAAGAAACTAAAAACTCTGATTTCAGATAATGTTAATGCATATAAGTTTAAGAGTGTACAATTTTAAGAATTACTTAATTAGGACATGTAAATGACTAGTATAGGGAATGGGGTTTCTGGCTCAGTTTTAACATGGGAGAAATAACGCAATAGAAAAAGTATTATTAGAGTACATTATCCAGCTGCTGGGATTTATCCTGAACGTGTATAATCAGAAAAAATAGTGGGAGGAATTTTTTAAAAATTTTTACACTTACGAAATCAATTATAACAATTTAATACAACATATTAGATATTTACGAGAACAAAGATATAATATTTACATAGTTAGAAGAACAACCGTTTTGTTTCTATTAATTTTTCTAATTCATTATGAAAGAAATTTACTAAACCCATTTTCTCGTTGTGAAAATTGTTATTTCCAGCTTTTTCTTGTGCATACATATAGTTGAGTTGATTTAATATTTCATTCAAATTTGTAACATATTTATATTCGATATAATATTCATTATACTCTTTCAATCCTCTTCCTTCTTTCTTTCTGATTTTATTAATCCAAATATTTTTAACTAAATTTTAGAATTTAAACAGATAAAAACCTAATGGAAGTGATAATTGCTATGTAAATCTGTGAATATTACATAAGATAAAGATTGAAAGAAGTTTTAAGAAGAAAATAACATAAACATTATTATAAAATTCTACTCTCAAGTCTAAAGGCAATATAAATTCTAACTTTCACATATCCATTGAATCTACATCAGATCTTAAAGACTTTGCAATTGAGATATTTATAAATAACTATCAACTAAACTTTTGATATTAAATTATTTAATTAAGTTATAGAATTGTGAATAAATTTAATTGAACTTACATCTTTTTATGAAAATACAGAACTATGTTTGTCTTTAAAAAAGTGTCTATATCTAAGTTACTTAATATAGTAAGAATTTGTAGTATTATTTTATGTGTTTGAATATGCAAATTTATAAAAAATCTGAATCTGAAAACCCTGAGAAAAAGCGATCAAACTAAAATTAAAAATTTGAGCTTTTAAAAGAAGAGATAAAAAAGGCCTCTAGTACTTGAATACTCTATGAAATAGAAGGATCTAACTAGAATCCCTTGGGACTGCTATGTCTGTACTTGCTATTTGAGAGGAAGACACTTGACTTAGTAATATCGACTTATAGAATTTGTAAACTTTACAAATTAAAGGATTGTAAGAATAATATACTTAATTAACATTGCTCACCGTTAAATCCTGTCTAATAGATTTCAACTGTTCACAAGCATAACGATAGTCTTGGTTTTGTTTCCACCTATCTTTCACCCTCTGCAGAGAAAGTTGAAGTATTTCAGGTGGCCTAACTGCAGATGCTTCAGGAGCCTTGAAAATAATAATAATTGTATTATTAAAACATAAAACATAAACTGAAACAGTGTCCAGCTGATTGGAATTAACAAATTTGCATACATTTCCCACACATCCTGGAAATCTCCTGTAGTCCTATAAACCTGTGAGGGAGGGGATGTACACAAGAACTCGATCTTAACACTTAAAACGTGGCTAGCAACTCTATGCATAGCATATCAGAGTTTTCAACCACGGCTTGCACTTTGAAATGCATTATAGTTAAATAATGCATAGACGGAGTCGTAGTTCATGAAACATCAGTGAGAGTGCATGGAAATGTTTAATGATAAATCATTTTGTAATGAAACTAATTTGTTTCCATTTAAAAGAATGATGCTCATTCACCTCATTCAAGAGTAAAAAAATTGGTTGATGTGACACCATCAGAACTAAAGGCATTTATTTATTGGTACAATTATCAATACATGATTTATGTCACTTTCCAATATTGACTGTACTTCGCTACTCAGTAGGGGGGGAAAATCCTATTTATCATGATGCATTTAAAAAGGATCATTTCAAAAACATATATTACAATATGAATTTCAAACATGTTAGGAACAAAATCGTTCCAAATATAAAGGGTTTCTCATAAAGTCTGTACTTGGAACATCTTCAAAACATGTGAGAAATCTTTTTCACTCCCGGTAGTTATGACGCTGTGGGAAAAAGTACAATTTTGTTCAAAAGGAAAGTTAGCTTCGAAGTCTATAATAAAAATAAACTTACAAAGTTTGTAATGAAAGTGTTTGTATTATGTGATAGTGATGATGGATAAATTTATAATTTTATTCCATATTTTGGAAAGGAGGAAATGATTCCAAATTCAACTTTATTAAAACACCTTGGATTGTAAAAGTCTTGACTGTGTCTGTAGTTGAAAAAGATCCAAGCAGCCCAACAAGTGGACTTCATGTTTTCATAGATCAGATACCATAAGAGTCCAGAGCTTGCTAGAGAGCTTTTTAAAATGAACTGTTTGATTATGGAAACAGTGACGACAAACAGAATTGGTTTGTCTGTTGGCCTAAGACAGGAAAATATGAAAAGAAGGCATATGTTGTCTAAAAAGAAAGAAGGCATATGTTGTCTAAAAAAAAAGAAAGCATATGTTGTATAAAAAGAAAGAAGGCATATGTTGTCTAAAAAGAAAGAAGATATATTAGTTCTTTCTTGGAAGGACAATTGAGTGGTTACTATACTCAGTACGAAACACAAGGGAAGCAAAAAATAAATTACCACTGTTGCAAATAAGTGGCTTAACCAGTCCCCAATTGAGAAACCAAATACTGTTCAAAACTACACCAAATACATGGGAACAGTTGATCGAAGCGATCATTTTATTTCTAGTTACCAGTTTCTAAGAAAATCGAAGAAATGGTACAGAAAATTAATTTTTTTCTGGCTTCTGGAAGTCTCCATAATAAATGGGTACTTGTTATATAAGTATGTTCAAGTGAAGTATAACAAACAACCAATAAGCCATGGTGACTTCTTATACTTCCTCATCAAGGACCTGGTAGTTGAGAAGATGACGGACTAGCGAGGACAGCAAGCGATGGGACCTCCCGAATAACGTTTGAATGGGAAACAGCACTTCATGGCAAGGAAACGGAAGGCAGTAAGATCCATTATATGTGCAGAAGAGGGTCAGAGACGCATTCAATTTTGTATAACCTGTGAATCAAACCCCAGCCTGCATCCTGATGATTGTATTGAATCACTCCGTCATTTTACTGCATGTAGATTCAGTTTTAGTGGTAAGGTTAGGTTAGGTAACCAAATAATGCACCGGAAGAAGAATTTTGTTGTTTTAGAGTAGCACCATGTTTTTATGCATTGAAACACAAAAGTAACTGGTTTTACTACCTGTTAGTACATTTGTTACTGTCACTATTTTCACTTATGTATTGCAAACAGTTATTACTTTCTAGATACAGTGTCATGTTTTATTGATTTTATTTTATTCATTTTATAACCTATGATTTGGTTTTGATTTTTGACAAATTAACAAATTATTTGTTTTCTTTATTATTGAAACCCATGCAAAGTTTCAATAGTCTGACATGAGCCACCGCACCGTTGCAGTATGATAATCAGTTGGAGAGTTAATAGAAAAACTTAATTTTAAACTGAATAAAATTTTTAATTAACAATAAAGGTGGAATTAAAATGGAATAAAATGAAAAAATAAGTAAAAAAATAGTTCTAATACAATAGATACAATTTTTAAGACTTATTCAACCTTAAAATGCACTTGGCTCAGGAAGACACAAGAATGACTTCTATGGGGGCACCAACAAGTTAAGACGTTATGAAATTTGTGACGAGTCGCTTCATAAACATGCAGCAAATTTTGGTTTGATGTAATGAATAGAATTCCAAATGCTACTGTTAGGCCTACTTTACAGTGGATTCCCATCAATCAAAACAGCAGAAAGTTCTTCAAGATTATATTATAACGAATGGAAACAGAAAAAAAAAAATATATATATATATATATATATATATATATATATCAAAGTAACAGTGACTTAAAAGAAGAGTCTCTTAAATCAAAATGGAAATTTAGTTAATAATGACAGTTTGTTTTCAGAACAAAAACTCCAAAACAAAAGCCTTAATTTGAGGGAAAAATGTGTTTTTAAAAAAACTTAAAAACAAGTATCCTCATCTAGGAGCTTTCACCTATAAGAAAAAAAAGAAATTACAGATATCCGATTAGTGAATTATCGGCCAGAGCCGACAGCTGACAACACACTTTGAGATGAGATCATATTCCAAAATTTTGTCGGAGAAGGATATAGGGGGTTAATCATATATTGGGTTAAGAGAAAAACTTACCAAAAGGCTGAAGAAGGAAGCAAAAAAAAAACTGTAATGAAAAGACCTATTTCATTAACTTATTATTAATCATTAGTGCACGCTATCTCACTCCAAAATGTATTTTTGTATAAATAAACGAATTTTTTTACTAAATATTAAAAAATCATTTCTAACATTTTCATATGATGTCATCAATATAAAGTTATAAACAAATTTGTTTATAAAATTAACAGTAACACTGACTGAATATGAGTTGTACAGTTTCGTAAAATTTTAGTTATAATAAAGAATATGTATTAAACAATTGCCTCTTAACATTATTTTTCATTATATTAATGTATTATCATCCTTAAGATATAATGTACTAAGGATCGGTACGGGTTCAGTAAGAATACTGTGATGTT
Organism: Aphrophora alni; assembly: GCA_963513935.1. NCBI lineage: Eukaryota > Metazoa > Arthropoda > Insecta > Hemiptera > Aphrophoridae > Aphrophora > Aphrophora alni. Next base: position 84,949,608 of record OY740773.1, read on the forward strand.
ACGTACTATTGCAAGTGGAGGAAGAACAGCTCTGTCCATCACACCTCCTATTCTATAAACCTTGGCATGTTATATATTTTGACACTTCATATTTTCCATTTTTAAATGTTTGGCCTCATTTCTAACCCAAATCATGCCAAATTTCCTTTCTTAAAAAATGGAAATATGCTATCTGCGAATTATTTAATTTAATTTATCAAACATAATAATTACACAACAATTTTATTCTATTTTTCAAATAGCTCCAAAATTGAAAATCTTGTCCTTTCAAATATACATCTACCTTTTAATTTATAAATGGTTGCATATGTTTTCTTTTAATATTAAGAATCAAACTTTCTAAAGGTTTTATATTAATATTGGCCATACAAAGTAAAGATTGTTGTTTTTTTATAATATAAAGTCCTAGTTAATATAGCAAATGGAAATTCTGGAAATGTTAAAAAGTATTCTTTAGGTTAGATTCTGCAAATTCACATTATATCTGAAAACTATGTAGTATAAAACAAATAACTTACACTTGTAAGCCTTAGGTAAGGTTTCTCAATGTCTTGACAAACTCCCACTATATGACATTCTGACAGATCAAAGTCTCCATCCTTATCTTCAAATATAGAACAACTCTGATTTAAATTCAAACTCCTTTTCCGCTTCGTTGGACTACTATTAGTACTACCGTTATTGAATCTTGCTGCTCTTTTCTCTAATAACTCATTGCTTACTTGTACTTCCTGTATGCCAAATTCATTGTAGAAGTGAGATTTCCTAAAATACATGAAATATTTAAATATATATATACCTCAATCCAAATGCAACTTAACAACATCCAGTAACTTAACAACAACAGCTGGGCTTACACATAAAAAAATAATAATAACAAAAAAAACCTTAAATTAGATTAAGAAATACTGGTTTTGCTTTCTTAATAAGTAAAAAAGCAACAATTAATTAACTAGGAACAATACCTGATTATGTCTTTATACCAACCCAATCCAGTAAATCACAGGGCGATTAGCACGGTTTCGGATAGCCTATGTACCCATCTTCAGATCACAGAAATATGTCGTCGTCAAAAACACATAAGCTTTGTCTCACAAAACAATAAACACAAAAAACATGCTAAAAACTTTATAATACATTAAAACCTTTAAGATCTTAAAATCTTTTTAAAATACTTTACCCAGGGTATGTTAGGTTACACTGACAAATCACAGTAAAACTTTTATTAGACCCACGTAGTGTGGTTCAAGGTCACCCATTCTCTTACTTTCTAGCCCTTACCATTGATTGGTTGTGAAATTGACAAGAGGCCTTATCAGAGTATCAGGTTTATGTACTTTGAGTAACCCTTAACCTGTTGACGAGTAGCTAAAAATGATCCCACAAGAGTACTGACGGTTATAGCCGTTTGAGCCCAATAGAGTTATGACGGTTTTAACCGTTCAGAACAGGCTAGTTTACATTAACAATATTATATTTGAATAACAACCATACGATTTTTATGGACAACTGGTTCCAATCCGGATATATTTTCATGGTTTGGCGAGAACAACAAGGGTGCCTGTGGGACTGTAAACCCAAAAAGGAAAAACCTACCTTGTCTAACCAAGAAAATGAAACCAGGCGACGTTGCTGTGCGTAACAAAAGATAACATGATTACGGTCAAATGGTGTGATAAGAGGCCTGTAACTGTTTTGTCGACAGTAGACAAACATTCAATGATTTCAGTTGATACAAGGTCGCACAAAGGGGTCTGGATATAAGCCAAAGTGTGTACTGGCTTATAATTCAAAAATGGGCGCAGTGGACAAAAGCGACATGATGGTTTCGTACAATGACTCTACTAGAAAAGGTGTAAATGGTACATCAAGCTCTTTTTCCATTTTTTGAACCTCAGTGTTTTGAATGCACACTATTTGTACAGGTAAGTGGTTTTCAAAACATACCTAGCTTAGTATATTTTATGTTATTAATAACCATAAAAATAACTTATGTGCAGTTAACAATATTATAAAAACATCTAATCAATTGATACTTTCTACTCCGCAAGTCTAAATTTAGTAAATTAGCCGGACAGTCAGTAACTAAAGTAAATAAAGCATTTAGGTGAATAATATTTCAATGTTACTTGCTACAAAATGTGTTTGCGTTTCAAGGCAAAACGAAACCAAAAAAAGTACATTCAAACGAAAAACCCGAATGCAAAACTTCACATCATGGACTTTAGAATGAATCTCATAAGGCAAATTTTGGAAACTCTATGTTGAATTGGGAGAAGAGACTGCCACTGTCCCCGTCCAGTGGTCGGAGCTCAGCAGCCGCTTTGCTTGTCAGGACGTCATTTCCCCCACCCACTACCTGCACGGGAAAATGGCCGAAAAAAGCTAAAACGCTGCTTTGTGTGCTCGAACACCACTCGAAGTGAGTGTAAATGAAAAGAAACTGCATACAAGTGCAAAATAGCTCTTTGCGTATATCCGTGCTTCGAGCATTTTCATACATTAGAAAAGTTCTCACATACTGCAGTATAGGCGTACTGTTTAATTTGTTTACTTATAAAAAGTAAAAATGTATATTTTAGTATTTTTTAGTGTTTCAATACATTTTGAAAGAGAAAAAAATGAAAAAATCATCTTTACTCCCTGTTGTCCATCAGTGATACTTTGGTCTACTGCTATAGGTCCTAATAGGCTAGAAGGTTTTAGCCGTCAGTACTCCTCAACAGGTTAAGGCAGGGGGGGGGCATGAGGGTCAATCATATTCACAGATCTAATGTTATTATCTTATAACAAAAATTTACATTTGTTCAAGGGCTTGTTTAAATACAGCATCCTGTTGAACAACACCCAAAGCCATTGCTTAGATGCATAGATGTCAATAAACTATGTCATTACCACATTTAACCCTCCAGCTGGCGCATGTTAATGTGCCATAAAAATTCTTCGTTCGTTTAAAAATTAATAAAATATATTATTTGTATACAAAACCTAACTTATAAGATATCATTTTTCTCAGAAAGATGCATAGAATTTATCTATGTAATAAAAAAATAAATTTTTGAAACGGTTTTGGAGTAAGTATGTTAGATGTCAAAAATGATATTAACTAATTTTCAGAAATACCTGTATCACCCAAAATCAATAGCTTTCTACCTATTTCTAAGATATACACAATTTTTGTGTATTATTTGTGAATATATTTAGGAAAAAATATATATAAATTTGTTACATTTTATAAATGTAAAAAAATATTTTACGTAAAAACTGAATTTTCTCTTTATTTTTTTAAAAAACATTAAAAATAGTAAAATATATTTTATACAGAACTTCTATATATCATTATGTCCAGAAAGGTGCATAGAATGTAGGTGTGTAATGAAAAAAAAGTTAGATGTATCAAATTTGGAGTTTTTTGGTCAAATACCAAAAAATCTAAGAGTAACAGAGCAGAAATTTCATAGAAATGGTGATCAAAAACATACTAATACATTTTTTGCAATTTTTTCGACCATTTGTTGAGATTTCTAATATATTTGTTAATATATTTAGGGGAAAAAAATAATAATATGTTACATTTCCTAAATAAAAATGACGATTTTTCAAAAATTTGTATTCTGACGCTTGAGGTTAGGTTTGAACTCTTGACATTTAGGCGTAATTAGTAACTTCCTAAAGCTAGGCCTAAGACAAAATCATTAGATTTTACTAAGACAATATACTTTACAAAGAATAACACACATATTCACTTGTATACTCATATAAAACACTAAATATAAGACAATTTGCATATAGCCTAGACTTATCATTTTCCTTTTAGGTTATGACAAATATAAACCTTTCACAAACTAGAAATTCACTAAAAACATAATCTTTAGATATAAAAACACATATATTGTAACTTGTATACAAAATATATACAATTTGTATAAACAAACCTTCAAAATAAAATAGATATGTATTCCCAAACTGTTACAGCGCTAAGTGATTTGTTATAGTATTTTCATCGCACCATTGCGTATGTTCCGGGCTCAAACAAAACCTTTATTATCAATGCACAAGTTTGTAACATACACAAAATTAAAGATTGAAACCTCATCTTTGGAATGATGTAAAATAAAACAGTAAAATCTATGACGTCAATGTAGAAATATGGAATAGCGTCTAAATACTCCAAGTAAAGAGAAGGATCAAAATATTCAATAAACTACATCGTAGACTGTATACAACTCGTAAACTATATAACTTAGGATGATTTCGTCTTCATAGTTCGAAAGAGGAAGAAAAATACTATATAATATTGTCAACTTGTAACATTTGGACAAGTTTTACCATTTCGAAAAAATATATGAACATATAGGTGATAAAAACTCGCCGCGGCAAATTGTCGCAGCCTAGCGTTATGAACCTCAACTTCAGTCAAATCTTGTATTACAATTTTACGCAAGTTTAATTTTTCTAAACCTGGTTATGAAAGATTGAAAAATTACCTTTTCAATGGTATAGAATACATTTTGATAATATAATATCTACTAGGATAAAAGTTGAATTGCAAAAAATGTAATTTTTAGCGTGTAAAATAGCGTTAAAATTCTTGATTTGGTTTAATTTTTATATAATAAAAACTATACTAGTTGGAAACATTTGATAAACACGGTTTTGAAGAGAAAGACGCGATCTATCAAGCAGTGTTATGTCAGATGTGACAGATTGAAATTTCGAAATAGGAATAATTGACAAACGAGACGAATGTTTTGTTTAAAACTTGTTAACGTAAAACTTGGACGTTTCGCATAAAAAATATGCGAACTTCGCCAATTTTTGGAATATTATTTATAACGTTTTGTGGTAATTTTTTTGCATGATATGCATCTACGGAACATTAGCTTTCCAACGGTATTTTATTTATTGCGATGGGACAATTTTAAGTGGGCGTAACGTTGAATGGCAAAATACGTGTTTTTTAGTTGGTGAATTGAGCCGTGACTAATGAAGCGACCACTTTTTAGGCAAAAAGGGGTCGATCACCAGTTGGAGGGTTAAAACGCCCAACAAACTTGAGTCTTTATAAGCAGACCCATTCATATTAATAAACAACTAGACACAATGCAAAAAAAAGGGAATCTAAAAGCTATCCTGTAATAATTGCCCGAGTTATTATATAGGGCAAACTGGATGTCCTTTTATAAAAAGATTTAAGGAACACTTACTAAAAAGAAATCCGGCTACTGTAGTTTCGAATTTTGTGGAACACTTGATAAATAACAACCATGGGTACACGGATTTTTCTACTAACATGGGCATATTACATATATGCAAGAAGGGCCGTTATATGAATTCATGGGAGGAGATTGCCATTTACAAAGCATCAAAAGCTGATAATAAACATCTGTTAAATGACAAGGTTTCCTTCCTGGCAAATATTGTGTTTGATACATTAAAACTGATTTAAGATAACAGCACTTCACAACCAATCAATGCTAAGGACTAGAGAGTAAGAGAAGGGTTGACCTTGAACTACACTACGTTAGTCTAATAAGAGTTTTAATGAGACCAGTCAGTATAACCTGGATAAAGTTTTTTTAATTTTTTACCACCTTAAAGGTTTTTAATGTATTAAGGTTTGTAGTGTGTTTTGGGTTGTTTTTTGTGTTTATTGTTTTGTGAGACAAACCTTATATGTTTTTGACGACATATCATATTTCTGTGATCTTAAGATGGGTACATACTTTAAATGTCTTTCGATGTGACAAATGCATCATCAAAATTGATAATGTCTACAGGTTGAACTGGTAGCCTTCTTTATACACAAAGATCGGAAATTTATCTTAATGTCAGTATTAGCCAGTGATTCTTGAGTAGGGGTACCAGCTTTAAAAAAAAAAAAAAAACTTTGTGTCAGGGAGAATTTTCTTTGTGGCCTGAAGGATTCAGTTAACTGCATCAAGAACATTATCGTACTTAAATAGTACAGAAACATTGGAACAAGTAGAGATTTTAGCAACAAATGATTGTACCACGAACTTCCTATAAAAGGATTTCAGTGTGTAAAATACACCCTGATCCACTGGTTGTGTAGGAGGAAAAGAGGCTAGCTTCACATCAGACAATTTAATTGTTTAAAAACATATGACCTAGCGATTTTGAATTTTCATTCGTCTATTTTAAAAAAATGAACCCATTCTTCCACTATAGATTTGGTGATCAAAGCATTTTTATTAACTGGGAAGGAATTGCGGTCCAGATGTTTAAACGCTCTAGGACATGCTGTTTTACCTATCTCTATTGGTTTCTCAATTTCGCAAGTCATGTTCAGATAAATAAATATTGTAAATCTTTTCTTAAGCATCTTACCACCTGTACATTTCTCACCATGTACATACAGTTAATGCCTTTAAAAGCAACAATTAAAAAAAATAGCCCTGTTTTGTCACCATTATACATAATTCTAAGTTCATATCCTGTAACTTAGTCTTTTATAGTTGTAACATATTTATTATTTGACTTGTGAAAATATATCACATAAGAGAAGATAATAAAAATTGAGACTCTATCTCTGGTGACAATTCTGGTAGAAAACAAGACTAAATCGAAAATTTACATATAAAGAATAATAATAATGAAAAGTTAAATGATTTGTATAATAATAATAAAAGTAATAGAAAACAAATGATAATAGTAATTATATAAAAGATTGTTAAATAATAGACATAGAATGAAGCGAGATAAGATATTTGGCAACCGTGGCAGTGCATCCGTGCTGGAGTGGACTTGGTTTCCTCCAGCAAGAAGTAGTCCAAGAGCAGGCTCGGTTTTGGAAAGACACTTGTTGATAGATCGGGTCAAATAAAAGTTTCTCAAAGGAGGAAAATCATCGTAAAATGAAGTAAAATTTCTTGTTGCAATTGAAAGTAGTGTTCTAGAATATTTTCAAAAAGAAACATTAGAGTGTTGAATCATGAGAAATTGCATGCCACAAGGCTGGTTAGAGTCAGTGAAAAAAGAGGTAATAATAATATTAATAAACTCTTTAAATGATGGATTAAACTAAATGAATAGATATTTATATTTTTAAATATGTGAAAGGGAGAAAATGATGGGCTAACCAAATACAAAAATGCATTAACCTGGGTTTTGTGTCTTAATAGTTATTTCTTCCTGGAGTTTTCTCATTTCATAAGTACTCAATCATGAATCCTAATCACGACCGAGCATTAAATTCATAAATAATCTTAAGATGTACTTGATAGAAATGGAATAAAGTAGTATGTTGTGTGTGTGCTTTCTGTACGCCAAAAGATGGGAATAGAATACACATGCCAACATATTGTTTCATAAGACCAAAATCCACTTATGATAGGGTATAGTAAGAATGTTTAAAACATCTAAACATAAAAATGATATTTTAACGATATACACGTAACAAGGTGTTTTCTTGTTGTTTATAAATAATAAATAAAATTAATACCACTCAGAATTTCATAATACTTTATCAACGTTGAGCAAAAATATGATATTAGTGTTTTGCAGTAACGACGATTTCCTGTGATATAAATTTGGTTTGATATTGCTATATAACTTTTGTCTTACCTCATGCAGAAGAGTCGTGTATATATTAATGTAAAATAGTAGGGATTATGTCCTCTTATTTACATCACACTGCTTTGCTAGGATAGATACAAATGTCGTAGTAGATAAGAAAGTAATTTTAGCTGGAAATTGTGGGATCCGCAAAAAGGTAGTCATTTTTGTATTTAGAGGTTGAATAAAATATGTAAATTTTTTTTAAAATTTATGTCATACTTACTCTATTTATTCTAACAATAGCATTTTGAAATTAAGTGTAAGAACAAAACAATATTAAGTGATTGTGTTTAATCAAAACAATAAACACCGAACACTGAACAAATAATGAAATTTATTTTTATAATAAGTACTATATATTTACTGTTCTACTACATAAGGATATTAAGTTACTATACTTTGTATTTATTACTATACAAAACATAAGTTCATGATTATTACACTACATTTTTCTTAAAAAACCAAGTCCATTGTTCAGTTGGCACTGTTAAAACAAACTCTTGACAATTTCTTTACAAATTTTAAAAAACTCATAAAAAATTCTCTCACTAAAAAAAATTCTAATGGCCTGTTTTGGGTTAAAAGCAATAACTGAACAATATTCACAGCCCAGTTCTGTCCTTTTTAACCCGGCATGTGATATTCGACCCAGGATCGACCTCAGCGCTTCGTCCATAACTAGTCTGATTTCTATAAAACACGTATTTTGCCATTCAACGTTACGCCCACTTAAAATTGTCCGATCGCAATAAATAAAATACCGTTGGAAAGCTAATGTTCCGTAGATGCATAATCATGCAAAAAAAATACCACAAAACGTTATAAATAATATTCCAAAAATTGGTGAAGTTCGCATATTTTTGATGCGTAAAATCGTAGATTTGAACTCTGCGCCTAATCGTTAGCGCGACGCCATTTTTCCCGATATTATTCCAACTCTATTTATCTGTCATTGAAGTCAACTAAAACACTGTTCTATAGATCACATGTTTCTCTTTCCAACCATAGATTACAAATTTTTCTGCGTCTCATAGATCCAGAGATATTCCTACTTGAACGTAGAACAAACTTGACGAGACGAAATTTGGTTGGCATTAGGTTTGCATTTCTCTTTGGTTTCTAGTATTATATTTCTTATATTTCTTTACACTAAGTTGTAGGGGAAATTCCATTCTATAAGTTGGTACCACTTGATGTTGGCAATACATACTTAGAAGGTATTGGTTTGATCTCTCAACAGATGCAATTGTGTGACGTAAATACTGTAGTAAAAGGCGTGGCACATATTGTTTTGGGGTTAGATATTTGTTATTTTGAAGGTTTGTGTATACAAATTGTATATAAATTGTGTATAAAAGTTACAATATATGTGTTTTTATATCTACAGCTTATGTTTTTGTGTGATAGTTTAGTTTTTGAACGTTCTTATTTGCGATAACCTAGGCCAAAACGGTAAGTTTAGGTTATATGCAAATTGTCTTATATATAGTGTTTTATATGATTATAAAAGTGAATATATGTGTTATTCTTTGTAAAGTATATATTTTCTTAGTTAAATCTATAAGTTTTGTCTTTGATCTATCTTCAAATTGGTACTAGTGAGTCTAAATTCTGGAGGTTACAAACCTAACCTCACTTGTAAAAGTTACCTTTTTAGGGAAAATCGGTATTTTTATTTAGAAAATGTAACATATTATTATTTTTTTCCCCTAAATATATTCACAAATATATGACAAATCTCAAGAAATGGTTGAAAAAAATCCTAAAAATCTATTAGTATGTTATTCATTACCATTTCTGTGAAATTTCTGCTCCGTTACTCTTTGATTTTTTGGTATTTGACCAAAAAACACCAAATGTGATACATCTAACATTTTTTTTCACTACACACCTACATTCTATGCACCTTTCTGAACATAATGAGATATAGAACTTTTGTATAAGATAAATATTACTATTTTTTGTGATTTTTTGAAAAAAAAATTATCATTTTACATTTTTTCGTAAACTATTTTTTGTTTTTTTGATAATATAACAAATTTTATTTTTTTTCCCCCTAAATATATTCAAAAATATTACACAAAACTTTTGTATATCTTAGAAAAAGGTAGTAAGCTATTGATTTTGGAATATACAGGTTTTTCCTGAAAATTGGTAACTTCGTTTTTGACATGTAACATACTTACTCCAAAACCGTTTCAAAATTTTTTTTTTTTTTATTGCATAGATGGATTCTATGCATCTTTCTGAGAAAAATGATATCTTATAAGTTAGGTTTTGTATAGAAATAATATATTTAATTAATTTTTTAACAAACGAAGAAAATTAACATGCAGTATTTGTGCCAGTTCTAGGGTTAAACATGTGAGAAATATTCCTTTCTGTATTTCTCAGAACAAAAGTGACAAATATGATCCCTAGAAACTGTACCATTGATGCCTATACACTCCACTAAGTAAGTAATACCATGTTTGATACATTATCATTATTAAATGAAAACAAATTATTATCAGTTTTAATCAGGTTATTTATGTAAATAGTACCAAAAAAGGTTTATGTTTCTATATTAAACAGTTATCCATTTTTAAATGTTATTTTATATAGAAAATAATTCAGTTTTGAAATTTATTTCCGTTTTATCGAGGTATCACTCTAAATAAGGTCTAAACTGGTTTCACTTGTGTCATAAATTCATCTTAAACAATAAATATTATAAGATCAAATCAAATTTAAATGATAGTGGTGAAGGTGTTTTAAATTATTCTTCAACAGCAATTTTCTATTATTTACAATTTTGAACATGGGTCTGGCCCGTCTGGGTCATTAATCTTCACTTTCACCAAAAATTGATGAAATCAGTTGAACTGATTTTAAGAAATTATAACTTTTAAGTAACTCTTTAAAGTCTATTTTGAAAATTGTTAATTTTGCATTTTTTCACGTACCAGCTATCGCCAAAATTTTGTGTTTTTAAAAAAATGGAAGAAATGTTTTGAATCTTTATACCATATTTTATTAAAATCAGTTATTTGGGCTGTACAACAATTCACAGACATCAGATAAACGAACATTATTTCAAAAATTACTTTTTTATCCACAAAAAACTTGACATTGATTTCTGACCTCTCACGCGACCATCTTTATACTATGTATATGTAATAAAATAAATAAAAGGTAGAATTTTTGTGATAACCATAGTAAATCTATTTGTATTCTGACAGTCAACAAAGTAAGCAACAAAATACACTCTCATTAAAACAAAGACAGCTTTAAAATTAATTAGCTTTGTAATACCGAGCAGTGATTCAATAAAAATATAACATGTATATATATAACTTACGGTGGCTTGACTACTTTGCCTTTTGCTCTTCCCCCTCTTCTTGTAAAAGATCTGTCATTATTGCGTGTTTTATTTGCTTTGTTGTTTACTTTCAGTGACTTGAAATCTTCAGTACTACTAGAGGAACTTCCACTGCAATATAACAAATAATATATGAAATATAACAACACACATTAAAAAATAAAGAACTGAAATTTACTAAATTATAATTAACACATTAAACACACAAATATAAAAGAATTCTTAGAATTTATCCATATAAAATAACATTTTGTAATTGATAATATACATATAAACTTTTCCCCTATGCCTCTAAAATGATGATTTTAAGAATCAAACCAGAAAAATTTAGATAATTTCTCCAAAAACTATTTAAACAACTGTTTTTTCAGTAACAATTAAAAACAATAAAACCAATCTCCTCATAAAGTAACAAATTTAATGGTCAAAACTACAAAACACGAGTTATGAAACCAATAAATTTTAAACTATATTAATTCACAAGGTAAATTTTTAGTAAATTTTTTTTTAAAACATGGCCGATGCACCATTTCTTAGGAATAGACTGATCAGGTTTCATTAAATAACAATTCAATGGTTCGGTTAACTATATGCTTTTAATATAATCCTTCCTTGTCTCTATTAGTACAATTTATGTTTAGATTTTGTATGGATAGGAGACACAGGCTTATCTTGGAAAGTGGTCCTTAGCATTACCTAGTAGTGCACAAATAGAAAAGCATACAATAAAAAAACAGTTTTGAAATATTTCATTAAGACTGTTCAATTTCTCAATCAGGAGAGTATAAAAAGAAGACTAAATTGTTGTAATTTGGTTCTATATCATGCATTTTGTGTTGAGTGATGAACCACACACAATGATGTTTTATTATTTTTGTTATTATTCCATTTTTTAAATGAATTTGATTAATTTTAGTAAGCATGTTGTGAGAAGAAAAAGGATAAGGATGATTTACCTAAGATTAAGGTAAGGGAGTTCTCTAGTTTTGTGACCTATTGATGACACCAATCCCATTTTCTTAGTTTTTGAGGGGTTGCATTTAGGAGTAATTTTATCATTTTTGTTGTGAAGCAGTCATCAAAAGTGGCAACGTTGTGGATTGCTGCATGTTGTTTCTCTATATCAGTGGTACGTAAAGGGTGGACACGGCACACTACTGTTCCGCGAGAATTATTAGGTGTGATGCCAAAATTTTGTAACCTTGGTGACATTGCTGGTAAAAGTTATAGAAATAATTTCACTAAATACTTCACATAATATTTATTGTTACGCAAAGAATAAGTAAATAATATAAATTAAAATAAAAGACTCAGATATTAATGTTTTATTACTAAGGATGAGACGATTAACAGTAATATTACGATAATCTGCTTAAACGATTAATTGCAGATTCATACTTCTCTTACCAATTCTGGCTTAACAATTAGAGCTCACACAAACAAATTTTTTTCCTTTAAAACCAAAAATAACTTTCAGTCATTATAGCCTTATAAAAAAAATGAAGATAAAATAGAGACTCTTCCATACTACTCATTAAACCGGAAAAAGTTATCAAGCCATAGGAAGACGTATTTTAGTTGAAAACAAAGATTAACATAATTCACGTTTATGATTTTAACTGTAAAACAAAAAGGGAGCATTTCTACGAAATGTATAATTTACTACTTTTGAAACAAAACAAAACAAAATAATTAGGGATATGCAAGCCCTCGAAAATTCGAGCCAAGCCCGAGCTCGAGTTTCGGACAACAGTCACAAAATGATCGAACCTGGCACGATTTTCCAAGCACGACTTAATTTTACAAGCCTATTTACTTAGCTCAATTTTGCAAACCAACATTGTTTTCCTAGCAGATCTAGCTTTTACAAGCCTGGCTCAGTTTTATAACAGGGCCTAAACTGATAGAATAATACTGCAAAGATAGCTGCCTATATAACGTGAAGTGATGAAATTTGAAAACGTCATAATAGATATTGGATATGAAACGAACGGATATCTTTAGTCGCCCTTCTCATAAGATAAAAAAAATCTACATCGTTGTCTAGATCAGAGGAAGTTACAAGAAGAAAGTTGACTCCACCTGCCCGCTTCAAATGTGACGAGTTAATGACAACACACATCACTGATATACCGAAAACAGAATGTCCTCGTTTTAATAGTTTTATTTAAAAAGCCAAATAAAGAAATATTTACATAGAAAATTGAGAATTTTATAATTCACATCATTTAATCAGTAATACATGTCATTAATATTATCAAATTGATTACCGCGAAGCCTATACTAATGAAAACGTAAAATAAAGCAACACGATTGAACTCAAATAATCTATCAATAAGAAGATTTTTATTTATCAACATTTTTATAGAGTACGGTATTAAATAATAGTTTTCTTTTAAAGGGACACAATAAAAAAGAAAAAGTGTAACATCCAGGAACCGAAAACCCAGGTAAAGCAGCGCGCTGGTGAGAGATGAGAGATAATAATCACAGGCAGGAAATAGACATTCCTGATTCTACACAAGTAAACGCTAAGCAATAACTTTACTTAAGAAAATTTAAATCAAGAAAATCAGTTCATGTTTGGTAAAAAAATAATAATAAAGCAAAACAAAACTATTACTTACTAAAAATAAAAATAAAACTTACTAGGAAACATTAAAAAACCATACATTTTTTGTGAAACAAAAATTACCGATTGTGAGTTGTACTATATTATTTTATACTAAATATAAGTAAATAAATAGCACAGCAAATAATTTAAAATATCACAAAAGAGTAAAATTATTGATTGAGAAATTTAATGAATAAAACTATCGTGAACATACTGTTTTAAAACACACTATTAAACGTGAACCTATTGGTTTTGTTATTGAAAAGCGTGTATTGTCTAGTATTGTATTGTAGTGTATTGTCTTTATTCTGTGCTTTGTCCACAATACAAACAGACAATAGTTCCTCTGTGCAATATGGAGTTGCCCTTAAACTTGATAGTACTGTAGTAGTTGTTTCTTTTTAATAATTAAAAAACCATCACTCATTTGCTGGCACAAACTACCAACAATTCATTTCTTATGACTTATTATTTCTACTGGAGTCAAATCTCTGTCAGAATAGGAACATTTAACTTCCACTATCCCAACATCACCAATCAGGCCGTCAGGAGTTGCTGCCATACCATTATCAATAGAAAAATTACTTTTAGTTTTATTATTACTCTCCATGCCATTGTCAATACACACATTATTGTCAGAAGTAGCAGAACTGGTGACTGATTTTTTTCTTCTTTTTATGATTATTTCAGGTCAAACCAAAAGATTTTAAAACCCTCTACTCTTGAAGATTCGAAGCCCCATGACTTTCTATAAATAGAGAAAGGTTATGATATATCTGGTGTGACCATATTAGCAAGTTTCCATTAGTTTTATATATCAAAATATTTTTGTCTAATTAAAATTTTATAAATTGATTGTTTTTACCAAAATGTATGCAAAATGTTTATAAATTTATATAGGCCTATCTATAATTTTTTTTTTTTTTTTTTTATAGCTTTATATACCTATTTCTGTGGAATTTTGCCTCCGTTACTTTCCGATTTTTTGGTGTTTGACATTATAACTCTAAAATTTTTACATCTAAAAGTTTTTGCATTACACACATAAAATCTATGTATCTTTGTGAGAACATAAGTAATAAAAACTTGGGTTTTGAATAATAATCATATTTTTGGTGGATTTTTGAAAATAGTTAGCAAATATTCACTTTTTACGTAAAAATGTACCATGTCTAATTGAAAATTTTATAAATTGATTTTTATTTTTAGCAACTATAATCCACAAATATATTACAAATCTGTAATAATAGTTTAAAAAATTCAAAAAAATAAAAATTTTTGTATGATGTACATTACCTTTTCTGTGAAATTCTTGCCTACGTTACTTTCCGATTTTTAGCTATTTTACATAGTAACTCTGAATTTTTTACATCTATCATTTTTTTTCACTACACAGCTAAATTCTATGCACCTTTCTGAATATAATGATATATAGAAGTTGTGTATAAAATATATATTACTATTTTTTGTGAATTTTTGGAAAAAAAAATGATCAATTTAGCCTTTTTTCGTAAAATATTAATTTCAATTTTGAAAATGTAACAATTTTTTTCCCCTAAATATATTCACAAATTTTACACAAAACTTTTGTATATCTTAGAAAAAGATGGTAAGCTATTGATTTTGGATGATACAGGTTTTTCTGAAAAATGATAACTTCATTTTTTGACATCTAACATACTTACTCCAAAACCGTTTCAAAAAAAATTGTCTTATAAGTTAGGTTTTAAATAAAAATAATATTTTTTTATGAATTTTATAAGAAAAGAAAACTTTTACAAAACCTTTAACATACGCCGGTTGCATGGTTAAGAAAAATCATAATTTAGTGTTTTCCCCGTATAAAAAAAATATATGGGTTCATGGAAACTTAAAACGTATAACTGCAACAATTT
Source organism: Aphrophora alni (assembly GCA_963513935.1). Taxonomy (NCBI): domain Eukaryota; kingdom Metazoa; phylum Arthropoda; class Insecta; order Hemiptera; family Aphrophoridae; genus Aphrophora; species Aphrophora alni. Next base: position 84,965,059 of record OY740773.1, read on the forward strand.
CATCACCTATTCGTTTTTGCTAGTCATAACATTTCTCTTTATAATATTGTGAGAAAATACTATCAAATAGATTACCTTCTCTCCCTGCGTTTTCTTGGTGGAGATTTTCTATACCTTCTTGGCGATCGAGAATGTGACCGTGAACGAGATTTACGCTGTTGAGGTCTTACTCCTAAACGAGATCCAAGAGCTGCTGATAATCCTCTTCCCTTCTTGCCACTATCACTGTTTTTTCTTGGTAAATTAAATTCAAGGTGGTTATCTAGAGATTGTGGTTTATATGCTGGTCTAATGCACATATTTGATATTTCACTCTCCAGTCTATACAAAAAAAAATATTAGATTATTTTATTAATTTCCAATCAAGGTACATTCTATATTGTCATATATTGTTGATAAAATAGAGTGTGGTAACACAATTCAATATACAGATTTTAAAAATAATCTGTTAACAATATTTCAGAATATTTCTTTACTAATATAATACAAAAAAAAGCTTTGATAATAGTAAAAAGTTTTTAAAAAATATATTGAATAAGCTCAGTTCAGACTCGAACTGACAAAAACTAAAGAAAAATTCCAAATCAGTGTTTAAAGAACCATGCAAAGTTTGTTCGATATTTCCTCATATTCAGCATACAGTTGAATCGCCCAACATTCTTAAAACAACTACATCATTTGACGAATGAATAGATGAATTTGGAATGGTCAAGTTGTAAGTTATGTGCGACATCATCCAGGAATACTACTCGAGTATCTACGGAATCTTTCGTGGCCGTTTGGATTATCTGATCCCGCGATAGTTTTAATAAAAACTGTCATAACGTAATGCGATATAGTACGCTGGCATTAAGATGCTTTTCTGTTTTCGTCTGAAATTAAAATGCATATATTATGATAATGTTACTGTACTTGGTTATCTGCTAAATTAACACGAAACTATATAAAGTGTAGAATGTAGGTATAACGATATTGAACTTTAGTTGTTACCGTCTTTCAGGGTTAAGGTAAACAGAAACTAAATATAACAACACCACATAACCCGGAGGTTATGTAATAAAAAGTCTGAATTATTATCATCAACTCAAAAGAAATTCTTATTTATGGGCGATGAAGGAAAATAATTCTGCCACAGAAAACTGTTTAAAAAAACCTACGACTTGTGACAGCTAGTATGATCGAAGTAAATGCGCCATACTTGTCACAGTTAAGTAAAAAATATGTTGCTGCTTGTCACAGGTTGCGGACTGAGATTTGAAAATATCTTTGAAAGTACGGAATGTGAAACATCGCTTTCCACTATGATGAATTTTTTAGTTTGTTGTTTTTTCCTTTAACAATAGTGTCGTTTGCACAGTACTCTTTTCTGTAATGGTTTACTTTTAGTAAATACATTTTTGCCACCAATGTTTACCAAATTAATAATAATGGGAATTTTAATATCAATACTACCAATAAGCAACTGGTGGAATGAATGCGTCACATTTATTTACGTACAATCGATTTATCAAAATAGCTCCCAGCGAGGAAAGTAAAAGTATTAGAGCAAGAAAGATGTTTGTTATTGTTAGTGTAGTTAAAACTATAGTCGTGTAAGAATATATTTGCGCTCAAAAATAAGTGTTTTTATTGTTCATGTGATCTCTATAGTGTTGTGTATCTTTTATAAGTGTATTTATTATAATATTTTTTTAGTTGGAAAAAGAAAGAGATATCTTCTGCAGTTTGGAAATATTTTAAAATAGATAGAACCAATTCACAATTGGCAAAGTGTAATATTTGTGGAACATTAATTTCCAGAGGTGGCAATTCTAAATCAACATCTAACCTAATGAAACATGCTAAAACACATAAACTGTTCCTTAACCCTCCAACTGGTGATCGACCACTTTTTGCCTTAAAAGTGGTCGCTTCATTAGTCATGGCTCACTTCACCAACTAAAAAACACGTATTTTGCCATTCAACGTTTCGCCCACTTAAAATTGTCCCATCGCAATAAATAAAATACCGTTGGAAAGCTAATGTTCCGTAGATGCATATCATGCAAAAAAAATACCACAAAACGTTACAAGTTACAATATATGTGTTTTTATTTCTAAAGTTTATGTTTATGAGTGAATGTACCGTTTATATATGGATAACTTAAAAGGAAAATGGTAAGTTTAGGGTATATGCATATTTTCTTATATTTAATGTTTTATATGATTATACAAGTGAATATGTGTGTTATTCTTTGTAAAGTATATTGTCTTAGTAAAATCTAATGATTTTGTCTTAGACCTAGCTTTACAAAGTTACTAATTACGCCTAAAAGGTTGACGTGTCACCCTAACCTTCAAGCGTCAGAATACCAATTTTTGAAAAATCGTCATTTTTATTTAGAAAATGTAACATATTATTATTTTTTTCCCCTAAATATATTCACAAATATATTAGAAATCTCAAGTAATGGTTGAAAAAATTGCAAAAAATGTATTAGTATGTTTTTGATCATCATTTCTGTGAAATTTGTGCTCCGTTACTCTTAGATTTTTTGGTATTTGACCAAAAAACTCCAAATTTGATACATCTAACTTTTTATTTCACTACACACCTACATTCTATGCACCTTTCTGGACATAATGATATATAGAAGTTCTGTATAAAATATATTTTACTATTTTTAATGTTTTTTGGAAAAAATAAAGAGAAAATTCAGTTTTTACGTAAAATATTTTTTTTACATTTTTAAAATGTAACAAATTTTTTTTTTTTTTTTCCTAAATATATTCACAAATAATACACAAAAATTGTGTATATCTTAGAAATAGGTAGTAAGCTATTGATTTTGGGTGATACAGATTTTTCTGAAAAAAAAGTTAATATCATTTTTGACATCTAACATACTTACTCCAAAACCGTTTCAAATTTTTTTTACATAGATGAATTCTATGCATCTTTCTGAGAAAAATGATATCTTATAAGTTAGGTTTTGTATACAAATAATATACTTTATTAATTTTTAAACGAACGAAGAATTTTTAAGACAAATTAACATGCGCCAGATTGAGGGTTAAAAATAACAAATTATTACAAAATGCTTCTTCAACAATAACACCAAATATGAAATGGTGTTCAAGTTCTAGGCCTAGAAATTTGGACTCATTAATGGACATTAAAAAAAAAGTAACCCTAGTATAAGCTTAGGCAGTGTTGCTATTGCAGATGAAGATTCTCTGGGAAATAATGATATAGAACTAGAAGGATCTTTATCTTTTGAAGTGCAGGAAAACCCCACAGACATAGATTCTAGTCAGGAAATGACACCTTGCTCATCCACAGAGGTCTTTGAACCATCAACTAGTGGTGCATATCCAAAAGCTATAAAATGTCAAAGAAATAAGCAACTGACACTTCCATACGCTTTTGACAGAATTAATACATTTAAGAACAATGATCCCAGAGCTAAAACAAACGACAAGTTAATTGCAGAAATGATATGCCTAGATTTTCGACCAATTTCACTTGTGATTTTAACGCCTTGTATCACATTTAGAACCACACTATATTATTCCTGCAAGAAAGACTTTTCCTTATAGAATTATTAATGATATGTATACTGAGGTTGCACAAAAAGTTAAACTATAATGTTTGAGGCTAAACACATTGGCAAAACTACCGATATGTGGACTTCTAATAGTTTTATACTAACACATAAGTGTTTGGAAGTTATACCATTTTTAGAAATAAGTCATACTGGAAACGCTTTAAGGGCATTCCTTGTAAAAGTTTTAGAGGAGTGGGAAATAAAAAATAAGATAATAGCAGTTGTAAGAGATAATGGCACAGACATAACTTCTGCATTGGAGAGGTCTTCCTTTAATGCAGTTCCGTGTGTAGCCCATACTTTACCGTTAGTAATTAAAGATGGTTTTATTGATAATCCCAAGATTACAAATCTGATTAAAAAAATTTAAGAAAATAGTTGGTAGTTTTAAACATTCAGCCAACAATACAAAATTTTAAAAAATTGTCAAAGACAGCTGGGACTTCCTCTTCACAGAATGATTCAAGACGAACCTACACGTTGGAACAGCACATACCATATGCTAAAGAGTCTTCAGGAACAGAAAGATGCCCTATTGTTAATCTCAAATAAAACTGAGGTGACAATAGCACCTGAGTTAACAAGTGAAGACTGGAAAACTTTGAAGTATGCCGTAGGGATTTTGGAAATCTTTGAAACCGCTACACTACAAGTTAGCAAAGAGACATCATGTATTTCGGAGGTAGGTAAATTTTTTATTATCATAAGCAATTTCTTCAACTCCTTGTTTCTTTAAGCATTAAAATTTACAGTACTTTTAACTTTTTTCTTTTAGATTATTCCATTGGTGTACTTAATAAAACACATTTTGGAATCACAGGCTCCTCCATGGTCTGGTTTGCAAGGATTAAAAAATGACCTCGCAGCATCTATAAAATGTGGTTTCCCTGATATTGAAAGGGAATTAACTGTTGCCTTTGCCACACTGTTGGACCCCAGATTTAAAAGTGATTCTCTCTTGCAAGCTACTAAATGCAAAATTATCGAAGAGATGAAAGTAATCTAGGATGTATGCGAATCATCACTTATGGAAGATAGGCCTAACTTGCAAATCTCGCATAATAAAATAATTGAGGATGGTATTTGGACTCAATATAAAGAGTTGTTTAAAATTAATGATAATAGCACACCATTATCATTTGAAATTAGCTGTGAAGCAGAACTTGCTCAATACTTGCAGGAGAATACAATGGACCCAAATTTTGCTGACAAAGTAGGATATTATTGGTTTATAAGCTCATATAAGCGGCTACAAAAACTGGCATTAAAATATTTATGCATACCCCCGTCAACTGTGTTTAGTGAACGGCTTTTTAGCACGGCTGGAAATATTTGTGATACCGAACGAAATAGACTTGATCCCGATAGAGTTAAGAAATTAGTTTTTTCTAAATAAAAATCTTAAGTGATATAATATATAAGATATCTCTAATGTTATGTTTGTTGTAATAGGGTTATTAAACTTAGTTTTGTATAGGCTAAGTCTAAATCTTATTACCAAAGTTATAAGCAGTACAGAGGATAAGGTGAGGTTAGGTTAAGCAATAATTTAATGTTATGAAACTTTACCATAAGATCCACTTTTATATGTCAGGTAGTTATCAAATAAGAAGGGAGTAACTCTGATTATTTTAAACTTTCATAAAACAATTATTTAGCATCTTGGATAGGTTAGGTCAGGCTTTAAATTAATATTCAAATCATATATTATTTCTTAATTTACCAGTCTAATAATATTATATTATTTACAGCAAATTTGCCTTTCTATAGATAAAAATTCAAAATAGAATAGATTTAAAAATATAATAGCGTTATTATGATGTGCTCAGAATTGCAAATGGTAAGAGTTTATATTGTATAGTCTATCAATGAAAATAACTTTAGTTATCCTTTCCATGGGAAAATGTCAACATATTTAAGACAAATTAACTAAAACAAATTACATGATCAGGCTGTAAATAATGTTAAAAATTATACAAATTTATACCTAAAATATAATTTATTATAAAACTTATATAACTATCCCAACTACGGTGTTTTTAAAACATACAATCTAATAACAAAAAAAAACAATATCCAAATGATGAAATTTGGCAAACAAGTTAGGTCAGCTTTTATATCCAAGTGGTTCGGCAGTGATTGTATTCCTTCATAGTAATTTATAAAAGGGGCTTTTCCTCATATTTTATGAATTGGGTATATCAGGCCTATCATAAGATCTTGTTCAAGTAAAATAAAATTAATATACTTTCCGTAGTGCAAAGTACAATAAACTGTTGCCATATCTTTGTACCTTCGAATCTATTGTCTCTCTAGAATTACTGTTAAGGTATGTTTAAGTTTGTCGGTTCAAATCCAAGCCTACATACATATTTCTGGTGTATTATTTTTCTCTGTTAAGACAACTTATTTAATACTTAATTTTGTTTTGAAATTATGTTATATATAGGCTAAATTATGTAGACTACTTCATATATTTGTATCAAAACATAATTTGATTTGAGTGTGTTTTTTGTCTTTAGAATATTAATATCATTTGTATGTTTGTAATATTAATACCTTGGCCTATTGTGTTTAAACTATATCAATGTATAACTTTCCCTTAACCTTTTCGGGACTGTCGACGCGTTGATGCGACTGGAGTAAACTGTCCACACAGACTACGGTCGCGTATACACGTTTTAGAACTTTAACGTTTGAGTACTATCATCGCGTTAACTTCGACTAATATAATTCTTTTACTGACATGTACTGCAATCTATTAGCTTTAAAATGAACTATTTGCACTATCGATAGGAGGCGGCTAACAGTAGAAAATAGAGAGAATAAAATCATGTTTACTAGGTTTTGTTGAAGAGTGTTAGTAAACATGGCCGATTCTTTGCAGTCGAGGTTAGGATTTATTTCTTCTAAATATGTGGATAAATCGCGGAAATTGTATTCCAGTGAAATTTTGCTAAACGAAGAGTCAGGTGGCGAATTTGATAGTGATTGTTCTAGTTATAGTTTTGATGATGATACCACATGTGGAAATGAGGTTAGTTTTAGTGATTCTGTTGTTAGTGAAGAAACTGCATCTACTTCCAATAATCAACAACAAGAAATATAATCTGAAATCCCAAAAAAATTTAAACTTTCAATTATTAAAAACAACATTTATTCCTAAAGTTTGAAAAGTGATAAATAATAGAAAAGAATGACTGCATGAAGGTAAGTGACATAAATACAGCTAAATAAAATAACCTAGTCTAAGCATGAAGTAGGGTTTAGAGTACGTTAGTTCCGAAAAGGTTAAAATTAATATATTTTTAGGCCTAAGTTTAACCTATTATATCATCTAATATTTAGACTTTATTCGATAATTGTTTACTATTACTTTGTCACCCAGAATTTTTGTATCCATAAAAGTATCAGTAAATATGCATAATAACATATAAATTTATATGTTTTTAGAGTTCAGTCAACAATCAAAAACAGAGTTTGACACAAACATACAATTTCAGTATTTTATATATAATAACCTTATTTGACTTGCTTGTGATTATTCTTGCAAGCCTAATCTATGTACATCTTTGTTTACCAAAAACTCTGTGAATAGGTTAGGTTAGGCCATGTTATTATATAAAATAGATTATCTATATATTATATAAAATACTCATGAAATTATTCAATTTAAACCCACAGGGTTAATAAATCTTTTTATTAAAAACCTAGCGATTTTTACAAAATAACTGATTTTTTTTTTTTGTTGTTATTCCTGACCGACCTCTACAAATTTATAAACTAAAACTTACATGTTTATAATGCCTATTTTACTGATATTTTTATGGATAAAAAAAAAAAGTGACAGTAAAATAGTAAACAATTACCCTTTATTCTATACCTTGTTTTAAAAATATAACTCTTGTATTGATTATAATTAATGTTTTTTTTTTCCTTTCTTTAAAAATAATATGTTATAGGCCTATTGCATATACTGTCAGCTTATTTGTAGAAATTTAAATAAACTTTAAATTTGTAAAAAGTCTAACCTTGAGTATGAATTGTGTTATTTATTTGTTGAAACATTTGTTATTTAATTTTGTTCCTGAAAACTAAGGCATGCATATCAAAAGTATGACATGCAGTAAAAAATTGGGCCATCTTCGTTATAATTATAATTTATAATATAAACACTTTAATTATTAAAGAGAAAAGGAGGTGGACGGGGGTATAGAATCGAGAATCGATTTTAAGGTATCGGTATCGGTACCGAGAATCGAAAAAAACCTGGTATCGACCCATCCCTTATATATATGACCTCAAAATAAAAATATCAGCAATAACCTTAAAGTCGATTTTTGTTGACATCACAATATTTTCCATAGACTACATCTATGTGAGAATGTACAGAATTTAAAAATTACTTACGTTGGCAAAGGCTCTGATTTCCAATCTTTGATCCACAAAGATCCATCATTTGTAGCTCGGCATATTTTTCCTTTTAGGATAATCTCCACACGATCCTTATCTACAGGTGATTGACATTTCTGATAACATCTGTTTACATAATCCCTGAAAGAATGGAAATATTTTGCTCTATAACTATTGAATATCTACATCCAATTTAAAAAATAATATTTTAAACAAAACCAGTTTCTTCAGTCATAACAATAAATACTCATGAAATACGAGTATTTATCAACAGTTACAGTGAATTATTATTTAATTATTTTAAATAAAAATGGTAATACAATTCACAATTTGACCAGTAAAATCAACAGAGCAATTATTGGAGACTTTAAAAATGTTAATTAGGCTATTTATAACTGTTGGGATACACAATTGATAAAAATCTAATAATAATAAAGAGCCGACTGAAAAATCTGTGTTGTCCAGTTTCTTAGAGATGTGTTAAGAAAAATTGTGAATGCTGAAAATCCAAGAATTCTCATTAAGGTTTTAGAATTGTTTCTAATTAAACATGTGACATGAATAGAAATACATTTTACAAAACAAAATTCCATTCGGTTTTTAAAATTATGGTTACGTTAGAGTTACGATTGAAAATTTGAAGTTCATAGACTCCTATTAACAATCACACAAATCTCCATTTTTTAAATTAAGCATGAAGATTGGTATTAGTCTAAGTCACTTGCTAATATGTTTAATTTCAAAACTCAATGAAAATGCAGTTTTAAAAAGACTATATTTTGTTATAGATTAGTACTAATCTAAAGTATACAACCACATCATTTGATTATTTCTGCTCTTGAAGATACACATTTAAATAGTCAGGTTTTAAATACTTTATTTATAAAAACATTTCATTATTATTAATTTAATAACCTAACCTGAATTTATATTATTGCATTATCAGTTGAGCCTGAATCAGGTAGTCAAAGATTTTATTAAATAAAATACATTCAAAACATGGAATAGACTATTATAAAGAAATATATGCAACAATTTTAATTCTTTAAAACAAAATGAATCACTTACTTTAGCTCATTAGGCCAGTGATCCAAAGTTAAAGGTACTGAGGGTGCAGGTGGAGTTTGATGGAACACTTTCTGATCTGGTTTCTCTACTTTACAATCACTCTGAGGCTCTGGTGGAGGTGGTGCACACTGTGGAGGTGGTGGCGGTGGAGGGGAACCTGGAGGTAAAGGAGGTTGAACTGATTTTATTAACAAATGTGGAGGCAAAGGAGGTATAAGTGGTGGTGGTGTTTGTTGTTGTTGCTGTTGCTGTTGTTGTTGCTGTTGCTGTTGTTGTTGTTGATTATTAAATTTGTTTTTGTTCCGTTTTCGCTTCTTTTTCGCAGATCCACTGTTGTTAAAAGGAGTAAGAAATCCAAGACCATTACGCTGTTTATTCATGTTAAATTTAATTGGTCCCATATCTGAAACACAAAAGTTCTCTGAAAACAGCTTTATAGTAAACATTTTATAATCATGAAAATGTACTTTTTTTAAATTTTATACTACTTAAATAAATATTTCATGTATTATGACACGTTCAAGGTTATTAAGGTTGTTATGTTTAAACCCTATATGTGAGTATTATACAGTCTTTGTACTAAGGATAGCTTTGTGACAGAAAGTTTCAGTAAATTGTTTTCAAGTGTTCTAAGTCCTCAAGAACATATTATTTAAACTATTTTTTTGAAATATTAATTACGGAATATGTACGAGTGTTATCATATAACTATTATAGATCATTTCTACAAAAAAATATTTGTCACAACATTTTTTAATCAATTCAAATCATTAATAAAAATTGTAACTGAATACAATTTTGTCATCTTCTATTAGTAAGACAAACGAAAGGTATATTTTTATCTTAAATAAAACCACCTAGTATAGGAGTAGACAGACAATTTGTGACTAAGTTCTATTCTATTATAATATTCACACAAAAATATTACTGTGCAAACATGAAGTTTTACAGTTTAGGTATTCATAGATTTTTTTTAGAAGATGCCAGAACAAAATATTTGACATTTATAGGACATGTTAGGTTAGATTAGATTGTTTTATTTGTATATAAATTAACATTTTTATTTACATATTGGAACTTTTAATGTATAAATAATATTAATTTATAAATAAAGGAAATCTAACTTAACCTAACTTGTCATAGGTGTCAAATATTCACTGTATATAGATTATACTGACATGTTATAAAAATGTACATACACCTAAAATTGGATATGAAATCATCCACAGTACTACTACAAGGAATGAGCGGATACCCAATACTTGGTAACGGAATTGGCTGATACCGTGGTATTAGATTCCAATCAGAACAAAAGTACTGATGTTTAAAAACTGATACCTGAGTTCCCCTTCCCCAACACATATGACATAATTTGTGTTGGTTTATTTCTTTAACTGACATTGACTATTCACAAAGATGTGAAACCAATGAAACTACAGAATTGTAATATAAACTTGGTCTCAGGAAACAGAGATTTAAGCAGTTTGGATTCCGATAGTAACAGTACAAAATATTCTGATCAAAAGCCAATACTTGAGAAATACTCCCCCATTCCACCTCTCTGCTTTATCATGCTAATATTGAGTTTTTGTAATTAGTTAATTTCCTAAACTAACATTGGATAAAAGAACGATATTCATGTTCTTCCCACACCATTCCTTCCCTCTGACATACTGAGATTGAGATTTGAAAGATTCTAATTGTAATAATTATGGTGTTTAAACACCAGTAGAGGTGACTAATATTGATAAAAGTATATTAGATTTTAACTCAAATAATTTATCAATAATTGAATTTGTATTAATCTACATTTTTTTAAATAGATTATAAATGATAGATTATTTTTAGAAGGAAGTATATAAATTAAAAATGGTATCTTGCAGGGAAAAAAATATGTGGGAAAACAGCAATTGGTCGATAAGAAGGAAGAGTATTCAATACAAAAGGGGAGGGTTGTATGGGTGTGAGGAGAGATATCAATTATAGACATTCTTAACTTGACATTATACAATGAATACAAACACTAAACAACTAGGTTTTCCTACAGCCACCTAACAATGTACATGTTCTCTCACTGATTTGAGAAAGCAAAGTGGCCAATTCGCTCATCAGTGAGACAATGTTAACATTGTCTCACTCTAATTACTTTGTCTCACTCCAGATTTGCAACGTGAGGCACGAAATAGTGAGCGCGTAACATGCAGACAAGGTCGTATGCGCGCGAAATACGTTGGCAGCACTGGCTGTAAATCAGCTGGTCAGCTGTTGTACTGTTGTATTTGTCACAACACTTCCGGTCACGGCAGAAGCCACCATTTCATTGATTTGCCATTTGTAAACATTGAAGGTGGTTTTGCTGTCGCAAAATGGACGTTAATGACGATTTTAGTAATAATAGTTCACCAGAAGAATCTTGTACTCCAGAAGAATTAAAAAATGTGGCGAGGAATGTGTCTCTAAATCTTCTTCCAGAGAAATCAAAACATAAATATGAAAAAAGGTATGAATTGTTTACTTCCTGGTGTGAAAGTAAGAATGTAAAAAGCCCAACGGAAAATGTACTTTTAGCATATTTTGCTGAAAATTCAAAGATTAATAAATCTTCTACTCTTTGGGGCGTTTATTCAATGCTTAAATCCACAATTCAAATCAAACATAAAATTAACATTGGCAGTTACAAAAAACTTATAGCTTTCTTGAAAAAAACGTCCGTAGGGTATGAACCTAAAAAATCAAAGATTTTGTCTAAAGATGAGGTTGAAACATTTCTTAAGACTGCTCCTTGTGTTATTTGTCTTTCTATAAGTAATTCTTTGGTTAACAATTCTTTTAGGGTGTTTGTGTTCATTTAAGGAGATTATTTTTTGTTTTATAATTTTGTTTCTGATTTATTAATGCTACTTTCACATTAAATGTCATATTAAAAGTTCACTTCTGTGTAAAAATATGTTACGTTTCTTTACCAATTTATTTGTTTTATGGTAACTGTAGGAAAAATATAATGTGCAACTCGAGTGCAAAGTGCAATCGCCTCACTCGAGAAACCATTCCTCACTCGCCTACGGCTCGTGAGTAAGGATTTCTCTCGAGTGAGGCAATTGCTCACTTTGCTCACTAGTTGCACAAATAACTATTCTTTCAGAATATAAAATTGGATAAATATACTTTGTTGCCGTTTTTATATTTATATTTTTAGAAACAAACAATTAGGAGTCTGCAAATAGTGATTATTATTTCGCGTTAGATAAAAGAAAAACCATTTGGGGCCCGGAAAAAGAGGGAAAAAAAACTGAATAAGCTCACTAGTCTTGCTAATAAATTCAAGTTTAAAAAAATACAGTGGAAGTAGGTTTTTACTGTCTCAGCTGTATCGTCAACATGGATGTAACGCCATTTGTTAACAAGACTTGGCCAACTGTATTCATTAATATTATAAAACACCCGGTTGTATCGTCAATAAATATGGAATCCTCGGTTATAATGACATTTAAAAACCTTCATTGATTTACACTTGATCTTGTTATAAAATGTATTTAACTTGTGTTATGCACTGTGGGCCACGTAAAAGCTGTTGGAATGTAGAAAGCGATCGATAGAACTACGCAGCATTGTTTCGTGAATCATAAAACAACTGTAAAGTTTTTTGGAATGGATGTGTCACCCCGCCCCATCCCTTCTACAAGCAGGTCAAGTGCCAGCTGGAAGTCTAGGTCAGTGAAATTTGCAACACCACAGTACAATCACAACTTAATACGAGTGCACTTGGCTATGGTTCCTTTTCTGTTTTAGTCTAAGTGTACAGTTTTTGTTTAGTTTCTTTTTATAATTTTCAGAATTTTTATCGCAGTTTGAATAACATTTCCAACTTATGGCAAGTAGTAAAGTAAAAAGAAAGGTTCTACCTATTAAAAACAAAGTGCGAATAATAAGAGCATGTGACAGTGGACGTAAAATAGTAGATGTGTGCCGTCAGTTTGGGCTAGTGAATATAACTGTTGGTTCAATTTTAAGAAACAAGGACAAAATTCTTAAAGCTTTTAAGGAAGATGGAGAAAACGATAAAAAAAAATAGGAAATGTTATCAGACTGATGTAGATACAGCATTGCTGAAACGGTTGAAACAATGTCACAATTCCGATATTCCTATTAGTGGACCGGTTCTAAAAGAGAAAGCAACAGAGTTCATAAAATTGTTTGGTGATGACTTTACATGCTCCAATGTCTGGCTAGATAGATTTAAAGCTCGACACTAGATTTCCTTTGCAAAAATATGGGGTTAGGTGAAAACCGTGGATGATAATTTTACTCGCGATTGGGTACATAACACATAGCCAGTTCATAGACAGTCATAAAAAGATGAAGACATTTTTAACGGTGATGAAACTGGATTTTTTTATATGCTAACACCAAATAAGACCATCCATTTTAAATGAAAAATGTGTTGGCGGGAAGCTTTCGAAACAAAGAGTTATTGCTTTTGTTTGTGCAAATATGACTGGAACCGAAAAAAGGAAGCTCCTGGTTATCGGGAAAAGCTTGCAACCGGATGTTTTAAAAACATTAAAGTAAATTTTACTACAAACAGAAAAGCATGGATGACATCTGCATTTTTTGAAGATGAACTGAGAAAGTGGGATAAGAACCTGTCGTCAAAAAACAGAAACATTCTTCTCTTAGTTGATAACTGTGCACCCCACCCAATTTGAATTTGACAAACATCAGTTTGGTGTTCTTATCAGCAAACTGCACAAATGTACTACTACCAATGGACCAAGGCGTCATCAGAAGTTTAAAATGTCACTATCGTAAACTGCTTTTGAAAAAAATTATTTTTTTTATATGGACAATAATAAACCAGTGAACATAACTGTCTTGGAAGCAATTGTATTCTAAGATAATGCCTGAAGAAATGTAACTCCAATGACAATCTCAAAGTGTTTTCATAAAGCAAAACTTTCGACCCAAAACTCATTGGACGATGATGAAGATGATGAACTACCACTGTCCAAATTGATTAAAAACCTTAATGTAGGAGGAGATGATTTTGAAAACCTCGATGCCTATGCATCAGTGGACGACCACATAGACATTTCAAAAGTTAAATGATGTCGAAATTATAGTGGAAGTACAAAACTTGTAAGCAGAGGACAGTGTTGAGGAAGAAGATAACGTCTGTCCAACATTACAAGAAGCTCTGGCAGCTGCTGAAACACTCTGTTGATTATACCCGCTTCAGGGAGACGTTATACAACATACTCGAAGGAGCTCAGCTTCTTCACACAACTACAGAAGAAAAAAAAATTTCCGAAAGGACTGTACAAACGATAATTACAGACTTTTTTCGGCAGTAGAGCCCCTTGGACAGAATAAACGTAAGTTACAATGTGCTTGTTTAACTTATTAAAAAAATGTTATATGCTCTTTTATACTGTATACTATGCTGTATTTTTTAATTTTTATACTGTATTTTTTTTTTAATACATTATGTACTGTATTTATTTACTTGTTTTTACTGTATACCGTACCTCATTGTACTAAACACTTACACTGTAATTGTAAATTGTCATTAATAAGTATACTTCAAGGAAATACAGAAGTGTTTTTAAGTTTTTCTTTGTTAAAAATTAAGATTTTGTAGTAACGCTTTTATAGCGTCAAAATTTGGGTCCCTTCAATGATGTTATAACTAAGTTATACTGTATATATATATATAACTAAAACCAATGTTTAAATACTGAAGGAGAATTGTGATACACGAAAAATACATGACATCAGAATCAGACTTAATGAAAAATATCATCACTGAGTAAAATTTAACAATTTATATTTGTCAGGGTGAGAATAGGTTTTTTTTTTAATATAAGATTACTACTGCTAAACATATCATTTTATTTTAAGTATTTCAACCTCTTCCACAATTATAAATTAACCAATGGTTTTAAAATAGGTTATTTAAATATAAGTTAAATATAATTTAGACAGGGTAAGTCACTAAATTTAAATTTGATACCAATTTTTACTAAGTAATTGCCATGTGCTAACTAAATACTAACTCTACAGTACAAAATGAGAATTATTTAAAAATTAGTCTTCAATAAAAATTCAAAATATATTTAAAAAAACCACTCCATATAAAAAATTACACTAACGACTTAAAATTATTATTGTTTTACAACTTTTAAAATATTACTTACTGTTATTGGGTTGATAAAACCGAGGACCTTGTACATTTCCAGGAGACTGAGTTTGAGGAGAGTATTGATTTGGAGGTGGCCCAGGAGGTAGTGGTGGCATGTCTTCTTTGAACTCATTTTTGTCTTTCTCCCCCTCTGTTGTAGGCCTTATCTGTTCTTGACCAAATGGCATCAAACTCCCTAGTTAAAGAATGGAACAAAAAATATACATGTTACAATCAATATTTAAAAATTGATTAAAACAGTTTTTTCTTTAAATAATTCCGAAAACTTGAAATAAATTGTAGTTGAATATATACTGTATATATATATATATATATATATATGGGTCAATTAAGATTGAATTTAGGTAATCATAGTGATTTATTACAAATTACAAGTAAATACAAAACATATACACACTTGGTAATAGATGTCAACTAAGAAGAAGATAAAAACAGAAAAAAAGACATCTTAGTAAATAAAGCATCTTGTTGTAAAACAAGCTGAGGATTATTCTAAGCAAAACAAGTTTTACTTAAAAATACCTAAAATAAATATGTTCTGTAAAATCTTTAAACATTAATAATTTTGACTATGGCCAAAAAAATCATCACTATATTGTTAAATATATTAATTGTTATAACAAAATAAGGCAAGGACAAACTAAATAGAATGACAGCAGGAATAAATACAGGAAATTTTCAAATTTCACTAATTATAATTACGATTCAAGTTGATTCTTTTACAATACAAAACATTTGTCTTACCTCCTTGAGTAAAATTTTTCATTCCTTGTTGCATGTTGGGCATAGAATTTTGCTGCATTGCCTGATTATTCATACCATTATATGGCATTCCCTGCTAAACACCAATAAAATAAAACCATTAAAATACATTGAAACAGTAACCTTTTTTAGAGTACTCAAATATTTATAAAAGTTCTTTATGAGTAATTCTAGAAAGTGGAACTCCATTACAATATTAATGATAAAAGTAAAGGTTCACTTTTGTTTTGTCACTTAAATACTCTCGAACCACAATATTCTTTCATTTACAATTTGGTTTATAACGTTAATTTTATTTAAACAATTATTTTTAAGATAATATATATTTACTTCAGCTAAATTGCTTTATGATTTTAAAAATATCTAAATGATATGCAAGTTAAATGCAGTTCTTTTTTTTGTTTCTTTTAAAGAGTATCATTTTTTATTTTAAACAGTGGCCTTTAGTTTTGTTGTGTATTTTATTACTTTTTACTGTCGCATAATTATATGAGTGAAAATGTTTTTTTGACAAGGAAATTTACTTTAAAAAATATGTAAAATTAAATGTTTATATTGAAATGGCTATAAGTTGAAAGGGGAAATGAATTGCTAGACTTAGTTTGTAAACATTATTATTCTTTGCATTTCACCAAAATCTGATCGACATGAGTAAAGTTAAGCTTTAGAAAATCCCAAACTCGGCAAAGCAGAGAAATCTAATAATCGGTAATACTCATACTGAAATTATTATTTCGAACTACATCAAAATCAGTTAGAAATAAACTTTTTAAACAACGGGTTAAAATTGCCATGTCTTTGTGGATCGATATAGTTGGATGTCAGTGTTGTCTATTCGACAAGTTCTATAACTTTTTAACTATTGTTAACCAATTTTGCTACAAGGTTGAAAATAAGGAGATGACTAAATTTGTTGGTCAAAGAAATTGTATTATCCATCTCCGGTATCACAAACCTTTGACAAAAATAAACCTTTTTGTGTTTCTACAGAGAGAAAAGAAAAAAAAATTGAAAAAGTAGGATTTTCACAACTGTTCACATTTTTTAAGTTTTTGGGTGTAATAAAAATATTCTCTTTTATTTCACTGGTAGCAGTATTTGTGAACATTCAGTTTATCCAATATTACAATGTTAATTATTATAATCTGATATGAAAGATATTTAAGTAATGAAATTCACTTACCCCATGAAAATAAGGATAAAACTGGGGAGGGTTGTATCCTCCATATCTGCAACAATAATTCAGAGTTTATATTATCCTAAAATATTACAGGTTTCAAATTTCATACAATAATTAATTATGAGAATCAGTTTCATAATAATTCATTTAAACTACTACAAACCATCAAGCAAAATAGGCTACAGTGTAGATTTTGAAGTTTAAATAATATTTTTACTAGTTTGTTTAAAGATTAAAAAACCTGCATCCTAATGCCCTCAGGTAGATTAGTGAAACCTAGTGTGGAAGAAGTTCAAAGTTTAATCCCTGAAGGGACTATCGATATTCATACAGCATCGTAATGAAACCTAGAATTAAAGCGATGGGAACTTGATGCACTGACCACACATCATCCCGTTGAAAAGCTGTCGTCTAGCTGCCCTAGGCCCACAATGGGCGGTTTGCTAAGGATTTATTTTACTAAATAGTAAAAGTAATTAAAGAACAAAAAATATAACAATAAAAATTTACTAAGCCTAGAAAAGTCATATATGGATGGATAGTCATATACATGGATCATAAAGAGAAATAAATACATCTTTAGCGTTTAAAATTTCTTAACCTCTTGATGCCCACGCCCGCATATATGCGAGCAGACGACTGCCCTACCAGCAGCCTACGCCCGCATATATGCGAGCTGGCGTCAGCTGTTTTATTTCTAATTTTTTTTGTGTTAGCAGTTATACTGCTACTACGTATTTGGTATTGAACTGTTCAGCAGAATGCAGGGAAATGAGAGGTAATTTTTGTTTTAGTGCTTCTTAGTCTGCATCACTGCAATTTTTGTTTAACTTTCGTTATTTCACCAGCTGTCACTGTATAGCTGTGGTAGCTTCCTTTGTTGTTGTGTCTTGGTAAACAAACCGTTTATGTCTAATTTGCATGAACGTGAAATATAGGAGTATTTATCTCGTGATGATTTTAGTGATTTTTTAGATAGTGATAGTGATAATGACGAGATAATATGTAGTGTAGTGACGTGTTCAAGTTGTGTAGTGGAAAATGTTCCTGGACCTTCAGGCGATGCAACAACGCATTATAACCTATATTACAATCCAATTCCCGGCCCAAGTGTTGTAAATAGTGAAATATATAATTGTAATAAATATAAGAGTACTGAAAATTATGTACCAAAAACACATATAGCTTGTATATTTGTTCTTTTTTAATTTAATGTAAAAGCTACAATAAACAGTGTGAAAAACAGTCTGCATTTTTTACTTTTACGTTTGTTTACATTTTTGCATATGTTATAATATTTTTTATGATATATGCCTATATATATATATTTTTTTTTGTGTAGGGAATTAAATTTCCTACAAAATGTATGTAACGATTTTATAATTTTAAAAAAAATTATAGTTTTACTATAACTTTACTTTTGAAATTTCAATATAAAATTTTTTTAAATAAAAATAAAGTAAAAAAAAAATTGGCCCAGATAATGTAACTTTTTATACCATTTTCATATTCCCCTGTTTTTTCTGAACAAAAAAAAATATATATTGATAATTTTGCTTCATATTTAGATTTTATATGAATTCTCATAATAATGTCTGCAAATTTGCGAAAAATACCCGGGCTGGAGCTTATATTATACTTATCATAAGTCGGGGCTTCAAAAGGTTAATAACTACAACCAAAACCTACAAAATAAAAAAATATAATACAACACAACAAAAAGTACAAAGTGAATAATATGGCATTATTATATAATCTTGAATCAATTATTAAACTAATCATACTTTGATGATGGAGGAAAGTTAACATTTTATTTATATACTTGTACATCAATCTACATAAAATGGAATATATTGTATCTGTGGACAGAGTATCTTTGTAGTAAGCATGAGACATCATCCAACCAATCAATAGGCCCTAATATATAAATAATAATTTAGTTCAAATGTAATAATAAACTAATATTATATGTAAATAAAAATGTATTATAATTAAGAAATAAATAAATAATTAATGAACTTTTATAAACAATTTAGTGGGTCACTAAGAAAGAACATTCTCGAAGCTAGGAATGAAGTAGTTTTAATGATCATACAATGTCCATATATGGAAAGATGAATGATCATACGATGTTTCAATTAAGGTAATACACAAGGCAATTCTGAGAAAAATGTTTGGAAAGGGATGAAAAAGGTGCGTTACTTGATAGCCAGTTGTGAAAAGTCTCCTGTAGGAGCTGGCCTGAGAGAGTCATTTTTGGCATTCAGTTAAAGTTAGACGTGTTGTAGTTTTGAATCAATATTTGATAACATAAGTGAGATGTACAGAAATTTGTTAAACAAAATATTGAAGTGTTGAATAAGGGTATAGAATAAGAAACGAAATAATCAAAAGTTATGAGTTATTTGTGAATATAAATATTTAGAGGAGGACTTGGCAACTCCGTAAGTAAGAAAATGATTAAGATTTAAAATAGCATATGGCTATTTTTGAATATTCTTCTTAATTTTCTTAAACATTTT
This sequence comes from Aphrophora alni, assembly GCA_963513935.1. Classification (NCBI taxonomy): domain Eukaryota; kingdom Metazoa; phylum Arthropoda; class Insecta; order Hemiptera; family Aphrophoridae; genus Aphrophora; species Aphrophora alni. The sequence continues at coordinate 84,984,790 of OY740773.1, forward strand.
GAACATATATTGTTTATAAGTGCTTTATAAATGCATAGATTAACCTCTTTGCAGATGATAACTGGAGTTTGAACTTTATAATCAAAAATATAAAAAATATGGTTTAAAAGTACAAATTCCAAGTCAACTTTTAAGAAACTCACTAAGAAGATAAAGCCTTCTTTCATTTTGTTAAATCACTTGTTAAACTATCGAGAAAAGCGGATTAAATTGTTGGTTATAATGGTCTAAAAACTAAAGATAAATATGACTTGTAATTCATTGCCATGTTGTGTAAGCTTTTGTATTCGAAATTATCAAATAAATTAATTTTTTTATCATTCTATAATTAACGATTTACTTTTTAAGTATAAGTATCAAGTTAATATATTATAAACATTAAATTAGACATTTGATTATCTTACCGCTGTTGCCAAGTTGTAGAAGTTTAGTCTGATTAGCCAATGGCAAATAAGACTTTCCATACCAACTGGTGGAAAGGTTATATACTTTGCCGGTTGTTATGTTTGTTCAAAGATAATAGTTTTTAGGTATGTTTTAAACAAATTTGTTATTATGATCTATTTAAAAACTAACAATTATTTTATTTTATTTTTATAGAACGTTTTTTATATCCAAGAAGCTAATAGTCTAAAAATCATATCAAAATTTTAATTGTATGTGTGTGTGTGTGTTCATACTTAGAAATTATTATTGTGACTGATGTCTATTCTATAGAGACCAACTTTGTAATGTATTATTACGTAATATTTTAAAGTTGTTTTCCCGCTTTAGGTCTTGAAAAATGTCTATGCTTTTATAAAATAGGTTGGGCTTCTTTAGAGATAATTTTGATTTTACTGTATATAGTACTTAAAATTAGTAATTATTTTGTAAGGAATTGTCATCACCTACAAGAATAAGTTGGCAACAAAATAAATTATTTTTGGGTAAAAATTTATTTTTATAAAGGAAAAATAGGATACTGTAACAACTGAACATAAAAAGTCACAAATGCACATAAAATAGGTTATGTACATAATGCAATAACAATTCTAAATTCCATACATATAACTGTCAAGTAACTACAGTAAAAACTCTCTAATCCGGATTAATGTGGCATCGGCCGATCCGGATATCGAAAAATCCGGATCTCGGGGTAGTTATTTTTATATAGATAATGGGGTTTTAAACATGAACAAAACGTAGCAAATTTACGTACTAGCGCTAAAACGTGTTGCACTTACGATAAATTGTAGCTTTACCACAGTATTCTAAAAATTAACTATGGTTTTTCAAATTACTGTAATATATAGACGTTACGTTTTAACTGTACTATTATGTAATTTGCCGTAGTTTGCCAGTAACAAAAGTACCAAAACAACAAAAGGTAGGTTAATTAAATAAATATTACAATAGCTATGTTTAAAATTCTATTTATTTTAAGCTGAATGAGGCTCAGCATAAAGTACACAAACAACAATTAATTAGGTCTACAGTGTTAACTAAAAATATCAAACGAAAAATGAAGATTAGAAAATAAAACAGTACAATAAATACGTACAGGTTTGTACACGCGAAATTTTGATGAACGTACGATAAATGTTATCATTACAGTACAGTAATTTGTACTCACGTCAGTTTTTATTTAAAAAAGATGTAATGGTAGCTTGCTTGGCTCGTTGAACACGCTTCTTAGATGTAATATCTCTCCATCTACGAAAAAGAAGGAGATCGGCCGGTGAGGATTCTTCTTGTTCTTCCACGTAGTCTATCGGTTGTTCAAGTGCTTCGCAACGAAAAGCTTCGCAATGAGTCATGATTTGTTTTTGTTGTTGAATCAGAACCGCACTACTGCCCAGTGCCCAGCTCAAAAACATCGTTCACTACTATTCGGCCCGAAAATATTATTTTTGTATAGAAAATTGTATTTTTTATACGACGGCCGGATATCGGAGTTTCCGGATCAGAGAGTGATTACAGTAATATTTTTACTTCCAAAATGGTCATTTTTAAAGCATCTTTAAGAAAATAGTATTGTTTCGTAGAAACTAATTTTTAACCATAAAATTTAAACATTAAATTACGAAATAGTTTTAAACCATTGCGATAAACATTAAATATCAAGATTGACATATATGTATACATGAATATGTATCCTTAATTACAGATACACATTTAATCACAGACGCATGACATACAGATCATTTGGTATTTTCTGAAAAGACACATTTTCTGTTGAATCTTGTTGAAATATTTTTGAAATCTATGATATAATACATTCGACAGAGACAATTTAAGGAAACAATTGTGACAATAAAAAATTGACATTTTAGCATATATTTTGTCATATGCCATCTGTCATTATCTATGTTCAATAATTCATGCAATATTCTATGGAGTATTACAGTATATTGTCATGTTCTGTAAGATCGATTTGTGTGCTATGACGTTGTTGTCATTGTTAACAATGTGAATGGAGAATTGCCATTGTGAATAATTCACATGGTAATAATTATTTGTAATTATTACTTTAAAAAAAAAAGAGATTGTCTATCATTTTGGGATGTAAATTAGAATGGAGATATACCAAACTCTGAGGGTAGGCTGAAAAGTAATAATACACACATACTTGTAGAACTAAAACAAAATGACTTACGGAAGTACGCCTGGTGGCATTCGGGAGTTACATTCCTCCCCCTACATGGACGTGTAGATTAAAGGAGTTTTGTACACACCAGTAAGTTTTGAGTAGCAGAAGAATGGAGATGCGTTTTTTGTGCTATGTCAACACGAGTTCAACAGCCCGCAGTTATTGAATTTTTAACTGCTGGAAATGTGATTCATACTAAGATTCATCATTGTTTAACCCATTGGCCTAGCCTTTTTCGGAAACTTTGCTTGACCCTAAACTAGCAATTAAAATGGCTGATTTTGTACATTATTAGAAAAATATAAATAACATTTGATTCGTAATTGTGATTTTAGTTCTGTTTTCACCATTTTATTCTAAATTAAATTCTCTCTATAACAAATATGTTTCGTACAATAACGATTTTCTATATTTTTTATTTACGAAACACAGCACAAAGTAAGTATTCACTAAAACAGTAAACAAAACAAATGTTTATAACCTAATCAGAACACAGAAGCCATTTGTTTATTTGATACGTTGCTTACAAGTGTTGCCAACATCAAGTAATCTAAATATTCTAAAAGTATAATAAAGATATCGTATTATAAACTGAATAAATCTAGCTTACATCACACGCGTCGTAAGGTTTCACTGGGACTGCGCGTGAACACTGCTCATAAAAAAGTGCAATTTTAATTACATTTTAATCGTAATTTTCACAATAAAATGCAAAGAAACCATTCTCATCGGATGCTGCTGTCATCTAACACATTTATTCAAAACTACGTCAAACCAACGCTTAATAAAGAACGTTGTTTTCCGGGATACGGAGAAGTTCTGTATGTCTATTAGTGGGCCGCTCGGGGACTATACGGAACAGTTCCGTATGTCTAGGCCAATAGGTTAAAGGCTGTTTATGGTGATGATGCTGTTGGTAGGTCTACTGTGAATCTATGGGTAATAAAATTTCATGGTTGTGAGCTTGGAAAAACTGTAATTGATAACAAAAACACAGTGGATGTCCGATCACTGCCATAGACGATGAACATTGCAAACTCGTTGATAATTTAATACAAAACGACCAGCGAATCACTCAAAACGTATCACAAACCATATTGGAATATCAAAAGAACGTGTCGGCTTCATTATTGGACATTTTTCGACTGAAAGACTTCCACATTCATAATCTCATAAACATAGAAAACTACTATATGTATATATACATTAACATTAATTATTTGTAGTAAATATATAAATTTACTGCAAATTGTTAATGTTGTAACATAAAGATAAAAATTATTTCATAACTTTCCCACTCACAAAAACCTAACTAAAACTAATATTCACCAACAAGTCATTTCATTAATTGTTACTGAAAATTAATCATGGTCTAAATGTGCTTTACTTATGTGATAAATGCATCCTCAGCATAAATCATATTTAATTAAATGAACTTTCAATGTAGACTGTCAGTCTATTATTTATGGTCAGGCTAAACGAACCAATCTGATACTTTTTTCTAAAAAAAATTAATGTAAATTCGGTTCGTCCTTGTTTTTCACTTATTTCACCAACATAAATGTTTGACACTTCTTTTCCCATAATTTTTTACTAAAATGAAATCGGTAACGTTACTGTTGCTTTCATCCATCTTTACTTTTTCACATTCGTCCTCGCTTCCACTTTCTTCACTAAGTGTAACAACCAGGACAATCCTTCACCATCTTCATGCTCAACGTTTATGCAGCACATTGACTTGGATATTCCATGGTCAGCAGCTGCCTTACGAATGGAGCAGTTACCATTAGGGGGTCATGAAACCTGTTGGATGGCATCTTCAGAAATTGAAGTTTGATCAGTTTTAGGTGTATAGGTTCTCACCATTCTACATGCAAAATTTATAACTGGCATTAAAGCTTATCACTCTGATTGTTTAACATACACACATATAAACCAACAAATTTATTTATTTACATACAGACAATATTTTTATGCTTTTTATTCGGTTTATATTCTACATAGACCTAAGTTTTAGATCAAGCCTATTATGATTGATGATTTGCAGGGTTATTTACAGTATATTCTGCACAGGCCTAAGCACTGTTTAAATCAATTAATTTTTTTTTTTTTTTTAACGTACAAGTTAACCACAAGTGCCCTATTTTATTTGTCCACAAATGCCCCAAGTGACATTTCATGAAATTTCCCTCCAATTTGTAGATTTAGGTTAGGTCAAAGTACACATTACAGGCATTAAATTGTAGCTTAGAAAATGCAGATTCAACATAATATACTTTTTTTTTTAATGAAAATGAAATCACAAAAGAAAAAATGCTTTCAAATACAGTGCTAAAATTTTACTTTTGACTATGGAAAAATGTAAAAAATTCTCTCCTGTCTCAGAACAGTAGCATGAGCTCCAAACTTCATGGCTAGAGGTACTACACTAGTGTCATCCTGGGGTAAAACTGTCAACTAAAACCTGCATTCAAGAAGCAGGAAATTTAAAATGTCCATATCTGCCCCTCTCTCACTATGTGTGTGTATATACAGTAGAGTCTCGCAAACTTGGCACTTGATAACCCGGCAGTCCGGATTACTCAGCGACCACGACGGGGAAAAAATATATTGCTAAAAACAGCGATGTTCGTAATAGTTCGGCAGATCCCAAAGCGGGCATTAACTTCGATCGCTTGAATCGTTGATGGTACTTTTCCCACGTTAAACTCGTCACAGAGCTTTTTTACAGATTCCCCTCTGTCAAGTCATTTTAACACATTTAACCGTGTCTCAAACGAAACCAACACACGCTTCCGTTTTTGTAACTCGCTCATTTTTATTTACTCTATATACTGTGCGTAGATTATAACCAGTCAAAGAAAACCAAAAAGAAATGTTATATTTTCCATAATGTTTACTAGGCCTAAATTGATTCGTGGAAAAAAAATGGCCCATCAAACGGTTTTGCATGTGTATGTCTGCTATACCGACGGGTGCCAATGCCGCGGTGTTTTTACGCCGCCGACAACGGGATACCGCTATCCACAAAGTTGTTTGACTCGCGGCATTGGTGTTGCGGTGTTTTTTCATCGCCGACAATGGGATACCGCTATCGACAAAGTCGTTTGATATCGCCGCCGCTTTGGTGTTTCAATTACAATTTATTTTTTGCCCTTATTCCCGATAACCCGGCATTTCACAAACTCGGCACATTATACTGATTTTGCGGGACACTACTGTATATATATAATATTAAATTGTACTTATTTTCCATCAGTACAACCTTCATACCAGATTTTAAATGTCTACAAAATAATAATTAAATTAGATAACTAGTGTAAGAATACTTACGATGCATATGGGTTTGGATACATTCCATATAATGGATAAGGTTGCCATGGTGGTGGTGGTGGTTGTTGTTGTTGTTGTTGATTGCTGTTCTTATCCACCATCTTGTAATTGTAATATGACTCGATTGACCTATAACAGAAAAAATAGTACATTTAATAGATTTTATAAACTTTACATGTCTTTTCTATTAATTCATAATATTGTTTGCCTTAACCAAAATTACAAGTACAAAAAATAGAAACCATAATTGCAATCATGATTATTTCGTGTATTTCCTTAAATACTCTGATGTACATTTCTTGATAATAATATAGTTATCATCAGAGAATATTACAGCTAAACTAGAATGAACGATTAAATCTAACTTTAATGTACAATAGCAGATATTTCTTGTTGAAACTCCATATTCAAGGATAAATAAAGCAAAAACTTAAAGTTTAGCCTGGAAATGTAGTTGGGCCTCTAGAGGATTGTTAGACAAGATAAGCATTATAAATAAACAAAATTACAGGAAAACAATAATAAAGTATAACTATAATTGTATAGAAATTTTAATAAGTGAAAGTTGTGTTGTATTGGAGATTATGCAAAGCCTAAATTAGATGTACTAATGAAGAGCTGACTATAGAGCTGCCATGTTTGAAACTAGATAAACCTTGTAGCGGTAAATACAAACTCTATTTAAATACGAAGAATTTGATTAAACAAATATTTGGATTTAAGTAAATTTACATAGAATTTTAAAAAAATCTAATAAAATGAATTAGGGAATAAATATAATTTTTTTTAAATAATGACGGATAAGAAGAAATAAACTATAAAGATTATGTAAGGAAGAAAAAAAATGTTGAATTCCGGAAAAAAGTAGTTCTTAGAGTTATTGTTGGTTAGTAGTAGTAGTAGTTCACCAGATCTTACATGGGAAAGATGTACAAAACTCCAGCTTAACAGTTAAACCAATTTAAAATAAATTTACAGATAGAAGAGAAAGTAAATATTATAATCTCGTGATAAAGGATCTTTAAGAAGTGGATTTAAATATTAAACTGAACAAAATTCATGTACCATTTATGTAAGAGAGAGTTCATAAATGAACTTTACTTAAATGAAATCTAAACTCATGAATATCTATGTATTTATTAAAGCCTAACTGAACCCAGACAGACAGATGGACGGACGGACAGAGGGAGGGAGGGAGGGAGGGAGGGAGGGAGGGAGGGAGGGAGGGAGGGAGGGAGGGAGGGAGGGAGGGAGGGAGGGAGGGAGGGAGGGAGAGAGGGAGGGAGAGAGAGAGAGAGAGAGAGAGACACGTAACGGACAGGACATGTAACGGATGGGACATTTAATGATGATTTAAAGGATTGGGTTTTTAGGTGTATAACTATTAGCAACAAATAGTTTTGAGGTTATGCACATACCATGAACCACTGAGTGGTAAACCAAAGGGAAATTAAACAAATACAAGAGGTATTATACACCCTTTCAATAGTTTTTAAATGTTATTAACTAGGATTGAACATAGATTGTGTTAATTTTTTCAGTCTGATTTGAAAAATAAGCCACTTGTAAGCTTAGGCCCAAAATTTAAGTAGCTAAGGACAATTTTACAGAGTAGCCAAATAAGTAACTAAACATATTATAACCAACATAAAAAATGTTTTTTTACCAAACAAGCTGAGATAATATTTGTATTATTAGATTATGGCGCCTATCTACAAAAATCGGATGGCTAAGTGCCGGGAAAAGAAATAAAATAATCGTGAGATTTGGGAAAACTATTTACTAAAGGGCAGGGAAAGGAATAAAGTCAAATGAGCTGAAAAGAAGACTGAAAGACTCTCTGACCCAAGTTTGTTGAAAGGAAACAGAGAAAAGGAATGACTGCGAAAGAGAGCAACTAAAGGAGGAAAAAAACTATCTGCAAATGAAGGGACACCAACTGATCAGAATTCCACAAGACTTGGTACTTATAAATGTACACACACACATTACAAAAGGCTGTAAAAAAACTGAAGCAGTCTCTTCCTTACAGACCCTCTAAAAAAGTAGTTATTAGGCTATTAAAGAATTTATCAACAACAATGAGAAAAAAGAAGGGCTAGTTAAACATTTTTCCTAGTAGTGCACATGTTTCTCCTGGGAAACATTTTATTAATTAAGAAACAAGAGAAAATTCTTGCCTACTATGAAAATGATAAGGTGTCAAGACAAGCTCCCGGTAAAGATTTGAGATTTAGAAAGGCTATGGATATTCCTGGGATACAGTCGTACCACTGTTTCCACGCTCAGAGAAGGTAAAAATTCAAGTTTTACAACCTAAAGCAAAGTACAGATTGAGATATAATGATGTGTACTCCTCACCAGAAGATGAATCATGATGAATCAAATAGCCTTGTTTGAGGATGTTGAGGATTTTCCATCTACTCCAAAACCATAATATGATGACCTTTGAAGATCAATGAATAAGAAAGACAATGAACAAGATCCAAGAACTTTATGAGACATTAAAATAGATAAGAGTAAAATGTACTCTAATAGCTTTTGTTTGACGAAAAAGTATGTGATTAAAAAGTGGTTTACTTTTTTTAAAAAAACTGTTTTTTTTTTCATTTCAACCTATAATAAACCAATTAGTTACTACAATTAATCACATAATTTGTTGTTAAGAAAATTGCATTATTTATGGCCTAGATCACCTGAGTAAGGGTAGCCTACTCGTCCCATCCGTTACAATGAAACATAATTTTTTGACAGAGAATGTCAAATGCAATAATAAAAACCCACGGATCTGGGTTTACCAATAGTAAACTATGCAATCTGATTAAAATGTGGTATTTTTCGTGTTGTACCCATGGACAGAGCTGGAATATTACCATTAGGTAAGACCTCAGACCTCACTTCCAAAATATGTCCCATCCGTTGCGCTTTTTCTAACTTCGTCAGATCCTTTCCAAAACTTTTTTCTCAAAAACCACATGCATATGATTTAGATTAACATTTTCTGCAACCATTTATAAAGTAAGATTTCACTCTATTACAATTGTTTAGCTTTTAAAGCTTTCTTTATAGCAATAAACACAGAGCGATTGTCCCATCCGTTACAAAAGAATGGCTGCTAAGTAAATATTTATTAACAGATTTCATTCTATTGCAGCTTGTAATATCGCCTAACCTAGCCTAAATTATAATGTATCCAAACTTAGTCTGTATAAAATTTGAAGTTATAATTCTAACCTAAATGATAATATCGTAAAACATAAGTTACAATGAAAGGCTGGTGGAAAATTCTATTAGACCAAGGACTTTCAATTAGGTACTTTAAAACCATTTTTTGTAATGTAAAAATTAATCCGATTAAGAACAGGTGTAATATTATTTCATATGTATATTTTAATGATCTGAATATATACAAAGGTAAATATTAAAACGTAGTGGAAATTTAACTTCTATTATAGGCTATTTTAATTTAAATATTAAAATTAATTGCTAAATTGAAGTTTAATATCTTTTGGAAAAGATTAACGTTGATTAATAAAAATTTAAATTCTCTACTCAAAATTATACTACTCTTATATATGTCTATATTCAACTTTTACTATAATAAATCAGTTCTTTTTTACAATTTTTTTTTTTTTTTTAATATTGCTCAAATTATAATCAATTCACAATTAACAAAAATAAATTGATACAATCAAATGTCTTCCAGTCTAGGAATCTCTGTTCCAAAATAATACAATAAACACTTATTTAGTGAAATTTCACTATATAAAAACACATTAAAATTATTTTACTTTTAGTATGAATCTTTTCTCTTCAAAATTAATTAACAAGTTCTTGAGTCTTTTCTCTAATTAAAACATATATATAATATCTATCTCGGGGTTCTCTTTCTCTGTAGAGGGGTCAGTGCCTGCTTCCCTCAAGGAATGGGATTTCAAAACATAACATAGCATATATATATTGATATTTAATTAAAAGATAAATGATAAAAAGTTTATAAAAGATGATGAAATAATGAAAAGGGAGGTAATGGTGTGTACCGGTACTACAGTTAACACACAAATTGTCTTTCTATTTATTAGTTCTCTTCACCACTATTTTAGGTGACAAAAGTTTGTTTGAATTAACTAACTTAATGGCCTACTAGGCTTAATATAGTCTTGGACATTTAAACAATGAAAATGAAATAGTTCGATCTCACCAGTCTGATGGCACTCTGCCTTTTGATATTACTTTAGTAGTATCCTGCCTTTGTAGTATTTGAACTTTTACTTTTAAAAAAAAAAACTGAACTGTTGAGGCTTATTTCTTCCACATTTAGGCTATTGCTTCTGATAATTTTCCCTATAAAATTCTCCTTAAAATCTCAGCTGGGGATAAATACGTCCATCCAGTTCATCCATACCTCAACAACTGAATTAGGCCTATTCCATTGTTTGAAACCGACGCTATGCATAGAGATTATTTCTTCTTGTTTTTTTTTTTCATAATTATAATTCCGATTGCACTGCACTGGGAAGTATAGAACACTATGAAATGATTTATGATCCTAACTGCAAAAGCTAAACTGTTAATAGTTTTATTTAAATTACTGACTCTACAATTGCTAAATAAATATTATTTAAGACATTCTACAGGGAATAAATAACTCCTCTTGACTAATAGCTATCTTATAATTACAGTATAACATAGTTTTTCTGTGCATATTAAAAATTTCCCGCGATGTTTCGTTGTACTCGATTCCCCAATCAGATTACCGTAGGCGTGGTTGACGGTCTCGTTTGTTTAACGCTATCTACCGAGTTTAGCCTTTTTTCCCGACTTACGTCGTTCTAATGAAATTCCCAAGATATTTAGACATTCTAAGTGGTTGTTGAAGTGATATTTTTCATGTATAAATATGGTCCATTTATTGGTCAAGTTTATTTTGTCCCAGCGTCTTTTATATTATTATAATCACTGAAATACTGGCGACCTTCCATTTGATATAAATTTCTAGGCCGTTCCGTTTTCACTTGTAAATTGATAAATTTCTTTTATTCGTTCTTTTTACTGTATAAATATTGGTTTTTATAGATAGGTGGGATTCTTTAGATTATTTTTGATGTGGGTAACATAGGTCTAAGATTTCGATAAATGGCTTTAAAACCCTTCACTTGCACTACTTCAGAAAACTGCAGTACTTTTACAAGTAGCATGCAGTACTATACATTCTAATATTTGACCCACTAATTGTCATCCAATCTTAATAAACTTTATACCGTTGGAAAGGAAACTTTTCAAACTTTAATCTTTGTATTTACCATATGTTTCTAAAATGAATATTAACACGTCTAATGATCGATGGAATAATTGCAGAACTCCAAACAGCTGGTCCGTGCGTCGACGAACGGTAGAATTTCGTCAACTTTCAAGATCTATAACAGTTATACACACCGACTTTAGGACAATGATATTTACACCAATAGAAAGCTTGCATTTCGATCTTTCTACCACTGCTTTCAAATCTTAGATCACGTTTAAGGTTTAGGTTTTGTGTGCAACCGCATAAAGCTTTGCTATTGGGCCAAGGTTTGAACCAATTGGCAAGCTTCTTTGGAAGTCGATGTTTCTCACAGATGAAGTGTTTGTAAAATTCTTTTTACAAGGTTTTGAAGATAAAGGTTCACTGATTCCATTAGTCTATAGTTGTATACAGTTTGCTCTACTGAATATTTAGCAAATCGCATCTCAAACCTGGCGTTCTTACACTTGGAATTCAACCGCCATTATTGTATGTAAAGCAACGTTCTAGGTTATAGTTAGTTTGATCTGAATTGAATGTTATTTTGGTGATTTATAGTGAATAACGTTTATGAAATTGTGTTTTATATATAAATAAATAAGTGTAGTGTTTGTTATTGTGTTTGTTTAGTGAAATTAGTTTTAGACAAGCTAAATTTAGTAACAGTGTAGGCTATGTCGATATGTGAGTTCATAACATACATAACGAAATTTCGTTTCGTAATTTCTGATTACAAAATGGTAAGTTATATAAAATGTTCAAGTTTACAGTTCTATTCTATGATTTATTCTCTACAATTTGGTATATAAAATTTCATTTTTGGGTAAAGGATACATTTTAGATTGATGTTTCAAAATAGGCTAAATTTTAGTGCCGTTGTGTAGTACGGACATAAAAAAATCTATTTCATAAAAACTACTTTGAAATTGGTAAATGTTTTTACATATTTCTATTCACAACTAAATTATGAAACTTTTGTGTATTTTGTATAACCAGGCCTATACATTTTTATAGTATTTATTTAGGCCTGAATTTAGAAAAAAAATCTTCCGTTTTTGAAATTTTTTGCTTCCTGAGCTTATAACTTTTACAATTTTGCACCAATCAAATTTTTAGTTAGGCTACATATATGATTAATTTGGACCTTTTCCTAAAAAAAGCTATGGATCACTTTATGATTAGGATAGAATTTCTATTTTTGGCGAATTTTTAAAATTATTTCAACCGATGAAAAAAAACGTGAATCAATTAGCATTAGCATATTAAGGGCAATTAAAGGGTTAATTAATTTCGATCTGGTTGAAAGTCTAAAATTTGTAGGCAATTGTTTATATCGCTACCGTTGTGCATTTTTCCCGGTAGGTGTCGTGCGTGTCTTCTTGTGTTTGATTGGATTCTCTTACGTTTTCATCTTAATACTGATTTATTAAAACAACATTATTTTGAAATGTTTCAATATGGAGAGAAGTTGAGCGATCAATATAAGGGCAGAATCTAGGCCTAGATAATTCCGCTTCAAAATAGCGTTTTTTTCCCCATCAAGTAAATACTCATTTACAACATAAGAGGTTGCTTATCTTTCACAATTCTTTATTTACTTAAAAGTATATAAAATTGACCAATTTGTAACATTTAATTGTATAGCCATATTGAATTCACTCCTTATGCATGCACACTTCATTAACTTTTACAGGTTGATATTACTATGCTTCTATGATATGATACAGGATGACTAGGTCTCTGAAACAAAGACCTAGTAAAAGAACTATAGGTCAAGTAAGGTAAATATAAATATATATATATATATATATACCTTCCTTGACCTGTAGTTCTTTTCACTAAGTGTAGTTAGGTAACCATACACGATATCATTGATACTAAATGATATCTATTTTGACCGACTTAAAATTGATAAAATATTTGTCGAAATACCCTCAAAATAACATAAAACAGTAATTTTAAATCGCTGATTTCAGACAGAAAGATAAAAACTGGGAAACCTCTATAATAAGTATCGAAATGATGGACAAAACGCGATTTTGTTTACTTCCCATATACAAAGTGATATTATGTTTAAAAATGAGGTCGCCATTTTGTCTGGAGAGAAATGAAAAGTGAGCTAAGCAGTGAGACTTATTAAGGAAAAAAACTAAAAATGCAATAGAAGTGGTTTTCTACTTACTGTTAAATTTAAATGCTAATAATTCTTCTTCTGAGTATAAATCAATTAATCGATTTCTAACATTAAAATAAACTAAGAACCACTTCAATTTACACGCACTTTCAACTCCATTTTTCCAACAATTTATCCAACGTTCCAATGCATAAAATGCCAATTGCAATTTGCAAACAGTATGACCAGAATGACCAACATCATATCTCCAAATTATTCAACTTCAACTCAATAGTTCTCATGATTATACTTTTAAAAATAAAGTAGGTTTGGCTAAAATTACAAATAATAACCTCTAGCCGTAATTAAAAGACAATTGGTTCTAGTTGTAGTTAATAGATAAAATAATTATAGGGAAGTCGAAATCTTACTATTCAATTATCAATATTTACTAATTTATTGATGCAACTTTTCCATACATCATTCAAACTTGAGCCATATCTCTTACGTGAATATCAAATAACTCAATTTCTAAAATTTGTTTGCACTGAAATATTAGGGATATGATAATGTTGCATACACAAAAAACTGTAACTGTTTCACCCTAAAATTTATTTCATTAAATCAGTTGACAGTGATGGATTAAATTTTCTTCTATCGTATAATACAGTATGTAGTGCAAGCTAGAAAACAAACAAACAGCTGGTCGTTTTACTCTACTAAATGAGAGATTGAAAATCATGTGTTGATAAGTTTTCCAGCCTGTTGTTAGTTGTTACGTATGTGCCGTTCTAATCTAGAATTTGACTTTTTTGTTTTTTATGTTTTTATATTAGATAAACTTCTAAATTCATCGTAGCAGTTTTTTGTTCGATCACAGCGTAAATTATGTCGAAACTAGTAGAAAACGAGAAACCTCCTCCATATACACCATCAAGAGTTACAGGTAAAACGAACTATTTTGTTTGTAAATCATTTTCATGTCTTTTCCCTAAACAATAAAGATAACACCTACTTGGCTTAGCTGTCATCTCTGTTTCTCTGTATAGCAAATTTAATTCAAGTATTATAGGTGTTTCACAATTACCAGTATATTATAAAAATTGCGTTTTATTTTGGTAAAATTATTAATCTTTCCTAGGCCTGTTTAAATGTAATCTTTCTTATAATACTAAAAACAATTAAGTACTTTTTTTTTTACTACATACCTGCCATTATAAGAATAGGCTAGTAACATTTTTTTGGTAAATATGCATTGATGTTGTTCAATCGATTTCAGTGCGAAATATTGGCAATTCATCTTCCAAATAGCGTTTTCTCATCATTTCGATACTCCTTTACAAAGCAAGTGACTTTTTAATTTTCATAATTCATTATTTACTTAACAATCATCTAAATTGAGCAATTTTTAACATTTTCAACCAAATAGCCATTTTGAATTCACTTGTGGGGCGCATGTGCATTAATTAAATTCTACAGATTGATATTAATATGCTTCTATGATTTACGATTCATTACGACTAGGTCTTTGAACCTAGGTATATATAAATTTACCTTACTAGACCTAGTAAAAGAACAATAGGTCAAGTAAGGTAAATATCAGTTGTACCCCGTCTTCCAATTTTTCTGTCAAAAATTATGAAAACAAAGTATTTACCTTGTAATCAAAGGATCAGATCATATTATTTGTCGCAATAAATGTTTCAAGTCCCAAAATGCACTTCACTTTTCATGGGTAGTTTAAATGTTTTCACTGTTAAATAACACATCGAAAACTAGGCAATCTAGTAGTTGTTAGGTTAAATATAACTCTGATAAACTTTTTTACAAATTTATCACCATAACTTCGGGCATAGTAACCCCTTATACCTTTAAATAATTTTTAAGATGAGAGAGCACTCGGGCATAGCCACCCCGTAGTAATTGAAGAGAACTTTTTTAAGAGAGAGTGACCAAGTCGCGTGCAGCTATATTTATAGCCAAAAACTACCATATTCTCGTACCAATTTATTTCCCTCACAGGGATAATACGATATTTCCTTTTTTCACCTTTTATACGTAGTTTTTTTAATAAATTTATTCTTCTATTGTTGTGCCTGTTTATTTATGGTTGGTTTGCTATGGTCCAAGTCCTTAAATCCCATTATTTTAATTAATTTCTAGTAATTATCCTTTTCTATTTAAACGTAAAGTAGTTGGTATCCTTAGCTCCGCCCAGTTCGACGTCACGAAGCTATGACGTTTCAGCCTCTACGTATTTCGACTTGCAACTGTACAATTCTCTATTGTTTTTCCTAAATTTTAATTTAATGGTTTTATTTATTACTTTTTAGTGTTTCAATCGCCAGCATCTTGTAGGTCTTGATCTGAGCTTTCGCGAGAAGTTCGCGTGGTGATTATTGGCCCGCCCGTTCACCTGTAATCCGTTACGCAATTTTTAGTGTGATTTACGATTTTGATTTCTCACACCTTTTACATTACAGTTCTGAAACTTCACTAAATTGTTCGTCTTGTGTAACAAATTTACTAGCCGCTGCGATGATTCTCTGTGACCTTCAGATCCTGGTTTTTTTCACACCTGTTTTCGCACTTATTCATTGGGGGGGGGTATTATATACTGATTACCCTGACACTTACATATCTTGTTACATACTTAACTCTAAACAGGTTTTCCAAATTTTAGATCTTTGTCTATATCCCTGACCCCAAAAAGGTGTGAAAACTATAACTTTTAAATTTTAATTAATTTTTAAATTTTTTCTTTAATTACTTGTAAACCTTTGCTTTATCAATTTTATTATCTCTATACAACCCTTTATCAAAACTTACTTTTATTTCTGTTTTATTCAATTTTTACTCTTTATCATTTCACCTAACTTTTTAGTTATTACAATTTTCAAAATTTCTCTAAGAATATTTTATTCTTAGAATTCTTTTTTATTTTCAAAAATATCAAGATTTTTCATTTTTGACCAATTTTGAAAATTTTTAGATTCTTCATTCAAATTTATTGCAGCGTGGGCTAATTTCTATGAAATAACTGTAACTGATCTATATTGCGTACAACTTGTACTACAATTACACATCCTATAACAGTATTATTTCATATTTTCATAATTCATCAAATACAGATTTTTTATTCAAAATTTACCGACATACGATTTTACTATCATAACGGGTAGGCGAAAGTTGACTTTAGACCGAGTCATAGGTCAGTTTCACCGACTCGCGGTGAACAACAAAGTTGCTTACATTTTAGCCAAACCTTGTATTAGGATTAGATTTTGATTTTTTTCTCTTTCGACCAAAATATAATCCCATACAACGAATTTCCGTTGTAGTACAGTTTAGTTATGTTTTGTTCATCTATTAAAATTACAGTAAATCATAAAAGTTTCCTATTTTAGTTTAAATGGAATCCATGCAATCAGTTGAGCAATAAATAAATATAATGAGGTTAGGTTTTAGTAAAATTTCCACTGTTTTATTTACAAATTAAAACTATTATTTACATGACATACTATTTTTATATGATATTACAACTATCAAAACCACTGTTTGATAATTATATTCAGCACCAAAATATTATGTTTCCTTTTTTTTAAAAAAAAAAACCCTTGATTTCGAAAAAAAATATTTCCTTGATTGTGACGTATATGTTGATTCGCCAATTCCTGTTTTAGTAAACTCGTTTACTGGTTTTTAGTAGCCTACTTTTCATTTTCAATTTTCATGATGAAAAACTAGATTGTCTTGTCAAATTTTCTTTTTAAAGCAGTGTTTAAAATTAATGTTTTCTTTAATTTTGTTTGGAGGGTTTACTTCATTTATTATTATCTAAAAAAATGTTAACTATCTTTTTATGACATAAGAAATATATAACATTCAGATTAATTTGAAGTTACATTTCTCTATATTTAAGTAGGGGAAGTCTGTTTATTTTGAATTTTCCAGTGAAACTCTCACTCTCATGAGCAAAACTTAATGAGAAATAATTAATCAATGTAGAACTAAACATTATAGCACTGGGGATGTTAATTTGAAAAATGAGGGATAACAATATTCTGAGCCAGCCTTTGTTGCTGGCCTTTTTAATACGTTTTATACTTAGGAAAAATTTAACTTTTAATTTTTTTTTTTTTTAGACTTTATTACATCTATCTATTCAGAAATAAATAAATGTATGTATATATATATATATATATATATATATTTTCCTTTATGGCATGTTATGCCTATTAGACAAAGGATTAGCATACAGAAAAAAAGCAATATCATAAACAGGACTTTGACCTGATTTGTCCTAACACAACTAAACCAACTGAGGTACACCACTCTCTTCTGTTAGTTATAAGATAGTTTTCATGCAGTATTTATGCGATCTTGAATTATCTTGCTTTACAGATAGTACACAGCTCGTACTACCACCTTATGGTTACATACCCGACCCACCGCAGGCAGGTGATCAGATCAACTATTCACCTGCTCCAGGCTTTCAGCCCAACTACCCACCTCCAACTGCTCCAGGCTATCAGCCCAACTACCCACCTCCACCAGGTTATCAGCCATATGTTACACAGCCTACTCCTGGTTTTCAGCCTACATATGGTGCTACTACAGTCACAGTTCGGCCTCAGGAAATTATTATAGTTGGAGCATGTCCAGCTTGCAGGGTCAGTAGATTTATAACCTAAGTTAATTTTATATAAACAGATTATATTCATACATCAAAACCTTTCTGAAAATGAAAAATTTTAGGAATCATTCCTAATATATTTAATAAACCTTTTGATAGACTTGGGAGTAAGCCATTTAAAATGAAAAGTTTATTTGTAAAAATCTAATGTTTTCACCACACTGCTTTCTGAACACCAGTATTTCAAACTTATGAACCTTGTAACAAAATTGATTGTGTCCTATAAGAAATTTTTATTTATTTACATTTATAGTAAACAAAGTGAATAACATAATTCATTGCTTTCTTCATGATGAACTTTAGCCACCTATTTTATTTGGTATAAAACAAACAATATAAATTCATGAAAAGGTTTGAAGAATATTTTCAATTTCAATACTAGACCAGGGACCTACATTCAAAATCTTGTTTTTTATGTTTGAGCTGATTAAGGTGATAGAGTGTTCACAGACTTGTAATCATAGATGTATGGATAGGGTTAGGTTAGAAAACCAACCCAGACCGATCACACCATACATGCAACCTCAAACCACCCTAAAGCCCACAAATTCGCAGCTTATAATAGTTTCATATACAGAGCACTAACAGTACCTATGGAATCTGCTGATTTCAAAAAAGAAATAAATATTATTTTAAAAAAATAGCCAAAACCAACGGATACAATACCTCCATGATTGATAAATGTATCCACAAACAGAGAAGGAATATTAGAACTAAAGCAAACAAACAAACTGAAGTGAAAGACAAATTTATAACAATACAGTATAACCACCACTTAGAGCACCAAATAAAACATATTTTAAAAAAACAAGGATACAGAAATAGCTCATTGCACATCCAATAACCTTAACCAAACTCTAAACAGGAGTACACAGACCCTTACACACACAGCGGCGTATACCGAATGACTTGTAATTACTGCGATAAGATATACATAGGACAGACAGGAAGAACATTCAAACACAGTACAAGGAACACCTACCTCACAATAACACCCTCAACATTACCTCAACATATGCTGAACACCTTATGAACAGCAACCACACTTACAACAATATCGAAAACAATCTACAAATATTACACCTAGTAAAGAAAGGAAGAACAATGAACATCCTGGAGGAGTATGCTATTTAAACAATGGAAGAAAGACTCGGACTCCCTTCTGAATGACAAACAACATTTCGCTTCCAACTGTATCTACAATACTATATACACAATAGATAATCAAAGGTAACCAAACAAGACCAAGGTTATAGGAGATAACGTCAGATGAACTCCTAATCAGTCATTCAGAAGCATTAGAAGTTGTAGGATGTGGCCACATCAACGAAAAATAACTTTTTATTTTTACAATAGAACAAGAACCAACCTGGTTTACTATTTTGTGTGTGTGTGTTTTTATATACAAACAAGTTTTGTGTTGTGAAATGTTTTTAGTTTGTTTACGTGTGCTAAGTCTGAGGATGCCTTATGTTGAGACGAAACAGCTGTAGCTACTAATAGGAAATATGAACTACTTTTGACTTAAGGTATGTTAACTAATTAACAATTTTGTTCTTCGAGAAATTTAAAAAATGAGAATGGAATAATAATCTTTTTATCCCATTAACTCTTTTAATGGAAAATCTGGAACTTTTAATTAATGAACATTTTCAATTATTTTCTTAATTTGATTCCCATTAATATTTAACAGACCAGTGATTTAAAAATAACAAATTAATTTGTTTAAATTACTATTACAAATATAGAGCAATAGTATTGTAAAATTATAAATTTTTTTAAATTTATCTGTAGATAATACTAATCCACTTAATAAAAAGGTAAATTGCCTTTCTGCAGTTATAGCAACTACGGTTTCAGACAAAGGCCCATCATAAGTGTAATAAAAACATAGAAACATACATAAAATACAAACACTACACCATGTATCACTCCATAAGGAGGTTGTTACGACATAATCTGTGACATACATGTCAGACTGCCGAGTCAACATTGAGGCTGGTTGTATCATCTTGTTTGTTATCTACAATCGGAGCAGATGGACTTTGTGTTGTAATTATAGTATCGAACAACAAGATTGAGTGAAACGAAAGTTGGTTGTTAAGTAAATAGGCAGAATCGTACTTCTGGGCTTTCTAAATTTCAAATTCCTCCAGAACATTAATGAACTGTTCCTTTCTGCATACATGCATTATGTCCAAATTTATATTAATATGTACGTGGATGTTCGTAAGGTGTTTAGTAAAACTAGATTTAGTTGCATCCTCTCATATAGAAGGGACACATCCCTATGGAAAAAATGGGCCAATTATTGCCGATCATTTTATATATCCATACTTGTTAGGAAATGTTATTCTATGCTATTACTCGCTTTATATATTAGAAAAGTCTCGAGTTTGTTATTTGTTTTGTATGTACTTTGATGTTATTTTTGTCATTACATTTCTTATAGTATGATTTAATATATTACCAACTCAAAAGAGACATATTTATAATTTATAATTGATGTCGATATATAATAATTGTATAATAGAATGAAAGGAATTAAACATTCAAATAAAAATATAACAGACAAAACAAAATGTATAAATGTGAAAAGCTAGTTTAGTAACTGAATAAACACTGAATGTAATGTTAAATGTAAGAAAATGGTAAAATTATTGATTTGATATTTGTAAATGACTACATGCAGAACATTGCATGTGACTTTCTAGACTCCGAACTTAAATTGGATTCAATGTAATATTTGTATTTATGTATGATCCTATTAGATTTTCTACTGTTCCTTAAGAGCAGAACAGGCAGACATCTCATCTTCAAACCACAATAATTTTAGCTGATATGTCAATGGTGGTGTGTCCAGAAAGCACACCTATTGCCTTCCCCCCCCCCAATCCCCTGACTGAATAGTGAGAGATACTTTATTGCTTTAAGATTTGGAGAACAAAATGAACTTCTTTGTCTGTTTCTTGCTGTTATCTCCTCCTAATAGAGAGACCCATCTCAACAATGATCAAATAGCCTTTTGGTCAATCACAGAAAATTATGCATCATCAATAGCTCTTGCAAAATTATCAACAACAACCGAGTCATGAACAACTTTAATACTTGTTATCATTACCACATTATTTTCAAAACATTTATTTTAACACTATTCTGAAAATGTTCAAGAGTTACAATCTAATTATTGCAATTTTTATAACAGTATGTAGATCTAATTATATGCTTTAAATGATTATTTTATGTAAAGTCTTAATGCATTTCATTTAAAGAACAATCGTAAATATGCCTCAGATATTCCTGAATAAATAAATAATATATAGAAGTGATTTTTTGCAGATATATAACATTTTTTAATTGGTTGCAGATTGGAATTCTGGAAGATGACTATACTTGTCTTGGTATTTTCTGTGCCATATTCTTCTTCCCATTGGGAATTCTTGCATGTTTGGCCCTCAAGAATCGACGCTGTTCCAATTGTGGTGCATACTTTGGTTAACCTATCATTTAATCAAAGTAAGAGGTTGTATAACCTCATATTTTGTAAAGAATAAAAGGTGATTGTATTCTTCCATTGTTCAAATTCCCTTAGATTTTAAATAATGTTATTATTCTAAAGTGTAAAGCTGATTTTAAACAAATATTTTTATATGAAAATATGAATAGACTACAGAAATATAATCATTGTATTTTTGAGCAGTTTTAGGTTTGATAGATTATTCATATAGTCTATTAACATCAGTTGGCTAGGATCTTATTTTAGGCAAAATACTTTCGTTCCTTTTATATATAAACCTTTATATAAAGTTAAAAAAGTAAAAACAAGCTTGATAATGAAAAATGTTTTTACATTATGCTTTCGGTATTCAAAGTTTTATATTGTTTTAAAAAGAATACCTACGAACATTCTTAACCACTACCTACATATTTTTAATAATTGTATATCTATTATAGGATGGAATTATTTAAGGATAAAAAATAGTTTTAATAGAATTTAATGAATTTACATTTGCTCATCCACTTATTTTTGGTTACACTACAGCCGTTTCGGCTTTTTATTCAGCCATGGTTACATGTTTCTTTTCGGTAACATTATACCTCGTTACTTTTTTGTAAATAATACATTTAAACACACGAAAGATAAAAATGTTTTAAACTTTTTAAATTCGTGTCAATGTTCTTAAATGTGTCATTTCAAAAAAGTGACAAGGTATAATGTTACCAAAAAGAAGCACTTCACCATGGCTGAATAAAAAGCCAAAACGGCCGTAGTGAGACCAAAAATAAGTGGATGAGCAGACATAAGTACAGTAGAACCCCTCTAATCCGCCCTCGGGTGGTCCGTTACTCCGGTTAATCCGACCATGCTCGAGCTCGCGATATTGTGCCGACTTGTCGATGACTCACGGCCTGTCTGGTGCCATTCTTTCCGGTTTGTTATCGCTTTCCCGCTTCAGTGCTGTGTCATCCCTCTTCAGTGGTATGTCATCTCTCGTGAAAAATTAAACACTACAAAGCTTTTTTACAGATTCCCCTCTGTCAAGTCTTTTGACACATTTAACCGCGTCTGAAACGAAACCAACACAAGCTTCCGTATTCCCGTTTTCGTAACTCGCTCATTTTTATTTACTGTATATACTGTACGTAGATCATAACCAGTCAAAGACAAGAAGAAAACTGAAAAGAAATGTTATATTTTCCATAATGTATACTAAATTGATTCGTGGAAAAAAAGCGGCCCATCAAACGTTTTTGCCTTTGTATGTCTGCTATACCGACGGGTGCCAATGCCGCGGAGTTTTTACGCCGCCGACAATAGGATACCGCTATCGACAAAGTCATTTGATATCGCCGCCGCTTTGGTGTTTCAATTACAATTTATTTTCGGAAACTCTCATCCAAACAGTACACTACGATATAGGCCGGTTAACAGAAGTTCTACTGTACTTGCAAAATTTATATATAGACTTTATTACTGTATATAGACTTTTAAAAGTTTATATATCACTTATTTCACTTAAAAAAAATCTGTTTATATAATATGTAATAAATATTGACTTTTTTCGGATAATCCGACCTTTTTTGCGTTCCGACCATGCCCCCAGACCCGAAGGTGACGGATTAGAGGGGTTCTACTGTACATTAAATCGTATTATATAAAAAATAGTTCATTATTATAAATGAAATATCTCCTTATAATTCAGTTTTTATCTTTTATTTTATTTATAGTACCAAATACTAAATAAATTGATAACATAAAGTATGTGTTTTAGAAACTCCAGATGATCCAAATTTCACACAACCTAAAGTAGACATTGCTTTGCGGGAGAAGGGTGGAGGTGGGGGCATCGTAAATGACAAAAGGAAACATTGTTCCTCAAATTAAGGTTTTCTGTCTCACATTTTATTTGCTTTTTCTGTATAAATTGGCAGAGGGATCAAATTGTCTTATTAACTAAACAATGAAATAGTCATTATACTGTTAATCATTTGCTAAAAGTTATTTTCTAAACAAAAATTTCAATTCAATTGAAATATTGCTTAGCCTGTTTTTTTGTTTTAATCTCTAGGTTTTTTTGTTTAATTTGTTATAATTTTTCTACTATTATTATTACTACTATTATTGTTATTATTATTATTATTATTATATTCATAGTTTAGTTTATTTTACTAAATAGGCATTTTTAATATTAAAATCACTGAGCGTATCTGTTGCTTAGCACGTGTTTATATTATATTTCATTAAATATGTTTTAATGTATGCTATCAACAACCTTAACAAAAGTAGGTGATTTAAAAAATGTATTCAACAAGGACATGATAGTTGTTAAATTATCTCCTACACAATTTAAGCCAAATATGCACAAAGCATATTTAGCAATAATCACTTATACACTTGGATACTTTTTTTAAACTTTTATTACTGGGATGGATGATTTTTTACCCACAATTTTATTATTTACTTGGTCTAAATAGGAATGGTCTGACATTGTAGAGCAACCTATACAATTGTTAAACGAGAAAATAACTTTAAAACTTTTAAAAATTATTAATAAATGTTTCTTACAGAATTTTACATATTTTTTAAAAATATATAGATTTAATAAAATAGTTTCTAGCAAAAAATATATATATTCCTTAGAGTTGTTTAATATTATAAAAATCTTTTTTATAAAATAGTAATAATTAAAAAAAAAAGAAGTTTTTGGATTGTATTTGTGGATATTCCAGCAATCATATAAGATATGAATCTGTGTTTGTATTATTAAAGGAAAGGTAAAGCGTAAATTAGTAGTGGTATACTTGAAATACTTGCACCTATGTTGATAAGATTGGCTTTTTTCACTCTTTATACAATCTGCATCATTTAGGATTCAGTTTGGATTTTTCTGGTTTATTTTGAATTTTTCTTTTCATTGATATATTTTTGTGTTATATTTCTGTTCGTATTTAGCCTGAAATTTTGTTGACATTAAAAATTTGGGTGAACTTATCACACTTATTAAATATAATTGTATATTCAACTAAGTTAATTCATTAAATTATCATTTTATAGTTAACGAGATATCCGTGAAAAATATTGCAATTTTTTTGTTAGAGTTTATACTTTCTTATACTGAACCGATTTTAAAGATGTCAAAAAACTACATCATCAACAACAACAGTTTAATTTTCACTAAAAACCATTCAGTACATGTAGAAAAACAGTGTGCAAAAAATTTCTCTATACATAGTCTGTCTCAATAATGGACTCTAAGAAACTACTCAATTTACAAAAATTTCCCTCTGTCAATTTTTACCCATCCTAGTATTAAAGGTAAAATACTGTAAGTTATAAATAAGTTATTATAAAGGAGGAAAATAACACTAACAGATATATTTGATTTATAATGGGTATAAAAAACACATAGAAGATGAGAAGTTACAAATTATTAAAACAGCAATTATCATATTCTTGATCACATTTTTAATGTCTGAAATACTCACAAATAAAACCTACACAGTTTGAAACACAAAGATTTATTAAATTATCTATTTTATAATGCATTTAGAATTATAACACAGTTGAAATATATTAACTAAAACATTTAAACATCTTATCAATAGTAAATAAACTTTCAGATTCCCGGACAACAATCCTGTTTTTAAGTTTGCCATAGTGTTTTACTCTAGAATTTGTATATCTTATTGAAATTTCGTCTTTTTCTTTTTATCAATTATGATTTATCTATTTCTCATTAATTAGCTTGATGGTGATATATATCTTATTTTCTCAATTTGTAAATGTATAAAATGTATAAAAATATAAATTAATTTTAAAACAACATTTTTGGATTTTTCTATTTTATTTAAATAAACCATATGTGCTTAGTTCGAATTCAAAATAATAATATATATACATATTTTACTTTTGTTTTGTGCAGGTTTTATTTTTATTATATAAATTCTTCTTTTTTTTAATGTGAATTATTATTTTTTTTTTTTCTAGTTTAAATATTAGTTAGGTTCTTAGTTATTATTTTATTGCGCGCATTTTATATTTTAAGACAAACATTTTCTCAGAATCAAAAAGTGTTTTTAGTATATATATTGTTTTTAGTTTGAAAGGACATGTAGAAATTACAGTCTTTTTTTTCTGTACACACCTATCCAATATTTGTGTTTGGCGTAGTAATAAAATGTGTGGTTCAGTTTATATGTATGTATAAAGCACACTGATATAACAAAATGAATATATTGAAGTATAAAATCTTATATATCTACATTATCTCATTGTTATTCTATAAAATTAAGTTTTACTGGAGGGGAGTTTGTTGAATCTGGTTCGGCAAGTGTGAAATCTACTCATTAGTCGAACCAGCAAACATTTAGAAAAATATGTTGTATTATCTACTCTAGCTTTGAAATGAATTATTATTTGATAAATGTATAAAATAAACAGCAAGATTTATTAAGCCTCTGTGGGAATGAAATCACATTTTTATTGAAATCAGCGAACCCCTATGATTTACAGCTTAATTTGATATCCCATATATACTTAGTTGTAAATCTTGTAATTGTTCTATTTCTTAAGTTAGGACGTGAAACATTTTCTCTTAATAGATAAGAAAACAGAATGTTTAACTTTTTCTAAATAAATTATCCAGTAACATTTAATTAACCAAATTACAATTTTAACTAGAAAAGTTTCCTAGTTTAAAAAAACAAATATATGTTAGGATCTAAAAATGAAAACATTAACCCCTTCTTTAGAATGAAACAAATGATAATTCTTTATAATACAGTATTGTTATAAATTCATTTTGGTGTAGGTGAAGCAAAGCCTAAAATTAAGGAAGAAAGTAAAAATGAAATAGAAAGTATTTTGTTAAAGATATGTATTTTTAAATTGAGTAATGACAAATGTTTTAATTAAGAAAACATAGTTTTTTTGTAAATTTATGATAGAATATTTGTAATACTTTATAAAAACTGTGTCATTGTTAAAATAACATTTGTTAATATATTATATAACATAGTTTCTTAACCCCAAAAATAGTGGCCTTATAAGATACTTTGTTGTATTTATATACATATATATATATATATATCTTTTAAGCAATATATTACAATTTAATACATTTACTTAACAGCCAGTGGCATAGATAGAGGGACAGTTTTGAGAGATGTGAACCCCACTCCCAAACGACAGGTTTTACAATAATTCTACAGAGTCTTTAAATTTTAAAATTAGTTCAGAACTATACAAAGTCTCAAACATATAACTATATATTTTTATTATAGCCATTGTTCACTAACTAGAAATTGGCGTGGATATAATCTTATACCAGTATGATAATTCATTGGGAGAGTAAATGCTTAACACATTAAGTGCCATGAAGGGCCGATCGGTACGACAGCAAGCTCATAGTTAAAGTGGCGTGTCGGTCGATCGGTACGACACTGCCACTAATGCAAGATTTTATTTTAGAGTCTTTTATCAGTAAGTGTTGCAACCTAGCGGAAAACACATACACTAAGTGAAATGTAGAAGATTGTAGCTAATAGCCGTAGTAGATATTTCATTTTATTATCTTTAAATAGTGTTGCGTACACTAACAACCAAATAAAATACCTCAACAATATGTTAATTTTGTCGTACCGATCGGTACGGCAGCAAAATTTTCAGTTGGAATTATGGATTAATGCATTAAAACAAGTAATATACAGTTTGAACATTCTACAGTTGTTATATTTTTTTAAAAAATGTATAAAAGTTAACTATTACGGTAAGCAAACAATAAATTTTGCATATTTTTATATAAAACATTGAACAATTACAAAATTGGAAAGCAATTTTTAAAACTGTTTAACAATGTTATTTATTTACAATTAAGTTTTTTTTTAATCATTTATTTATATTATTACTGTCTAAACTGTAAGATGAAAGCATTTTGAAAGCAAAATGAAAGCATTAAAAATCTGTTATTGACAAGTATTGTTGTTGCGG
This sequence comes from Aphrophora alni, assembly GCA_963513935.1. Taxonomy (NCBI): domain Eukaryota; kingdom Metazoa; phylum Arthropoda; class Insecta; order Hemiptera; family Aphrophoridae; genus Aphrophora; species Aphrophora alni. The sequence goes on from OY740773.1 coordinate 85,012,338, forward strand.
TCGTGGTCCTGCATTGCTTTTGTAAGCGAGCCAAGCATTTACAATGCAGGTGCCAAATAGTAAATGTACTGCAACTTTATGATACCATCTTATTGTCTTTCGTAGTGCAGAATTGTACGATGACATTTGATCAGCCACATCAATGCCGGATTTTTGCTTTGTACTCTGATATTGCAAGAGACTTGAAAATGACATTTCCTCTTCGATCCCGCTTTCCAATTTGAACCATGTCGACTTGATGTTTACGTGCAGTTACTCAACGCGTTTCCCACCACTGAGTCATGTATTACCAACATCACAGACCAAAATTATCCTAGGAAATCAATCAAAAGGGTGGTCGGCCAATCGGCCGACACGTCAAATTCCAAACAAAATGACTTGCCAGGCCGATCGGCCGATCATTTTTTTTTAATGTTTTGTAAAACAATTTCTCAAAAAATCAGTTCTCCAGATAACCATAAGACCACATATATACAGGTTATGTTATTAAAATTGTTTATTTAAGTTGGCACTGTATGATAAAAGTGGCACAACTGGCTTGGCACTTAACGTGTTAAATATACAAGACTTTCTATCCTTGTTTTGCTGAACAACTCTCCTGGTAATTCTGTTATAAAATGTTAATGTTTATATTTTTTCATATTTTGTATATATATATATATTTATTTATTTAATTGTTCATATATATAAGAAATATATGAACAATTAATTTCATTTAAACTATCAGTACAGTTGTGTAATCATTATTTATGATTTAAAGTATAAACACACATTTTTCAGGCATACAAAGCCATTGATGGGATAAAACCAATTTTCATCTACTAAATTATTGATAAAACAGACAAAAAAATTGGTATACTATCAAATAACTATCTTCCAATGTGTTTGAATCCCAAATTTGTTGAAAATCAGGCAAACATTTTACCAACATTGGGAATAAAGAAATTAATATGTTGTTGTGTGTGTGTGTGTGTGTATATATATATATATTAAAATATATAACAACACACACACACACACATACATATATATATATATATTCAATTTAGCTGTGCTGGTGGCATCATCTCCCCCTACAACTCAATGCTGTTGTATGTCGAAACTGAAAACATCAGCCTTTTCTTACTTCTAAGTAAATTCAAGGAAATGTCAAAATGTAATGTTTCAAGTTCAATATATTAGGTTGCCTTTGATTACTACTTATCCTTCTTTTTTAGTAAAGATGCTTTGTATGAAATGTTAGTGTTTAGGGTGTGGACGTTTGACTGAGTTATCAGATGTGGCCCAGCCAAGGAGCCCACCAAACCAAAACTATAATAAGCATAAATTAAGATGTAATGGAAAGGGATTTTAAATAATAAATTATAATTATTATAGTTTTGGTTTGGTGGGCTCCTTGGCTGGGCCATACAGACATGCATTTAAAATGACCTATTAAACAAGAATCTTTTAAATTGTGGTATGAAATATTCGCGCTCACTATGACTATAAAAGAATGATTATTCAAGGGATTACTAAACTCCTCTTGAATAAATTTCTATCTACACCACTAATAACAACTGTTCTTATATTAAGAATTGTAAATTAGGCTAGGGTGTCCTTAATTTAATCATGAACCTAATTACTAAGTGGTACCAGCTAGTGTTTTATAATCATTGGTCATCAATTAATGTTTAAATAATCATGAGCTATATCTTTTAAAAAATATTGTAAAGTAGCAGTAAAACCTTAAGAGTTGATTATTTTGAAATATTTGTTCATAAAACCTATTCTTTTAGTAAACCTTGTGATACACTAAAGTAGTTAGACAAACAATTATTGTACAAAATAAAGAAAGCTTGTATATAAAATAAAGACTGTTGTTAATGAGTTGTTGCCTTTCTTCCAGGACCAGTGCAAGGTAACTGTGCACCCTAGGTAAAATATCTTTAAACGTCCATGCTCTCCTCCTTTACAATAATTGACACTTATATATTTATACCTATAACTATATAATTGTTCAAAGTCATACTAATGAACCTTTTGACTTTTAATGTATACACTTTTTTTACAAATTTGAAATCCAAGTTACCCACGTACTTTCAAAGGTGAAAATAAAAAGTACAATAATTTGTCAATACTTAATATTTATTGATTAATTATTTATTTATTTATTGAAATTATAGATAATTATATTCCATGTTTGTCATTATTAAAGTATAAATAAGTAAAAACTAACAGAGCACAAGAACTAAAGATTACATTTTCTAGCCTTAAGCTTCGAAAATGTAGAAACTAGTTCATTAAGGTTTATAGTTGTGGTAATTCCTATTCAACAGTCCCAAAATAGACAGTCCCACCAATCTTTTTAGTGTCACATGACCTGAGGTATATATGTCTTGATCAACTTAGGCTTAGAAAAGCTCTCCCTCGTAGTTACTGAAACTGGCAGTGTCAGTAAAACCATATAGCGATAAACAAATTAGATACTCTTTTTTTCAAATTGGATTTGAAAATTATCCGGAACGTCCTTTGGTGTTGATTTCTTAGGCACTCATCTTGTAACAGCTTTGTAGCAACAATACCCTTAGATTCGTTTTGAGTCACGCTTTTTCCAGCTTTATAGATTCATTATTACATACTTGGTGGTTTGTCCTCTAAGGTGTTATTAAGATACACAAATCTAAATGTCAATGTAATCTCTTCATTCTTGGTTTTTCTATTCAATAAATTAAGCTGTATTTTCAATCTAAACTAATAGATCTCTAAAAATGAAGGTATCTCAAAAATTACTTGTATTATTTTTGAATATATAAAAACTTTTTTTTGAGGAAACAATTAAATTTATGGCACAAATAACAAATTAATATTACATGCGCTGAAATTAATTATTCGGTACAATTTATACATGAACTAGTAACAAATCCTGTTCAGCTTCCCAAAATCCAATGTTTAGTTACTATTAGTAGTATTGGAAGCTGGTTTTACCCCTTAGATACCCTGGTCTTTGTCTTAATGCTTCACATTAAAAGTATGTGTTCTGAAGTTTCTAAGTGTTGATTGCACAGTCTGCATTTCAAGTTACTCTGGATTAATTCTATATTATTAAAATGTTCCTTAAAAGCCCTGTGTCCTGTCTCGATGCTTAAGATTTCCCTTTTGTTTCGTTTGCTTTGTGCAGCGACAAACCTAGAGAGTTTTTAATCTGGGTCAGCCAGTGACCCATAGACCTTTTGAGAGTTCTCTCCAGCGAACTCTTGGCTCTGATTTTATACACTTTTCCAGACAATTTTTTACTGCAGCTTTACTCGTGCCACATGCTGGTTCCAGGACAATAAAAGGTGACATTACTCCTTTCTCTGCCAGTTCGTCCACCTTTTTCTTGCTTCGTATACTCTGTGACCAGGTATCCACTTCAATTTTATCTAGTTCTGGGTCAAGAGTTTAACTAAGCACTGGTGACATTCCCACACTAATGAAGATGAAAATTTGTGTAAACTGATGGCCTTTATAGCAGCCTGATTATTTGTTTAACAATGATGTGTTCATTTGTAAATCATCTCGATTTACACAGTTGTGTGCATTCTAATATTGCTAGCACTTCTACTTGGAATACCGCCGCATACTTTCCCAGAGCTATATTTCACTCTTCTTTAGTTGTTTTTCTTTAAACCCCAGCATCTGCTCCTGTGTCAGTGCAAGATCTATCCATATAATATTCTATACTATTCTTTATAGGTGACCAATATCTGTCAATGTCTTTTCTCTTTTGTATAGTGACATCAAATGGTATGATCCACGAGAAATTTTTAATTATGGAATCATTTCTCATTTTTAACATATAATCATTTGATTCTTGTTTCCTAATGCTACCGTGTCCTTTACTCCTATGGCTATCTCTCCACATACAAGTGTATTCCATTCTATAGGCCGCCAAATTATGATTATGCGAGATCATCTAGGCCTATTGCTACTAAAGGCCCTTGAGTTGCACAGGCAGGCCAACCTTTGGAGTCTTACTAACCTGTATTTGGTAACTTCTAGAAGAGTTCTTCTCAACCACAACAGGGCAGTGTATTGTACTAGGTTTAATCATTGCCTTATAAAGCCATTGAGTCAGCTGGACAGAGTCCCCAATTTTTACTTAAGATAAGCAACCTGGTTGATTTATATATTATATGATTTTCATGTTTGCTCCAGGTAAACCATTTATCCAGAATTACTCCTAGATATTTAACTTCCTCTGAGAGTTCTATGTTTGTATTGAGTAGAATTTATTTCACTTTGACTATTCTGGTATTTCTTGTAAAGGGTATGATGATTGTCTTTACCGGGTTTTCCTTCTTACAACAGTTTATGTTTATTGTTATTGTACAACAGAGTGTTCATTAGATCTCCTAGAACATTTAAGAATTTTCCTTTTATCAACATTATAATGTCTTCTGCATAGTTTTGTGTGTAAAAACCTAACCTGTTTAGCTCAGTTATTTAGGAGTCCACTACTATTTTCCATAGCAATAGAGAAGAGATACCCCCTTTTGTAGGACCTCTCACCACCTTTACACCATACTGAGACACTTGGATTGTTCTAATCTGGAGCATTAACATTTAGTTAAGTTTAATCAAAAAATTTGTTCATAAGGATGAATTTATGCAGTTTTTAGAAAAGTCTTTGGATCATGACATTTTGAAGATGCTAATACAAAAAGAAATTACTGAGCAAAACAAGATTTATTCAGCATGAAATCTAAATAAGGATGAAAATCGGAATAATTCCTATATTTAAAAATCCTTTCTAAAATTTCATGTCAATATGTCACTTATTTTTTAAAAACCTCTGTTTATTTGAAATGGATTTTTTATCATATCCTAATTAAGTGGATATCACTACTATAAAGATAAAAAGCAGAATGTGCTCTTTTATGTTAATGTCTAGAAAGAAGTTTGCAATCATCTTACTTCTAACAGCCTTACATATAGTTGAAACATTTGTATGAAACAGAAAATTTTGCAGAAAGCTTCATTGCATAAGTTGTGGAAATTATTACAATGAATCGGCTGTTTTCCTGCTTCAGTTTAAAGTAGTGATTTGCCTCAGTATATATATATATATATATATATATATATATATATATATATATGTGTATATATATCATGATCTAATATTGACAATTAAAAATTTTGTGTTCTACAAGTGATAGTCCGGGTGTTTATAAACAATTGCATTTATCATCACATTAACCAACTTCTTGAAATATATATACAGAGTGATTTTTAAGTATGGAAACGGCTTTATTATGCACAACTGAGAGGTACTTGTAAAAAGAAACAAATTTGGAACTACGTACTTAAAAAAATTATACTTTTTCGTAGGTTTGAAAATTTTGTCCGCATATTGAAACAAGCTTTATGTTTTTTAATAGGAAGATGGTCATGTGATATATGATTTTCATGTAAATTTTTAAAAGAAAACTTTGGTGATAGCCGTTTTTTTATAAATGCCTTCATTTTTAAGGTTTAAATTAACGGCTGATTAAAACTAGGCCTATTTTCATAAACGGATATAAGTTGAGGTTAGCGCTCTGCCAATCTATAGTAGGGATGCACTTTGAAGATTTATTGGAGTATGCTAGGTATGGTCGAAAACATTTACTTAAATTTTTTAATTAAAATAAATATTCTAATATTTAAAGTGAATAATAACAGTTGACATTTAATTTGTAGTGGTGTTGTTAATTATTAGTTATTGTTTATTATTAGTATCATCATTATACTGTTTAAATTTCGTTATTTGATGATTCTACAGGAAAAACATAATAGAAAAGATTCGAGAGAGCATTTTACCCTGTTTTATTGCTAACGAGATTTTTCTGTCATTGCAACTTTGAATACTTATAACTTGAAAATAAGGCATTTATCGAAAATCAGTTTTCACCACCGTTCATCTTTACAAATTTGAGATGAAAATCATGTCCACCTTCCTAATTAAAAAAAGTAAACTTTGTTGGTGTTATTTTGTTTTTACTATAATTGTAATAATGGAAGTTTGATAGCATGCTGTGAGATCCAAAATGGATAATAAAAGTATTCCTGATATGAAGAGTTGTATCACAGTAGAAGAAAATTATAGAATAAATCGTCTTGAATAAACCTTTAGTTTTAACATCTCTAGGGAATGGTGGGTGCTAGCGAGTTGAACTTTTGATAAAAAATATTTTGAACATTAAAAAATATAATATATTTAATGTGTTGAAAGGTATTCAACAATTACTTATCAGATTTGTGCTTACAATTAGAGTCATCAAACGTTTAAGCTGTGTATTCAGAATTTGCTAATGTTCTTCCACTCTGTCATGGTTTTACTAAATGACGAGGATGTTGAAATAATCTATTTCTATAAACAATCTAATTATAAACTAATTTTTTTTATTTTATTTTATTTTTTTATTCAACATTACAACTGAGTATGTACCCATCTAGCAATTTACACTTCATACTTTTTACACTTGTAAGGGATATGACCCAATGGTTATTCCCTATCACTATAGTCCATCAGATCTGAAGGCTTGGTCCTCTTCAGTCTTTTCTCCACCCGAGTGACATCCAACAGTCCCTGTATCTCGTGGTGTTCATGTTGAATGATGCGTTGTTTATGCTTCCTTGCCTGTTTTTTTATTTTATCACTGACTAGGTCTATCTGCAGGTCCCTATGTAGATTATCGTTCCTGATGTACCAGGGTGCATCCACTATACATCTAAGCACTTTATTTTGAAACACTTGAATGATATTTACATTTGTCTTGCTAGTGCAGCCCCATAGCTGAATTCCGTAGATCCACACTGGTCTTAAGACCTGCTTATAAATCAATAGCTTGTTGTGTATTGACAGTTGTGATTGTCTTCCAAGCAGCCAATACATTTTCCTGAACTTCAAGTTTAGTTCTTGTTTTTTTTCTTTTTGACATGCTCTTTCCATTTGAGTTTTACATCCAGTGTCATTCCCAGGTACTTAGCCGAATTAGCATAGGGAACTGGAACAGAATTTATTAAAATTGGGACCCGATGATTGGACTTGCTGTTTGTGAAGTTAACATTGACTGACTTTGCTTCGTTAAGACCAATTCGCCATTTTTTAGCCCATTTACACACCTCATCGGTGGCCCTCTGGAGCTTTGTTACTGCTTCCTCAGGTATTTTATATGTTGCTAGAATCGCAGTATCATCTGCAAATGTACCAATTATTGATTCTTCTGGTGTAGGAAGATCCCTTGTGTACAACAGGTATAGGACTGGGCCCCAACACACTGCCCTGTGGAACCCCTGCCGAAATTCTCTTCAGTCCAGAGTATTCACCTTCGTACCTCACTCGAAAGTGTCTATCAGTTAAGTACGACTTCAGTATTGTGTAGTATTGCCTTGGTAAATATCTTTGTAGTTTCCACATCAGTCCCTCATGCCAAACTCTGTCAAAGGCATTTGCCACATCCAAGAAGACACTTGCACATGTTTCCTTTTTCTCAAGCGCATTCTCCACTACACTCGTGATCCTATGGACTTGGTCTACTGTAGAATAACCTCGCCTTAAACCAAACTGATGGTCAGGGATAAGCTTTCTATCCTCAATGATTGGCATCATCCTCTTTAACAATAGCTTCTCGAATAATTTAGAGATTATTGGTAGTAGCGATATAGGTCCTACTATATCGATTTCTTGTCATTAGGTTGTTTGTCGGGTTTTAGTATCATAATTACTTCACCCACCTTCCATTGAAGAGGAACATACCCGATCCTTAAACATGCGCTGATTATATAGAGCAATTTCCTAACACCCTTCTCTGGTAAGGCTTTAACTATTTGGCCAGAGATCAAGTCAAACCCTGGGGCCTTCTTTACATTTAAGTTAGTTTTAATTTCCTTTTTTAATTCCTGGAGAGTCACTGGAGTTATGTCTACATCATCCAGTTTTCCTATTGGAGGAGTGATTTCTTCACAAGTTTGTCTTGGTAGGGGTTGAAACGTTTCCTCTAGATATTCCACGAAGAGGTTTGCTTTTTGCTGTGCACTTCTAGCCCATGTACCATCTTCATTTTTGATTGGAGGAACTTGAATTATGGGTCTTTTAATCCCTTTTGTTGCCTTCCAGAGGAAATGCTCTCCATTTTTTTGAGTGGAAAGATTTTCTAAGAATCTATTGACTGATTCATTCTTGAGTTCTCTAATATAGGATTTTATTTTGTTACACAATTTATTTAGTGTTGTTTTTATCTCTGGGTCCCGACTCTTTTGCCAGTCTTTTCTTGTCTTCCTTTTGTACTTAATTAATTCTCTTAGTTCAACTGGATAGTTGATTTCTCTATTCCGTTGGCGTCCTCCTATTCCTATAGGTGTACTCTCCCACGCAGTACGTTGTAAGACTTCATTAAACATATCAAGCTCTTCTTCCAATTGTACTAGATTTTTTATGGGCACATTAACATTTATAATATATTCCTCCACCAGGATGCCAAAAAGAGTCCAGTCCGTTTTAGCATTTGTTAGTTTTGGCGTTGTTACCTTGTTTGATATTACGAGTTCACTAATTGTCAATATAACTGGAGAGTGGTCCGACGAGAGGCTTTTGTTGTTTTCGATGTGAATGTATGTTTCTGATATTCCTTTGGTTATGTAAAAATCTATAATATCCGGTATCTTACTTCTGTCCGCCGGCCAGTAAGTGGGTCTACCTCCGGAGTGGAAACCACATCCTAGAGCTGCTCTTGCTGCATACAGTTCTTTCCCTTTTGGGTTAATTAATCTTGACCCCCAATATGTATGCTTTGCATTAAAGTCTCCCCCGAGAATGAAGCTTCTTCCTAGAGTTTCAAACATCTGCTTGAACACTTCTCATATTATATTATATTTTGGAGGACAGTAGATAGCACCAACATTATATTCTTTGAATTTGTTTGTTTGAGTCCTGACAACAATTACCTGGAAGAATTCTTCTTCAATCCTTATAACCTCATAGTGCTGAAGATTATCTTTAATAATTAATACAGCTCCTCCTCTAGCTCTTTCTGCAGGGTGGATAGCAGAATAACAACAATAGCCACATATCTTGACATATGATGTTTTTGTGAAGTGGCTTTCGGATATTAAACATATATCTATTTTTTTGGTGTTAAGAAATATTTCTAGTTCTTGAATGTGCTGCATTAGACCATTTGCGTTCCAGATTGCTATTCTGAGAGTTTTATTCATAGCTAAAGTACCTATTAATATCTGCAAGGTTTGTGGCTACCCCATCAACCTTCCTATCGTTGGAGTCTAGCCGCTTTTCAATAGTTTCCAATCTCCTTAGTATTTTTTCGAGTATTAGATTATTTTCCAATATATTTCCCTCCTTAACAGGCCTACTCTGGGCTACTTGGGAGAAGGTTCTTCTATTATCATCTAGGTTTTGAATCCTGGGCTTTGGAGTCACCCTTATCTCCTCCTCTTTTCTATGTCTTGGTTGAGGGTTACTTGCTCTGTCCCTTATTTTTTGCAGCTCATTTGCAACTTCACATCCTCGGTAGTTGGCAGGGTGTTGTCCTCCGCAATTTACACATTTTGGTGGAACATCCTTACCTATTATTATAAACTAATGAAATTATAATAAACCATCCTGGTTGTTCAATGAATCTGCCAGATAAACCAGCTTTGCCTAGTTTAATGAGAAATGTTATGGTCAAGTTCAGTACAACCTTTAGCATAAAAGATGACCAAGATCTGCAATAACAAAGAGCTTTAAATTCAAGTTTTAGGTACAGTTACTGTACAACTGATGGAATCAGTACGAACGATAACTCCTGATGTACAGTAGATACAACTAAATTCACAGTAGTATATAAGATTCTAAAAAAGCAAATATCATTTTCTTTAAAGTCCATCTTTTACAAAAACTTCATGATTACAATCTAGACCGTAGGTTGCAATTTTGGAAAAATATGCTTTGCTTAATCGATACTCAAAAACTACAAAATGTACTATGTAGAAACTTGAGAAAGTTTGTGCAATAATTTCAATACCAATTATTAGTTTTATTACGTATGTGTGTGTGAAAAAGTTTGTGCAATATTTTAACAGTGATTATTAGTTTTACTACTGTGTGTGAGAGAAAGTTTGTGCAATATTTTTGATGTTTTATTAGTTTTAGTATATGTGTGTGAGAAAGTTAGTGTACTATTTTAGCACTGATTATTAGTTTTATTTACTATGTATATGTGTGTGAGAAAGTTTGTGCAATATTTTAAGACCGATTGTTAGTTTTAGTATGTGTGTGAGATAGTTTGTGCAATATTGTAACACCTATTATTAGGTTTATTACGTATGTGTGTGCAATTCTTTTGTACTAATAATTAGTTTTACTATATTTGGTTGTGTGAGAAAGTTTCTGCAATATTTTTGCACCAATTAGGCTATTAGTTTTACTGTGTATGTGTATCTCAGAATGATTGTGCAATTCTTTTATATGTATGGGTGTGTGAGAAAGTTTGTGCAATATTTTTGGTACACATAGGCTATTTATAACAGCAATCTTACAGTTTTCAAATTTGATTAAAGAAAAAAGTTAATAATGAGGGCACATTCGACAAACAATTAGAATTTAGAGAGACAGGAACCCGATTCTAACCACTTTTGTATGAAAATTGACTGAAAATAAATTGTTTCTTTTTAAAGTGCGAGTTTAAAATAATATTACTTTATAAAATTGATTTCAGATACCTGCACAGACAGGATATGGTTTTCAAAAAATAAATATTCTTTTATATATAATATATATATATATATATTTATTAATCTTATGTCATCTCACTGAGAAAAAAGAAAGTGATTAATACCTTCATTGCACATTTCATTTATGTTGAAAATAATAAATTACTTTACTTTCCTGCATGAACTAAAAGATTTGTGAATTGTTATTTTAAAAAAATAATTAATAAACCTGTAATATTCTTTACCGACTTTCCCTCAGTGAGACAGGACAAAATGTTTAGTGAATTTTTCCGCCTCACTGAGAAAAATATGTCGGTAATATTATTGCAGATTTAATATTTCAAAACAAGAATATTTCACAGTATGTTCGGAATGTGCTAAAATGTCCGGAATATTTCTCTGGCGTAGAAAATTTAAATTATTTAACGTATATTAATGCATAAAAAAATGAATTTTTAATACATCTCACATATCTCGTAAAGTGCTGTTTTCTGGCGGAAAAAGTTTGTACTATTTGACATATTCGGATTTAATTCTCCGTAAGGTGCTGCTATCTAGTGCAGTTGTTTAAAAATGTAAATCCATAGAGCTAGAACACCCACCACATGATATTGCTTGCAACTTTGTTGCAGGCACAGCTATCAGCACATGCTTGCATGCAGCATGTCTCTTTTGTATGGTTAATCCAGTTAGGAGTATGCAGCAGAAGAAGATTATGCATGTAGAGCAATCCTATATTAAAATAACTAACAAGATATTTGTACGGTAATCCCATCCTTCACCCCCACAACATTCCAAATAGGGATCCTGCATGATCTATTGCGAGGTTTTCCCTACCTGGATTCTGTCCCAGCTAGGAATTTGCCTCGCTCTTCGCGCGGTTTCATAATGTTCTGCTTTTTTTTCACCATATCTTCTCGACACGTTCATGGAAAGAGCCACAAGCTTGGTACATGGAAAACCATTCCTGAATCCTTGTCCTATGCGATAGGGGTACTATAGTGTCGCCACGGATCTTGACTGATGGTCGGGCAAGAGCTGAGTATGACGCGGGGAGGAGTGCGGGTACTTTTCTGAAAACATTGATTTTCCTAGAAGTAAACTAATAAACTCGCGCTGTGTTCATTTACAAATTTCAATTCTACTTAAAAACCATAATAGCTTTAGGGTAGTGACATTTTTATAACATGTAACTCAGATAAATATATAGCTATGGGAGTGTTATTTTTTCCCCTTATATGATGTTTAACTTTTATAAAACCTCATATCATTTCTGGCTTGTCACAAATCATTTCTCTTGCTCTCAATCAACCCACAACTGACAGTAAAATGCGAATCAAAAGCTAGTTTTTGTCATAGGCCTACATTAACATGAGAGTTTATATAACTTCATCAAACAACTCGGAACGACGTCGGAACAGTCATGTTTTTCAGAATTGATAGTAGTGCCGATTCATCCGTCAAGATTTGTGGCGACCCTTATAACAGGAAGGAAGGTGGTTTTTAGTGAGTAAGAACCTCACACTATTGGGAAGAGCGGATGTCTCCCTTTGTCTTTTGAAGATTTTCTACCTATCCTACGAAATTAAAAAAAAAAAAAAAAAACGAGTAAAAAGAATTGCTGCCAATTGGTGTAACAAGTTTTACACTCTTTGAACACACTTTTTCAAATAATGTTATAATTTTATACAAAAAAAAGAACTTGAATTCACAGTAGTTTTTAAAAATCAAATTAATTTTCATAAAACATTAAAAATCGAAAGAATCTATAATGATATCTAATAAAAACTTTATGAACGAACTTCTTGTTTTTTTGAGAACATATTGTAGGTTATGCTTGTTCAGCCACACTCGTAGCTCAATCTAATGCAAATTTTCATTTTAAATCTTATTACTACTTCTAATTGTACGCTTACTGAGCATTTTCACCTTTAAACAACAAGAAAAGTCGAGCGTGACGTCCAGAATTCGATTTATCCTCTGCAGAATTTGCGCGCGGTGCGCCTATAGAAGTATAATATCTCTCTAGCTTCTACTAGTAAAACCATTTACGAATGTTGTTTTGAAGGTGAATGAAGTAGGACACAGCCATCAGATTTATATTTTTGTTTTCCCAAATACTTTAAATTTACTTCGGTTATGTATATAAAAAATGAAAATATATTTGCCAAAATATGTTTGTACTTTGCGGATACTTTAGTAATTTGCATGCATATAAAATTAATCAGGATTTTCAACATGCCGGCCTTCCGTTGACGTTTGTAAGAGTAGGATAGCGGGCTTAAAAGTTAAGATAGGAACTTGAAATGTGGTATAGAGGACTATGGTGTGCTAATTAAGAACCCTATTGGAATTCAGAAAAAATCTAATTAAAAAAATGGCGATCATAAAACTTTTTTGGTCATATCTCGTTTTATGACCTACATAAGAAATACAAATCCGTTTAGTTTGTTATTAAAAAAGGAAACTTTTGTCCCTTGTAAATTTTTTTTAAAGTTAATGTTTTTCGAGATATTCAATATTAAATATTTTAAACAGATGCCATTTTGAAAATACACAAAATAAAGTATTTATTTTCGTTACACTTATAAAACGTAACATACCAAATCTGAACTTAATATCTTTTCTATTTCCAAAGTTATGTTTATTTAGTAAAAAAACAAAATGGCGGATATCTAGAAAATTAACCGTTTCGAAAAAAATGTTATTCAGAATTATTTCACTATACTGACACACAGAATCATTTCCTAACACACTTAAACTTGGATGACAAAGATCAAGTTTTATTTTGTTGGTTTTGCTAATTATTTCTGAACCGTAATAATTTTATTTATTTATTTTTTATTTTATTTCGCAGGATAGGTGGAAAATCTTCAAAAGACAAAGGGAGAAATCCGCTCTTCCCAATAGTGTGAGATTCTTACTCACTAAAAACCACCTTCCTTCCTGTTAGTACCCCTATCGCGTGGGACAAGGAAACAGGAAAGGTTTTCCATGTACCAAGCTGAGAAGCTCTTTCCATGGACGTATCGAGATTGTAAATGTGGAAGAAAACAGAACGTTATGTATCCGCGCGAAGGGCGAGGTAAAGACCTGACTTGACAGAGTCCAATCAGGTAAAACCTCGCGACAGATCATGCAGGAGCCCAGGTTTGGTAGATGTGGCGTGCAGGGGGAGGATGGGAGTTACCTTACAAATACCTTGTTAGTGAATTTATTGGAGCTACAAACTACATCTTCTTCTACTGCCTACTCGATACTGAAATAAGCGTGCAAGATTAGACTGCATGCAACTGCATCCTGGTGGCGACAGCTTGGCTCATGCCGCTGCGGTGCACCCTTTGATCTGAAACAGAGCTAGAAAGCAAAGATGTGAAATTTAGGTATGTAGTAGGCTATGCATGGCTTTATAGGCCCAAGTGAGGATCAAGGTCGGTCGTGCGAATAAGGACAGTGGCCGTCTGTGTTTGTCAAATGTTGTGTCGTATGTACCTAGTGAAGAGATTAGCTCTCCCATAAAAGAACCAAGAACTCTCAAGAACTCTACTTAAGATTTTGTACACGATTTTGTGTTATTAATTTTGACATTTCATTAAAAATTTAAAGAAATCTGGAGAACCGATTTTGAGAAGTTTTCTATTTTCTAACGTTCCCATGACCGATTTTTTAAGAGATGGAGATTAATAATTTTTGTTTGGGTTCTCAGTGGATACATTTGATTAAAATCGTTAGGCCTAAAGCCGATTATCATATAATGATTTGCGTTTTTTCTTATGGTAGCTATTCCAAATTTTGAACCATTACACTTGACTGTGAGGTGAAAAAGAAGAAGACACAACACATTACTTTCTTTATAGGCCTACGTATATTTGAGAAAGTAAAATGACAGTTCTGTCAATAAACCGTTGATAATGTCTCAAGCGAGATTTTTTGTTTCAATTTATCACGAGATTTATAGACTACTATATAGGCCTTTAATGAAATAAAATGGACTAACACAAATATTCATAAATTTGAAGCATACTCAGTCAACCGCGCTCATTCAGTATTTTAACTAAAATCTAATCATTGAATTACACACACCATAAAACTTATCTAGATTCCCAATTTTTGAATCAATTTAACTTTTGGCTTAACACATCCATTCTTGAAGTCGATCGCGAGAACAATCAATAACGCTGTAGGCCTATTGCAATTTTTGCATCATCACATTGCTTTCATTGGTATTTACTAACACAAATCGCCCACCGACACTGATCAGACCGGAAGTTCCTATTCACTTTCTTGTCTAGTGAGACTTATAAGAAACTACCAAGTTAATCGATTCCATAGTTAGATGAATCATTCGAAGGTCTTGGATTTTAGTTGCACAATTAAATCGGTCAGGTGTTGCATCGACGCCATAAAACAATAGACAATAACTTACACAATGAACACGAATACAAACAATTATTTTCCTCCAACTGGTAATGGACCTACTTTTTTTCAAGGTTGGTATTACTGTAATAAAGAACAAGATGGCCTTCTTAGCGTTTAAAATCCCATTTTAGACTTTAATAAATTGTAATCATATTTTTATGAAAGAAAGGAAATCATTCTAAAGATGACCGCTAGAGTTTTGAATAACCAACTTCTGATTTTGTTTTTGCCGACAAACTTGTTTAAGCGATTTGAATAATCAATATTGGTTTATATCCTCCTTTGGTTATCTAAACTTTCTCCAAAGCAAATCTGTCTATTTCCATTAATAAAAAAATAAAAGGGGGGGTGGGACTTTATGGACACATGGTATAGTTATCCCTAATAAGGAACCATTGTAAATCCTTACTAAGTCCCCTACCACAAGTTTTAATTGTAAAATTCACCACAGTGCTCATTGTTCATCTCTTAAAAAAAAATCTTATTGTTATCCTTGAAAATCTATTTTTGAAATTTGAAAATAATAATAATATTAATTTTTACCCATCAATACGAACTTGTCCAATGATTTTTAAAACTAGCCTACGTACTAAATTTGAACAAAATCTAACTAAAATTTCAAGACCTTTAGGCCTATTTTGGATTCCTATTTTATAACCCAATGTTAAAAAAATGTCTACAAAATTATTATTTGAATGCGTTCTTTGCACTAAGTCTGCAAAATGTGTAACAAATAAAACAAACCACAGACTCAGAATGTTCCGATTATTTTGCATAGGTATCTTCTAATTTGAAATTTAAAAATACGGATATGAATTTTATCATTTGTGAATGAAATGATTAAATCCTTAAATGAACTTGAAAATAAATCATTGATATAATATATTATTGAAGAACAAATTTGTACCTTTAAAAAACCTTGTGGTCCACATGATAACCTAAATATTGAAATTTTGAGAATCCAACATATAAAAAGTAATTAATTGTTTAGCATTTTTTAATAAAACTGACTTTTTATTTATTTATTTCAGAAGAGGAGGACTTGCCAACCTGCAAATATGAAGAATACGTTCACTCACCATTCTCCAAAGATGTTCCTCCAAAACTCTGGCAGGAAAATTTCTCCAGATCTGTAAAGAAACAGAACAAAGAGGTTATACGGGATTTTCAAATTAAAGTACCTGCGATGAAGCTTATGTACCCAAAAATGAGTACAAATAAGGTTATAAAACAATTAACCTCGAATTCCTCTACAAGTTGACTATGAAGGAGTAGAGGCTGGGTAGTAGTAGCCTATAGTATTTTTGCTGGCTGGTTTCCCGGGATGAGGGCAGGTAACTCCACAAGTGAGATCATCCACACCAATCACTTTACCTTGGAAACGAGGTAACATCCGTCCTAGCGGTCGGCATCAAACCACCAGGGGTGGAGAAGTTAGCCAAGTGAGTCTATAGGAGCCATTTCATTTCAACAGGTCCTTTCCCCAGGTAAAACCTCTCGGAGATACCCATTTAACCACATTCCGATGGTTGATCCACCGTCTTCTAGGACATTCAAGAAATCTCACGTCTTCAGGATATAAATTCGTTAATGTACAGGGGCCAATGAATACCCACAAGTTACTACAAAATAATGGAGGAAGAAGTAAGTACTAAGACGGCTTGCAGGATCAGGGGGAAGGGGAGGTAACACGTGTTGTAGAATTACATCCTTCGATAGCTAGCAGCTTGAAGTAAGGTAGTGTCGGTTTTGGTTTCGACCCTCTGTTCCCCACCTCTATGAGGAGGGTGTCCTCACTTTCTACTCCAAACTGAGTTCAGGCAGTATACCGGGGTATATTCGTAACACACGCACGCGGTAGTTTTTCCATTTTCATGACGGACGGTGACATCAACCAAGAAGATCCCTTCCTAGTGTTTAATGACAAGGTAGGTTTGAGGCTACTCTTGTCTGTGCTACCCCTCTCTGTCCCTAAACACAGTCCTCTTACCCAAATTATTCAGTAACTGTAATTTTCAGTTACATACGTTTAAGTCCTTTGTTACTTTGCGTCCGTTAGTTACTGTTAAACAGTGCTACCAATCGTTATGAAATTTAGAAATAATTTTCTTTTCAACTTTTCAGAAAGATACGGTTTTTTTTCCACTCGAAACAGTCACTGCAGTTCTACAAGGCTCGGTCACGGGTACTTCAACTAGAATTGAAGCGCCCATTCCGAAATAATAAATATAACTGTGTCAACGATACATAACGTGCAATCGCAAAAAAAAAACTTCAACAGTTTTTTATGTTTTTATTTACAAGAATTAAAACCACTTCAAGTTTAAAGCGTTATGAATATCTAATAAATTTGTCTACACTCTCCCCCCCCCCCCTCTGAAATGTCTTCTGAAAATGTATGTAGTTATACTTACTGACATATATAATATAAAGAAAGTTTTGTGAAGAGGCAACAAATAAATGTATTTTGATGATATATCGTTTTAAGGTCCGTTGAGTCCAAAAAATGTTTTCAGTAATAATGTCTGTCCGTTGTCTGTAAAGTATAAATTATATTTCATTAAAATAAAGCTTCTAATAGCAGCGATCAAGGCTTATATTTGTTTTTCCCCATTACTCTTAAACATTAATTTTTATTTATTTGTGATTTTGCATCATTAAACTTCAGATTTCACTAAAATTTGAACGAAATTAATAGATCCGATTTTGAGAAATTAGGCTACGTCTTTTATAACAGCGCATGTCCGATTTTTTAAAAGTTTTTTTACCGATAAGTCGTGGCGTTTTAGGACAGATGGCGACCAATACGTTTTATTTGGGTCCTTTAGACTGCAATAAAGAAAAATGTAATCAAAATCCAATGAGCAGATTTTGAGTAAATTGTATTTTTATTGTTTTTTATGGCAGCTAAAACCAAATATTGAGTTATATACAATGTTCCGATATATAACTCGCACACCAAAATTGAATAATCGATTCTGTAAAACATTGCACAACGAGAGACAGACATTTTTATGGATCTCAAAACTACATCGATTTTTGACTCATGGCATAACTTTCACCATTGTACTACCTACTGTATAATGTCAGAAAGAAAAATATAAAACAACTGATCGATTGTAGTTTTCATTCTTTACTTTATCATGTAGCTACTCTTTCTTGTAGACATTTCCACCTCTCTCACTCTCGCACTATGGACTGACCTACCCCAATATCTAATATGTAGTGCATTTTGTACTATATACTGGTTGACCTTGACTCTGTTGGCACTCTGTCGCACTCACAGCATTTGTTGACCCTGATACATTACTATGATCTTCAGTCTTATAGTAGTATTTTTTTTCCTCTTCTTGTACACAAATCTAACTTTTAATGAAATACATTTATCACATCATTAATATATAATTTTAAATTTTATCCTTCAATTTTCATCGTTTTATAAAAGTTCTACATTTCATATTATTACTTTCTAACATATTAGGCTACGTTGTTTATGCGACGGGACAAAAACCCTATATCAAGTGTTTTGCTGATGTCTGTTTTGAGATACCCTGAGTTTAAAAAGTGGTTTTGAAATTATGTCTGTCTGTTATCTCTGCAGAGTTCTACAGTCTAAACGTGTGGAATGATTTTAATAAAATTTGGTACGAAGGTATAGTTTGGCAATATTTCGGAATGTTGTTTTTCATTTTGTTGAAATGGGTAAATCAATATTTGAAGGTAGGTGTCATTAAAAAAAAACCCCCAAAATTACGATTTTCTCAAAGCCGGTTATAACGATTTCGATAGAATTTTGCTCAAGTGTAACTTCTAAGGTCCCAAACAAAACGTATTGATCACCATCATTTCAAAAATGGCGGTTTCTGAGTTGTCAGTAAAAAACAACAACATTTATAAATATGAGAGGAATAACCCCTAAACCACAAATAAAACACTAACACAATTGAAGTTAGAAAGTTTAATAAACCGTTATGTACATTTCAGTAACATAGCTAACATCTTCAGAAGGATAGGCTATAAACCCATACTTATTTGTATTTGAGTAATATTTTAAATTCCCTTGAGAATGGTAAAATTATGACAACATAAGGATTTTGGGCAGATAAAATAAAATTTAGGAAATAAATTTGAATAGAAATCTAAACCGTGAACAGTTGTAAGAAATGAAAGATTTACAAGTTTACAATATTTATTTCAATGATAGCAGGAAATAAGTCACGTGATAGCTAGAACTTGAAATTAATTTCAACATGGAGGGAGAACTAATATAATTCCACAGCACTTTAATCTTGCAATATTTAAAATAAATAAGACAATAAAAGTAAAATCAGCATTTGGATAAGTAAGGTTATTATAATAGACATTTATTAATCTATAACAGCGAAATTAGTTTATAAAATGTGATAAGGTTATTAATGAAGTCATATTTAGTGATAACTTCAATTTAAAGAATTATGAATATGTAAATGGAGGAGGTATGAGCTATTGTTTTCTAACAATTAAACTGACCCCTAATTTAGATTCCATGCAGGTAATGTGCTAAAGTGGGGATCAGAAAAACATATTTGAGAAAAGAAAATTTAAAATAAATTACATGGGAAGTGGTAGATAACTGTTGAACAGAGTGTCAGTAACAATTATTATTAAACATATTTTTAAAACAATTTCACATATTACAGGCTAATTATTTAACTCAATAAGCCTAATTTAAATCCACAAAGGAAAAGGTAATATCCAGCCATTCTATTCCAGGCAAGGTTCATTATTAGAGTTAATTATTTTATAAATAAAATTGTGAAAACAAACATTAAATAAACTACAGTATATACAATTTTAAATAGATAAGTGTTAATATTAACTATTACTTAAATTAAAAACTTAATTTCATTCAATTTCAGCCTTTTAAACTTTCTAAAAGATAATTATCCATATTTCACTTCGGACTTGATTATTTTAAGAATGTTTTGTGTCTTAGTACATATACTATAGACTACTATTACTAAAAATATTTATAAATTTCAGTAATACATGCAAATATATTGAATCCAAACCAGAGAGAAATCTAAATAAAACAATTTAAAGCACACCATTATATCTGTTTCATTAAATAATTTCATGAATATGTATTTTTAATAATTATTGAGATTTAAATAAAATAAGTTATATATTTGTAACCCAAAACTGTGTTGAGTTATTAACTAGAAAATTGAAAATAAACATAAATATTATAACATAACAATTTTGTTATATCTGTTTTATCTTGCCAATTTATTTTAAACAAATGCCACACGTTGTGCGACCAAATATAACATAACAAAACGTTTGTTATATAATATATTTTTTTTTTATTTTGATTTTTTAATCTAATTTTAATTGATTTTAAAATATTATCTTGAAACTATGATGGTTTAAGTAAATTAGTTCAACAAACAAGTTTTTATCCTTTAACTAACTTCAGGATTTATTAGCAAAACAATTATTTATAACAACCAATATCAATTCAATTTATCTATTCATTGAAATATCTTAAGGCTACTTCATTCTCTCACACTTGCATTCTTTAAAAACTAATTTACTCTAATACACAATATTATTGATTACAAATTTAAAATCTACAATTGATTATTCAATTTACATAAAATCAAAACTCTACAAAATGTTCAACAAATCTTGTCCAAAATGTTCTTATTAAATTTATCTCAATTTTATTACAAAAACAAAGCAATTATCTTAATTAACTTATTTTTCCAAATTTACTTTTATTTTTGCCGGCTAGCTCAATTACTTTACTTTTAAATTAATTATACAAAAAACCTTGACTCTTATCTCGGGCATGGGAACTTTTAATGACTCAATTAAAGTGAAATACTAACTCTAATGATTATTTATTATGAAATTTTGTACTTATCAACAATTCTCCTCGTCCGCTATAATTTTGGCACTTTTACACAACACAAATCACTAACGATACACAACAACACAACGTATCCTTAGCCTGGGAAGTCGGATGCTGCTAACACTGGTTCATTGACTGGTGGTGAATCTCTGGTGATACTCCGCTAACTCTGTTTAGTCTCCTTACTCGTTCTCGACTACTATGGACTCCGACGCGATGATCTCTCCTCTTCTTTTATGAAATTTAAACTCTTTGACTCTATTTAATTTATGATTCTAACAAACTTCAAAAGAAACTACTAAATTTTGTGGCGCTCTGCCTTTAAATTAACCAATGACTTAGAATTAAACCCTCAGGTTAATTCTTAACATTTAACACCTCCTACTCTGATTCCTAGCTGTAAGCCAAGACCTACACGCTCTTAACCCCAGTTCTAGACTCTCTCCTTACTCTGGATTTCACCTCTCCCGAAATTCAAGTGTAGCGTCCTCTTCGCTTATTGGTTAAATCTCATTTTTTTAAAACTCAGGCCTCTCCTGATTGGACCTCTAACTTTCTAAAAATCGTTGGTTTTTTCTTACACGCGCTGGCTTCACCCTCGGAGATACCGTTAGGAATTCGCTTTCTCATTTTTTCTTGGTTCCCATTTTTTACAACACGCAGCTGCGTTGAATAGCAAAACTCCGTTATGTTTTCTACTAAATTTTTATTTGTGTCGGCGAACTTTCTTCTCTTAAGTAAAACAGCATGTCTTCTTTCCCTTGTCCTTGTCACGTTTGTCAAATTTGTACAGTTATTTTCCAAACTTAACCTTGCAGCTGCTCTTTCGGTAAGATTTGCTTGTCCACATGTGTTCTGTTTCAATTTACACATTTACACAATTATTTATTAATGTTAACTTTTGATTGATTATTATTATTTTAATATTTGATATTAGGCCTAATTAATTATTTATCCATTGTGATCGTTTGAGATCGTTATACTGTCCCCAGATAAAATTTGTCTTTGAAAAGCTTCAAGATAAATTTTTTCTTACGCCCGTTTCTTTAACAATAGGTTGTAAAGAACCTTTTTCTTACAATGCCCTTTATGTTGCGGTTACCCACTGTCTTACAATAGACCTTTCTTCTATTGTTCCTCTTGTGGTCAACCCTAGTCCCTTTTATGGTTTTCCTTTCACTCTTGCTCCTTTCTATTAGGGGTTGGTTCTCTAACAAACCGCCTGTCCGGAACTCTCGGGTCATTGCTCGTTCCTTCATTGTTTCCCTGTCTTCTCCACTCAACTGGTTTATGACCTTGTTCTCGCCATGGAGTCATATGGTCACTCGGTCGTCTACCCCAATTATTCGGTTTGTTGTTATTTACTTGTTCCCTAAAATTTCCTCTATTATTGTTTACCCTTTCCCTTTCATTGACTTCCTCTATCCTAGCATGTTCAAATTCCATGAGCAGTTTTATAAATTCTGTTTTCTTTTTAATCCCCCTTGTAATTATTGCAATCAAGATATTTGGATGGAAATGTTTTCCCGCCTTATAAACTAATTGTTCCTCTGCTAACGGCGGACTTAACTCGGAACATTGTAGCATCAACATTTCTACATATGCAATTGCCTCGTCGTTCATTCTGCCTCTAAATTTCCCAAACTCTAAATGGTCCCTAATTTTCGCCTGTATTATCTCATTGAAATACTTCTCCCTAAACAATTCCTCAAATTCTTTAAAATTTTTAACACTTCTCCTATGTAGCTGCCACCATATATAAGCCTCGTCTTTTAAATATCGGTCAATCCAATGCATGCCGTTTCCAATTACCTGCTCGCTTATCTCTTCCATTACATTTAGAAATTGTATGGGAAACCTCTCTTTTCCCGAGAAACTAATATTTCTTACTTCTGGCTCGTGACAATATCCTTCCCCTGAATTTCTGACCGTTTTTAATCTCCTATCTAATTCAATTAATTTTTTAGCGACCTCTTCCGTCTTCTTCGCATTCTCCTCAATTTTCGCGATGTTAGTTTCATTATTTTTCGTGCATATTTCCCCGATTTCTTCGTCTTTCGCCGCGAGTTCTTCCAACCGATTGTTGACGACTACGCCACGGTATTCGAGTTCTTGCACGCGACCCTCCGTTTCCGCGCGATATCCCTTGACTCGATCGCCGAATTCTTCTTCCGTCTTCTTCAACCTCTCTTCGACGCTCGTACGAATTTCCGCGACTTGTGTTTCGACCATCTCTACTCGACTGTTGACTCCGTCAAAACGCTCATTTATCCTCCTGTTAAATTTTTCTTCTAATGCGGTTAGACTACCCTTAACTTCCCCAAATTTCTCTTCCATAGTTTTTTCAAATTTCTCAAATTTTTCAAAACCCTTCCGGTTCTCTTCCGCCAGCTTTTCCGCGTTTTTCTCGGCTTTTTCCGCGATTCTCCGGTTCTCTTCTGTCATCTTTTCCGCGTTTCTCCGGTTTTCGTCTGCCATCTGCTTTAACATTTCCTGTATCATTGCCATACTCGCGTTTCCTGATTGTACTGCCGCCGATGTTGTTGGATTGTCTACTTCTGTCCCCGCCCGTGAATTTACGTTACTTTCTACTTCTAATTCCCCATTTTGATTAATTGACTCTAATTGTTCCCCTTCTTGACTAAAATTTAAACTCCCACTATTTAATCCCAATTGATTATATATTTCACTTTCATTTGCCATTTTAAGTTCTAATTCCCTCTTTTTACTTCTGGTTAACATAAACAATACTATTCTAACCTATTATCTACCACACAATATTTCCTGTAACAATGTTAATATTCTTATCCTCTAACAATTCTATAACTAGCAATTTAAATTTCACTTTAATGAGCCACGCGGTGGAGCGCCAAATATAACATAACAATCTTGTTATATCTGTTTTATCTTGCCAATTTATTTTAAACAAATGCCACACGTTGTGCGACCAAATATAACATAACAAAACGTTTGTTATATAATATATATTTTTTTTATTTTGATTTTTTAATCTAATTTTAATTGATTTTAAAATATTATCTTGAAACTATGATGGTTTAAGTAAATTAGTTCAACAAACAAGTTTTTATCCTTTAACTAACTTCAGGATTTATTAGCAAAACAATTATTTATAACAACCAATATCAATTCAATTTATCTATTCATTGAAATATCTTAAGGCTACTTCATTCTCTCACACTTGCATTCTTTAAAAACTAATTTACTCTAATACACAATATTATTGATTACAAATTTAAAATCTACAATTGATTATTCAATTTACATAAAATCAAAACTCTACAAAATGTTCAACAAATCTTGTCCAAAATGTTCTTATTAAATTTATCTCAATTTTATTACAAAAACAAAGCAATTATCTTAATTAACTTATTTTTCCAAATTTACTTTTATTTTTGCCGGCTAGCTCAATTACTTTACTTTTAAATTAATTATACAAAAAACCTTGACTCTTATCTCGGGCATGGGAACTTTTAATGACTCAATTAAAGTGAAATACTAACTCTAATGATTATTTATTATGAAATTTTGTACTTATCAACAATTCTCCTCGTCCGCTATAATTTTGGCACTTTTACACAACACAAATCACTAACGATACACAACAACACAACGTATCCTTAGCCTGGGAAGTCGGATGCTGCTAACACTGGTTCATTGACTGGTGGTGAATCTCTGGTGATACTCCGCTAACTCTGTTTAGTCTCCTTACTCGTTCTCGACTACTATGGACTCCGACGCGATGATCTCTCCTCTTCTTTTATGAAATTTAAACTCTTTGACTCTATTTAATTTATGATTCTAACAAACTTCAAAAGAAACTACTAAATTTTGTGGCGCTCTGCCTTTAAATTAACCAATGACTTAGAATTAAACCCTCAGGTTAATTCTTAACACTTAACACCTCCTACTCTGATTCCTAGCTGTAAGCCAAGACCTACACGCTCTTAACCCCAGTTCTAGACTCTCTCCTTACTCTGGATTTCACCTCTCCCGAAATTCAAGTGTAGCGTCCTCTTCGCTTATTGGTTAAATCTCATTTTTTTAAAACTCAGGCCTCTCCTGATTGGACCTCTAACTTTCTAAAAATCGTTGGTTTTTTCTTACACGCGCTGGCTTCACCCTCGGAGATACCGTTAGGAATTCGCTTTCTCATTTTTTCTTGGTTCCCATTTTTTACAACACGCAGCTGCGTTGAATAGCAAAACTCCGTTATGTTTTCTACTAAATTTTTATTTGTGTCGGCGAACTTTCTTCTCTTAAGTAAAACAGCATGTCTTCTTTCCCTTGTCCTTGTCACGTTTGTCAAATTTGTACAGTTATTTTCCAAACTTAACCTTGCAGCTGCTCTTTCGGTAAGATTTGCTTGTCCACATGTGTTCTGTTTCAATTTACACATTTACACAATTATTTATTAATGTTAACTTTTGATTGATTATTATTATTTTAATATTTGATATTAGGCCTAATTAATTATTTATCCATTGTGATCGTTTGAGATCGTTATAATATGTATTACAAAATGTACAAAGTCAAGATTTTCCATTTACTATAACGCCCTAGAAATAATAATATTTTGTTTTTGTTTTACAAGTGAAATTAATTTCAAGTATAATTAAAAACTATAAGAGTAATATACTTCCTTTAGTAAAAAACTGTAAATATTTCATCATTAATATATAATTTTTTTTTAAATACTACAAAAATCCATTTATTAATTAAAGGAAATTTACATTTTTCAGAGACTTAGGGACTCGCTTATAGTGAGCAAGGGTGTGACAATCCCGAGGCCCTAGCTGGATCTACATCTTTCTTCATTTAGTCTCTGGTTAGATCCCTCTCTTTCATCTATCCTATCAGGTCTCTCTTGTTCTCTTCCCATCCTGACGTTATTAGAGTATTCCAAAAATAGAAGTATTTTCTTGTAGGGCAGCCGAGTTGGTGAAACTCGTTCTATTCATTTCGCCCGTTTATTGCGAACTAATCCTGCGTAAAAACATCGTTTCACAACCACTGTCTCTCTCTATATTCTCATAACTGAGAATGAGCGTATGAGGATATGAGATTGATATTTATTAATGAATAGTTTTTTCCTACTACAATCATGTTTATATCAACAACAAAATCGTGTACATTATTGAATATTAATATTCTGTTTAGTTTCATATTAAAATAAGTTGTTATTAGACTTAACTATGTTTAATAATACAAATCTTTAAAATAAGTACAGCATCAATATAACATAGTATTAATTACTGTTTAATCTGAATTAATTACACATTGAGTAATATTATATAACTTATGTTTAAATAAAATAATTAATGTTAGGTGTGCATTTGCACTAAGTTGTAATTGTTTTATTAACATTATTATTGTACTATATAGCTGATTGGAGATAGAAATATTGGATTTATTGATTGGAAAGCTGGATAGAAATTAAACACGATAAATTCAATAAAATACAGAGTTAATTTGTTTTTGGTAATGCCGAACTATAGGGTAATGTTCACAGAAGGGTAATTGTGAACTGGCGGCCGGTTCCGCCAACTCGACTGCTTCTTATTCTACCTTATCTTGTCAATTTGTGGATGTGAGTATAACTAGGGAAATGATGGTTAATTTGACTGGAGTCCAGAAGGTTGGAATCCCAGTACCCGTCGGGGACGTTTTTATATTATTATGTGGTTTTTGACTCCATTTGTTGGTTATATTAATGATAATTTTATGTTCTGCTTTGTAACATCTCGATGGGAAGTGAAAAAAAAGGGGGAAAAAGGGAACATCTCTCTTTGTAACAAACGAAAACTACATCTTTTCAGAGATTACGTCAATTTCTTTTACTGGATTTACATCACTCTTCGATCGACGACGTTCGTAAATCTATATTGCAGAGAAAATGTTGTTTGTAAATTGAGTTTTGTGGCGGAAAATGTAACTTCTGAGACAAAACCGACGTTGCTATGTAAATTGAATTATGTGCACCGATTTTAGGTTATCAGCTGCAGGCTATACATTCCAAGCCTTGACCCAGAGTGTTAAACGTAGGTATATAGGTGGCATATAATCGTGAAGTCATCAAATGGTTTAAATGATATAATTGTCTAGTAAATGTTTTTAAACATAATTACTATCCGGGCTCACTATACTCGTGGCTAGATGAATCTACACATTTTTCATGTAGTGTTAGTGTTCAATTGATGTAATATTTGGTAATGTAATAAAAGAAATATTGGGTTTTACATATGCTCGGAGGACCACTGCTTTTAATGAGAAAGCAGATAACAAGAAATTCTAATATTCATCTAAGCTACAGAATAATTGTATGTTAGAGTACTCACGATGTCCAATGTCCATGGGAAGCGTTGTATAGCATTTCAACTGTTCTCGGCCGAGACTTGTAACAATATATCATGGGCGTCATCACCAGTTCATTATTGGGGGGGACATATGCCGGGGGTCTGGGGGTATGGAAATTTTTTTAAAGTTAACCTTCTCAAAACATCGTTTTTATGCATTTATTTATGCGTTTGTAACAGAAATGTAATGTTAAAAACCCTAGTAAAGACAAAGCCCGATGTTTACCTTTCAAAGTTTTAAGTAAATCATTCGTTTTTAGGAAAAATAACCGAGTAAAACCACTTTGTCATAAAAGACAATTAAGTCTAAATTTAAGTGGATTTTAACCTTACAGAGGTCCCACAGTCCTTGACAAGGGACATGAAAGTGGGTTAGGTGATGCATAATAACTCATTAGTATCGCCACTTTAATTCTTTAATTAATATCTTAGGTAACCTATCTCATAATTAACTATTAATTTGTATCCGTTATTAAACCAAATAATGAAGTATAATTTGCTGGACAAAAAGAATGTAACTTTACATTTTATTTTTCCAATATTAGCCTATACGTACTGTAGATCAAGTTATGTGAGTGTTAAAACAATATTGAAGATTAGTTTCAGCCCAAACATCCGGTTTAAGTCTATTGTTTGTCATTAAAAAAAACTCCGTGATACAACAGCCTCTAAGACCGTCAGTCGGATAATTTGTGGTTGAACATCAAAATTCCCGTCGGCGTTGTCCAAGTCTTCGCAACCCAATAGAGTTCGCTATTCCCAATTTTCCCCACGAAGTTGTGTCAACTCCATAAATGTTTGAACCCCCACGGGGATTGAACCCAGAACCTCTCACTCTAAAAGCCTGAGTGTTAATCACTAGACCAGCCGACGGTTCTTTTTGTCATTTATGAAGCACAAATTTAAGGATAAATTAATTTTCATCAAATATGATATATTGGGGGATTTTCGCTCTTATACCGCAGTTTTTATTGTTATTCTTGTTTTAATAACTTCCAATTTGAAGTGATGTGAAATAAC
Source organism: Aphrophora alni (assembly GCA_963513935.1). Lineage (NCBI taxonomy): Eukaryota > Metazoa > Arthropoda > Insecta > Hemiptera > Aphrophoridae > Aphrophora > Aphrophora alni. Next base: position 85,040,763 of record OY740773.1, read on the forward strand.
TTAGACTACTGTTAAATCAAAACACAATATTTTGGGTTTTTCAAAACCGTTCTCATACAGAATTAATTTATTGGTTGTCATCTAGGCCTACCCAATATTGCGGTTTGGGAGTTGTAGGAAAATGAATGAAAGTCTTCTAGAAGATCGGAAATTTCAAGCAATATCAATTACAGTTTAAACCATTGTGCCAATCTGTATGGGAAAAAATACGATTGAAGAATAAATTGGGGGGAAAACCACAACGGTGTTCATTTTGGATTTTCCAGTTTTATTTTCATAAATTTATAGTTGCCATTGTACATATTTAAGCTCCATGAACTGTTTCATCTAAATAAATCATTAATGAACAAAAATAATTTTTTAACATAATTAAAACTCTATTTCATTGTTATAAGTAGATAAATGAACCATACATTATAACTAATCCAAACTTTGAAGTTCTAAGGTACTTTTATGTCAAATAAAAGTAGGCCTACTAATATTTAGAGTTTTTTAAAAACATTATTGATATTTTGTTAGTCTTCAGTTCAAATAAGTATTTGTTTGACTCAAATTGATATTTTATTTCAGTTTTTATTTATTCAAATCGATGATTTCAAAATTTGTAACAAAAGACAATATTAAATAGCCGGCTCAAGAAAAAAAATAAAACCTGAAATGTTTAAAAACAAAAAGTTTAGTTTATAAATTACGTCTCTATCTGTCATTATGATAGATAAATTATAATAAATCACAAAAATTAATTTACCAACGAATTCATTATAAAGCACCGTATAGTGAACAATCTCTACATCTTAATACATAAATATTGAGCTTGACTTTGTAAGATAATATTAAACGGAATAAAATTTGAACATAAGATCTCACAAAAATTACGTTTACTTAATCAAACGCGTTTCAATGACAAAGTCGCCATCCTCAGTGATACACCAGCTTGTGAGATCTTGTGTTCAAATTTTATTCCATGTTAATATTCGCATAGAACTTATGAACCAGTTTGGCCGAAGGCAAGGTTTCAGGTATTACAGACCATGATTATAATGGAAGCACAGTTTTATGTTTGTATTTATGCATGAATTTGGTAGTAGACCTTGATGAGGAGAATGACAGTTTTTAATCTATCTAATTAAGAAAGTTAAGTTGATTTTTTTATTACAAATATTGTATGAAACCTGTATTAAAACCTTGATATATTTAATTATTAATGAAGGATCTAGTGATTAGTGTCTCATAAAGGTAGAAACTGACAACTTTTAATTTTATGGTTTTTTTTTTAATAAATGTTTTCCACTGTTTTAGACTGAATCCCTCAGGGGTTCATTTATAGTGAATACGGATGTAGCAAACCCAATACCTTTCTTCATGTAGTGTTATGCAAGATCCCTCTATATCATCTTTCCGATCAGGTCTCTCTTAACCAACTATTGTTCTCTTCCGACACTGACACTAGATTATTCGAAAGCTAGAGATCTTCTTTATACTATTTTCTTTTTTTTTTATAAAGCGATAATGATCGATCGAAAAGTTTTTCTCCTTTAAACAACTCTCCTTCAACTTCTCCATTATTTATAACTTATACAAATAATGTTAAACTACAATTATTGTTGTACTGGTTGATCTCAGAATTATTATTTATGTTTCATTTTAAACAACACATTAACGCGAATGTTTTACTTATTTAGAAACTATTCTTTTTAATTTCGTAGGATAGGTGGAAAATCACCAAAAGACAAAGGGAGACATCCGATCTTTACAATAGTGTGAGATTATTACCCCCTATCACTTAGGACAAGGAGACAGGAAAGATGTTCCATGTACCAAATTGAGAAACTCTTTCCATGGACATGTAAATGTTTAAATAGCAGAACGTTATGTATCCGCGCGAAGGGCGAGGTAAAGACCTGACTGGGTAGTGTAACACCTGGTGGTGAGCAAGGTGAAGGATGGGTAGTTTCCTTACAAATGCCTTGTTAGTGAACTTATTGAGAGGCGCAAAAAAAGCGCTCTTCTTCTGCTGCCTACACGATACTGAAATAAACGTGCCAAAATTAGACTGCATACAGCCACGTCCTGGAGGCGACAGCATAGCTCATGCCGCTACGATGAACCCTTTGGTCCAAAACAGAGCTAAGAAGCAAAGAGGTTGGACAATGTGATTAAGGACAGTGGCCGTCTGTGTTTATCAATTGTTTTGTCGTATCTGCCTTATGAAGATATTAGTGTTGGTGTTCAGTGTGCGTGGGTCCCCTTGTACAGATTAGGATGTGTTGTTAAGGTCCTAACTCTGGTACACCTTGGTGTATTAGTAACAATTCTCAAAACCTTGTTTTTGGAATATCTCTAATCTGCGCATGTGTGTGTCCGATGTACACGCGCAGCGTAATTTGGCGCAGCGTAAGTGATGATAACTGATACAGACTTACAAAAAAAAGAAGAAGATAAATGACTACAACAACCGTAAGTGTATTATTCCGTTAACTCCCAGTTATTCGTTATTGTTATTGGATGTGCGAGTATTACATGTTAATACATTATTTGCTTAGTTGTTTGGACAACAAATATTTGTTGTAATATTAGGCTATACATATTTTTAAATTTTTTAAAAAGTTTCTGAATATATTTATCCCTCGTTTTGACACTTTAAATTTTTACTATACTGTTTTATTGTTCCTTCTATCAAAATTTCCATTCGTAGTCATCCCTTGTTTTCAAATCTAAATAAATCGTTATTGATTGTGATTATAATTGTGACTATTCAATAAAGTATTTCTTATACGAAACTATGAGTCTTTGAGCTAATAGTAACATAATCGTAATATGTAACATGTAGGTAATAACTTGTGTGACAAACTTCTGAATATTGTAGTTACAAAAAATCACGTTTAAATTTTATTAAATCGATAACACTATTATCTTTTGACTTACAGAAAGAAATATAATAATTATTGTGTTATGATTAAAAGAGTTTAAAATTTTGTAAAGATAACAGTTTACAAAATTTTCGAATTTTAAACGGACGCCGTTTTGAAAATATTCAAATTAACGTCTTGAGTTTGGCTACACTTGTAAAAAAATTTCATAAAAAATACGTATCTGGGCGTAATATGTTATTTCAATACATTTTGAGTTTAGGGCTTTCTTTGACGAATGTTACACGTGTTATTATGCTATTATTGCTAATAAAAGTAAATGTATTTGTACTTGATCATACCCATGTCTAACAAGTTGCCAATAAATAGTTGACAGGTTATCATTTAATATTTTCTTATATAAACTGTAGATGAATTTATTCGACAGGCGTCTAACTTTCTAAACTGCTTCTCTGGAAGGATATGTTTCCTATAAACCATTCTAATCATGTTTTTATTATCATATTTATCACCCGTATATCACAGGAAACCAAAGACATTTAGTAACTTTAAACAAAACGTTCAATATCCACGATAAGAAAACACATCAAGACGACTCAACGTTTTGTTTACTGTGTTGTCGTTTTTAGCAACAACTGAAATTTATTGTTTTAATTAGCGAATTTGTAATACAGAAGTTCTAGCTATTGTGGAATGTCAACGCTAACTTCATGAAATCTCCACTGATCCGATGGACATTTGGTACCATTTTTAGGTCATTCTATAGAGGAAGGTAGCTGAATATCGGATACCTTTTGTTTTAATTGTGTAAAAAAATAAGAATTATATATTTTTACATTATAATGCAAGTCAATAAATTATTTAAAATGTTTAGTAAATTATCGGCTGTTTTGTATTGGTGATTTTAATTTTTGTGTGGTTTCTGTTTTTTGTTAATATCTACAATTTTGTATTTTTCATAAAAGGGTGCCAAATATCGGAGAGTAAATTAAGCAGGGAAATAACAATATTTTACTTAGTGAGTCAAAATCAATGTGTCTTCAATCAATAGTAGGTTTATTTTAAATAAATTTGGTTCTCTTAGAGCAAATGTATTAACATAAATGAGTGCAAAAGAGCTTAACGAATTTAATCAAACAAGAAGTAATTGAAAAAACAAAAAAGTTAGCTACATTTCATAGAATAAATTGGGAATTTTTCAATAAGGCCGATGAACCAAAATCACAAGTGTAGTTCTTCACCTCCACCTTATCAATTCCAGCACATAGCTCATGAGCCCAACGATACACCTGATCGTTCACAAAGTTTGTCAAGTTTTTAGGCCTGGTACCAATAAACACATTCTTCATAATTTTCTGTTGAAGCAAACGATATATCCGAATCTTCGTCAGATAAATCGGACAGTGTTATAGTCTTAATATTTATCTTACGCTTTGTGGGAAGAATAAGTTGTCTGCGGCAAAGTTTTTTAGCGTCGTCTTTCTTTCTTTAAATTCTGTTATTTTTGTTTGTTTTTGTCCTATGCTCCTCTTTCTTTTTCCAAAGCTGCTTGGATTTCTTGTTCTAAATTAGTTTTGTAGGGGGAAGCTGTGATGACTGCAGCTTTTCCAGCAGGTCGCCCTCGACTGTGAAGCGTGTTGAGTTAGTTTTGGTGGTGGCTGAAGATCAAAAGGAGAAATACTTTTATTTGAATCTTGACTTGTTTTGGTGTTCCTAAGATTGAGGAAATAAAATCTGGAGTTTCAGAATTAGCTAATGGCTCGTTTTCATTTGATGGATACACTAGAGTCTCAGGAAGATGTCCTTCTACATCAATGAAATCAGTTTCGCTAAATCTGTTTCTACTGAAAGGTGGATAGAACTACGGTGATCTCCGTTTCATCCAGATTCAACAGTTTGTTCGGTTTCATTCCAATCTCTTTCAGTTCAAGTTCTAGCAATGTATAAAATTAATCCACTTTTTCTTTCCTAAAACCTTTGACTCTAGCTAATGCCATGGATTGACGTTTACGCAAAGAAAGAGATGGGTTCCTCTTCAGAAAATTCCGTAACAATTTCTTACATCCTTTGGATGGGTGGTTAATATAATTTTTTACAGCTAGCTGGAAGCCTAACAGTTTAACATCACGTACAGTAACTCTATAAAATCTTTCCTCCATTACTTTGCAATATTCTACTAATTCTTTTTCTAATTTATCTACCAACACACTCTTTCTACCTAATCTTGTTGTAAAAAGTTCATCAACATCCTTTTAACTGTTATTAACGTAGTTTTCAAGTGTAGATCGTGGTATGATAAAAGTCTTCGATGTCCTTAAGAATCCCATCTTTTTTTTTTTTCTGACCGCAGCTACAGCTTACTCCATTCCTTTTGGATCCCATTAAAAAAACTTTTTCTTACAATTTGACTTCTGGAAAAATGAGGGAACTAAATATATATATATATATATATATATATATATATATATATATATATATATATATATATATCCTAATATAGGATATCCGATATTATGTACCCTCAAGTATCCGATATTTGGCACCTTCTAGTATCCGATATTTGAGCTGTTAAATTCATAACATCATAACCTAAATTATGAAAAAAGTTTAGAAAACAGTTTAAATTTCATTTTTCATTCGAAGTTTCTTTGTACGATTGCTTGTTCTACCTCGTTTGACCATTATATTACAGTAGGTCTACTGTATTCCATTCGGAAAACCCACGTCCAAGTTTTGGAACTATGAAGTAACTATTTTGATTAGTCACTATTTTAAAATGCAAAATTAACAAAACAAAGTGTACATATATTGTTCTGTTTACAGAATTTCCAAAGATCTTTATTCTTAAATTTAAAAACAACTTTTTCCTTCTTTTACAGTGAAAAACCTCAGTCATCATCCCAAAAAAAGAGGTAGAAAAGAACTTAAAATAAAGACCACCTAGCCCTTGAATACACGATAGTGTCTGGGTCGAAAGAGAACAAAAGGGATCTACCTTAAGACAGATGCAAAAAGGTGTAGATTCAGTTAGATAAATCGAGATTGCCACATTCGTACTCATTATAAGTGTCGTACTCAAAATAATTAGTAGCTGAGTTTGTCGTAAATTCGAAACAAACTCGCGAACAAATATATTGACGAAATACTTAAAATAGACTAACAATACTGAATAATCTATATTAATGTTTAAGTAAAGATTTCATACGATTTTCTGAAAAGTTTATGTTGATTTTGTTTGTGATATATACAGTATCTTATAGTCTAAAAATATATAACCAACAAATTAAATGTAAACATTCGTTTACATATTTATCAATAACGGAATATTTCCCAGTTTAATTTAAAGTTATTGAAAACAACCATGACCACAGGTGCATTATTATTATTATACTAGTAAACATTCATATTATCGGACATTAGAACATTTTTCCGTCAGGAGCAGAACGTAGTATATATAGTAGGCCTTTCTTGAGACCATATCATTACATTTCAAGGTATCGGATTAGAAGGTATGGTCATGCTTACCGCTAAACGTTGATTAGTTTCAGATCGACTTACAAAAGTCATATTCAGATAGCCCTTGTGTTCTGTAACACTGCAAGAATAATGACGAAAGTAAGATAATCAGAATTTATAAAATTACAGATTATTACTATAGTAATAAATGAACACCCATAAAATACTTTTCTGGGGAAACTCCAATGATTAGACCGATTATTGTTAAGTTTTTGAGGTTATATTTATAACGATTTTGTTTTGATTTTTTTAACTAACTCTCATTTTTTATGGTAAGAAACTAGTTTGAGCAACATAAAGGGGAGTTATTGTTGGATGTTATAGGTCATGTTTGTTGAGTATTGAAATCGAAAAACGAATTTTCATGATTTGAAAATCGGTCTCCATTTAACATTAATTTTTCTAATTAAGAACGTTAACCAATGGTTCGTAACACCGAGGGGACAGAAATTGTCACCTTTAGTGGGATTAACTCATAGTTTACAAATGGTATTTAGTAGTGAAAAAAAACATTGCACAAACTTTCTAACCTATACATCCCCAAAACCAAATAAAAACTATTTGTCAACAAAAATATCAGCTCAGTACTTGTCAATCAAAAACTGGAAATGAACCAGTGAAGTCGACTTTGACCAAATATTTAAATAAGGGGTTATCCTAGCATGAGTCATAAATACATCCTCAGCGTAAAATCTAGTTTTTAATAACGGTAAAGGTTCTTTTTGTTACTTATTTCTGATTCGTAATATTTTTTAATTACGATTTTTTACACGAGTCATTAATCTTCATATTTCACTAAAATTTTATCGAAATCGATATAGCAGATTTTGAGAAATATCGTATTTTGCCCTATGTCATATTTTTTGGTTGTGCACCAATAACTCACAAACGGATTTTTTTTAGTAGATGTAGGCCATATAGTTTAGTTTGGATCCTTAGAGGTTCTGAACAAAATTTGATAAAAATCATAATTTTGTGGTTCTTTTTCTTATGGCAGTTACCCCAATATTTTGAATTATAAAGAAAACGATACAACAACTTTCCGATATGCCCACCAAATTTGATTAAAATCATAATTTTGTGGTTCTTTTTCTTATGGCAGTTACCCCAATATTTTGAATTATAAAGAAAACGATACAACAACTTTCCGATATGCCCACCAAATGTGATTAAAATCATAATTTTGTGGTTCTTTTTCTTATGGCAGTTACCCCAATATTTTGAATTATAAAGAAAACGATACAACAACTTTCCGATATGCCCACCAAATTTGATTAAAATCATAATTTTGTGGTTCTTTTTCTTATGGCAGTTACCCCAATATTTTGAATTATAAAGAAAACGATACAACAACTTTCCGATATGCCCACCAAATGTGATTGAAATCGGTCCACGAGTTTGGGCTGTAGAGCTCTCCACAGACAAATATCATTCCAAAAACTACTTTTTGTGACCTGGTATAACAAACATCTGCTTAGCTTTATTTACTAAATGAACGCCGATCCTCTAAATGAAATGCTCAAAAACATATTCACTACTTTCCAGGTGTCAGTGGCCCCAACAGACGTCGCTTAGCTGGTGTGGGTGACTCGGCCTTGGCGGGTTTCGAAACTATATGATTATACATTTTCTTGGAACGTCAGGTTCCGAAATTACAATTTTGACGATAACTTCCTTATTTGTCATCATAGATTTGTTGGTTCCATTTTATGCAGATTTGAAATCTGTAACTTTTTAGAGTATAATTTAGTTGAATAACATTCGAGATATGAATAAAAAATCGTTTAAAATGTCCGCCAATTTTCTAAATTTTAATACAGTTCTATATGAGTACACTACAGCCCTTGTACCAAATTTCTTGTTCCTATTATAATTTTTGTAGTCACATTTTGTGTTTAGGCTACGTAGAGACGGCAACGACGACGGAAGGACAATATATTGAAAATAACTTTTTTAGTTTCTTTGTATGCGGGTAATTAAAATCAAAACATGAATCTTTGGAGAAAATATTTTTCGCGAAAATAAATTCGCTATCTACTGTGTAGATGCCAAATATTAGAATATATATATTCTATTACTAAAATTGAAGCATCAACTAGGAAGTGTAAACAGGAGCGATGTTGAAGGACTCTCCTTTCTCATTCTGAACTAAACAAGGAAGAAGAAGAAAAAACTCAGATTACCTGCTGGTTAATCATAGGACACGCTTCAACTACTTGGTCATAATATTCACCTTGGAACTCAAATACCTCGTGTTTACCTTTCATAGTTTGATGTCGGACATTTTCCGCTAAAACCGTGAAAACACAACAGGCTATTGAATTTACACTTCCTTATTTGAAATGAAATGAACGTTTTGAGTTAAAATAACCTAATTTTATAGTTATACTAATCGCATTTAAAGACAACACGCAAATTACCACAGCATGATAAATTTGATCTTTTAATGTTAGTCCAGCAGGGATCATTAGTCCAATGGTCATTTTCCTTGACAATATTTCCAAACTCAAATTCACTTAGTTTAAATTGTTTGGGATACCATTTGAGCCTAACGTAATGAAAACTATTTTAAATGTTTTTGAAAAACTGGTTTCTATTTTTTATCTTACGGCGAGTATTTCCAGTTTCGAGATATTGTAATTATAATTTAGAGCTGTATTTTCTAAGTTGAAAAACTTCTATTTGTCAATTATAAACAAAATCGGTCAAGGTGTTTACCTTCAGAGTATTTTTTTGTGTGGCGTGAATGGCTGATTTTCAGTTATTTCTCCAAACTCCCAATTTTCGGATAGATAGTGGAAAATAGTGTTTTAGGACATAATTAAGTCAAACTTAAAAAAGTCGTTAAAGCAGATTTTGAAGAAAAAAAAAAGTTTTAATTACGGTGCGATAATCATATTTTAGCGATACAATATCAAACCTTTTAAAACCTTACGTACCAAATTTGAACAAAATAGATTAAACAGTTTAGGCTTTAATGATGATTACAAACAGAAAAACGCTTTATAATATCAATTTTTTATGATCATATGAATCACTAGAGCACTGTAGTGAATATACAATGAAATACAATTCCCCAAAACCACAATAAAACACTAACAACACATAGACTGTATAGTTATGTTATGTACATTTCAATAGGACTGCTATCATCTTCAGAGGTACAATAGACACTAATCTTAATGCAATTTCTACTATGCATGGTTTGGGTTTGAATGTAAAATTGAAGAAAGAAGTAACCAACAACAGATTGCTAGTTAGCTTTGAAAGTATCTACATTTTTAAAGTTGAAGGTAATTTGTTGTTGAATGCGGAAAATTCCTAGTTCCTCGTTGTTCTCCTTTGTTGAAAGTCACTTCATTAGTTAAGAAAGTTTTATTTTTATTTTCACATAATCAACCATTTTATTATAGTTACTTTATTTATATATTTTTCATACTATGATTTTAAATGTTACTTTAAATTAGTTTTATATTCTTACCATGTACTGACATGATGTGTGACGAGGCCAACTGTGATTGGTCGAGGGGATCAGACGACGGGTGGGGGAGCCTCTCGCTGCAGTAGTAATCGTAGTTATTAAGGTTAGTGTGTATTGCACCACTGAAGATGATAGTAGTGTTACTGAAATATACATAAGGTACAAAAAACATAACTATATAGTCTTTGTGTTGTTAGTATTTTATTGTGGTTTTGGGAAATTTTCTTTCATTCAATTTTTTATAACTCTATGAATCCAAAATTTTCACAAAAACATGGGAATTGATTTTGTTTCTCTTCTATTTACTAACGTAAAAGTGAAAAATGTTACAAAAATACTTCGTATGATATTGAAACATGGGCTATAGATTTTTAATTTCTTCAAGGTACATTTGTTTTTTTTCCTTGTTACTCCTGAACTGTAATTTTATTTTACTTGCAATTTGGTACTCTGATTTGGGATTTTCTTTAAATTTTCACCAAATTTTCTGTACAATTGATTTTGAGGAATCAGGTTTTTTATAACAGCTGCATTGGTGGATTTGCCGGTAACCATGGGTGTATTTTATGAATGAACTAATTTTGAAAAGGTAGCAATCAATACGTATAAGGAATATTGTTTTACTGTAATCATTTCTTGTTTCTAGGTTGTACAGCTCATTTTAGACAACTTGAAATTCTCCATTAAATTATCAGAGTGTCTGTGCGATAACATATCAGAAATTTACTGCTGAGTAATGGGATGGAAACTTTAAACCCTACAAACTAACCCAAAATAAGTTAGTAAACGCTTAACTAGTTTCAATTTTTTATATAATTTCATTCAAATTTGATACATAATAAAATGGTTATGAATGTGCCAATTGAGAGCTTATGCTCTTTCGAATGAAAAAGAGTAAAGTCCACTTTATTCAAACTTTGTTTTGATACTCAAGGGGTTGTTTTGAGAGTTATTTAAAAATTTATTTACTTCAAGTAGATAGACCAACAGTCATTAAGTTATAAATTATAAAAATAATATTAAATATTTACGAGCTATCTTGACTCCATCGTTTTATTTCCATTTTTCCACGCCTTTTTTTGGCAAGAAAGATACAAACCGCTGTAAAATACCATACAAGTTCCAAAAGTAACTATGTTCGTCAATTATCGTACATACTTTGGAAGTGATAAAATTATCATATATATATATATATATATATATATATATATATATATATATATATATATATATACCGGGTGTTCAAAAAGTCTGGAAACCCTTTAATATTAATTTTATTAATAAACGCAGAACAATGAAACTCTCAGATTAAGTCCTCACTGTAGTTACCGACTTTTTGCTCATTTTAACTGTCTTTTTTCACTTTGGGGGGACGTCCTGTGGAGGAAGTCTAAAAAATCTTAAAAGTAAGCATAGGTCGAATTATACCTCATTTTAAAGGTATTTGTTAGAGGAACACATTGCCGCAATCCCGACTGAAAAAGGACCATTCGTTTGTAAATGGCAGCCTTTTACAATTTGTTAACTTTACGTTGAGAAGATTAAGAGGCAGAAGTGAATACTCAACCGTGTTGGTTATGTTAGTGTTTTAGCTATGAGAATTTCAAATCTGGAGTGTGGAGGGATAGGAAATATCAGTAATGGTCGATTTAATTGTTTAAAAACCGTTAGGAGTGCACATGTGTAATTAGGGACAATTATCATTATTAATAAAATTGAATAGACAGTATGTCAGTTGTTTATGTTTAAATTACTTACTTTGCAAGACAATAATTATAAAAAAAAACAAACCTTGGAAGGTATTACAGAAGGTGCTCGAAGTGGTGTCCTTGTGTAACTGATTGGTCGCATTGGTTGCTGAATTTGGCCGTCCGGATCTTGACCGATCTGTTACAGAACCGCGCTGTACGGTCTTCAACACTGTTGATTTTTGAATAGGTGGTCAATTGGGGCAAGTTTCATTGAACAAGCGGCTTACCTCCTCATATGAACGAGTTCTATCCCCATAACCCCTCATCATCAGAATGGTTATTTGCTCTATCTCACTAAGTGACATTATAATCTAATGTAAAGCTTACTAAAAATTTACCATTGAATTAGCATTAAAATCAAACAAACTTTAAGAGGCTGCCATTTCCAAACGAATGGTCCTTTTTCAGTCGGGATTGCGGAAATGTGTTCTTCTAACAAAAACCTTTAAAATGAGGTATAATTCGACCTATGCTTACATTTAAGATTTTTCAGACTTCCTCCACAGGTCGTCCCCCCAAAGCGAAAAAAAGATAGTTAAAATAAACAAAAAGTCGTTAACTACAGTGAGGACGTAATCCTAAAATTTCATTGTTCTGCGTTTATTAATAAAATTAATATTAAGGGGTTTCCAGACTTTTTGAACACCCGGTATATATATATATATATATATATATAATTATATATATATATATATATATAAAATCAAACAAACTTTAAGAGGCTGCCATTTCCAAACGAATGGTCCTTTTTCAGTCGGGATTGCGGAAATATGTTCTTCTAACAAAGACCTTTAAAATGAGGTATAATTCGACCTATGCTTACATACTGTATATACAAACATATTAAATCATCAAAATTAATCATGTGGAAGCCGCTGCAGAATTAGGAAAACAAACGGCTGTGTTTTTTAAAAATATTTGACATGTTTTGGTTTTCCAGTTTCTTATAATAAGAGTACCATAGAATCCACAAATAACCTTAAAATGAACAATATTACAATTACAGAAATTAATAATAGAATAATTGTGTCACTGATTGTTGAAAATTCAGATTCAATTAACTATAGAAATGTTTTAGAACTGTTTACAAGAGATTGGCTTTGGAGATATTCCATAACACAAGTTTTAAAGGATTGCTTTTTTAAAAGGTAATTTGGAAAATTATAATTTTTAGTAGAAACTTGTAAAGTAACGCTAAACTTAAATTCCGTCATGTTTCAACGGAAACATCAGACAGATTAGATTGACTTATAGGCCAGACGTAAATTTACAGCCAGAGTTGAAACACTTGGGTAGTCTTTGAAACGACGTCTTGTTCATTTAAAAACTAAAGATCATGACTTCGAGATTAAAACGATTGTGTGTGTTAGATGTAAGAATTGAATTGATGAATCAGTTATTGAAACTTCCTCTTGTTATCATGTAACACCTGAAGATATTGGAACGTAGTTTTATTATCATGCTCCTCCTGAAATTTCTTCTTTTTGTCAAGTAACACCTGAAGATAATGACTTAGACATTGGAACGTCTTTTTGTTCCGTGTAAGGTGATTACTTGAGTTTTGAAACGTATATTTGTCACGAGTAAGAACTAAAGATAATGTTTTAGTCAATAAAACGTATGTAACAACTGAATACGATGACTGTCATTGAAACGTCGTTTTTGTAAATAAGTGTTTACTGGGGAAAGTTGTGTTTTTTGTTTGTTTTTTGTTTTGTTTTTTTTCCCATGTGTTGATCAATTTTGATGTTTATTATAACGTCATAAAATTCATCCGATAGGTACATTGTTTATTAAAATAGCTTAAATAGCTATTTATTTTACAATTTAATTTGAATCCAGAAAGGGACATTCGGACAATGTATAATTAAAAACATTTAACTACCCTCTCCACCTCTCATTGAGGTTAAAAGATAATAATAAACATTTCGAAAGCAGTAACAAATTGCATATAAACCTGACCAATGATTAGCATGAATAGCATTGACTTTAATACACAGCCTTGGGGTACTCCAGATTAAATATTATAAACGTAAACTTGTTAATCTTTTCCAAGTTAGTGATTGTTTCCTGCCTTGAACTTAAATCTGAACGATTAATGCCAATTCTAGGCCAATGGCTGTATTGCTATTTCGATGTCGGGTTTTTCAAAGGGTTTGTTTTACGTGAGTTGTTCGAGTCAAGTAACACATAGTTAAGGGTGTGGAAGTATGTACCCAAAGTGGACTGAACTCTACCTTTTAACTAGGTTGTTCTTCTGAGTAGGACTCCGTATATCATTAGAAATAAATTATCTTCAATAATTAACGAAAATAATATTTATCTATGTTTAATTAGTGCTCGGATATTTATATATTGTAATTCTGAATTCAATATTTGAACACTAATATCAAATGCTGAACATAAATAAAATTGTAATTTTGAACCATGGTGACCTGGCATTTAAATCTTTGGATTATTACAATACAAAATTGATTTAGATAATTTGAAATCTGAAATAATAATATCATTCACAACCCATATATTAAATAACATTACATATTTATATTATGTAAATAAAGCAGGGAATAATTTATTACGACATGCAGTTGGAGTTTTCTGTGACTTGTCAGGCTTTTGATTTTGTTCAACATAACATTTTAGTTAAAAAAATGGAAATGTTGGGCTGCAAGGGAAATAACTTAAATGGATTTAGGTCCTATTTGTGTGAGAGGAAACAAAAAAACTGAAATTGAAGATATAGGTGGAGTGCATCGACTTGGAAATCTGTAAAAAATGGTTTTCCTAAGGGATCTGTGTTGGGTCTAATATTGTTTTTAATGTAAATAAAATGTCTTGGCAGATAATGTACATATATCTTTGCAGACGATACAACAGTTTTGATAATCATGTAATGTTAAATAATATTGAATATAGTACTGTAATTATGTGTTATTTGAGGACCTGCAACAGTCTCAACGTTATCCAATCATTTGTAATGCAGTGATATGTAATAAATAATAAATTGTGATAAATAATTTCTTTTTTGGAAATTTCCTTAAAGGCGATTTTCACACAGGTTTGGGTCTTAATCTTCAAATTACATTAAAGATTGAACACAAACGGTAGAGCCGATTTTGAATATTATGTCTTTATAACAGCTTCATGGCGGATTGTATGTTTTTATAATTAACTCACGAATCAACTTTTTGTAGAGATAGATTTTGTTTGGCTACATTTCAGAAAATATATTCAAAATCATTATGTATGTAGCACAACGATTTATTACAATTTAACATTTACAATAATGTTAACCATTTATAATTTGAACATAACTGATTACTAAAAAAACAGCAAGACGGGTTAGGCTATGATGTAGACAGAAGCAAACAGTAGTTTGGAGCTTCTCACCACCACCTTGTTCTTGTTTGTGATCATTGCTTAAATAAGAAGAAAAAAGAGCACAAAATAGAGACCCCCAAACCCTCGAATGTAGCGTCAGGGTCAGAAAAGAACCTAAAAGGGAGAGGGATCTAATCCAAGACAAGATTAAGAAAGCTGTAGTTTTACGCACTCTAAGTAAACTTCTGAGGGCTCTTAACGTTTTTCTCAATCTGAGTTTTGACACCTCTTTCATGTCCATAAGAATGTTTCTATAGCCTATACAAGGAACAGTCTGGGGTTAATGTTCAGCAAAATTCTCAACGCCCTAATCATCTTAATGACTATGTTTGTGAATGTATAATTTGAATAATATGTAGTGTTATGATTAGATCGTTATAATTAAGAAAACCACTGTTTGTTTCCATTATGAATTCTACAGCTCTATTAAAGAATAACCGACGAGCTCTTCAAGGTCAATTAACACTCAACTTGACAGGTGAATGGAAGTCGATCAATCATTGAGTATTTACAAGAGTGCAAATTCAATTCCAAGCTATCAAATTATTTTGATTGCTGGTGTGATACTTTGCTAAATGTTGTTGCTATAAGTTTTATGTGGGTAAATTATAGTGTTTGAACCATGGACCAAACCATGTTAGTGTTTTTTTTACGTATAATTAGTTTAGAGAAAGTTATGTATGAACGAAAAATAGAAGTTGAAGTTCTCGTTAATATATCCGGTTTGAGAGCCAGAAACAAAAACCAAAAAATAGTTTTAAGTATTTCTTTTTCCTTGTCGGATAGAAAAGATGAAAGAGAATACGTTTTTCCTAATCGAAGACTTTGTAAAAAAGGTGAAATCCAACTTGATTCCCACGGGATTGTGAGGTTGTGAAATCACTACATCGCAAACAAATGGAACTAATTTCATCAAACTTTGGTAAATTTGTTTCACTTTTTAGAAAACTACTTGCGGTACTTGTCATAAGATCAAAACTCAAAATTAAATTTCTTCAAAATCAAAGTCTTTTTTTCGCAAACTAGATCAGGATACTTATACAAACTTCTTACCCCCCCCCCCCTCTTTGACAAGTCTATAACTCTACTTTACGTTCACTGCCATACATAACTAGTTGTTTTATAGATTATCACCTTGACTTGTCTTGATATGTTTTTATTATTTAAAATGTTATATAGTGCTGCATAACATCTATATGTTATGCAACAACATTTTATTAAAAGTTTTTTTTTACATAGTACATATTTTTATTACTTTATTTATTTATTTTTTCTTGTGTGTGTACGTGTGTTTATATTTTTCAAAAGCAGAAAAAAGTGTTTCTTTCTCTACTAATTTGGACAGATTTGAAAATCAGAAGCCATTTTGTATTGTTTATTTGTCTTATTGAAGATTACAAAACTTTAGAGATCTTTGGAAAAATATTGCTTGTGTGTAAACAATTATAAATAATGAATTACTCATATATCGACTAATCTTTTGGATACAACAAGTACCAAAGTATCATTTAAAAAAAATGTAAAACATTTTACCTCTTGTAAATGTTAGGAAATAGTCGCCATTTTGAAATTCAGTTGAAAAGAATTTTTATAACCACCATATTAACACAAAGATCTAAAATTTAAACTATTTTAAAACGGATATCTAAAGTTCTTTGAAAATTTGCATTAAAAAAACAACATAAAGACACAGACAGGTACTAAACTAAGGTTTCTGCGTAATATTTTCAAATATTACCACTTTCCTCAACCATCTTGTTTTCGTTTTTTTCCAAATCATGTAAGAACCGATTTTTTTCTAGTGATTTGACAGTAGAGGTAATAAGAGCGTCTTGAACCAGGGTGGATCCATGCACCCCACCCCCAAAATTTTGACCCTTTTCCACCCCATCTCACCCCATTTTGGTTTTTCACCCCTTTACCATGCCCCAAAAAACCTGCCACCATTCTTACCCCACCCACCACCCCCTTTTCCAAAAAGCCCTCCCACTACCCCTTTTTCCAAAAACTTCCCACCACCCCAAAACAAGGTGGATCCGCCATCACGGTACTCACCCAACCCAACGTAGTCAGAAGGGATCAGACCTCACCATTATAGTACTTACCCAACCCAAAAGAGTGTACGTCAAGTTATGTCATCTCGGGATTGCCAAGTACTTACCCAACCCAAAATCAAGGTGGATCCGCTATTACGGTAGTAACCCAATCCAACTTGGTCAGAAGGGATCAGACCTTACCATTATAGTACTTACCCACCTTATGGGACTTCTATAAGGAGGTCACTGGGTCACGGTAGATCTAGGGTGGAACCCGTACCTCCAACTATGTATTTCGAGATTGCTGTAAGTAGGTCATGGTTCTTACCCAACCCACTGGCTCAGAGTGGAACCCAAAAAAAGTGTACACACAGGCTACGGGTGTACCTAAAAAGTGTACATTCAGTTAAATCATCTCGGGATTGTTCTGTGTCAAGAGGCACTTACCCATCCCAAAACAGGGATTGCTCTGTCGCCTCAGGATGAAAAGATATTAACTCGCCTACTTGCCCAACTCACTAATTCAAGTGAAATAATAGAGAAATAACTTTTAATTTATGTTCAAAACGTATTTAACGGTTCATGTAGTTAACCTAATTTTACGCTTTCACATTCCAACATTTAAAATATAATGTTATTTGAATTATACACACGTGAATATTGAATCCATTCCAAAACAATCACCTACTAATTTAACCCACTTTGACGTCACCGCAAGCTGCTGGGTAAGTTTTTTCCAGTAATTTGTCTATTACGTAATCATGTCTAAAGTAGGTTCTCTTTGTAATAACTTATATGATCCCAAGAAGAGTCTCAACAAACATATAAAACTAAAATATAGTAATGTAATATAAACACATTATTTAAGTGTGATAAATCATTTCATGATATATACCGTTTGAATCGGCTTAGCCTACACTAACACACATTCAAAACACCGATAAAATTTTTAAATGTGATATTTGTAGACTACTAAATTTTTTAATAGAAAACACCATTTATCACAACATAAAAAAACACATGTTACAAAAAATCAATACAACACGCGGAAAAATAATCAACGACTACTACACAACCACCTACTTTATAACGTAGAACATCGCATCCTAGTACATCACAATCTACACAAGATGATGTATTTATTGAAATAGAATCATCTTTCAGAAATAGACTCAAAACATACACACTTAATAGATTCATTGAAGATGTGTTAAACCTTCATACATTTTTTCACTATACTATAGTCTGTATACACTAACTTGGCGCCTGAACCCTTGACTGCCTGCGACCGTCCCCCTCCGTCGCTCCCTTCCTCACCCAGCTGTTTCAGTGGTGAGTCACCTACTAGCGTTAACACTGCACTGTTTAACTTTTTTATGGGAGACACAATTTTAAATTTTTTTCAGCATAGTTAAAATGTTTAGGAAAATATAAGCAAATTGATACCAACACACGACACTATTCCGTTTGTAAAAGCCATTTATATAGCCATGTGTTTATTCAACACTTCATTTTTACTTAACTTTGTGAGGAAATTAAATAAAAACAACAATGTTATTAAGCATGTATTATGTATTATTATCAACTTCAAAACTTGTTTGTACAGTATTATGTATTCTAGCTCTCAAACACTCAATGTGTGCATCTGACAAAAGATGGCTACTGGAAGCGTAAAACTTAGCTATTATGTAAATCTTAGAAAAAATATATTGCTAAAAACAGCGTTGTTCGTAAAAGTTCGGCAGATCCCAAAGCGGGCATTAACTTCGTACGCTCGAATCGTTGATGGTACTTTCCCCACGTTAAACTCGTCACAATGCTTTTTTACAGATTCCCCTCTGTCAAGTCTTTTTAACACATTTAACCGCGTCTCAAACGAAACCAACACACGCTTCCGGTTTCGTAACTCGCTCATTTTTATTTACTGTATATACTGTGCGTAGATCATACCCAGTCAAAAAAAACTGAAAAGAAATGTTATATTTTCCTTAATGTATACTAAATTGATTCGGGGGAAAAAAGCGGCCCATCAAACGTTTTTGCAGGTGTATGTCTGCTATACCGACGGGTGCCAATGCCTCGGGGTTTTTACGCCGCCGACAATGGGATACCGCTATCGACAAAGTCGTTTGATATCGCCGCCGCTATGGTGTTTCAATTACAATTTATTTTTTGCACATATTCCCGATAACCCGGCATTTCACAAACTCAGCACACTTCCAGTCCACATTACGCTGAGTTTGCGGGACTTAATAAATTGTAATTGTATTATCTTTAATTTTCTTTTGATTGAATTTAATTTCTCATAAAGAAAATAATTTATTATTTATATTCAAACCAATATTGATTCAATTCAATTTTATAACACATGTTAATACACGTATGAATATTTACATTAAAATTGGATACATAGAAGTATAACCTACCTTGAATAACTAATGTATGTAAATAGTACGTAAACATGTAAATAATAAGTATGTGATTATGCAAATAGTAGCTGTGTAAAGAGCTTTCTACTGGCGGCTTTTACAAACGGAATAGTTTCGTGTTTGGTATCAATTTGCTTATATTTTCCTAAACATTTCAACTATGCTGAAAAAAATTTAAAATTGTGTCTCCCATAAAAAAGTTAACTAGTGCAGTGTTAACGCTAGTAGGTGACTCACCACTGAAACAGCTGGGTGAGGAAGGGAGCGACGGAGGGACGGTCGCAGGCAGTCAAGGGTTCAGACGCCAAGTTAGTGTATACAGACTATAATACGCGTGATAAGAAAGAGTTTAGTAAGTAATGAGAGTATAAAAGCAAACATATTTATTTATATTAAGAAAGAAACATGCATGCGCAGTTTCAAAACTAAAAACAGCCCTCTTATGTAATTCCGATTTAGAAAAGCATCGTTAGAAAAAAATTCTCAGTGAGAAATCTGCTTATGAGTTGAAAGGTTCTGGCTTCATTTTCTTAAAACAAGAAGTTTGAAATTAGAATCAATAAATATATACCCAACAAAATTAAAAATACACATTCTGTCATCAATGTGCAAAATAACGATAATTTTTCATTTAAGTACATGCTTTGTTGACACTATTTTTAAACGATCATGAAACTCGAGTGAGTTCATATATTAATAAACCCGAACTAGAAAATAAATTAAACTTTAACTGCTTTGAATTTCCCGTTAAAATTTGACATTTTCAAATTTGAGAAATCAACAACATTAGTAATAATGTTTTTGGCATTTATGACAAAGACAGTGTACACCCCATTAAAGTATGTACAGATCGAAAAAACAATCATTGAGATCTGTTATATTTTCGTGAGGAAGGTCAACAATCGAATTACGCATACATTTTAAATTTTAATAGATTATTTGGAAGTCAACTGTCTAAACGTCACGGTGCTTTAGAAATATGTAAACGATGTTTTGCACATTTTGATTATCAATATGGAAAATCCAGATTCCAAAAACTTGAGGAACATAGGATGTAAATATACAGTTGCGGACAGATATCCCCATGGAAAAGGAACTTTGTTTTTAAAACTATAACCGTAGTGAGAGAATTAGATTCGTTGTATACGTTGACTTCGAGAGTATTTTAACCCCTATTGAAGGGTCCATCAACTGACCTGAACTATAAATATACTTTACATTATCAGAAACATAAATATACCTTATAGTTATATCAAAGATAGTGATAATGTATTATTATTATTTTTTTTTAAATATATATTTTTACAAAATGTTACAACTGAGCTTATCTCATCTAGCAACTTCCTATCTGACTAATTCACTGTTTGATGGGTAACAGCCCAGTGGTTGTTCCCATATAAAGATTACTGAACTACATCAGATCCGCTGGTTTGGTTCTCTTAAGCCGACGAAGTGGACTGGGTTCATCCACCATCCTTCGTATTTCGGTGTTCGGATGTCCCTGGAGTCGCTGCTGGTGTCTTCTGCGTGCTTTTTTATTACTTCTTCAACCGTTTCGATCTTCAAGTCTCTGTGTATATCCGAGTTCCTAATGTACCAGGGTGCATTCACTATACCTCTGAGCACTTTGTTTTGAAAAATCTCAATTAGATTTCTGTTAGTGGGCTTGGTACATCACCATAGCTGGATGCCATATTCCCATATTGGCTTTCGGATTTGTTTATATAGGAGCACTTTATTGTAAGTGCTCAGCCCTGCACGTCTTCCAAGTAGCCAGTGCATTTTCTATATCTAATGTTTAGCTCGTCCTTCTTTATTTTAACATGCTTCTTCCAGCGCAATTTAGCATCTAGCGTTAAGTCCCAGGTACTTAGCAGTATTGCTATAAGGGACAATTTCTTTATTTATTTCTACTGGGAGATGTTGATATTTCAGATTAGTGAATTTGATGTGTACTGACTTAGTTTCATTCAGCTTGACCCTCCACTTTTTAGTCCAGTGATTTACTTCATTCAGAGCTCTCTGCAAGATGATAGTTGACTCAGCTATAGAGTTTCCAACTGCCACCAATGCTGTATCATCAGCAAATGTTGCAATGTCCACTCCCTCCGACTTGGGTATGTCTCTAGTGTAGAGTAGGTAAAGTACTGGGCCAAGTACGCTGCCTTGCGGGACACCAGCTCTAATTGGTTTTAATTCAGAGTACTCTCCCTCATATTTTACCCTGACATATCGCTCAGTGATATATGATCTTAGGATTTTATAGAATTGTTTTGGGAGGTCTCTACGCGTTTTATACTGTAGCTCGTGATGCCAAACTCTGTCAAATGCCTGAGATACGTCCAGGAAAATGCTAGAACATATCTTTTTTTTTCTTTCTCAAGTGCGTCTTCTATTATGTTCGTGATTCTGTGAACCTGTTGGATGGTGGAGTGTTTCTCACGGAAACCAAACTGGTGAGATGGTACCAAGCTTCTTTCTGCTATTATTATCTTCAGGCGTTTGAGTAAAAGTCTCTCAAATAGTTTTGAAGCCATCGGTAAGAGAGATATTGGCCTATAGGATGACTTTTCATATGGAGGTTTGCCAGGTTTGGGAATCATAATCACTTCAGCAACCTTCCACTGTCTTGGAACGCACTCCAATCTGAAGCATGCATTTATTATGTAAAGCAGTTTTTTGAGTCCTTTTTCAGGGAGTTCTTTTAGCACCTGTCCTGTGATGAGCTCGTAGTCAGGTGCTTTGTTAGGATTAATGTTGTTCTTAATTTCGGTTTTCAGTTCTTGCAGCGTTACCGATTGAATTTTCATTTCATCAAGTTTCTCATCATCCTTCAGATAAGATAGTGATAATGTATTTTCAACAACTTAAAGTATTCAGTGGAGAAGGAACTGCAAAACAATGTATGCAGTCGCTAAAACTAGATGTTAAGGAAATGAATGAATTGCAACATACAAATAGACTCCCAATGATCCCCCTATCTCCAGATGTAGAAATAGTTCATCAACACTCTAAAATATGTCATATTTGGAAAAAAATGTGATTTTCCTGAAACAAATAGAATAGTTCATGATCACGACCATATTACAGGACAATACAGATGTCCAGCACATAATTCATGTAATGTAAATTATCACGATCAGAAATGTTTATGCATAATTTAACAGGTTACGACGGTCATATTATTATTAGGATATAATTTTGAAGAAATACAAGTCATCTCCAATTCTGAGAAAAAAGTAGGCTATATATCTTATCGAAATTTATTAGAGTAGATCATGGGAAAAGAAAACCCATGCAGATAAGCTTTTTAGACTCGTTTTGTTTCTTAGCAACACTAGCAGTAAATTTTGGACAAAAAATTTCACCCACACGAGATCTAAATTTAGTGAACAGGAAAAATTCAATTTAATGTCTAGCTAGGGCGTATCCCCATATGAATTTATCACAAATAGAGAAAGACTAGAAGATAAAAAAAACTACCTCCAATAGAAGCTTTTGACAGTAGATTAAGTAATTCTAACATTACAGCTGATGATTACTCACATGCACAAAAACTGTGGGATATGTTTGAAGTGAAAACTTTACGGGAATACTCAGATCTCTATCTTATAGCTGACGTACTAATCCTGACAAATGTTTTCTAACATTTTAAAGACGCGTCGTTAAAAACTTACAATCTGGATCCGACATATTATTTCACACTAACTGGCAAGGGCGTACCCAGGATCAAATCTAGGGGGGGGGGGCAAGCCCTATAAAATACTATAATTTCGATCGACAATAAAATAACGATAAATTATCCTAATTTCATAATTTTAATGTGTAAGTATTTTTTTGATTATTAAAATAGTTATTTCAAGAATTGTATTAAATTCCAGCAACAAAATGTATAATAAAGATTTATTTTTTTGCTTCCAGGGGGGCAGCTGCCCCTCGCTGGGTACGCCCATGCTAACTGGTTATGCTTGGGACGCTATGTTAAAAGTAACAGACTTAAAACTAGAACATTTGATTGATTATCTCTTGTTTGAACAAGGAAACTTTTGAAATCAGTCAATGTTGTAGACGTTATGCCATTGCAAACAATAAATATTATTCCACGCGTTTCGACAGTAACAAATCATCGTCATATAATACACATATAGACGCAAATGGATTGTACGGACACTCTCAAATTTAACATTTGCCAACACATGGACTCCTTTTTATATACGATGTAAAGATTGAGCAGTTAAACTGTACTTTTCATCACAAACACAAGCATCAGATGTGATGTTGGGCAAAGTTAATCCATATCTGTTGGTAAAAGAAAAATGCCATGTTTAAACAAGCCATGTACCATAATTACATATTTTTATGAAGTAATTTTGAGAACAAAAATTATAACTAACAAGTTATTAATAAATATTTTGAAAAACTAATTTCTGGTACGAAAAAAGAAGGACCAAAGCCTTATAAATCGGTGATGGGATCTATAATTACACAAACAAGATATATTTTACAAATATATATTGAAATAGTAAAAAAATCTTTGGTTCTATTGTAAAATAAAATATGTTTTTATATCATTATTTTTTATTTCAAGTGTATATATATATATATATTATAACAAATTCAACTTCAACACAATTAGAATTTTAAGTTGTTCTTTAATTATTCATAACATTACGTTTTAAAATCATTTACATTAAAAATCAATTATTGTCTAATCTGATACACTTTTTACTTATACACTAACGTCTTAACCTACTACTTATTCTAAGTACATAGTTAAATAAAATTCTAATTCTACCATGTCTTAACCTAAATAAAGAAATAAGAGTGCATCATTTTTTTACTTTTAAGTTATTTACTTTTAATTTATTATTATAAAATTGCTCCGGCTAACTGAAATTTACTATTATTTTAATTTTTTTTTAATTTCTCTTTACGGGTTCGTGAGGTTCTTTGGTGACTATAATTTACATATAAAATATAATTTGGTGGTAGTTTATTTAATTCAGATTGTCCATTAATTTTTACTTATCGCTTGGAAGTTTTATCGCTGCTCCGATGTTCCTGGTTCCGTGCACGTGGTTTCCGTTTAGACTGCCAGTAGATGGATCGATTTGCCTTGATCTTTTCGACGAACTTCTTTTCTTCTTTCACTTATTTCTCACTCACTTTCGTGACGACGATTACTTTAATTTTTTGTATTAATATTCCTGTTCAAACACTTTTATAACGACGTAATTTATCACACACTTCTATGACGATGATTACTTAAACTTATAACGACGATTATCTTTTAAACTTATAACGACGATTATCCTTTAAACTATTCTTCAGAGATTACTATTAATACTTATATAAAAAAACGACGCAGATACTATTTTATTTTTACTTTTAATCTCGGCTAAATCTTTCACAATCGATCTTCTAAAGAAACACTTGTCCGGAACTCCCTCCTTCAAAAAGTAACAACCAAAAAGAATGAACCTCCTGCGCTTCTCTTCCACCCTTATTTATAGGTTCTAATTTCAAAATGCTTTCTTCCGATCCTCTTCCTTCATTGGCTTATTTTAAATCTTTTACATTATTCTGGCGTGAAGCAATTTATTTCATTGGTCCATTTCAAACATTTTCGGTTGAAGGCATTGACTTTTGGAAAGGTTTATTTGACTTCTTGAGATCTGTGACTAATGTTAGAATAGTTTTTCTAGCTGTCAACCCTTTCAACTGTTTACTATTTATGGCTTGCCGAGCACTGACCTTTTGGGAGCCCTCTATTTCGTTATAATATATATAATTGAACAATTCAGATATGAATAAGTCATTAGAATCAATGTTTTCATTAAATAGTAAAATAAAGTCTTATTGAATATCCATATGGACGAAAATATACTTTGCAACTTCAGATCATTGTATACAAACGATGATGAATTGTTTATAATAAATCTTAAGTGTGAACGGTGTCACAACTGTCAAAATATTCCATCACAACTTATATAAATCTCAATCCAATGTGATCCTGGTCGGGTATGTTGAACAAATGCAGAACAGGGTTCAAGTTCAACCCGTAATGAGAGTTGATCTGATGCGTAGACTCCAGTATTTGAAATGGGAAGACGAGATAAACAGTTTTGTATCTCCAGATTATTCATTGAAAAAAGAATATTATCCTTACTCTCTTTAGAACTTAGTTATTTGGTTTCATTCCTCAAGCTAGATTTTTTTAATAATCTGTACTCTCTTTTATCATCCAAAGTCTGAAATAATATCAATTTCAATAACATTATCATATTCACCATACGCAATACAGTTCATTGATTCCTTCAAAGCTGACTCAAATCTGATTTCAATACGTAGGGATTCTAATGTGACATTGTTTTTTCAGAGAGGTCACGTGTTAAATCAAATGCCATAAGACAATCATCCTTTTTCGATAATCATCCCTTGATATATCATTTCCATCATTCATAAAATCTATTCATGTTCCATAAAAATGTATGGTAAGCACGCACATCAACTCCATTAGTTTCATAATCCGGTTGAATCGATTTTGAGAGTATTTGAACCCCATTAAAGCGAGGAGAAATTAGTTTTGTAATGATTAAAGTTGTATGGGTTGGTTTTAAAATCACAATTAATTGATAGCTCTAAAAAAATATAACACGTTTCGGAAGTTGACCTAGAAAAATTTTATTTAACTACTTTCCGTGGTGGCTGATCCACCTTGATTTTTGGGGTGGTGAGAGGTTGTTTGGGGTCAGGGGGAGAAGGAAGGATGAAAAGGGGTGGAAATGGGTCTATATTTTTAGGGGAGGAGGCGAATGGATTCACTCTGGTCCAGGACGCTCTTATTCTCTCTACTTTTGACACAATAAATCTTCACGAAATTTGATTGAAATAGATTTCGCTGATTTGAAATATGTAAATTTTTATTACGTCGGTCCTTTGACTACCGTTCATTTCTTCGTTTTCAATTAATCGATAACTCCAGAAGGAGCATTTTGTGGAGATGGCGACTAATAAGTTTTGCTTGGGCGCTGTAAAATTTTATTAATATCGTTAGAGACAATTTTAATAAAATCGAATTTTTGTACTTTGTTCTTATGGTAGTTCCCATCACCCAAAAGTTTGAACTTGATTAGTAGGCCTACTTGCTACACTTAAAACGCGTATCAATGAACTTTTTATATTCGTCTTCATATCTATCTTTCTATATTTTTGGGAGCAGATGATTAGTAGCTTCCGCTACTTGACTAATTGCAATGGATCATTTAAATCTTTGTCAGACATTATATCAGGATTGCTCAGTTATATTTCTCATAAAATAATGACAACAATAGTGTTTGCATTATTTTTACGTTTATAATGCTAGCTAAATTAATAAGAACATCTGATTTCAAATGCATAAATACTCCTAATAGAAGCAACATGCTAGCGCAACTGGTGTTAGAATGCATAACTACATAGCAGTAAGGGGAAAATCTCCAGCTGTCTCTCCAGGACTAGACCGGGAAAATATCACTTTCAATATCCGTAATTGATTTTTTTTAATTATTTGATTTTTCCGCTTATACGTTTTTTACTAGCAAGTACTAGCAATTTTCAAATTGCAGCAATTAAACGTAAAGTCAGGTGAGAAGTCTACGCCCTGTACTGGGAAACGACTAGGATAGCTCAGTTGGTAGAGCATTGGCGCGTAAAGCCAAAGGTCCTGGGTTCGATTCCCAGTCTAGATCGAATATTTTTCACTTGAAATATTATTGTAAAATCGTAATTGAAAATTATAAATTTCGATACACTGTGATGTAAAAGATTTGATTACAATATAGATAGTTCTAAGAATAAACAATGAAAATGATTTATTTTGATATCCCTTTGTTATCTCCCAAATTATTTTCCTTCTATCTTGATACATCTTGTACAAGTACCGAGGCCAACGATCGGAAGATCGTTCACAAAAACCAAGACATACGAGGACTCACTTTTACTTTATAGTTGACAATATAATGGTATATTGAAGATTGTAAAAGAGCTAAAGTCAAACCGCTTCTGTGTGTACGTTTAACAATATAATTTATTTCTAAATCCCCCGCGGACTCCTACATTACATGTAAGCTCACTCACCGGCTACTTGGCGTTCGCTAGTTACGCCGGTTGTCCTTCACAGCAAGGACAATTGTTTAATTTTTTTACCTTTACTAATTTCAAACTGCTAATTTCAAAAATTCAAGGCAATTTGCAGCAAAGTTGGTTATAAACGATGTCCGAATATTCGCCACTTTATTTTTGTCTACAACTCTTGCGCTAAACTAACCATTGACGAATTAATTGGTAGGGGTATCTGTTTGCTCTGTCGGTCGTGATGAAGGCGGAGTTTTATTTTAGATCTGAGTAAAAAGTTGTGATTGGCCAAATATTTCAAATAGGAACCTTCAAATCAGCTGTTATGTTTCTTGAAAGTTTAAACAATATCAACGTTCGTTACAACAACTGCCATTTTTTTATAAGCAGCTAATTCATTAGAGTAACCATGAAAATAATTTGAGGTTAGGTTAATTAATTTAATCGTGCAAAATTAATTTCGACATCTGTTTGACTGTTGATCGACATTCTGTCGAATTCAGTAAATGAAAACTTTAGTACTTAAGTATTTTTATGTTTTGTGTACAATTAATTGTTCATTTGAAATCAATATAGGCCTATAGGCTACTAAGGAACTTGTTCCGCTTCAATCTGTCATTTAATGACGACCTAGAATAAACAGAAAATTCAGAAATATCATGTATCGTTGCGTTTAACTTTGTTATACTAATCATATGGTTCTTTAAGTACAATTGTAGCAATTTAACTTTAAAAGCTGGCACTACTAAAAAATTCTGAGTATTCGTTTTGAGAAATGATGTAAACATAACCTTAAAATAACCTAATAATAAAATAATTAATAAATCTATAGTAAACAGATTGTAAAATAAGTTTTTAATGTATGCATTTATTTATCCTTTTTTTAAGAAAATAAATCAATTACAAAATTAATTACAACTGAATTACTAATTACAAAACTCAGAAGCTACTAAGAGGAGAGGAATTTAACAGACTTCAAAGATATAAAAGAAATGCATACATAGTTGTAACACCATAAGCTGTAATGACTTAGTTAATGAATATTGACATTAAGGTAAAACATTAAGGGATTTAAATATATGGGCATTAGAATGTTTAACACTTTGCCTAGTGATGTCAAACCATTAAATCATTTACAGTATACAAAATGGGTGAATGTATTTTATACATTCAAAAGTGTATACACATAAATGTATTTTATATTGTAGAACACTTTATGAATTTTAGGAAGAATTGTAAAAAAGAGTACTATTTAAGGTTATGAATTTAGAATGTAATATATTGTTTTTTTAAGGGTTGCCAATTGTTCATGTTTTTTTTTTTTTTGTTTGTTACTGGTTTATTATTGTGTGTTGGCTATTGTTTGGCTGGCATTTGCTTATATTGTATCTGCTTGTATATTATTTGTTGTTACCTATTGTAAGTTGTTGACGAATATAAACTAATTATTTAGTGTTTACATAATAAATGTATCAATTAACACAGTTTTGGCTACAAATATATAATTTGTTTAATTTAAATCTCATTATTATTTAAAAATTACAAATACATAAAATTATTTAATGAAAAACCTGTCTGAAATTATTATAATGGTGGGTTTTTAATTGTTTTAATTTTATTTGTTCTCTCTTCTCTCTCTCTCTCTCTCTCTCTCTCTCTCTCTCTCTCTCTCTCTCTCTCTCTCTCTCTCTCTCTCTCTCTCTCTCTCACACACACACACACACACAGGTATATTATATTTTATATATCTCGAGCCTCAATATATTTGCATGAATTACTTAGAATTATAAATATCTTGTACTAACAGATTATTATAATAAAAGAATAATTATGTCTATCTGTGTGACTTTTTCTAATGTAAGTATATTTATCTTTTTGAAAGTATAATAGGTCAAAACTTTAAAAAAGTTTTGGTTTAACTAAAAATATTCGGAGGTTTTATATTATGCTATATATATATATATATATATATATTTATTATTGTATTTAGGTAAGTTATCTATTACTCAAAATTTGATCTTTTTATTTAATTATTTATTTATTTTGGCAGTTATCAGTCTCTATTCTTACAATATCTTGGTTCTAAGCTGTTGTTTAAATTTAATTAAACATGAAATTTTAAATAGGATTTTGTAAAGTTTTATTGTAATACTTTATAATATGTGAATTTACTAATTTTTTATTGATTGCCCATATTGTGGTGACAATTTAATGTTTTGAATATTTTCTTTTATGAAAAGCTCTGGCTATAGTATTCAGCCATTCTTTACAAACATACACCTAACACTAAAAAAATTATTTTCTGAATTTCTCAGTAAAACGTTTATTAAAGTCTATAAAATACCTTAACTTAATATTACAGTACCAACAATATTTTGTAGCAGAATTCTTTATTTTGTGGATATTTTCATGAATGAATACATTTTCCTAACAATTTCACAATAATTCCTCCTGATTCAAACACATATTTAAGATGTAGTTAAGTTTGTTTATGTTCTTTTATAGATCAAATAAGTTTTACTTTAACTAAAAAGAATGTATGAAGAGCACTGAAAACTTTTTAATGTAAAATAAAGTACTTTCAACAGACTGTTGAGTTTATTGTCACATCCGTAACAAACCAGTGTCACGTCCGTAACGTTTTATCAATTTTTTAATTGAAATTTTACAGTATTTTAAGATTGAACACTAATGTTTCAAAGAAGGTATTTTAAGGTATCTTAAAATAAGCTGACAAAAATTTAATTCATAAACTTCCCAAGAAGTTAACAGACTTTTTAACAATTGTAACAGTATGTCAGAAGACAGGTGCTTTTCAAGTCACGTCCGTAACTCCAACTTAGTTGAACTATACATCAAAACCAATAATATGATCATTTTCAAATTTAGTGCAAAAATAGTATAAAAAATTACCTACCAGTTGAGCTTTAAGAATTTTACAAAATAAAATGAACTTTTCTTTATTTCCAAGTTGTAATGCATGTAACTGTCACGCCCGTAACAAAAGAATGGCTGTATTATATATTAAATAAGAACTACTGTATGTATAGTATAAATAACAACAGCAACTCTTTTTTATAAATTTATAATCTGTAGTTAAAATTTTGTTTTATTCATTATTAATCCAGTAGAGTCCATCCTATACTACAGCCCTACCTGAACTGAAGGTGACCTTGGGTAGGTAGGTAGATTTGCGACTGATAAGCGTTTAGTCGCAAATAAATCGCGGGTAATTTCGGTATTTGATTAGTACTGCAACGAGATATAAAGTCTTCATATTTGGTTGATTTCTGATTAATGATTCTCATTAGACGTACGTTGTTTTTGACATAATGCTACACGTAAGCTAACATATTGAATAGTTTATCTAATTGAATTAATTGGCCTAAGCTATTTTAATGATCACGTTTATAGCTTACAACATTGAAAGATCTATGGTATTTTAAAACAAATTCCAATAACAGATTTCATTGTAATTGGCGTAGTGTTGTATTAGTACAAATTTCTCAACATGCAATGCTGTCATTAAAGGACGCGAATTCCATTTCGCGTTTTTATAAATCTTCGTGAGCAGATATCACTTGGTACTATTACGCGCAGCTAACATTTCAAACGCCTGCAATTTTTTAAATTGTCGTATTATTGTTTCACGTCATATCCAGTGACTAATTTACATACTAAATTTGACTGAAGTTTGTTTAAAATTTCAGCCAATAGAGCTGGTTATTTTATTGCTGCTTATTGTCTAGTTTTGAGGTTATGTTTCGAACGGTTTTAGTTTTTAATTTAATTATAACTCTTTTAAATTTCTTTTATCTTAGAACACTCGCTTTGAGATCATGGAATGTAGATTTCAATTAGCTCAAAAACAGCTACAGTATTTTGACACATTTCAGATTAAAATGTATCAAGGAAAAAAAGTTATAGAAATTTTAAAACAGGCAATTGTTTAAATTTTAAAATAGGCAATTTCTGTTTAACCAACTTGTCCAATGATTTGTAAAAACGACTCTACATTCCTAAATTTGAGAAATTATGGATTATAACTGCGATGGATAGAATGTTTAGGAGCACACACGCGCGCGCGCGCGTATATAAATTATATAAATATTATGGTAATAAATCATTTGGTATAATTTACTGTCATTAACTTTGAAAGAAAATCGTGTTTCAACTAAATACATAGACATGTATGTAAATGTCATATACATAGAGGAAAAAAGTCTTGTAACTCGTAGATGATTTCTGAACGAGTAGACATGAAAACTTATAGTTGTTGCTAAACCTCGCTTTTTATGAGGAACACATTTTTGCCACCTTCTAGATTCTAGGGGATCTTAATTTTTTGAAATAGCAACCTTCATCGTGTGACATATCATTTTGAAGGTAATAAGAAAAGAAACATGTCAATGTCTTTAAAAAGCCTCTACGATATCTCTGGAATTATGGAGGCTAGAAGTGAAATTTTGGGAGTTTTCTACTTGTACTTAACTCTTTACAACGAAATTGTCAATTTATCTAAACCATAATAAACCTTCAGTGAATTTTTGCATTTATTTTAACACTTCAAACGATAAAAGTTACATCTTATTAGCATAGCTAAGTGAAAAAATGTGTTTGTAATATTTTTAAATCGAATTAAATTATAGGAACCTAATGTATATTAAATGACCTCTTTTACTGTACATTCGTAAGCAGAAGAAAAATGTTGATTCTCTCTCTCTCTCTCTCTCTCTCTCTCTCTCTCTCTCTCTCTCTCTCTCTCTCTCTCTCTCTCTCTCTCTCTCTCTCTCTCTCTCTCTCTCTCTCTCTCTTCTCTCTCTCTCTCTCTCTCTCTCTCTCTCTCTCTCTCTCTCTCTCTCTCTCTCTCTCTCTCTCTCTCTCTCTCTCTCTCTCTCTCTCTCTCTCTCTCTCTCTCTCTCTCTCTCTCTCTTTCTCTCTCTCTCTCTCTCTCTCTCTGAACAACTAAAAACAGTAACAATCAAAGTCTCACAACGAAATATAAATTCATTGCCAAAAAGAAGTATGACTATGGGTATTTGTACAACAAAAGGTTTTCAATGACGATATTCAAAGTTTATTTTTTTTATAATCTATTCACAAACAATGTGCGAAATTCAAATAGGCCATAGACCAACTAAATTTGTTCAGGTATAAGTAGATTCTCATCTAATTGAAAACGTTAGTTGTTAATGATTTTATGTTTTGTATAACAATAATTATTTATTTGGAGATCAATATCTAAGAAAGTTTGTTCCAAACTTAGTCTCGTGTCCAAAAAATGAAACTGGTTTGGAACTCTATAACTGAAGATCGGTTTGTTTGCTTTTAACTCGATAATTAACTAATAACTAATTCGTGGCCTATTTTAATATGTTATTCATAATCGAACAAGTACCGTAACTGATTATACGAGTGTGTGTTGATTTTGGTCGAAATAGGTTGAGTGGTTTCTGTGGAAAATGAATACAGACTTTCATTGTTACACATATATACACCTCCCTATCTATGATTAAATCAATGTTAATTCCAACTTCTTTTGTAGTGAATACTTCTTACAAGACTTCTTATATTTCATAGATGGAATGAATTCATCGTAGCGTCACGTCACGGGAAATCGTCACATCATGTGAGAACAGTCACGATAATCGTAAAATAAGTTTTAAAATGTATTTGTATCATTTTATCGATAACAGTACCATGAGATTTATAAATTGTATAATAATTATATTATTCACTTCCACCACCTGTAGTGTTACTACTCAACCATTTTATTTAATGCGTAAAATCCATTATCTCGTTCACAAGAAAAGGAACACATAATGCTCCTTAACATTAGATTAGAACAAATGGGACTAAAAACTAAAAACAGTAACATAAAATTCGAACAGCATTAACAACACAATAATTAGTAACAACAGTAAAGTTGATAAAGTTTAATAAAAAACAAATTAAAATATACAAGGCTGTATTAGGGGTCTGCGACGAGTTAACAATTAATTTCATCCTTACATTAATAAATCACATAATTTAATATAAATCAGCTGTTGGCAGCTCTCATTAAAAAACAATTTAAGCAAGCTTTTAGTTTAACATTGAACTGATTAAAAAACTCGTTCCGCAATTATATGATTTAATCACAAGAGTAACTCATAATTCATATTTAATCGTGGGTAAAGGTGCAAAGAAATGTGTAAGCACAGTTATCTTACAAATACATTTTCTCCAAATTTATCTACTATTTTTGTCAGGAAAGTTTATATAGTATCAAATACTTTGTGTCTAATGATTTTTCACAAATTGCTGATTTTTAACCTGTTGTTCCCAAACTTTTATTACTAGTGGCTCGTCATACTAAAAGATTTATCCGTTGCTCAACAAGGAGTGAGAAAAGGGAAACAGGCGGTTAAAAAAAATCTGAAGGATTTGAAGCAATTCATTTGACGTAGCACAACGTGTTTGAGATGTCATAACATACAAGATAGTTTTTTAAAATTTAATTTGGTAGTCTCATTGTTGCCAAGAAGTGATTTTAACTATATTTGTGGTGAAAATAAAAAAATCATTAATCTTTTATATAAATAATCTAACGCTATAGTAATCTAAATAATGTTTTATCGGATTTCCATCAAAATTCGGCATAAACATATTACAGACAAACTAAAGTTCCTTTTTAGACGATTTTGAATCATTTCGGTAAACATAACAGTCGTAGTTTTTTTACAAATAAACAAGCGCACGTAAGTCCTAATGATGTCTAAAAGTTTTTCCATCATACTGTTTCAAAAACAGCTGTTTTCAATACATACATTGAGATGCTAAAGTTGTTCTTTTTAGTCCTAGGATCTAAAAACATCAGCTGAGGTCGAGGTCATCAGATGTTACTCCGTTTATACGAATTAATTAACGATTGTAAAGCATCTATAAAAACAACCGATACTCTCGATTGTAAATAACCGTTCAAACAGCTGTTACCATCGATTTGAAGGTAAATAGGTTATAACATTTTAGTTTTGGTGAAATTGTTCTCTTTATTTGCAGTATAACGAAAAATATAGTTCATCACTTGGGCCAAAAGAAGCTTTTCGATCCTCGCTAATTTTCCGAAACTTTTCCGAAAGTTAAACTTGAGCTTGTAGCGAAAAGCTTCAGTTTTGGTCCTAGTAATAAAATATACTATTTATACTGACAGCGTTTAGTCGCAAACATAAGTTGCAGTATAATTTCGGTAATTGATTAGTACTGTAATTGATTAGTACAATGAAATATAAAATCTCCCTACTTGATCGATTTCTGCTCAACCATTCGTATTAAACAAACGTTTAAATATAGTTGTTTTTGAGATAACGCTACACGGAAGCTAACATTTTTAATTGTTTACAGATTGCTTGTTTGAATTAATTGGCTTAAGCCTTTTAAATAACACGTTTTTAGGCTTACAACATTAAAATATCTATGGTATATTTTAAAACAAATTCCAGTAACAGATTCCATTGCCGTAGTGATTGATTTTGTACAAATTTCCGGACTTGCAATGCTGACGTCATATAGAACACCATCAGTTCCTTGATCTTGGTATTATGTGCAGATAAATGTTTCAAAGGAACGCTATTTTTTATATTGTCCTATACTATTATAAAATTACCTATAATATGTCCTAAACACGTGAACAGTAATCAAATTTGGTATATGGGCATATTTTGGGACTTTTTTTCATTCAAAATTTGGGAACTCCCTTGTTCTAACGGTTTTATCAAATTTTGATCATGTGTAGCCTCGAAGGACTAAAATAAAACATATTGGTTTTTATATGTCCAGAAAATGCCGGTTCATGAATTAGCCGGTCAAAACAAAAAAAAACGAATCCTGTACTAGTAGATCCGTCAGTGCATTCTGTACTAAAATCAAAACAAATACATACATTAAATTTAACTTTTATTTGTGGTCAAAATACAGTGACCCAATAAGAAAAATATGATTTTTTAAATTATTTGATCCCAAATAACGTAGAGAAACAATGTAGATAATTAAACAATTTTAACAGTTTCATTAACAATCATGGTTTCGTAATCAAAAGTATTTCCAGCATAACTTAAAATATTGGCTCGCATCCAATCATAGACCATTAAGCCTAGACCATGTGTATTTATGTTTACAATAATTAATCATTTATGGTAGACTTGATTGTGACGTCATAACGACATGCCTATAATAGCACTTCCTTGTCTCTTTCTAACAAGACTATAGTAAAATTGGAATAATATAGTGATATAAACATAACCTCAAACTTAAGAGCAAATAACTGAGAAGTCAAAACATGATGCTCTAGTTGTTAATCTCTTAAGACAAAACTTGGTATTTTAAATAATTATTTTATACAAAATTGTAATAGATTTGACTTATTTTGTATATATATATAACTACACACTATTAGCTTTTATATATAAAAAAGAAGAATCATGATAACCGGCCCAGTAGAAATCCAGAAATAGGTGCCCAAAGTTTACTATTTCACACACACACACACACACACACACACACACACACACACACACACACACACACACACACACACACACACACACACACACACACACACACACACACACACACACACACACACACACACACACACAACATTTATTACGGAGGAACTGTAAACTCTAATTATTCAAAAAGATCGGATAGGTAATTCAAATTTCGTATTTTTGAAAAAACTACAGTATTATCTCTATTATTTAAAAATAAACTTTTTAATAGCACCAGTGGAACTCCAGAAACATTTAAATATTTTATAAAAAATCACCTTGGAGGGAAATGTATACTCTAATTATTCAAAAAGTGTAATAGATAATTCAAATTTCCTATTTTTTGAAGAAACTAAATGCTACAATTTATGATGTAAATAATTATGAATATCAGCCCAGTGGAACTTCAAAAATAGCTGTCCAAACATTTAAAAATTGTGTATTAAAATCCTATGCATTATTACACAATCTTTAAATTTTTGACAGCTCTTTGTGTAGTTCCATTGGGCCGATTTACATAATTCTTTTTTTATATTGTACGATTTACTACAAAAAAATACGAAATTTATTTACTTTTTTTGTACTTTTTAGTTAATTAAAGTTTGTCCACCATAAGAAATCAATTTTATTTTTTTACACGTTTAAAAACAAAGGTATGAATAATTGTTTCTGTAGTTCCATAAGGCCGATTTTCATTTTTCTTCTTTTAAATTGTAACATTTATGTTGAAGTTTTTAAAAAGAAGAAAATTCGAATTATAACATTACAATTTTTGAATTAAAAAGTTATTCTTTTTTGATAATTACAGTTTAATGTTTCCTTTATAAGAAATAACATGGTAACTACTGTATTTACAAAAAATTATAATGTTCGAACTGCTATTTCTTAAGTTTAAAGTTTATTTTTCTATTTTATAGGATTTATGCTGTAGTTTCTTTAAAAATTATCTATCGATCTTTTGGAAAAAGTAGTGTTTATAATTTTCTCCAAAACAAATAACACGATAATTTTTTTAGACATCATGCACATTTGAGGAAACTTCGAACAGGTATTTTTGGAGTTCCAGTGGGCCGATTATCATGATTAGTTTTTATATAAAAACTAATAGTTTGTAGATTTTTAAGAAATACGAAATATGTAAAATCTGCTACAACTTTTATAAAATTAATTATTTAAAATTCTCAGTTATGTTCTAAGAGATTAATAACTAAATCATCACATGTTTTGACTTCTCAGCTGTTTCCATATTTGTTCTTATGTTTGAGGTTATGTTTATATCACTATATTATTAAGATTTTACTATTAAGATTAACACTTATCCATCACAAGTTTTTGACTTCTCAGCTGTTTCCATATTTGTTCTTATGTTTGAGGTTATGTTTATATCACTATATTATTAAGATTTTACTATAGTCATGTTGCAAAGAGACAAGGAAGTGCTATTACACATATCGTTATGACGCCACAATCAACTCTCCTCGAAAGGATTAATTATTGTAAACTGCATGCCCCAGGCTTAGAAGTCTATGGTATAGCCAATTACTGTAAATGCTTACGGATATTTGAATGCTAGCCAATGCGGAAATGAACAAATTAATTTTGATTACGAAGAATAGAGATGATTTCATGTTTAGTGCTTATTAACAATTAGTATTTTAATAGATTCAAAATGAATAGTTCTGCTCTAAGCACATTAAAACTATTTAAATTTTTTTTTTCATAAACCTACTTTTGATGAAAATTAAGTTCACCATAATTATAAACACACATGTACGTCTTTCTTTGCAGTATAAGTTATGAAAAGAGTCCTATATTCATTCATCAAACATTGCCAAGTTTAAGATAGCTTATAGTAGGGGATAATCGATGAGTGTTTAGCGGGAAGATAGACAGCCCAGTTCACTGAGGAGAGTATAGAAACGAGTATTGTAGTAAGATTCAGTTTTGTTGTGTCTTCAATTTTATAATTTTTATTTCAAATTAGCCTAATTATAAATAATTTAATTTTCTTTATAAATAATTACGTATTTTGCTGTTTTGAAAATTTTAGGGGACCGACATTGTTTATAAGATTATACTAATTATTAAAAAATTATCCAAAAATACTTTTTAAGTAGAAGTAATTACAAGTGACGCTAAGGGTGAAAGAGTAGTGCTCAAAAAAATTTAACTCTCTTTTAATAATTATAAAATTATTTAGCACATAATATAAAATTATTTATATGATCCAAACATGCCTTTCACAATAAAACAATGAGACAGCAATTTAAAGTAAATGTAGCTTTTCCCTGCACCATCAACAACAGTCCGGGACAAACATTCGACCGCGTTGGGTCGAAATTTACCTTTCAAACCCTGTGTTCTCTCATGGCCAGCATTATGTGGCTTTTTCAAAAGTCAAGTCAATAGAAAAATGTTAAGACAAAAGTTGTTGAAGGAAAACATTAAGGTTTTTACGACTACCACTCGGTAGAAGAAGGTTGTGAACAATGAAATTTTTTAAACATTTGTGATAATTTGGCGTATTTAAACAAAACGTTAGCTACATTAAATGTAGCATATGACCACTAATTTTAAAACTTTTCACCACAGACTTTGAGGAGTACCAAAGTTCTAATTATATTTATTAAGTTTGTTTGTTTTCTTGCAATTAATATTAATGTTCAGCATGTGTAATTTTGTTCGTCAACTGATGATGGTTTAAGATGTACCGAAACGTATGTTAATTTTTTTTCTTCTATGATTCTATTGTGTTTAATTATTCTTTTTCTTATAGGGTGACTAAACTTCGAATACAAATAGAAGTTAAAACTACTGATCTAAATATCTTATGTACGTATTTATTTATTTAATTTCAGTGTAAAATGCACGAACGGATTTTACTAGCATGTAACGATTTTGTGGCCTACACGTAGTATTTGTATTACGAATATATAACAAAAATAACTGTTATAAGTCTTACTTTTCCGTGTTTGTATTATTTAACTGTTTTACATTTAATTAGCAATCACAGAATAACCTACATTTCCCAACCTTCTCTTCAGACTGAAGGTCGCTTAACATTCACGCATCGATTATCGAAGAAAATGTCACAGTTTTTATTACGTCTCGGCTGGTTTTATATACATCAGTTGATTAATGGAAGTTTAGGATGATCAGACGCTTGTCTTTCTGTCATAGAAAACTGTTGTCATCAGATGACATAAGACTGCAGCTGAACAGGTTTCACAATTTAATATTCAGAGTGATCAACTTAAAATGCCCTCCATTAGGATATAAGAAACGAAAAACTTTAAATGAGGAACTAAACCTACTTTCGTATAGGATTCAAAATAATTATGTTGTCTAAATTTTGAAAAATCAACATCAATTTCCAGTATTTACCAACTTATATTTTAAATATCAGCACTAAATGTTTATGGTGTTTTTGGAGATAACATATAATTTAAAGACTTATTACAGCTGTTTTTATATTTGTTCTTTATGTTTAAAATAAATTCGCCTTATATCTCACTTCAAAGGTACTTCATAGACCTTCGTGACCGCAACGCAAAAAACTCTAAACAGTGAAAATAAATTTGCGCGTAGTTCTAACGGACATCCGGTTTAACCAAAAGAGCTGATACAAAAGGCTTTGTTGATTGTTGTAATTGGCAACAACAAACTATGAATTGAGATGAATAGATTTGGCAGGCTGTGACATTGACTTTGACCAATAGAACCCATTATTTAGCCCCCTCATTTAAGAGTAATGAATACTAAATTTAGAAGAGCTTTATTCATAATTAGCTAAGGTCATTCTTTCTTTTTGAATTTGAAAGTGTGGTCCTATGATTATTGTAACTCGTAATTTTTGAGTACCATATATAAAATAAATGTGTTTGTGGGCGCACTAACTTTCTCACACAGTGCGCCTTAAAAGGTAAGACGTATTCTTTACTCTATCTTCGAAATTTCCGCGTCAGTAGATCGTATCCAATCCAATCAAATCCTTTGGAAATTGTATGGTGTATTTTCCAAGTAATTTTGAAAATTAATTAATTAATTTCTCAGTGATCAGGAATAACTTTTTTGTTATACACTTGGAAATGCATTTTATTTTAGGGGGGCTTTAGCACATTGATTTAGATATTTCATATCTCAGCAAATTTTGGTCGAAATCATTTATGTCAAAAAAGGAAATATCGAACGAAGTCTGTGATAAATGTTTATTTTTCACTATTAAACCCAAATTTTTTGACGTTTTGATCAAGATGTGAACCAAAACTTTTGTTTAGGATCTTATGGGATACATTTTTAAACAATTATAAAACTTGATCCATTCGATTATTATGAAAAGGACATTTTTAGCGTTTATACCAAATTTTGAGTTAGACACAAATTTTAATAAACGACAAACATAGATTGCATAAACTTTCTCCTACACCGACACATAAAACCAAAAATCTTCAGTTTATGTTATTGTGAAAGATTTATTAAAAATATTTTAAGTGTTTTGTGAAAAGATGACCAATTATAAAAGGTAATTAATGGTATGTGGCGTATTTACTAGTAATAGAATTTAGGGTAGATTTCAAAGGCTTTAAGAACTTGAATAATTATATTATTTTTAATAGCTGTTTTTTCTTTCTTTAAAAATGGGCTAGTTTACGAATTACGTTTTTCCCAAACTGCTTTATTTTCTAACTACCTAAGAATCTAAAAAATAAAAAAACAGGTGGTATGATGTAACAATATTATAGACTTCAATGGGATTCTGGAATTTCAAGATATAAAGTAATTTGAAAATTTTTGAGGAATACAAATTTATTTAAAATCTTTTATCTGAATTCGATGTGAAATACGCTAAATCCCATATTAATGAAATTCGTGTTTGAAATTGGAAAGTTGAAAAACACAAACTTGCTTTGTCCACCGTTGTATTCAGTTTGTTTTACCCTCCCCCACCCTTAAACTACTGTTTGTTTGGTTTTTGCTCGGAACGCTTATTTTCTGTTACGTCAAGTTTGCTACATTGGATTGGATCTTAACATCTCACAACAGTTAGTTGTGTGTATCGCTGAAGCGAAATTAAAAGTATTCGACCTTCCACGGCTCCTTCATTTGTCCAAATTATCGAGGAGATAACGTCCTCTTTTATCTGTCTATCGTTTCATTACTGAAGTTTCTATTAGTCAAAACTTACATAATTGAGAGGGGGGGGAGTGCGATTGTATGCAAGTATGTATAAACATGTGTTAGAGAAACTTTTACCAAATCAATCTAGTTATCCTTCAGAAAACTACATAGTAAATTTGACATATTTGCACTAAAAAAAAAAAAAAAAAAAAAGGAAAGACTTTTTATTTCTAACTTTGTCTTTTCTTATTAATACGTGCGTAGTGAAGTTTTGTAATAGAACTTTTCGGTCCTTGAAAGAATCATAACCTCTTCGTGTTAACTGTATCAGAAGTTTTTCTGTCATTTAATATATTTAGTAATTCTAGATTATGTATAGTTATAGTTGTAAACTAATCAAGTAAGAATATAAAAGTTAATGAAGTAGAATAATGACATGGAAATGACGAGAGTAATATGCATTCACGCACGCACACACACATACTATTATAAATAATTACACACTTAATTTCGTCCACAATCGACACGATGAAAACTGCGGTGAAAAGTAGTGGAGTAAGAGACTTTGTATTACCAAGTATAATTAATTTCTTTAACTTTGTAATTGTTCAAATGTCTGTTCAACATTATTTATTTTCTAATAATAATTATGAATTACGCTTACACAGTCATGCAGACTGTAAATACTATCTAAGAAACCAATTTATTAACCATAAATTATGAAGTCCATAACCATAATGACCACAGAGCTCATTTACCTGTATATCTCAATGATATTGTAATTGAATAAATGACAGGTCAATTAAAAGTAACTAATAACAAAACATAATTAATAACATTATAAAATTACTCAACATTTTACCTTCTAAATCTATAGAAAAGTTTTGTGATTCGTCAAAAAATAAATGTTGATCAACTAAGTTGCAAGTGAAAATATAGTTACTAGCTTGGGAAGTGTATAAGCGTTAAAATTTTAAATAATTAATATTAGTAAATGTTGACGTTCGCATAACTGTTTTGATATTCCCGAGTGGAGAAAGTGGATTTCCGCTTTGGTGTGTCTACAGAATAAACTGATGGGACGATATTAATGAAATTTAGTATATTAATACACCAATAAAAACGGCTAAGCATGCAATAAAACCTCACGACTTACAATCCATAGGCATATAGG
The DNA here is from genome assembly GCA_963513935.1 of Aphrophora alni. Classification (NCBI taxonomy): domain Eukaryota; kingdom Metazoa; phylum Arthropoda; class Insecta; order Hemiptera; family Aphrophoridae; genus Aphrophora; species Aphrophora alni. The sequence continues at coordinate 85,083,162 of OY740773.1, forward strand.
GACAATTACTTTTATAAAGTCGAAGTCTTTTAAGCGGCAGTTTAAATTATAGAAGTCCTTTGATTTACCTGCGAACTCCTATTAAAGATTAATCGTTCTAAATGCAATTCATCTATTGATGACTATTGTTTATCTCAAAGTCATCATTGTTTTATAGTAATCTAAATGTTTTATAGAATTATCATTGAAATTCGCTATTAAAATATGAAAAAAAATAAAGTTCTTTTTAGTCGATTTCAACTGATTTCAATAAAACTAACCGTCGTAGTTTTCTCTCAATTTTAAGTGAATTAGTATAAACATTTTTTTTACAACTACATAAGCGCACTTGTGCACTAATGATGTTTAAAAGTGTTTTATGTGATTGAAAATAAGAAAATTTTATAACTAAAAAAACTCGAAATAAAAGAATGTCATGGGTGTGCTAAAACCACAAGACTAAGGGTCCGTAAACATATAGGGACAGTTATTTTTTATAAATTAGAAGTCTTTTAAGCGGTAGTTTAAATTGTACAGGTAGACATTGCCTGGAGGAAATTTGTTAATCCTGAAGGAAGTTATGAAGGTGTCCAGAAAAACAATAGTTGAAAAATACAAGGATATGCAAAGGGCAATAATTATTCTATGGCGCAGTGAATCAGGCAGCCCAAAAATGGCGGGCTTGCAGTAGAGCCAACAATAACTAAAATACACCGATGAGGTTAAATAACTAAATAAATTCAAATAAGGCAACCAATCCAAAATATACAAAGTAGAAGTATTGAAATAAAAATAATAATTAACTTTGAAGTAATTCCAGACCAAATATGAAAGGAAACAGGATAAAAAAGAAATAATGTTAGCTACTAAATGGACTAAAGTAAAAGGGAATATCTTGGTACCAGAATATGATACGCAGAGGGAGAAACATTCAATTAGTAAGGATGGATTAAAAAATGGAGATATCTCTCTCTTGTAAGTACTTATATTGGAAAAGGTATAAGGCGTCAGTCGAAACTGCTGTCAGTCAAATTCTTGAAAAACCATGTAAATCAGCAGATAGTTAAAAGTTTTTCTACTGGGTAAAAGTTGGTACAAATCAAGTGTTCAAATGAAATCACGGGTCTTCGAGTCAAAAAGTCCTGAACAAAAATAATTTAAAATTGTTTTTAATTAAACAACTAAAAGTAATAATTGCAAAACGTACAAAGAAAGATGGTCTAACTTTTCATTCAAATCATAGTCATTTCAAGTGGAAATTATAGACATTTTAACTGTTGTGATAATAAATTCACAAGGAGCGTGAAATTATAAGGGTTCTTGGTTTTACCAACGGGGACTCTAATAATGAAAAATCAATGTAAATACAATTCATCTTTTAATGTCTATAGAATTGTTTGTCTCACATCTCACAAAAACTGCTTTTAAAAATTGTACACTACGCATTTCTCATTGTGTTAATATGTCACAAAAAACCTGTCATATGATTTATCACTATATCTTAATTTCAAAACGAAACCATTTTTTTTTTTCAGATTTGTAGGACACGCCGTGTTAAAGATAGAAATTGATATCTGATAATTTAAATTTGGCCTAACGCCAATATATTCATTTTGTTGTCAAATAAACATACATGATTGTAAAATACAGTACTGATTTTATTTGATACACCACACATTTTGATTTTAAAAAATTCAACTCCATAGTTTTAGCCCCTTAACCACCCTCAAGGTTATTTTTTTCTTATAAGTGGAACAATACAAAGAATATAAATGGAAAGTTTGGAATATAGGATTTGTCGTCTTGTCTGTGTAGACTGGTTGAGACTTACAGAGAGACACGTAACATCATAAGGGTCCTAGGTTTTACCATAGACTCTAAAATGACGGATTAAAAATTTCTCAAAATTGTAACTAACGATATTGATTAAATTTGGATACGGGTATTTATACTAATTGTTGGTTTCTTTCAAAATTTAAGGATCCAACAAGTCGTAATGTTCGAAATATCTAAATATAAAATGTCTCTTTATTTTTATCGACTAACAAATAATTGTCAAAGTAACACATAAACTAAATCTTAAATGATAACACAAAGAATAATCTGCTCAAGCTATACATTTTGTGGAGTGTGAAGAGTTACGACTTGAAACAATTAAACGATCGAAAACAATAGAAAAGAAAATTACGGCACACAATCAAACTGAGGGAGGGGGGAACAAAAATAAATTAAACCGCAGATTTATTTTACTTTGTACAATTTACACGAAATCAGGTTATAAACTTAATTTAAAATGCATATACATTACTAGTAACTCTATATAATTATGTATTACAAAACAAATTTCTTCTACTGACTGTTCGCAGACTGACAACAAAGTTAACTGTGGATTGTATATTTTTTAATGGTATTATATTACTATCTTTATGAAAGTTCTTTCTTTCATAGCTTTGAGTTTGTTTTGATTGTATTTTTATGCCACCTAATCCTATGATTATTTTTCTTATTAAAAGATGTTACTCACATATTATTCTTAATACAGGTTTCGGGAATTGCCCATCATCAGTTACGTCTAAATAAAAAGACAGAACACAATATAACAAACAAACACAACACTGATCACTCCGACTGAAGGTCGTTTGAAGAACATGAAACAAGTGACATGAGGCATGACTGACGTTCATGTCATGGAGATTAGAGTGAGACTAAAATTCAACTCAATTTTGAACCCTACTGACATTGTTAATATTAAATTGAAAATGTCAAAATGGAGGACATTTTAAACAATTTTTTGTTCATATCTCTTGTATTATTCAATTTATAACATACGCCTACTAAATTAGATAGAAAAAAAGGAGTTATAGTTTAGTTATTGTAGCTCATGTATCACTGAGGATGACGACTTTTTCGTTGAAACGCGTTTGATCAATAAAACGTAATTTTTGTGGATCTTGTGTTCGTGTTTTTTTCTACCTAATATTATCTCACAAGTCAAGTTGAATATTTATTTATACCTACTAAATTAGATAACTACTGCAAGACCTAGTCGACACGAGTGTAGAGAGTGGAAAGGACCTTTAACATATGTACATCTACAAGGCCCCAGGGCTGAGACAGTGACAAGAGTGAATCAAGTGAAGTCTTTTTAATATATAGACAACTACAAGGTTTGTTAGGGCCTAGTCGACTTCAAAAAGTAGTGTCATACACAATGACGAGGTGCAAACAACTGTTTTAAACAAACTTATTCTAACTCTTTGACCTAACCAATACAATTTAACATTTCCTACCAAAGCTTAAGAGATTGGGTAAGTAAGTTACCATGATCAACTTGGTTTTTTTTAATACGATGAAGACTGAGAGGATAGTATACTTCAATATTTAAAGCATGGGAATAAAATCTACTTTGTAGTATGTGCCTGCTGGAGTGAAATTAGTATGTAGGTAGGAACATTAACACCTCTCTTAGTCTAAATAAAATAATTATATGTTGAAATATGAAAGACATGTCAGGCAAGATTCCAGAATGCAAACCCTGAGGTCTGTAACTACATCATGGATAACTTGAAGTTATCGTATAGCAGAAGTACCAAGCTAGTAATTAAATCAGATGAAATAAACAACTGATTGGTGTAATATAAGCCTTGATCTAATAAAAATAGTCTAACGCACCCTAACATGACCTTAACACTAATCTGCTTTAAATTTATTAACAAACTTCCTAGATATAAAAAAGCTCATTGTCATGAAATATTCATTTTCTCGGCTTGTAAAATATCGTGTCATGGCTGTCATTGCTATAATGCTCTCCTTTTATATGTTAAGCTACAAGAAAGCGGGAAATAATTAATTGTAAAAATTAAAATTGTTAAGATGTAAACAAAACAAAATAAACAGAGCAAAAATATTACACAAAGTTTCGCGTACACCCATTTAACAAACAAATTACTACCCAAACAAATTACTACCCAAACAAATTACTACCCAAACAAATTACTACCCAAACAAATTACTAACCAAACAAATTACTACCCAGACAAATTACTACCCAAACAAATTACTACCCAGACAAATTACTACCTAAACAAATTACTACTCAAACTAATTACTACCCAAACAAATTACTACCCAAACAAATTCGTCGCAAAAAATATCAGTTCGGTAGTTATCAGTAAAAAAGTGTTCCAATCATGAGCGCAGTCTTACATTTTTCAGATTGTAAACAATATTTGTATATTTAAGTAAATCTAAACTAGTTTCACTTGTATTACAAACTCGTTGTTAAAGCTTATTTTAAACAATATTTGTATATTTAAATAAATCTAAACTAGTATCACTTGTATTACAAACTCGTTGTTAAAGCTTATTTTAAACAATATTTGTATATTTAAATAAATCTAAACTAGTTTCACTTGTATTACAAACTCGTTGTTAAAGCTTATTTTTAACAATACTTGCATATTTAAATAAATCTAAACTAGTTTAACTTGTATTACAAACTCGTTGTTAAAGCTTATTTTAAACAATATTTGCATATTTAAATAAATCTAAACTAGTTTCACTTGTATTACAAACTCGTTGTTAAAGATTATTGTAAACAATATTTGAATATTTAAATAAATATAAACTAGATTCACTTGTATTACAAACTCGTTGTTAAAGCTTATTTTAAACAATATTTGCATATTTAAATAAATCTAAACTAGTTTCACTCGTATTACAAACTCGTTGTTCAATATTATTTTAAACTATCGTTGTTGTGATGCTTTGATGATGTATCTAATGGACACAAATGAATATCACATTTTGTTGTGAAGTCTGGGTTCGGATATCAAATACTTGACAATAATATCGCTATTTATCATCGTAGATATGTGTGATTGGTAATATAGGTAGAGTCGATAAAAACATGTTTTTAAGTGTTGAAGTACTCTATATTTATGAAATGTGAAATATTTCAACATTAATACAAAGGATACATGTTGGCGTTACTATGAAAACATCACTATGAAGAATTACATTTGTGATGTCCTCCATGACTTACCCTGGATGTTGTACTCGATCAATGAAATTAGTTATAACCTTCAGACAGATGTTTTCCTTGAGTTGGGCGATGACTTTGCGAATTTCTTCCTTTAGTTGTGGTATTGTTCGGGTATTATTTTGATAAACTTGTGATTTTAAATACCCCCAAAGGAAGAAGTCACAGGGTATTAGGTCAAATGACATTGCATGCTCGTTCTAATCGCCGTTGCATGAATGAAAATGTATTCCTCAACAAGGCTATCGTATCATGTGAGGTGTGCGAGGTAGCGCCATCCTGTTGGAACCATAATTGCTGAATATTCACATTATTAAAGTAATGCCATAAAAATGTTTTAACCATATTCCTGTAGCGTTGTCCATTTACTGCCATGGAATTTCCATCCTCATTTTCAAAAAATCTAGGACCGATGACCCCACCAGCGATTTCTTGAGACTATGAAATGTAATCAGTCAAATAGAGGACACCTATCAGAGTTTATCAATCGGTGTGAAAAATACTTCCAAGAAGATAATATCAACAAGTTTGCACGATTTAAGACTCATTCTGGATCGAAACTCCATCTGAATTTACTTTTATAGACGAAGAAGTAAGTATTCTGCTTATTTTTTAGCTGTTTCATCGCATTACACTGAAAACAAACTTTAGTAATATGGAACTGACTTTTGGATATCAGCAAAGATGAATATCTGTCGCTAAGTACTAAAGCTCAAAGACTCTTAATGCCATTTTCGACGTCATATTAAAAAAAAAAAAAAAAAAAAAAAAAAAAAAAAAAAAAAAAAAAAAAAAACCTGGGAATGTATGGTCGCTGTGATAAAATGCAAACATCGTCCAAACATCAATGTGGTACAGAAAATGAGGATTGGTGGGTCCAGTTTGATTCGAGATTTGAACATCAAATTCACCAGTCTAAATAATTATACCTTATTTTATTCAATGATATTATTTTTATTGTAAATTTTGACTTATTGACACAAATTGATAGTGAATTTGAAAAATGTGTTTATTATTTTTGTTAACTTAAAAAAAAAACACGCGAACACACCATATGTACACTTTAGTTATTAAGTAAGCCTTTATTTTGACTTTGGGAGCCTTAGAAAAACCTTGTTACACTAAAAACTATCAATCGAAAAACAAATATTACTTACATTTATTCACACGCACCTATGGACAGACTAAAAAAAATTGTATATGAATGTAATCAATAAATGAATAAAACATAAGATAAACAAGTTTAAAAAAGCTATTTAGCCGCCATTTTAGCAACGCCATGACAAAGGGTCATGAAATGTGAAAAATAATATTATTTAAATCATTTTGGAAAGGTTTTTTCAAAGTCATACATATTATCTTAATAATAATTCCAAGAAATTCCTTAGCCCTAAAAAAAAGAGAGGGAAGGAAGTGCTAAACCTAAGCAGAAGAGAGCTTAAACTCCTCTGTGGTATACTAACTGGACATATCCATTGCAGGTATCACTTAAATAAGATGGGCCTGGTGGACGATGATACTTGCAGGTACTGTGGTGAAGAGGTGGAACGCATCATCATGGAGTGCCCGGCCTTATGCCAAAAAAGACAAAAATCTCTAGAATTCATCTTCATTTCGGAAGAAGAATTACTAAACCTCCCGACCAAGGGTTTGATTAATTTTGTCAAAGACATAGATCTCTCCTGAGTCCAACAAGAGGGGGGCACAAAAGATCTAACTAGGTCGCAGTGCAGGAGGTATCTATACACTCTCCCCAGTCTTAATAATAATAATAATAATAATAATCTTAATAATTATTATACATAAAAGGAAACGTATATAGCCTGACAAAAATTAATACGATTCCTTACATAAGACAGCTTTTAGATAGTTTTTATGATGCTAGGTTATAAGCAATGTAAAAATTCTTAAACCATTAATAAATGATTTCAATAGGGAGCATAAATCGGTTAAAAGTATTGTTAAACGTATGGTCAATTCTAAATATAACATAGATAAAAATTTGACTCGTAACTAGGCTATTAGATTTAACTCCCAAGACAATTCCCAGAGTCTCAATAATTACCAGTATTACATTCAGAAAAAGAATAAGTCAAAAATATATTTTCCACACCCATAATATCATATATCCAAAAGTTTTCTTTATGATTATCATCGCTTTATAAAAAAGAAGAATCTAACATAAAATAAGGACCAATAGCCCTCGAATACTCTAATAACGTTAGGGCAGGAAAATAACAAGAATTGATCAAGAGAAAGATGAAAGATGAAACCTGAAAGAAAGGGATCTAATCAAAGACTACATGGATCCTTCAGGATTGCCGAGCCCGTACTCATTACAATTGATCCTCTGAGGGTTGAATAAGTTTAATATATGTGATATAAGTCATGTTCAAACTAAAAGAAAATTATCAAAACCCTAAATTATTACAAATAAGTAATAGCCTCCAAAGAAAAGGCAATATATTTAGTGTACCGTAACAAAAATATTATATATAAAAGTTCAATCATATAATCACACTCGATATATTAAGAACGGGTCAAAATAAAATTAAGAAAAAATGAATCAATGCTACCCAAACCTGAGAAGAGAAAATTTAGAACTTAAATCTATAAACAAATATCTGAGTGACCAAAAAGAAAACGGCTAGGAAACAGACAATTCTCTGAAGAGCCACAAAGAGAAATGAAACGGCCTTGTTGCGTTAGATGAAAGTTGAATAAGAAGTGGCAAGAACAAAATCCTTTACAGGACACCTGGTAGGCCTACAGACTTTCAGTCAATGAACATGACCTATTTGATCAGGAAAGTGAAGGCCTAGTAACTTCAGGTGAAGTCGGTAAGGAAATTAAGATAAACTTTAATACTAAGAAAACAAGGATACGATCTAAAAGTTGAAGAGACATTGAAATATCTATCTGATAAATTTAGTATTACTTTTCAAGCCTGTACAGGATATATGGAAAATGACTAAGGTAATGATTCTGAAGGCAAACCACCGAATGAATTAACTATCATCAGTTAGATCAATTTTCTTACTTCCAATAATCCTATATCAAAATTTAAGTCAAGACCAGATGGTTTAGGAATAGAGATTTATCGATGGTTCACATAACCGACATAATTCAAAACGAAGAAAAGAAAATATGCTCAACCTAGTGTTTCTAAACGAGGAGCAAAGTTTATAAGAGGAGCGCATTGGCACGTAAGACTGAAATCCATTTTACCAAAGCAGTTCTAAACAACATTATCCGGTCTTTCAGGACTGAATGAACAAATTTCTGAGCAATGTTTTGTGGAAGGACCACTGAAATAATTAATAATTGATTACATGAATCAATTTACCAACAGAAATGAACATGAAATTGAGACTCCATGAGTAAAATCCTTTGACATGAGTGAATACTTTGCCATTAGTCCTGATGTTTACACGAGCTAATCTACACAGATCCTCATATTTACTCGTAACTGACTCACTGTTTTATTTTTCAGATACATTCAGTTTTATTTCTATAAAATACATGACTTTAACACAGTTACGTAGCGAATTAGTAAAGCGTTTTACTGATATTTTGTAGAAATAACAGTAGTAGCCTACTGGTTATTGTACATTAATTTTACGCGGTGAGAGCGTAGTAAGATGTAAGCAAACCTTGAACGAATATGAAGCTTGGCGTCGGTTTTCTTCGTAATTTTGGAAGAATCGTTAACTCAAAGTGTCACTTGGTTTGAACCAATCCAAACAATAGGAGATTGAAGGGTTGCTTGACAGTTGCAAAGTCCGGGCCAGGTGAAAAGGAAAAGTTAGAAAATTAGTCGTATCATCAAGAGCGACTGTACCAAGCGACCAAGGGTTGACCTGTACTGGACTTTTAGTTTTGTATTGAGGATAGAATATCCAAAGCGTTTATACTGAACAAGTATTATGAATCATTACTATCGTTAGAGGGTTTCTGCGTTTAAACAACAAGAAAAAATAAGCTGACAAACAAACATACGTCATCTTTTATAAAATTAAAGATTTGAGATGTTTTTCATTTATGTAACGTGAGCTATTAGTCGTGTGAGAAGGAAAAACTCTGGTTTGTTGAGGGGAATTGGAGGGAGGGGAGGTACAGTAAATTCTATTCCCACAGCTACAAATATAAACATTGCTCGTTATTTTAATTTTAAGACGTTCATGGTTAAGAATTTTTCTTTATATTATAAGCGTACCCAAATTGAATGGCCTTATTGCTTTGAATACGATGGACACGCAATAGTGGCAAGGTCAGTGTGCCTCTAATCCGATACAATAAACAAGCAAATCCAATTAAATATAGTACATACTGATAAAAATGTAGTTGTCTCCGAAATTTCAAAAATATTCGGGTGAAATAGTTTTAGTTCCAATTAGCGTTTCAGCCATATAGGCCTACCAATTTGTCACTGACAATAAGTATGTGATCACTGAAAATTTAAAGAAAAGGTGTCGGGAAATTTAAAGTGTCTACTTTATATCAGAAAAAATTTTATTATACCTCAGAAATACAGCACTGATTTCAAGTTATCAGTTAAAATTAGCATTCAAACCACATACCATCTTTGTCACTATCAAAATATATGTCGTTTCTCAAATTTGTATGAAAAAAGGTAAAAATATTTTGAAAATTCCGCTTTTTGTATTATCTGTGCAGACAAATTTTACAATAACTTGGAACTACTTAATTCATGTGACTGAAATAAAGACTAAAATCGAACTCAATATCATATCTAATAAGAAACAAAACTGTATTAAAATTGGAACAACGGTTCTCGAGTTATAAGCGTACAAACATACAGACAGAGAGACGGTACGATTTATATAAGGTAGTATTTATATAAGGTACAGCTTCTTTTTTTATACGCCCTAACTTTACCTAAGCAGATATCATTACCTAAATAAGAAAGAAAACTGCATAAAAATCAGAACAAAGGTACTCGATATATAAGCATAGAAACAAACAGACAGAGAGACGGTGCGATTTATATAAGGTAGCTGTGTACAGCTTCTTTTTTTTTATACTCCCTAACCTAACCTAACCTAACCTAACCTAGGCAGATATCATTATCTAAATAAGAAAGAAAACTGCATGAAAATCAGAACAAAGGTACTCGAGATATAAGCATAGAAACAAACATACAGATAGACGACACACAATCAAGATTCAATTTCAAATGTAACAGTACATTGTTGCAGGAAATTGTCTCTTAATTGGGTTTAGATATAGTCTGAATCACCTTCACATGTTATTTAGATTGTTCTGTGAATAACAAATTACAAATTAAACTTATTTGAATAAATTATTATGAACTTGATAGTTTTATTTGTTAAGTGGAAAAAAACAACATTAAATACATTCATCAAGAAAATGGGTTTTTAATCTTGGCAAGTTGACAATGTCTGAGTAACGGACCTAGAATATGCAAAACTAAGTAACGACGTGCGCTCAAACTGCTTGTCTCTCGGTTTCAACACCTTTTCTTTATAAAACAACTTTGGAAGTTTCGCGCACAACTATTATATTAATTTTAATTTTTCTAATTTATGTTTATTAAAATTACTTTTTCATACATATATAGAGTGTTCTGGAGGATAAATAGTTATTTGTGCAACTAGTGAGCAAAGTGGCACTTTTTTAAACGAGGGAAAAATGTTGACGCACGAGGCTTGCCGAGTGCGTCAATTTCATCGAGTTTAAAAAAGACACTTTGCTCACGAATTGCACATTATACTTTGTCTACAGTTGTTATTTTGTGACAAATAAAAAACATACTGCTGCAGTAACACAATTTAATAAAACATTAATTTAATACAATAGTGTTCAAACAAACAATCAATTACAATTCGATCTTTGATAACTGCATTTTTCTTATTTTTCAGATTATTTTAAAATCTGAACTGTCCATATTTTAAAACTAACTACACAAAATATAGCAGTAGTGCTAAACAACACATCAACACTGAGTAGAAGTTCTCACGTCAAAACTGAGGTTATCTATGAATATTACAAAAAACTTGGGTGTAGCCTATTGTTGAGGAAACGGGATTGCCAACTTCAAAACTCGGCAAACGAAAAATACTCTCCGTGTACATACACTGTCAATCATTTTCATGAATAATTACTTCTTTTTTCAACTTTAAAACGTTGTTTTGTTGTTTATTTATGTTATTTTACATCTAAGAATTAATCTAACCTACATACGGGACATTTCCTGTATATTATAAATCAATTCAAATAAACTTAACCTAAATTTCGTTTTGTTCGGTTGCCATTCGGAGTGGGCAAAGTAGTGTGCAAAGTAGTGGTCAAAGTGAAACTGTTGAGAAATCAGCTGTTTTGCAAACTAATTTAAATGAACAAAATGCCACTTTGTCAACAACTGTAGACAAATAGAATTACAGTAATGCAATTTTTGTGGATATCTCCGTTTTCAATGATCTGAGCTCAAAAAGTAGATTTTTGGTATATGGTCATATCACGATTATTGAGAATACCCTACCCACCATAAGGAATAAACACAACATCGTTAAAGCTAATTTTATCAAAACCTGCTTTAATTATTTTGATTAAATTTTGCTACAATGTAGTTTCTAAGAATAAAACAAAAATGACAGTTTGTGACTTATCAGTAGATATAAAAAAATCGGCCATTGAGATTTATAAAAGAGATAATTTCTGAAAATCGTCTCTACCGATTTGGTTCAAATTTGGGTAAAATGTGAAGAGACCTAGTAAACAAAAATTACCGTAAAAAAAGAAAATGGAACTTAACCGCTTTCAGTAAAGCTTTATTTTAATCAAATTAGATTTATTGGTGGCAGTGGGAAACTCTATAGCAGAGTCAACTAGCATCTTGCAGAGAGCTCTGAATGAAGTAAATCACTGGACTAAAAAGTGGAGGGTCAAGCTGAATGACACTAAGTCAGTACGGTACACATCAACTTCACTAATCTGAAATATCAACATCTCCCAGTAGAAATAAATAAAGACATTGTCCCTTATAGCAATACTGGGACTTACGCTAGATGCTAAATTGCGCTGGAAGGAGCATGAGAGTATATTGTTGAGTTCTACATTGTCCTAGGTCAGTCGGCTCACAACCTTATATGCATGGAATTCGTAGATCCTGACTGGTTCATGTATTATGTAATACCGATCTTGTAATTATCTACCGAGGTGTTTTCTTGCCGTATTAGCCACATACAAACTATTATTATTAATACGACTATTGTTATTTTCATCTGTAATTGATGTTTTTTGTTAAATAAAAGTTGTTTAAAATGCAAGAACATGAGATTAATATGTCAGTTAAAAAAAAGTCTCTTGTTACAAGTTTATTTCCAGCTGTTTCTCTTGCTATAGATTTATAATTGTGATTTACACTGTAGATTTAAAAGTATATTTGTGATGTAATGTAACTATTTTCTAAAATTTGTTATATCGGGATGTAATTATCCCACCATCCAGTTACAATTTTTCTATTTTTAATGTTGTTTGTCACTTTTAAACATTAAGGAAAATAAATTTGACATTTTTCTATGCAAGTCAATGTTTGTTTTTAAAGGATAAAGGTACCTACTATCATAGGTATAAAACACCTGAAAGTAATGGCACTCCGTGTAAGTACCTAAAATCTTACTTCGGGGAACCTTTTAATTTTAAAGACACTTGTATTCAATGAAAAATTTTGAAAAAAATCCAATTTATAATTTATTACAATTGCCTGTTTTCAACTAATTTAGAGTAAAGTAATGTTTTTCCTTATATTCCTAAATAAAAATCATTAGGTATATTGATAATATATAAAATAAACCAAAGCATCGGAATGTTTTAAAACGTAAATTTGTAGTAAAGCCAAATAATTTCGCATAAATTAAATTATCACTTCTGTGGTTATTTTTGAACCAGGTAGGCCTACATGATACTATCAAAATTTAATTAATTAATCAGAGTAGAAATTATACATTTTACAGTAAAACTACTAATGTGCTGGTTTAGTAGAAGTCGTTTCGTGTTTTCTTACATTATTGTGTTACCTCCAGTATTGATGTTCATTTATTTATATTCAGTATTATTTCATTTAACTTTAAGTACCTTTGTTTTTTTTTTCGATTATTGTTAATTACGAGTCGAATAAATTGTAAACAGACAGATCACTAACACTTACTCTAAGGAGAAATATTAGCGGGCTTTTATATTGGCGATCGTTTAACGAATCCGTTTCATAAATTTAAATAAGCTGTTGTAAGATTTCAGAATGAATTGATGTCGTATTACTTTGAGTTTCTGTTGTTGCACTCATAACGTCTAGACAGTAGACAATGTAAATATTAAAGTACAGTGATTGTTTTGTTTGGCTGCTATATTCCTTATTTCATAATAAAAGACTTCGAGAACTGATCTCTTAAACCACACTACGGTAACCTCTAAAAAAACAACTTATTTTTATGTACTTTAAAACATCTTGTGAACCAAGTTTATTTACAGGTAGTCTTGGATGGGTTATATGAAAAATATAAATTATTTTTCTTAATGCACATTTAAAAAAAATCATCGATGCTTGCTTAATGTTTTATTCGTGGACGAATTTTTCCTGACGTACTAAAATTTTAATTTTCTTTCTTCTGTTAATAATTTCCTTAATGTGTGAACTAAGATTAGCAACGCGATCTTGAATTTCTTATCATAAAATGCTGGGGTTTTCATTGGAAAATATTTAGGCTTACTCATAATAATACATTTAGTTTGATTTCTAGGGTTAGCTTTAATAAGTCAAATTAAATGCATTACTTTAAACAGACCTATTGATTTCTTGAGACAATAATTGTTGAATTAGTATTAAAAAAAACACTGTTTGTTTTAAGTCTAAAACTAAAAAATGAAATCACTCACACACAAGTCAATTGAAACGTAGATGTCAAAGTATGGAGACTAAGAGGCATGAGTGAAGGGGTCCTGATTGCTTTTACACTCATGCTTGGCACAACTACGGACTAAGGTAACTGTAATTTGGACAAACTGTACATTGAAAAATGTAAAGGATAAAATCACAGCAATGAAGGTTTGTAAACACCAATTAATAATATTATAAAAAGACCTTTTGGATTCAAATAATATTAAATTAAGAAATATATTACACAAAATATGATTACTTAAAAAATAGATTGTACAGGGTTATTCAAAAAGAAGTATACAATTTTAGTTGACTGGAACACCCAAGATGTTGCTATTGTTTGTTGCTACAAATACTTGAAGCTTATAGGAGATTATTTTAAGACGTTTTCTCATAATTCTCCAAACTGTAGGCTAAGGTATTAGAAGTTTCAAACCTATCTTGATCATAGATTTTTGCAAGATCTACGCAAGAGAGATTACTGGAACCTGTTCAACTTGATCTGCAGGCGTCGTTGGCCTACCTGGCTTTTCCCTTTACTCAAACAGCCTGTATGTATTCTTGGACTTTATGTACCAGTCTTAGATTGACCTCCAAGTTGGAAGATCTTTATGATAACGAATCCTAAAATGACAGTAACAGATTGAGGTTTTTCAAACTCAAGTTCAAAAAAAGATTTCTCCGTTGGAGTTTGATCATTTTGGGGGTAAAATAATAGGACCAGCTGACAGACTCCATTGTTGACTAAAATCAGCTATTGGAATTAAAACTTTTGGATACCCATTGATACCAAATATGACGAAATTAATTAATGTATATCATGTTTTCTAAACATATGAAAATATATACTTCTTTATGAATAAACACTGTATAATATAGGGGGGGGAGAGAGAGAGAGAGAGAGAGAGAGAGAGAGAGAGAGAGAGAGAGAGAGAGAGAGAGAGAGAGAGAGAGAGAGAGAGAGAGAGAGAGAGAGAGAGAGAGAGAGAGAGAGAGAGAGAGAGAGAGAGAGAGAGAGAGAGAGAGAGAGAGAGAGAGAGAGAGAGAGAGAGAGAGAGAGAGAGAGAGAGAGAGAGAGAGAGAGAGAGAGAGAGAGAGAGAGAGAGAGAGAGAGAGAGAGAGAGAGAGAGAGAGAGAGAGAGAGAGAGAGAGAGAGAGAGAGAGAGAGATGATGAAATATGACATGCAATTAATAATAGTAATAACGTTTTTACGACACAAGGAATTTAAGCTTTTGGGGTTATGACGAATGTGTACAATGACAACGTGAGTCAAGTTTGTGACTGCATTACCAGTCCATGTTTATGTTATACGCTGTACATTACATTAGTGTAAATCGTGATATGTAAATCAAAGGACAAGGGTCTGGGAAGGTAACTAAATATATGTAATTACTTTCCCCGACATTTGTAAACATAGACTGGTAATGCATTAACAAACTTGCCTCACTTTGTCATTGTACACATTCATCATAACCCATGTATGCCTAAATTTCTTGTGGCAAAAAGTGTTAGTTTCTTCGATTATGAGACTTGGAAATTGTTTAGCGTTCTTAAAGAATATCTGATTCATGACAACAAAAATAAATAGTTTAAGTTTGCATAATTTTAAGCAACTAAAATCTGGGGGAAGCTTCAATGCATAATTACCATAAAAATATAATTTTTAAAATAAAAGCACTTTATCAATGTCATAGACCGTCTGAGAGGTTAAACAGATGTATTGAAAACAAAAATACTTTCCCAAAAGAAGAACAAGAAAAACAAAGTTACAGTAAAGAATATCAACGAAAGGAGACATACTTTATGATAGGTTTATTAATACATATTTAGAAAGGAATATAACATTATTTGCCAATACACCACTAGTAGTCCTTAAAGTTCAAACGTAGTCTATATACGGATAAGAAAGAAAAACAAAAGTATTACTTAGTAACAAATTGACTCTTTAATTAACTTAATAATTAAACTGGTTAATCAACTCGTGTCTATAATTCCAAGTAGTTTTGCGAGTGGCTTTTACGCCAATTATAGCAGTTTAATACCTTGTGAGTAAAATGCTCTTATTTGGTTATGAAACGAACGTCTTCTTCCACCATCAAAGTGAACACAATTTGTAACTAATGATACAGAAATACTGTATTTGTTTAGGTAAACTAATTCAGTTCTGGCCTTATAAGTCAAGATATGTAAGCCGCCTTTTTATAATTTCTTAAATAATTCAGATCCTAATGAAAAAAAAATCCTTGACACAAGAGCCCTTGAAGAGCCTAAATTCCACTTAAGTTCGGAACAGCGCTGGATCTCTGGCTACCTCAGTCAACCTACCGTAAGGCCGGTTTCCACACATATTTGCGGTTCCATTCGGTTCGCTGCCGACAAGTAGAGAAACAGTAGATCACGGAATACTCGACTTCATCAGGTTTGTGTAAGGTACGAACACGTGTCCAGGGAACAGAAAGTAATCACGCGCGGTTCAGTTTCTGTTTTAACCTGATAGCGAGTGGATCTCTATTATTTTTTGAAAGTTTTAGTCGCAGTTTTCCTGATGTTGATGTGGATCGGCTGATTCCTGCAGTGCTATTTAAACCAATTCTGTGTGACAAAACTTGTGATTAATATAAGTATAAATTTAAGACGCTGGAAGCAGGGTGTTTTAGACGTTTGTGTTGAAATTTTCAAGGACTATGATGAATTTGACGTCACTAAAAAAATGGAATTTGGTAAGTATTGAAAAATTCGTTATGAGACGTAGTACATTAGGACAATGATTGGTAAACACCGCGATTTTGAGGAAATTAAAAAGAAATTATTTAAAAAATAACCATTAAAATTTATTTAAAATAAAATTTTATTTTTTCTAAGAAAATTATTGAAGTAGAAATTATTGCAGCCCTGAAGGAACACCAAATCTAGACCTTTCATTTTTCAAAGGATTACTCCCTTCTCTTGAAGATTTCGATGTATTTGACACACTTGATTTTCAAATTGAGGTGCTGAAAGTTGTAAAGAAAACCAGGCTGCGGATGCATCCTGTTAATTTTACATCTGATACACCATATGACTCTCCATCTGGTACTCCACCGATGGTCCCTAATAAACCAAATACACATCACACCAGAAGCAAATTCAGTTCAATTCTACAAGGACGCACACTATCTAGGCGTGAACTGTCTCCATAATCCTTCTTCTAACGAGAGCTCAGAATATGCGTTTCAACATGTAAAACATCATTTAACTTCACCTTTCCTTGCAAATGCCAGGTAAAATTTGTAAATCTATGTATTTCAATTTTTTTATTAAAATTTAAATTAAAAAGACTTCTTTAAAAAATTGTGTTAATTGTATTGTCTTACATCAAAGTAGCGGCCAAAATCTAAATCGGTTGAATACATTCCCTCAAATGTAACTTGGCGTTGATAATGTAACAAACATTGGGTGGGTTGAATAAAACCTAGCAATTGCTAAGTCTAGGTAATTTTCAAGCAAGTGCTAGCTTTTGGTTGATTAAAGTTGGGTAGCAATTGCTAGGCCTAGCAGTTGCTCAGAATTTCACGAAAGCCTAGCAATTGCTTGAAAGTGAGTTGAATAAAAAGAAATATTTAGATCTCGAGTCTAGCAACTGCTAGGAAATATGCTAGTCTGGTCCGGAGCATGCTAGCTTTTTAACTAGTCGTTGTTAGGCGTTAGATATGGCTACTTTCCTACGTGTACGTGAACAAAAACAGTACGCAGTTCGTCGGGAAATAACAAAGTGCAAAGAATTGTTAAGGTTTGAGAGTGAAAGTGTTGATTTTTTAGCTGCTGAGTTCTTAAACGAAAGTGATCGTAGAGGAGGTGGCCTGTCTCGGAGGAAGCAAATGGAGATTTTCTTGAGGTTTGTGGCAGACCCCGGGTTTCAATTAGGTATAGCTGAAGATATCGGTGTACATAAGAGTACAGTTTGCAAAACTATAAGTTTTGTATTGGACAAGATAATTGAAAGATCCCACATATGGATACGGTTTCCTTCAACAGCACCAGAAGTAAATGAAGCAAAACTTATTTGGCAACAACGTTTTCGTATGCCTACTGTTATTGGAGCGCTCGATTGTACACATGTCGAAATTAAAAAGTCCTCGGTCTTACTTCACGGTGACAAGTTCGTAAACAGGAAAGGTCGTACCAGCATTAATGTGCAGGCTACTTGTGACGCCAAACAACGGTTTACAAGTGTTAGTGCGGAATGGCCTGGGAGTGTACATGACTCACGAATCTGGCGGAGAAGTGCGATTAGAGGGAGTATATCTCGTTTTGATGGAGCTTCTTGTTTACTTGGTGGCTCTGGGTATGCAATATCGCCGTGGTTAATTACTCCGTTCAAACCACCGGTAAATGTTGAACAACGGAACTTTAATTTAATACACACTAAAGAGAGAGTTGTAATAGAAAGGTGTTTCGGTCAATTGAAAAGGCGGTTCCCAATATTAAGAAACTACGTAAGAGTTGCTTTGGACAAAATACCTAAGGTAATAGTTTGCTGTGCTGTCCTCCATAACATAGGAAAACACTTGAATGATGCATTTGATGAGGACGATGAGGAGGATTTGATTGGCATTCTTGTCTGTCTTCAATTTAATGTTGGCCTTCATGTTGCTCAGCAGTTTCTGTAGCTGGGCCACTGTGACTACCTTTCCCGTAGCCGTTGAGTATTCATCATGAATTGTGGTCCAAGCTCTATTTTTAGCAGAAATCACCGATGGAATTTTGGACTTTTCTACTACAACCTGATTGACACAAATTAGTTTAGTAAATAGGGCCCGGTCTAATCCCTTGTCCCCAACGGTGTCGTCTTCGCCTTCACTAGATGACATGATAATACACACTTCACTTAAGTTGGACGCTACCAAGTAACAACGTGGTCACACTGTAATGTATCAGTGATCAGTGCCGTCTGTTGTCGCCACTCACACGCTCCTGACGAACAAATTACAACCTGCAGGCCTAGCAGTAGCTAGAGCACTAAGCAATTGCTAGCCCTAGCAATTGCTTAACAATTTCACGCAACATCTAACCTCACCTAGTTATTCCTATCTAGTCCTAGCAGTTATTTATTCAACTGGATTTTAGCAAGAGCTAGTTCTAGGCACTAGTTCCTAACCCCTAGTTCCTACGTTTTATTCAACCGGCTCATTGTACATAAAATAAACAAACCCTCACAGATTTTTGTCAACAATGTTACAAACATTAATTTTGTTAAATGGCCATAATAAGGAACAAACACTTTGGATAGTTCAGACATATCACGTTAAATAATCAAAATTTGAAATTTTGCTTCACAACAGTTGATAGGTACAGAAAACCTATAGCAAATCAAGAAAAATTTATATTCCATACATTTCAGGTTTTTTAACATGGTTTGGGGTAGGTCTGTAGGCGCGTACTAAGAAAGGGTTTCCACGCCAAGGGGGTTTTTACCCCTAAAACAAGTATCATATCTTTGTTATTTATGGGTCGATTTTGATCAAAATTGGTATAGAAATTTTTTAACATGATTTGGGGTAGATCTGTAGACACGTACTAAGAAAGGGTTCTGAAAATGTTCCACTCCAAGGGTGTTTTTTAGCCCTAAAACATATTTCTGGTCCCAAGAAGTCTAGAGCTATGAATTTTTTAACATGGTTTGGGGACGCGTACTAAGAAAGGGTTTCCACATCAAGGGTGTTTTTTACTCCTAAAACAACTATCATATCTTTGTTATTTATGGGTCGATTTTGATCAAAATTGGTGTGTTGCTGTATTCGGTCAAAATTTATTTCCATAACACCACTATATTAGGGTTGTGATAATAAATTATTTCTTTATAAAATTATACGTTCGCTGGGTAAAATATGATGATGCACAAAACATCCAATATGCGTTAATTGTATGGACCAACATACTGCGAACTAGAAAGGTTGTCCTGTTTACGTGAAACTACAGCAATCAACTTTATCATTCACTCAGAAAAACAAAAGTTTTATCAATAATAATAATGAACAATACAACACTATTACTAATAAATCTTCTGCACAAACGTCCTCTAATTATAAAACGTTTATTAGTAAAGACGCTGCCGTAACAAAATCAAACAATAAATCTGCTCGTAGATAAAATTGACTTATTACTTTCTTTTTTACAGCCTCTAATACAAACGCTAACTCAAATTCTTCCAGCATTACTCCAAAAAAATTGATATTAAAAAATCACTAAAGATGTGCACATGGAACTCTCGAGGTTTTTCTAAATTCATTTGATAATGATATTTTATTGGTAACTGAAACCAAGTTAGCGCCACTCATTGTATTTCATATACCTAATTACATAATGTGTAGAGTTGTGACCATCCAGATAACTTTAGAAAAAGTGATTCAATAATACTTATTAAGAAAAATCTTATTCATAATAAACTACTTCCAGTGAGAGAACCTGAAATGCAACTATCTCGAATATAAATACCATATTTGACAAGAAAAATTAAATAGTATCATTATATTCTGCTCATTCTAACAGACTTACCCAAATACACTTCATGACTGTTGCTCACGAACTGCAAACACATTTGTTTCTGGGAGATTTTAACAGCAATCATCCACATTGGGGATCTAACACAACTAATCCAAGAGGTCGAATACTTCACGATGTGGTTCACCAACTTAATCTAGAAATTCAAAATTCTATTGAACCAACTTACTATTGTGAATCAGGACATATACAGGATATTTTAGATTTCTTTGTAGGAAAAAATATTAAATAATGTTAGCTCAAATCCTTCTGTTATACATGAACTAAGTTCAGACCATAATAATTATAAATAAATATCGAGCTTGACTTGTGAGATAATATTAATAACTAAACTATAACGAAGTGAAGCTCATGTATCACTGAAGATGGCGACTTCGTCGTTGAAACGCGTTTGATTAAGTAAACGTAATTTTTGTCAGATTTTGTGTTCGAGTTTTATTCTATCTAATATTATCACACAAGTGAAAAGCCAAGCTCAATATTTATTTATACTAAACTTCTTCTTTTTTAAATTTTAAAGATAGACTCTTTTTATAGTTCCTAACAGAGTATTTCTTCGTTTGGATTAAAAAATAAAATATTTATGATTTTTAAAACTGTTCATTTTTTAAAGTATTATTGAAACTGTTTTATTTTGTCTATAGCATAAATATCTTAAAATCCTTGTATAAGGAACTAGCTTTCTATACCAATAACTTTGTACATAAACATTTGATCAAGATATCTTAACGGTTTTTAATATATGACATCTAAACTTAAAAATTTGATATCCGAAAAATGTTGAAAAATTAACACTGAACAAAATGTAACTTAAGACTATTTTTATTTAAGTTTAAAACTTTTTTTTATGTATAAATGTTTTATGATAGGATTTACATGGTTTTAAATAAATAAACATGGTTTAAAATAAAATATTTTAAGCATAACATCGACAATAAATCGATTTTATAGGTTTTTTTAGTTACAAAACTTACAAAATTTGTGTGTTCTGTGTAGCTGAATATTAACCAACGCCGTAAACTACCACTCAAGCTTACGACAGTTTACCGCCATACCACAAGTTGGTAAGAACCCAAACTGCACAGAATAATAAACCTTGTCCTGGGTGGGATTCGAATCCATAACCTCAAGTTCCACTCTTGATCAGAGAGTGATGTCTTTAACCATTGAGCTATCAGAATACTTCGGAATATTTACAGATTCAACAATATTTGTGTAGGTACTTAGATTCCTATTCTAATACAATCAAATAAAGTAGTTGTTGTAAAGAGTATAGCAAATATCAGTACGAGGTTTCGATATATTTTTGTTGTGCAAATTGGCTAAATTTTGGGCTGCATTGTTACTGATTAAATTCTAATAGAGTAGGTTTTTATATTAAGTGTTACATACCGTTTTAAATAAAAAATTTCATAAAATATTAATCGGTTAAACTTTAAAAATCGTTAAAAAATATTTCTATGATTGTTCGGCTCCTTTTAAACAAGAAAAAAATCCTTTTAAAGTCTACAATAAACAATAAATCTGTAATATAAATATATTAAAAAATAACTGCAAATTGAAGATGACAATATGTTCACCAGATGAGCCATATTATTCTATTATAAAGTTAAATTCCCAAACTGTGTAAATTTTTTGATCAAAAAACTAAACTCAAGGAATGTCAACAATTATAAAAGTTGGGAATTACGTGTAAATCTGAAGTAACTGTTCATTGAATCCAATCTTGGTGAAATGTTAATATTAATAGCCCAAACCGGTATACAAAATCATAAGAGAAAATTACCTTTCAGGAATAATCCGTAGAGGAAAATGAATCTTATCAGCTGTTATATAAAACTCGATTTTATTTTGTTCCCTTGTTGTTTAAAGGCAAGAACTTCTGTCATCATGTTCTTATATATAAAAAAAAGAAAAGACTATAATATAAAAACCCCTAGTCCTCGAATACTCTAATAGTGTCAGGGTCGGAAGAGAACAAGAGTTGTTCAAGTGAGATCTGATAGGAAACATAAAAGATATTAAACTCAAGACTACGTATACAAAGGTGTAGGTCCCTCGGTATTGCCAAGCCCGTACTCACTATAGTGAGCCCACGAGGGGAATATGATTTTATTTAACTTAGAGTTATGAAAAATCAAAATCAATTTTTATAAAATTTTAAAAATATACTCTCAGAAATAATATAGGCTACTTTATAAAAATAAAAGATTAGATTGGTTCACTTGCAAGGTTTCAAGAAATTATCAAGGAAAAGAACGCAATGTTCTCACCAATACAGTTCATGAAACAGCTCTCAGAAATAATACACTTTATAAAAATAAAAGATTAGATTGGTTCACTTGCAAGGTTTCAAGAAATTATTAAGGAAAAGAACTCAATGTTCTCACCAATACAGTTCATGAAACAGCTCTCAGAAATAAAACACTTTATAAACATAAAATATTAGATTGGTTCACTTGCAAGGTTTCAAGAAATTATCAAGGAAAAGAACTCAATGTTCTCACCAATACAGTTCATGAAACAGCTCTCAGAAATAATACACTTTATAAAAATAAAATATTAGATTGGTTCACTTGCAAGGTTTCAAGAAATTATCAAGGAAAAGAACTCAATGTTCTCACCAATATAGTTCATGAAACAGCTCTCAGAAATAATACACTTTATAAAAATAAAAGATTAGATTGGTTCACTTGCAAGGTTTCAAGAAATTATCAAGGAAAAGAACTCAATGTTCTCACCAATACAGTTCATGAAACAGCTCTCAGAAATAATACACTTTATAAAAATAAAATATTAGATTGGTTCACTTGCAAGGTTTCAAGAAATTATCAAGGAAAAGAACTCAATGTTCTCACCAATATAGTTCATGAAACAGGACCCTAAATAGATGATTAATCGTCGTAATAGAGGCATTACGTAATAAGAAGTACGAACTTCACTGCCTTCATTTGGTGCACTTACTACGAAGAACTCATAGAGTTAACTAGAGTATCTTTCTAGTTAACTTTGATAATAATAGAAAATTTTTTAAATAATATAAATGAGCAACAATCCTTATTTAGATAACATTTGGTTATTTATCCTATTTGGTGATAACATTACTCTGTGCTGTGTCCAAGTCTGTAGCAACTCGCGAAACCAGAACTTCTGCAGAAGTACAAAATTCTTTCAAAAACTAGTTGCATAAATATGGCATAACCTAACCGTAACACACGTATAATTTCAAAGTACTGCTGCTGGTACGTAGATCACTAGTTGCTCAAAATCGTTTCAAACGGCCACCTTTGTGAAATGTTGTAACTATTTTAAAAATCATATTCATCAAATAGAAAATCTCATCGTACATGGTACAAAATTTCGATTACTAAAACTAGTGTTGATTATTTTTGTTTTTAATTTTAAGGTTTACTTTTACATTTTTGTTTTTTAGTACATAATTAGTTTATTTTTTTTCATTCAATAAGCGTTTGGATATTTATGAATGGACATTACAAACTTTACCAAATAATCTTTTGTGGAATTTTATTCGACTCTCGGGTGAAACGTTATCGCTATTTTTTAGTCATTTTGAAATGGCTTCGTAAAAGAAATGCCTATATACAAAATTTGATTAAAATCAGAACACATTCACTTGAATCGAATTGAATAAGACAAATTGGTTCCACACACAACTGTCAAAACAACACCAGGATAATATGTTTAACCATCATTGCGTGTTCCATCAAAAATCCACGACTAAATAGTACCAGATACCGGGTCACTTCTTCTCGGCGACTAGCACAAACTGATATTCTCCTTAAACGGACAGTATATTTTACTTCCATCAGTTTATTGGAGACTACAGTTGACCAGTGACAATCCAATATGCGTTACAATAATAAAAAAACCAGATTCCATCACACTCTGATGGTTCTTTTGCTACATTCATTTGCTTTAGAATTTCCAGGTATTCAACAATACTCAGGTTCCCAGCAAAATGATACTCAACTCCTTATAGGCTAGATAAAGTCTGTGCGTGGAACAAAAAATGTCCTCAACCAAGAGATTCTACGAATACATAACTTGAAGATTACTTTTAGAATTGAAAAATACGAGATAGTGACTGAAACCAGATGGTCCTTTCAAAATAGTAAAGAGTTTAGCAGTAAAAACACTAGAAGCTGAGGGTAATCCATACATATACGTCCATCGCGGTGAGTAACATAGTACCAATTTATTGTACAATTTAGAATTATCAGTGAATATAATCCCACTGGGTGGGTGGTTGTACTTTGTGAAGTTGGACAGTGAAAAATCAAAATTCGGCCTTTAAAACCATTGAAAAATAAAACATACACTGTATTCAAACATCGGTGAAAAATCAAATCCCAAAATTGTCGAAGATTCGCAGACTTCTATTATCAAACTGGACAATTTAGTACTGACGTTATTCATACGATCTACAAAATGTATTATTAAAAACAATTTCGTAAGCTGTTTAGAGTACAGACTACTAATGCATAATATTTGTAGTTGCTGTCTTCTACACAAAAGATAAGCAGAACATTTGATGAATATACTAAATAATATAAAAAATACAATATAATAATAAAATATTATTATTATATTATATTTATATATAAATATAAAAAAAATTTTTTTTAATAGGTATACTAAAAAAAGAATATTAATTATTATTTTGCCGATATGTGTAAAACATTCATAATAATATAAAAATACAGGTAGCAATGAAACAGATGTTGAACTTCCCACAAGGCCAAGCTAACAGGCCCGATGTCAAATTTCAATGAAATCTAATTAATGAAGCGAAAACTCCTTATTTTGGTGACTAATTTGTGGGTTAAAACTGTTAGAATTCTGTTTTTTAAATACAAAAAAATCATTTTTTCCCTTTTTGTTCAAAGGCAACAAACCTCTTGGTTATCATCGCCTTATAAAAAAAAAGGAAGAAAAGAACATAAATAACATCCCTATCCCTCGAATATTTTAATGACGTCAGAGTTGGTCCAGAGAGATCTGATAGGAAAGATGAAAAAGAGAGAGATGTAACCGAAATTTAAATAAAAAAAAGTTGTAAATCCAGCCAGGGGCCTTCAGAATTGCCAAGCCCGTACGCAATGTGATGCCTGAGAGTCCTATAATTATTATTTCAAATACAAGGCTATAGACATTTAAAATAAAGCTATTTTTTCATGAAAGTATAAATAATTTCAACGTCAGTTACCGTACCAACCAATTATACAAATTTAATAATAGGTGATTTATTAGTATAACCAGAAAATCAATTTGAGGTTATGTTAACCGACTAGATTGACACAGTATACATTAATAGTAGAGTATATTATCTCTGTTGTATCACATGTTATGTTTTTCCTCTTTTAATGTAAAAACTACAACAAAAACTTTCTCATACAAAGTATAAAAAGTCTCAAGGGTAAATATTCATTACAAAAATGAAGTATGAGGTTTACTTTTACAACCTACGAATGTCAAGGTCAATGTATATGAACTGAGAAACATGCTCCCTCCAGGCTGTCATTTGCTGACGACTTAGTTGAAATAGGTCATGAAGAATGTACAAGTGATATCACACTATATAAACACATACGCCAAGTGTTTTTTTTTAAGTTGTAGCTCGTGTATTTTCCCAAAGAATAAAAAAAAGGTATTATTGGCCTTGGTTTCATACTTCATACAGCCATTCACGCACTGTAAAATATTTTCTGATTACAGTTTCCCGTAACATTACCAATGAGGAAATATAAATTGTAGGAACCACGAATTAATGGTCTCCGGTGAAGGTTTTATCCGATGCAGAATGCAAATTAGGTAAAAACAACTTAAGTATGACCTACCTAACTGTAAAAAATATGAAATAGAATGTTGACATTACTGTCAAACTGTACCAAAGCTCCAATCAGGTTAAAAGCATCCAAGCTAAACGGTCTAACCTTGTCATCGATTTCATTCGTTTAATGTTTTTAACCGCAGACTTTAATTAGGTTTACGATTTCCATGGCTTACGCCTACTAGACCAATTATATATATATATATATTTTTTTAGAAATATATTTTAACCACAGTTTTTTTTAGCTTAGATTGTAATTTTGGGTATATAAAAATATTAATTAAGTACCCATCAAAACTATTTTTAGGAGGAACATTATTCTACAATATAAAAACTGGCCAAAAATCAATAAAAAATGAACAAAAAATCTTCATAGATGGGCTAAAAATTGCCATCTTATAACCTTACTTGTCTCATTTTATGAAATATTCTATAATAAATACCATTACTTCAATTACTTTCAAATAGACAAATTTCAATTTCAATTACATAGACAAATTTGACTATGTAGTTAAAAATCTATTGACACATAAAGTGGGTGTCGTTTTTGGGGCCCATCTATGTACAGTACACAGTTGTATACAATAATTATGTAACATTTAAGTTTTAAGGATACACGATTTTTGCCTTAAACCTCCCTTTTAGATGGTAATTACTCCTCAAAAGCGCACTTAGTGAGTAAGAGGGTTTGTCAATCCCGAGAAATCTAGCTGGATCTACACCTTTCTTGAGTGGGTTAGATCCCTCTCTTTCATATTTCCTATCAGTTCTATCTTGACCCATTCTTATCTTCCGATCTTATCGTTATTAGAGTATTCAAGGGTTAGGCGTCTTTATTTTATGTTTCCTTTTTCTTTTTCTTTTGTAGAAGGCGATGATGACAGAAAGGGTGTTCGTCTTTAAACAACAAGGAAGAGATACAACAAATATTTTTTTTTAATTTTACAATTGTGTTTCTTCACAAACTGGGTGAACGGATTTTTAGTTTAAGTTTTTCGGTACTCCGATCTACATTTTATCTGAAAATCTGAAAATGCCTCTTTCTTGTCTAGTCCGATTCCTTTATATTAGTAATTCGAAAAACTTATTTAGTAGTATAAAGAAGCTAAGGACGTAAAAAAATATACAGGATGTTTCAGGTAAAAGTCGTGACATGCTCAAGATCAAGTTTGAGATACAAGAGGACTCTTGACCAAGTCACTCTACCGTTGGTGTTGTTCCCAACTTTTTGAAGCGACACGGGGAACCACGAGGTGAGAACCTTTCTCCGAGTCTATCCCGGCGATCAAGATGGCCGTCTTTATACTCCGACATTAATTTATAAATGGACAGGTTTCATCTGAGCTGTGAGCAGCGCGTGGAGGGGAGGTACAAGTTTATAGTTCGAGGCCGCGTGGGGACAGAGGTATTGTAGGGGAAACAATCGGCGCCGACTACTGTCCACGATCTAGTGGTCTTGCAGACATCGTTGTTAGTACCAACACCTTACAAGGACTGAGGCGACCGTTTCCCCCACCACCTTACTGACGCCTAGACCCACTGCGCAACCAAACTCCACAGCTCAGATGAAACCTGTCCATTTGTACTTGTGTTTAAACTGGATTTCAAATTTTACAATAGTCTGGGATTTCTGGGAGTTACGTATTAAATTCAGTGTTTTTTGTTTATACGGTAAAGTAGGGCCTGGTTCCCCCAACTAGACAGTGTCTGTTATATTGTAGTTATATACAGGTTCCCCCAGTTAAGCTAAAGTATAAAAGCTGTTCTCCATGTATTGGTTGATTAGTCTTGTTATATTAAAGTGTTCTAAATCAAAATATCCTAAAGAACATTTGTCCGAAAACGATTAGTTTAGTCTATCTATGTTTTTATCTTTAAAAAACAATTTATGTGGAATGGGTTTATAAATAGTGAAAATATTTTTAATACAAATTTTCATAATTATAATTAACATGTACGTACTCAAAATTACAATTTTATACAAATCCATTTGAAAATGGCGTTGTAAAATTATTGTAATTTACAAGAGCGAAATTGGAATTTCTAAGAAATTAACCAAACAATATCAATCAAATTTTGGTAAAACGTGAAAGTTTATGAACCATACCCGTGTTCCAAACACCTTTTAAAAAATTACAGTTTGCGAATATATGGGGGGGGGGGGGCAAAATGATCCCAATGCGAATATTTATTTGAATCCGGCTTAGCACATTGGTTTGATTTGCATATCCACTAAAATTTCGACGAAATTGTTTGGGCCTATTTTGAGATATGTACCTTCTATGACATCTTTTATAACAAACCCTATTACAGATTTTTATTTACCGATAACTCTTGAATCGGTATTTGGAGAGATGGGGGATCAAATTTGTCTGCGTTCTAAAGCTTTATGCTTTATTACTTGAGTAATATTTGATCAAAATAGTTAGAACCTTAAATTAGAGATATCGGAAAAATAAAAAGTCACGAGGAATGACCAAAATATGTCACATACGAAATTTGATTAAAATCAGTCCACTGGTTTGGGATTCGATTAGTATCTGTTTTGAGGGCCCATAATGCGAAAAAGTAGTTTGTAATGATGTCTGTCTGTCTTCTGTATTATGTCCAGTTCTCTACAACCGATAGCGTGGGCACGCACGACGCACATCATTCCAAAAACTACTTTTTTGGTTTCTGACGACCTCAAAACGGACACATCCACAAAAAAAACCTACAATATTACATAATATTACAATATTACTACCCATTACATAAGTTGCCCTATAGAAAGTAAAAATTAGTAAATATCCCATTTGTCAAACATTAGAAGGCTATATCTACAAAGTAATTTATAAGGGCACTTACGTAAATGGTTTATTTCCGCATTGTGTGAATTACGACTAAAACTTTCTATTATTAAAGCATTCTATTAATAGTTCATTACAAATTTTAGTTTCTTCTATTGTTTCCCTCGGTTTAACGATTAATAAGGAAAACATTACAATTTTGAAAACAGGAAAAACGTATTTTATTCGATATTGAAAATATTTCCGTGTTTCTATCTCAAAACTACAGTACCGATTTTAGTTAAACTTAACGTGACAATGAATAAATTAACTTAAATTCCAGTCATTTTCATTCAAAATCATCGTTGAAATATTTCGCATGAACTGAATTATTCAAACATGCCTTAAATTTTCCATTCTCTATTTTGAAATCTAACATAGTTATTATTTTTAGGGGTTGAGTTTTATCCTTTTAAGGGATGGCGCAAAAAATAACTGTTGAAACTGCTAAAAATCAAATTTTAAGAAAAAATTTCCAAACATATTGTTGTTAAAATGACAACAATTTATTTTTATTTCCGAGTTAGAGCAACTTGAAAGTGGCGATTTTTACCTATTGAAACCGTTGTGAAACGGTTTTCAACTAATTATTCAAAAAAGTATGACATACGGGAAAGAGGTAACGATATGAAAACTTTTAACTAATGAATTTGTAGCCATTTTTTAATACATGTAGAGTTTTGAACATAAGGACACTTGGATGTGGCGTGGGAACGTTTCTCTTTTAAAGATGTGAAATATCTGAAAAAGGATGTCACCCAATTCAAACATAGTACAGTAGTAACAAAAATGAAAGGAACTACCTCTAAAGGTAAACTTTAAAATTTGTTTTTTGTTTTTTCCATATCATTAAACAATGAAGTAATGACTTAAACAACTTAAATATTCAAATTTTGATATGTTAATTTCATCATTTTTAATTTCAATATTTTGATTTTTGCAACTAATTAAAAAAAAATCAGAATTCGTCTGTAGCAAGATCCTTAATTTTACCAGCTATTATTTAAAATGCTTTCTTTAGAATAATTTGATTAATTTTATTAAAAATTTTATTGCTTCTTTCTAAAATGTAAAAATAGTAGTCTACCCTAAAAAAAAAAAAAAAAAAAAAAAAAACAAGAAAATAATACTCTTTAAAAAAATAAAGATCTTAAATTAAGCTTATAAAACCATTTTTATTTTTCCTTAGTTGATGGTTTCAAAAATATGAATTTTCAAGACCAAACTTTTTAGAGTAAAAGAATTAATTTAGGCTAGTAAATTTTAAAAAAAAGTTACGTTATTAAACCTCAGTAACAAACCTAAAGAAAATGTAATTAGCTTTAAGATTTTGTTTTTTTAAATTCGATTGGTAGCTATGTTGGGTAGGATGAACTTAGAGACCTCTAGTTTGCGCCATTATTCTTATTTTTAAAAGGCCTTTAAAATGAGGTTTCACTCAATAGGGGTTGCTATTTAAAATTCTTGACTTACCCCCAAACTACCCCATTTTGGGGGTAAGAGTTGAAAATTTTGATACTTCAAAAAACTCCTCCTTTGGTTATCTAAACTTTCCCCAAAGAAAATCTGTTTATTTCCATTAATAAAAAAAATAAGAGGGGGTGGGAGTTTATGGACACATGGTATATCTACATAAACCATGATATTCAGTTCGGGTAATTTGAGATTGATTATTCTTTAAATAGCCTGTTTTTAAATTGCCGTTGCGACATGAAAACGTATGTAATTACATTTAGAAAGCTGTAGCAGTAGCAATACACCTAGCATAGCCGAGTAGGCTACTAAAGAAATAAAGACATAAAGCACGTTATCATTGAGACCTGGTAGTAGTGACAAAAATGTAAACATATCCTCTAACTCCACATATGGATTTTCTGAGGAGATTCATGACAGATATATTTATGGAAATTTTCTTTTTAATGTATTCAATAGTCAGAAATTAATTAGTATAAATCTATTGTATGTGATTCGGGGGTTAGATTCTATCCCAACTAATTTTAAAATATGAAACATAACTTTTATCTCAGGCCGTTAATTCAGTACAAATTGGGCAAGCCTTTTAGGTTGTAGCTAAATGTTGGAACAACAAAACGTTTAAATTGTAATCTAAAATTAAATAAATAATAACTAACGACCCCCAAACATTACACAGAGTTTCATAAAACCTCAGGGCAACAGTCCGTTGTAAGATTGGACCTGTTTTTTCATCAGATGATCTGTAATCAGCGCGCCAAATTCTCATCGCCGTAATTCTAGATATCGTAACCCGGTCTCTCCACTAATCGTGGCCCTCTACAACTTTTTTAAGCCCCTACGAAGAAGGAAGCTTCGAAACCCCTCGAGAGTTCTAGCCACTGGGAAGGTAGAAGGCTCACAAGTGGAACATATGTGCTGAGTATCACAGACATATACTTGTATATTTAATTTTTAAAACAAAGATCACTGTAGTCATCCGTATTTTAAAGGGAGTCCTCCTCGCTGGTTTGTGTGACGGGCCTCCTGATTGTTTTGTATTTAAAGTAAGGTTTAAGCGATACTGGGTTTTTATTTTTCCCTAATCATAATTTACTTCTACTTAGCAAATTGCCTTACGTTATTTAACCTCACATTTTACAAAAAAAAAGTAACGGAGCTGATTTAGAAAATAAAATCGATCATTAATAGCAGTTTTATTATTTATTTTTTCCCATATAATAGTTCCCTAGTCGGTTTTATGTTGGGAGGGGGATATTATCCAATAGGAATAGTTAAGGTCCAAGTTATTTTAATAGTCAAGAATACTAGTGGGGTCTCTCAATTCATCAAATTTTGATTAAAAGAATACCACTCTTTCTTCCTTGGTCTGTCTGTTTGTGAGGGCAGTGTGACGACAGACAGACACAGATATTAACATTTGTGAAAAATTGAT
This sequence comes from Aphrophora alni, assembly GCA_963513935.1. Lineage (NCBI taxonomy): Eukaryota > Metazoa > Arthropoda > Insecta > Hemiptera > Aphrophoridae > Aphrophora > Aphrophora alni. The sequence continues at coordinate 85,115,228 of OY740773.1, forward strand.
CAAAATAGTTAGAAACAATTTTGAAAAAAAAAGATGTTTTGGGGTTTTTTCGTACATTTTGGCTCAAACGTTCTCCGAAATTTTTATGTTAACAATAAGGACATAAAAATCTCTAATATAAATCAAAGCAGTAGGTTTACATGAGTTCTGAGAAATCAATACTTACAGATAGATACTTTGTAAAGATTACTTTTTGTTCTCCGAAACATCCAATATGTTTGTTTTGTTTTTTGTTTTGTTATCACAATCGTTTATTTGTAAAAACAATGAAAAATAGTTTGATCTAGAAGGCCTTGGAAATAATCTGCGAAAATCACGATGCAGAAATTATTTCCGTAAAAATATAACTTTCTCTATTAGTACTACGTATAGTAAGCAATACTCAAGCATTCCATTCAGAAGGGAATTCCCACTACAAGGAAATGACAAGAAACTTCCTACCTAAAAAAAAAAAAAAAATCATCGAATTGAACACAAGCGACAAATCACAGCGAAACTAAAGATCCCCCACCGCCGCTTTCGAAAGTACAATGAGTAACTTTAATTTGGCCTTGATCACCCCCTCTCGACCATAACCTATAAGTAATGTCTGAGGGGAGTGTTTGTTTCATTTAGTGTGAGAGTTTGTCATTCACTAGCTCCACCATGCCTGCCGCATCAGATCTCCTCTTCGAGCCACCGATGGACCGAGAAGACCAACTCAAGTCCTCCGTCAGGTCTTCAGAAGGAGAGAAGTTGTGCACATTCACGAGTATTTCCGAACGTCAGCGACACGAACCTTTCTTCCATGAAGCTGTAAATATACTCCTCGAGGACGCTGTCTTCAAGGGAACATCCAGGGAGAATAGGGTTCTGGAATGGAAAGACCCGGAGAAACTGATGCAGTTGTTGGATTTGAAACTGGAAGAATCTCCCGTCACGCACGACAAACTCTTATCCTTGATCAAGGACACGATCAAGTACAGTGTCAAGACGGGACATCCTTATTTTGTTAATCAGCTCTTCTCCAGGTAAAAATAAATACAATTAATTTTTATTTCCTTTAATAGGCTACATATTTATGAATATAATAATAATAAACGGTAAAAAATCAATTATAAATCCTTCATGGAGGGAAACCTTGTCCTATTTGGAAATACCATCACTTAAATAAATAAATTAGAAAGACAAGACGTGGTTGAAGTAAGAACAAAAACAAAACACTAATATGACATTATATTTTTAAAAAATACAACACACTACACGGCCATCATTTTTTTTATATATAAAGTAATATTATATTATAATTATCAAAACAATCTTATATTTTTACAATATAAAACTTTAAACAATAAATAAGAATATTTTGCACTTTGCATTTCAAAAAGCCCTAGCTCATGTAGAAATGAATTATTATGTGGAAGTTTTTATATTTATACTTATTTAAACCATAAAACTTTCAAGCTAGACAAATTGTTAAAAGCGTAAAGAAAGAATCAAAACTTTTAGCATTCGTCAAAAAAAAAAAAAAAAAAAAAACAGTCTTTTAAAGAACCTAAATTTCAAATAAGATCTGAAAAAATCATATTAAATAAAATGATTTTGTATTATCTTATGCAATATTACATGTAAGGGTGTTATGAATATAATAATAACAGGAAAAGTTAACAGCAATAATACTTTTAAATTGCAATAACAATACGTTATAACATAGTGATAAACGATTAACTAAACTAAATTTACAATGTATGGGAGACACTCCAATTTAATTTTAGAATTTGTTATTTTGTTTAAAGTTTGGAATATGTTTTTTATAATATTGTCCTTTTTTGATTTAAATACAAACCGTTCTACTTTCTTTTATATATATATATATATATATATATATATATATATATATATATATATATATATACAATTTAGAGATCTTACGAAAAATATGTTTTACTTATAAATTTATGAAAACAGAACTGTATCATTGGGAGTTCCATTTCATTTTCTTTTTTTTTTTATATTAATACAAATTTGGAAAAATATCCTTTTTATAAATATCTCAAAATTAAAAATCTCGCTCAAAAGTTAGGATATTATAACAATTTTTGGACTGTTTTGTTGCAAATTATAATTCTACATTTGTTGGGTATATCATTTACAATTTAATTACTATATTTTTTTAAATAGTTGCCTGGTTTTAATAACATTTCCTTTCAAGCGTTTCATAATTTATTGGTTTTAAAAATTTGCTTCTTTAAGTTTTATAAACATTGATAAATTCAAAATATTTTTAAATAATATAAAAAATCTTCTTCCTTATTTATGACAGAACTCACTTTCTTAGTGTTTTTTTCAATATATACCGTCTATTTCAGGAGTCAAACAGTACTAATATTATACATTCTAGTTTTCCTTATGTCCTTATGGTAAAAGCAAAACCCTCTACATATATCAGATAATTTCTTTGACGTTTGATAGAATTAACCTTTATGTGATTGTAGACAGTTTCAAAATGTTGAATAATATACTTCAGTTCCAGTTTCTTTTTAACAAAATGTTTTTAACTTTCTCATTTTGAATTGTCAGATTATTAACACGATAGATTTATTCGGACATTCAATTTAAATCTGCTTTCCAAAAAAATAAAGAGAAAATACAATTAATATAAAAAGAGAAAAAATTAATATTTACAAAAAAATTGTGCGCCACTTAATTTTTTAGAAAAGATTAGATGTAAAAATTATGTGAAATTTTTAATCGGACATTAAACAAATCTGGTAATAAAAATTGGTTTTTAATTTGATTTATAATAATTTTAAAATTTGAAGGACTATTTGAAATGTAAACTGTTTTCTAAAAAAAAAATAGACTACTTCTAGACATTTAATTTCAATCAGCACCGCAAAAAAAAAATCGAAAATTTTTATTTATTTTATGATGAAAATGACATCGCATTCTACAATTATGACATATTGTAATTCTGAATTTCAAGATCACAAACATGGGAATATTTATTTAGGCAAGAAATTATAAAACTTTCCAAATTTTGTGATGTTAATAAACAAATAGGTTTGACAACAAATTCAAAGCAGGTTTCGTCAAAGGCGAGTAACAATTTTTTTTCTTTGTTTTTCTGCAATTTTAATTTTTTTAAAGTTATTATAAAGAATTAAAATATGTGTTTTGTTACGAAGAATGTTTACTTACTCTGTCAACTGTAAAGTATGTTAAATATAACAGATTCTCTACTCATTTTATTATCAGGGCGTTATTTTGCAAGGGAAATCCTTACGGATCAAGTGAAGCAAAATATTCGAGGGTAAATCTATCTAAAGATTTTATTTGTTATATTCTTTTGGTCCAGAGTATTTTTTATTTTTAATTAATTTTTTTTTTTTTTTAATGTTTGTAAGTTTGTCTGACTTAGATCATTGAAACTGTTTTTGCGATTTTGTTCAAAATTATCAAGTAGTCAATTTTTAAACTTTCCATTTAATATATACAAAAAAATTGTTGAAATAAAAATTTAGGAGTACTAAAATTTTTTTTTTTTTCAAAATTAGCTAGGACGATTTTGACCAGCTTTTACTCACATACAAATCATGAAAAAATGTGTTAATCCCCCAACTGTCTAAAAATATCGGTTCAAGAATTATAAACCCTTGACGTCTATACATGAAAAGGTGTTTGTCCGCGTAATGCCCTGTAGAACAGAAACCGAATAACCGGTTTTAATTAAAACAACCAAATACTTGAATTTTACTCCTATGAACTCAAGTTGGGCCTGTAAAAATAAGTACACTAACCTACAATTTTCAAGTATTTGACAAAATACCAAAATAAAACATTTTCTCTAAATCGGGTTTAACACAACCTCAGAACGTAAATTCCAAGTCGCCAGGTAAAAAAAAGTTAAATTGACACCTTGCTCTGAGACTTAAATACAAAATTAGCTTATGCGATTTCCAACAAATTTTGTGTGAAATGTTTAAAATTATATACGAAACCAACAGATCAAACTAAATGTGTAAGGAAATTATAGTTTAAGAGTAACTTAGAAGATACGAAAGTCATCCTTGACATCCTTTTTAATCTGTCTGTTGCATCTTGTGTTCATTAACTCCTTACTATGTTTTTATTTTAATGACAATGACTTTATTTATTTATGTTTTGATATTGTACATGGGTATGTGTAATAATAAGTGTGCGATATTTACAAATTGTTTATATTTATGTCACTCCAGGTGGTGTACATACACCCAAACTTGGATTTTAAATTTACGTAGGCTGTAAGGTGTGTCCTCTAATAAACTTTGAAACCGGGGTGATAAATTAAAAAATATAATTTAACAAATTTTAAACATTGTGTAGCCTAAATAACTAAATTTTCTATACATATACAAAAAGTTCTGCAAATCTATCTTAATATAACTTCACTTTGGATTATTTTTGTCATATCAAAATCTTATTTGTGTTTGTATTATATTTTAAGAAATAATATACCAGTTTAAACGCTTAACAGTGTAGATTTGTAGGAAAACAGCAAATATGTGTTAGATTATTCAGTTTTTGAGAAAATGCTGTGAATTTGTCAAATTTTAAATACATGAAATATTATGGAAAATATCTTAAGAAATGCATTTGATCAAATTTGGTGTATGGGTACATTTTGGACATATATCGAGAAGTTTTTAAAATGTTGTTTTTCAAAATTTAACTCAAATTTACAACACCAAATAAAACGTATTTGTTCGTAAGTTTTAGGAATATATATATATATATATATATATATATATAATTTTAAAAAAATATTGTATGGAGCTGTTATAAAACTTCATTTTTCAAAACTGGTTCTACCGATTTCGTTAAATTTTTCACGAAGATTATAACCTAACCTAAACTAGTGTGCCAAATTACAAGTTTCTAGGAATATAGGGTCAGTTATTTTTATAAACTTGAAGTCTTTTAAGCGGCCTAGCGCCAACATATTAATTTCTTCGTCAAATAAACATACATATTCGTAATCAGAACAACTTCTAGTTTTATTTGATACTCTACACGTATTTTTTTTTAAATTTCTACTCTTTAGTTTTTGCCCTTTTACCCAAGTTCATTTTTTGTTACAGCTATATTTTTCCTATATGTGAAACAATACAAAGAATATAAATGCAAAGTTTGAAATATATAGGATTTATCGTCTTGTCTGTGTGACTGGTTGCGACTTACAGACACGTCCTTGAAATTTTAACGGCGTTTTATCACCGGATTTTAAAAATAAACACGAACTTTTAAAAACTAGATTTCAATTAAATACACTTTTCAGTTAGAACTAGTTTATGGCACAAGTAAAGCAAGAAGTGTAGAACTTTATTAAAATATACAAAAAATTACAAAAAGTTGATACAAGTGAGTCTGTATACAAACATTGTCTCCCACAACAAATGCACTCAGTAATAATAAAATTATATATTTTTCCCCCTCATGTATAATTTAGTACCTACTAAAAACTTTTTTTGGAAGTGGCAAAGAATGTAATTTTTCGTTAGGTTTTTCGTTCAGGTGTATGTGAAAGGTAGTTCAATGATTTTAGAAGATTTATATTTAAAGCATATTGTATAGTTGTAATTGAAAATTGTACACAACCTTACAGAGAACCCGTTTATTTGCCAATCTCTTACAAGATATTAGAGATAGAATTGTTAACAATTTATTAAATTACAATAATTAGTTATGATTGATATAAATCTGAAAGTGATTAGTAGGTTATATAAGGCTATATACTTTACTGAGCCGCCGACTTACTGAGGATGGAATCTGCAGTCTATCTTTATCACAAATGAGTAGAATTAGAAAAATGTTTTCTGTCGTTTTAGAACTAAATTTTTTTGGTCATGCAGTTTCGTACATTGGCGTGTTTATTTACGTTGAAATTTCAGAAAAAATGTATTGGTTTAGTCAGTTTTGAAAGATTTGCATTTTAGTGAATTGGTTAAATTAGATTTGCATCATTAATCGTCGAATTGGAATTTCCAAAGTATAATGGCTAATAGGATTTCTTTGGTAACTTTAGGTCCTTACATTTGAGAAAAAATTGATTCTAATAGCAAGAGATCAAAACACTTTTAGTTAGGGTACTTTCCTTTATGCAGTTCACTAGCTACAGTTGTTCAGAACAATCAAAGATAGTCTGATTCTAAAAGAAAAAAAACAATTGAACTCCGAAATCTTTATGTTAAAAATGAAAATGAAACTATATTCATAATCAGGGTGTTTGGTAGTAAAACAGTAAATTATCTACTAAGCCTACCGAGAAAAATTTGTTAGAAATAGTTTAACTGATTTTAAATAATATCCGTCCGTCCCCCTCCTTTTTTTCATTTCCCGCATATAGCCCTACGTAGCACATGATTGTCAACACTCGATGTTGAGTTTTTTAATAGATTTAGTGAGTTTTTTCCGTTTTGAAATCTATTGAATCCAAAAGGCGATTTTTGGATTGTATAACGTACTATGTGCAGTGCTCTACAATTTTACTGAAATTTGGTAATGATTATGGTATTTGAAGCATATGTCGGGAGATTTTTTTTCTTTTTGATAATTCAAAATTTATCTCCCATACAAATCACAAAATTGCGATTTTTTCATAATCTGCTTTAACGGTTCTTATCAAATTGTATTTGTATGTAGCCTCTAAGGACCCAAACAAAACCTATTCTCTCTAAAAAATGTCTTCTTGAGTTATCGATAAAAGCATCGGTTATAAAAAACATAGAACTCTTATAAAATACGTAATTTTTCAAAATCAGCTCTATCAGTTTCCTTCAAATTTTAGTGAAGGAAATGGTGCAGACAACTATTTAAAATCTCAAATAATAGTATTTTACGTTACAAGTCCGGAAAATAACTTCTGGGCGAGTGTGGTAGTTCCCCATGCGAGTCCGGAAAACACATTTCGGACGTGTCTCGTCCGATATTTTACATCACACTACATCATACTAATCTATAAAATATTAAAAGTTAGAACAAATTATTATTTCATAGCAGGAAATCAACACTGTAATTAATACAAATCCAGATATATAAACAAGTTATTTAAAAGTAGTGCAACATTACAGAAATTTTATGTTACTAAAATCAGAGTATTCTTTTTCATACCTGTCTAGACTTATCAGGCAGTAAAGATATTTCAATAGCTTCCATGTCTTCTTCAAGTTCTATGTTATTATACTCCTCGTCAAAATGCATCTTGAATAGTAGGCCTACTATGTGAAAACTATAAGCGTTGAGGTTAGGTTTGGTTTGTTATTTTGTTACGAAACCTATTCTCTCTAAAAATGTCTTCGTGTGTTATCAATAAAAACCAAAACAACGGTTGTAAAAAACATAGAACCATTATAACGTAATTTTTCAAAATCAGCTACACCGATTTCGTTCAAATTTTAGTAAAATGTGAAGAGTAATGGTGCAGACCACTATGTAAAATCTCAAGAAAAATAATATTACGGTTCACTAATAATGGTCAAAAACAAAAATGAATTTTTAAAGCTCGATTTTAATCAAATACGATTTACGTTCATGGCATAAGTAAACAAGTTTAGGCCCTTATTTAAATGTATAAATATTTTTCCAAAGATGGCAGTCCGTGGTTCATTTTCATTTTTGATTGACAACTATCGGAACAACATTTATGGTGGCGATTACTTTTCGTTCGTTTTTATTTGGTTTTTTGATGAGCGAGTGGGAAAGTAGGCTATACGTAAAGTTTTTAATGTTACCTCAAAACTCAAAAAGTTCCTCGGCAAACAAGAACTTGTAAGAAGGCGTTTGAAAGATTGTTTTCGGCATTGTTGATGCTTTTTGTCTTGACAGAAATTTCATAGCCAAAATTGGATCCCCTAATCAACAGTTATTCCCCCCTAAAATGACCCATAACTTCAGGGAATAGCTTAGAAGTTATTTAATTTTCGCTTTAACTTAAGTCAAAAACAATCTCACATTGATTCACCAAGAGTTTGCGTAACCGTTCATTGTAATTAATTAAGATTCCCCTATTATTAACAACATTGTAATACACCAAACCAATGAAAACACAATGACATAATCAAACTTCTCTCGGTCCTTTCAATTCTACCAACTTTAGTCTACAAATCTGATAGGATGCACATTCTAATACCAACACAAATTCCCTATGTGAAGAAAACCTGGTGACAGTTCAGGCAAGCGCTATAGATAACTTCGCGTGTTTGGGTGTATTTTAGATTTTCGAAGGGGCAACTAGATTTTTTTTTCTTGTTGTTTAAAAACACTGCACAAATCTGGAGTTTATTTTTTTACTACCACATACCGCTATTATGTACTACATACGTGAGCAACTTAAAAGAGTACATGCAAGAAAAATAAAAGATACATGCTCCAAATATTTTAAGTAACTGCTTACTATTTTTTTTTTTTTTTTATTTGACTTATATTGGTGTTGATATATGTTTCCATTTAAAGTACATAATGATGTTTAAAATATAGACAGATTAAATCTGAATAACTACTCAACCAATTTTGACGAAGGTTGAAAAGTGAGAATTTATAAAACCATTTTAATATTTGGCAATATTTAAAAGTACATGAGAATTTATCCCCATAAGGACAAAAAACTCAAAAATTTATTTTAATTATTTCTATTAAAATTAGCTTCATTGTATTCTTAAAGATACCATATCATAATATTTCTAAAAATTATGGATTAGCATTTAAAAAAGAGAAATTTTACATTTTTAAGATTTTATAAAAATCTAAATGCCATACATAAAACAATATTTTTACATATGCATATTTTGGCGTCCATATTAACATGAACTTAGATACTTTGTCTTTGGTTCGTTTTATGTTTACAAATACATTTCTGTAGAGCCTCCAGTTGATCTAGTGCCTAAAGCTTTCGCCTTGTGTGCAAGATACCTGAACTTAAAAGTTATGGGGTTGACCCAGATATCATAAAATCGTTTAGTAGCAACCCTAGTGACGAAAACTAGAATTACAGCGTTAGGAACTCGATGAGCAGATCACACATTTGATTAATTTTCATGTTCTGTTACAATAACCCCTACAGATAAGATTCAAGCACTTAAGAATAAATAACATCACCCGAAGATAAACCATCCATTAGGCCTTCAATGGGCGCTAAGGATAATAAATTTCTTAATACGTAGCTTGATTTTCTTGATACATTAAATCTTTCTATCAGTTTCAAAATGGCGCCCAATTAATAATTGATTAAAGTATATTAAGAAACAGATTGGATGTATTAGTTTAAGACAAACAAACGTTACACTATCACTAATTTGTTAAACATGTTGGTATTTATAGAAATAATACCGAATTATACATTTCAAAACTTTCATTTAAAAAACTTCAAATTTGTTCTTCTTTAAATGAATAGGTACGATTATTGAGTAAACATCATTTAAACCTCATAGTCCAAGAAACAAATGAACTTGAAGATTTATCAATTTTCTTCCAAGTAAGGAAGCATTAATACCCATTTCATATGCAAACTAACAGTATAAACTGTTAAGTACAGTAAGGTTCAATGGCCAATAGACCTTGAAGTCACCTCCTTACACAACTTCATATTAATCATAACATGAATAGAATGTTCATTAAACTGGAAATTACAGAACACGGTTCTTACACAACTTTGCTCCCTGGAGTGTAATTCCTCAGCCATTTTCAATGTCAAATCGTTTACTTAAAATGTAGATTCATTTTTTCTGCATGGAAATACTTCTACTTTTTTTACATTAATATATAGAAAGTGATTTAAATATAAAAAAGATACTTCGAGACATATCCCATATGATCGTCCCCGACATAAAAACTGACATATTTCGAAATGTTGACTGGATATTAGTTGGTTTTAAATTATACTTCAATAATTTTTTAATTTCTTTTTTTTTTTAATTTGAGAATTCAAAAAGACATTTTTAATGGATCAATTTCTCAAAATGTTCACATATAAACGTAATATCGAGTGATATCTCATTTTAAACGTAGGCCTATTGTAAAGAACAACATAGGCTTAAATTTATTTAACTATTCCTTAACATTTCAAAATGGCGAACATAAATAAAAACATACTGCGTTTTATGTGCCCTTAATCATGGCTAAGTTGTTTAATATGAAAGCAATTTGAGACGAAAGAATTAGTTTGAAAAGATTTTTTGAACAATATGCGACATGATCAGTTTCTCAAAAATACCCCCAAAAAACTACATTTTTAGTTCCCATTTCTTAAACCATGAGAATTTTAAAAAAATACTTTAAATATAAAATATTGTTGTCTTTTTACAACTTATAAAATGATGACTATGACTCATTTTCCAATTTAAAAATTAAGAAGTATGTCAATTTTGAGTTTTAAAATTTTTGTTGAGGTACAATTTAAATTTTGACGAACTGAACATGTGGTAATTAAGTTCTTAATTGTTTAAAAACTTCACATTGATTATTAATTTTGTCTTAAATTTCTGTTTCATTAAACTAACAGCCTAGCCAAGATTAAGGAACACATAACAATTTTATAAAATATTTAAAAAATCTTTTGTCAAAATGTTCCTCATTTGATTTATATATGTGTATATATATCCAAATTAAAATTGTTTGGATGTATTTTAGTTATTTTGTGTAATTCATCCTGCTTGATTATTTGTTGACACGGGATTTTTGTTGCAGGTGTTTCTCATATTCTTTTTAACAATTTTAAAAAATTAGAAAAAAATAATCAAACGTTTTGTTTACATCAGTCTACTTGTAAGTCTCAGGCCAATCAACTTCGGCGATAAGAGTTTGAAATAAGAAATAATCAGAGTGATCTTATGCCCAAATTCTGCCGTTATTAGGCATACTATTGTTATGGTACATTAGGCATACCATAACAAGTCTGTATGTGATCTAAGAATATTCATATTATACCAAAGTCTAAAAACAGCTGTATCTATGTCACACATATCACCTTGTTTAAACCTGACCAACACAAGAACTACCAACTGATCGTGTTATCGTTGTTAGGGATTCCATTCGAACGTAACAATCATTCAATGTAACAAAAAAAAGTCTGAAATATTACTCTATAATATTTGCCCACTAAGTTCAGAAGTCATTTATGTTAGTTTTTAACATGTACGTTAGTTTGGTCAATCTTACTTGTTATAACTATGAACTGGCTATTTGTATTTTTCCCGATAAACACATTGTCACCTCTTGTCCATACGAATGCTTAATTCTTGAATTTCCTCCCTTCTCATGCCATAGAGTAGAGACACTTCTAGCCGGTGACAGTGACTATTTGCTGTTGATGGTCTTGTTCTCTGGGTGTTCTATATTTCTTCCTTCGCTTTTTTATCAAGAACTCTTCCTTATTAAATCGTCTCATAAATTTAACGATGATAGCCACTGGACCTTGTTCGACCTCTACCCAATGCAGAGTGTTATGGTATCTGACTTTGTATCAACAGTTAAATTAATCTTGCATAGTCAATGGAAGGAAGTATGGACACATACAGAGTCCAATAAACTGAGGAAAGTAAAATATAATAGCCATTCGTGGACTACATCCATACGTACCACTTGTCAAGAGGAAGTTGTGTTTACTGGTCTTCGCATTGGTCATTCTATTATTATTATTCATGGATGGAACACTGGACTCAGTACCCATTCTGGATAGGAGGAGAGTTCTTATGGTTAGACACATCTTAATAGGTTGTGTCATACTAAGGAATGTATGCTTATGACATTAATTAGTTCTACCCAATTCTATTCAAGGGATGTTGAGGGGAACATGCTGAAAGCTTTGATCCAGGTATTAACATTTTTACGTTGCGTGAATGTTTTTAGTAAAATTTAAAATATTTAGATTCGATTGTTGCAGTACAACCCTGTAATAATTTCTATTTTGTTGTTTATTCAGTTTTATTGTTTCCTCATTGCAGGGCAATTTTATAGCTCGGTAATAATTCATATAATTGTTTATTGAATTTATTATAGTTTATCATTATTAACTTGTTGCAGGGCCCCTTTGAAGTCCTAAACCATGTTATGTTGGTGTTTATTGACTTTTACCAAAGTTTACGATTGTTTTGTTTATTTCTATTTGTTATTTTTGCATTCAGGAGCATTTTATATTCTTTTTGTGAAGGCGACAATGACTGCAATGGTTTATCGCTTTAAAAGACTTTAATAATCTATTAGAAAACATTGCATAAACTCTCTAATTTACAATACTTTTACTTATACTGAATACAATAAACAGTGCACAAACTCTCTTACTTATTCAATTGTGCAGAAATGATACTTAGAATTTATTATTTTTTATATATGAGGGAATTTTTAAATAAGAACCATTTGCCCACCACGACCATGAATTCTGCAGACCAGTTTCAAAATCAGGCGCTCTATACAGATCAGCCATAACGTCATCAGTGTGTGTCATCTATTTGATTTTGTTATATTGTAAAACATTATATTGATCTTTAATCAGCCCGATCATCGACAACTTGTGAAAGTGTATGGGGAAGGGGTCATGAATGATAAAATTGTGCGTAAATGGCACAGGATGTTTAATGAACTAAAAACTGATGTTTATGATGAGCAACGATCCGGACGCTCAATTGTCATCATTGAGGACTTGACAAACAAAGCCAATAAGCATATTATTGAAAACAGACAATTCACTATTGATGAATTACATGAGGCTTTATCTAAGTTTCACGATATGTAATTATAACATTGTGTTAAACTTTAGTATATGAAGATTTGTGCCCGGTGTGTTCCAAGAATCCTTACAGAGGTAAATAAGAAAATGAGTGATGCTTTGCCCGAAATGGTGATGAGCCATAACCGAGTTTGAAAAGTGAGAAAATGATGATGAATTTTAAAAATCAATTTTGAATTGGTTAAATGAACAACAGACTTCTATGATGAAGTTAATAAAGAGTTTATATTTCTATTGGGATTATTTGGAAATATTAAGTAATATCATAGTTTGTATCACCAGTTGTTAATTAATAAAATATTCTGTGATCTGTATTACAAAAAGATTCTTACTTTAAAAAAATAACTTTGTATTTGGATATTTCGAGGAACAGAACAACACCTCAGGGATCTTAAATATAGTTTGAACTCATCTTGGTCATATCGACAACTCGGAACAGCAGATATTCATATTTTGATATCTTCACAAGACCTCTTAAAAACATCCCCACTTTTTGCTCCTGTAGGAAATTGGGTCCTGGTAGTTCTTGCAGTTGTTGATTTTCAAATAGTCTTCACTTACTTTGCTCCTGTAAAAATTCTACCTACAATTTTGTAACTTTCACTTTTTGATTGGTACCTAACTCCGGAACTAGCATTTTTGGGGAGATGGTGACCAATACAGATATTTTCACAATGTTTTTTGACTGATTAAAAATATGTCTCTGTACTATGTATATGTAAGAAAGTATACTAATCGTGTGTTAACTTTCTCATACACCAGGATCACTTTTAAGTAAGAACCATTTTATTAGAGATCACTGAAAACTTGATTAATTAACAATTTTCATCTGGCAATACAAACTACATTTCTTTATTTTACAAAATAATCTAAATATAGATCTAAGCACTTATTGAGACTTGGCAGAGGTTTGTTGATCATCGTAGAAGTTTTCTGCCTGTCCATTTAACTAATTCAAAAAAATATATCATTTGCTATTTATTGGCTTTTTTTCTCAAAAAACCCTAAAGCTTTAGAAAATATGGAAGTCTGAAGGCGCATGATCAGGAAAGGTGAGGGTGATTGTTTTTCCAAATAAACCTATTAACGACAATATCACTACTATAATTTGAAATGAAGTAGACAGAAGCCGTTTGTGAGTTAGGCTACAGCGGTAATTTTGGATTGCAATGATTACAGCTTTTACAATGTTATGCAGTACATATCCACATTTACTGTTGCTTATGATGCAGGGATTTAACTAAAAAAATCCCTTTCTTATCCCATAATGATTTGAGTTGACTGAGTTTGATTGAAATTGTTTGGTTATGACAGAGATTTAGAATGATGCCATTATTTGGATTGTCATCTTGTCTTATGTGTGTAATGAGTTCATTCACTGTCATGATGTGGTTAAAAATGTATCACTCTAAGCATTCTTGAAACCTACTTGTTACAAATCTTCTGGTATCGGAACTTAACAAAAACAGTATCACAAATTACGAAACTATAATTATTCAGTCCACTGTGCCGCAATCAAAAAAAGAAAATCAAGATTCATTAATCCTAACTTTTTCCTTATCTTGATAAGAAAATTAATATTTTATTGCACTATTTACTTTTTCACCATGAAAATTTAAAATGTAGACTAAAGCACGAAATACAGAGACATTTACAGTTATCTAAAGTCACAGATATCACTGAACAATAAAATAAGTATCAATGGTCGATCAAACTAAAACTTTACTATGCAACTGAAAAAAAACAACAATTTTACTATGTAAGATAATTTAAACAAACAAGCAACTAACACAGTCAGAGACTTGATAAATACTACAAAGTTGTGAGTAATCTATAGAAACCTTGAAACTGCTCTGGTCTGCCAGCTTGACCATTACAGTGTGCAAATGGCTTTTAATAATCTAGTACAAAACCAAAGCTTAAACAAATAAAAAGTATTGATCACCACATCTCCTAAAATACCAGTTAAGAAATTATCAGTCAAAAGTTAAATTTACTAAAATCTTTGGAGTATATTTAATCTTTTAATCTAAATTTTATTTTGCAATCAGGAGACCTCACAATGGATACTTCAGTAAAAATCACATCTATTTTTTGACCCATCAATAAGCATGTACAGCATATGTATTTCATGTATGATCAAATATATATATTATATATATTTGTAATTTTTTTATCATTATACTATTTCAAAGTGCCCAACTGCCTCATTTACATTGTTTAACACATTGGTTTAAGTCAAAAGTCTTCACAATTTACAAAAAGTTTCTGGAGATGTTGAAGATCTAAGCTACATATATTGAAATTTGACTTGTATGGTTACAGTGTTGATCCCTATGGACTTATTGGTCAGTGGCTTGGGGATGCTCTGAATCCTAGTGTCTACACTTACGAAGTTTCTCCTGTGTTTACACTGATGGAAGAGACTGTCCTATCAGAAATGAGAAATATTGTTGGTTTCTCAACTGGAGATGGAATATTTTGTCCTGGTGGTTCTATTGCTAATGGCTATGCAATCAGTTGTGCTCGGTATCATCTGGTGCCACAAGTTAAGGTAATTTTACTTTAAGAACATTTTACATGGTTATTCAAATAAATTTATGTTATTTTAAATGTAACTATTGTAAGATATGAGTAAAATATGAAGTTTGTCATCTTTATCGCTTTTGAAGTATTCATCTTATACACATTGGTAAGGTGATGCATATGCGAAAGGTTTTTCGCCTTTAAACAATACGTAAAAAATCTTAAAAAATGGTTACCAGTGATCTGTGAAAAAGCAAAGTAAAACTATATTTGTCAAACCGTAAAAGCAAAGATTGAAAAAAATAAAATAAAACTTCCAGTTTACCTCTTCACTAATTACCTCGATTTTGAATAAAGTTTTCTTTAAAAGGAAAATACTATTTCAATCTCATCCCCCTATAATAAAGTAGAATGTGGATTACAATAAGGCCCCGATTATCCGAGCTAATGTGGACCAGAGGACACTCGGATAACACAGGCTGACACACCAGCGAACGAGAGCGTCCCCCGCTGCCATTGAAATCAATGGTAGTGTGTGCGTTTTCGGCCACCTGTCTGTGTTACGGGTGTTACAAGACGTTTTGGGGTTGATATAGCAATAAATAAAGACGTAAAATTGAATTAAAATATTGAGTTCACTTTATTACAAAACCCACAGTACTACACTGTACTAAATATTACAATTCATAATATAAAAAATACAGAAATATGCTGTACTGAATAGCAAATAAAAATACAGTTTTTGTAAATCAAAATTCTAACCTACAAATCTAAAACAAGGTCAATGGTGAATATGAAAATACACTTAAAAAGAACTACAGTATTGAAAACTGTTTTGTACTGGTACTTTACCAATCAAAATTGTATTTTAAAACTAACCCTATTATTGAAAAAGTTCATCAGAGTTTTCTGCTTTACTGAACTGGCCCGCTTCTTTGCAGCACAGTAAAATAGCGAGTAAAATGACCGAGCAGTCACCCCACTCCGCTTGCTACGGTACTGTACAGTGTACAAACACTCGGTTAGTCGGGGCTCGGATAATCGGGACCCTACTGTACTTTTTGTTTTTCAATAATTCAAAACAAATTTATATTACTAAGGTCTTAGATGAATTTAAAATGTAAACTCAAAAGAAAACACTATCAGCTTTAATTTTTCTGGTGAAAATATCTTGACACCACATCTTTTCTACTACTGTAATTAGTTTTTATGAGAATGAACATTTTTTTATTTACATGTAATATTTTATAGAATTCTTGGGAATATATCTGCAAAAAATACATAATGTTAGTTATTTCCTAACATGAATATTTTAAAATAGAAACCTTTTTCTGAGACATATGGTACATTCACAAAAATAACATACAGCTATAATTTTACCAAGTCACAGATGTAAATAAATGTCGCACAAAGAATGTTTTCCTCTCTTTTGTAATGTGAACTATTAATATTTTATTACAGACTCAAGGATTACATGGACTCCCTCGTCTAGTACTATATACATCAGCTGATGCTCATTATTCAATTAAGAAAATGGCTGTTCTTCAAGGTATAGGTTCGGATAATGTTTACCTTATCAAAACAGACGATAAAGGCAAGATGGATGTGGAAGATTTACAGACAAAAATAAAGAAAACTATTGAAGAAGGAGGTGTACCTTTCATGGTTTCTGCAACTGCAGGTAATTTACAATAATAATATATGATTTATTAAATTATTGGACAGATATAAGATGAAGTCTCTTCATCACATTGGTTTATTTTTCACATTTATTTGCATATAAATCAATTGTGAATAGTTCAAATGTTAAAAAAAAAAAAAAAAAAATGGTAGAGTATTAATCGTTATACTCAGACTGTGTAGTGTATTATTGCTTTAATAGAACTCAATTTGCATATTAATCAATTGTGAATAGTTCAAATGTTAAAAAAAAAATGGTAGAGTATTAATCGTTATAGTCAGACTGTATAGTGTATTATTGCTTTAATAGAACTCAATTTGCATATTAATCAATTGTGAATAGTTCAAATGTTAAAAAAAAAAAAAAAAAAAAAAATGGTAGAGTATTAATCGTTATACTCAGACTGTGTAGTGTATTATTGCTTTAATAGAACTCAATTTGCATATTAATCAATTGTGTATAGTTCAAATGTTAAAAAAAAAATGGTAGAGTATTAATCGTTATACTCAGACTGTGTAGTGTATTATTGCTTTAATAGAACTCAATTTGCATATTAATCAATTGTGAATAGTTCAAATGTTAAAAAAAATGGTAGAGTATTAATCGTTATACTCAGACTGTGTAGTGTATTATTGCTTTAATAGAACTCAATTTGCATATTAATCAATTGTGAATAGTTCAAATGTTAAAAAAAAAATGGTAGAGTATTAATCGTTATAGTCAGACTGTATAGTGTATTATTGCTTTAATAGAACTCAATTTGCATATTAATCAATTGTGAATAGTTCAAATGTTAAAAAAAAAAAAAAAAAAAAAAATGGTAGAGTATTAATCGTTATACTCAGACTGTGTAGTGTATTATTGCTTTAATAGAACTCAATTTGCATATTAATCAATTGTGTATAGTTCAAATGTTAAAAAAAAAATGGTAGAGTATTAATCGTTATAGTCAGACTGTATAGTTTATTATTGCTTTAATAGAACTCAATTTGCATATTAATCAATTGTGCATAGTTCAAATGTTAAAAAAAAATGGTAGAGTATTAATCGTTATACTCAGACTGTGTAGTGTATTATTGCTTTAATAGAACTCAATTTGCATATTAATCAATTGTGAATAGTTCAAATGTTAAAAAAAAAATGGTAGAGTATTAATCGTTATAGTCAGACTGTGTAGTGTATTATTGCTTTAATAGAACTCAATTTGCATATTAATCAATTGTGAATAGTTCAAATGTTAAAAAAAAATGGTAGAGTATTAATCGTTGTACTCAGACTGTGTAGTGTATTATTGCTTTAATAGAACTCAATTTGCATATTAATTAATTGTGAATAGTTCAAATGTCGAAACTATGGTAGAGTATTAATCGTTATACTCAGACTGTGTAGTGTATTATTTCTTTAATTAAACTCAAATCCTAGAAAGAATAAAAAGAAGATAGGAAGTCAATGAGAGGATTAGTTACTATCGCTAGCATAATCTATCCTCTATCATGGTGGAGTAGAATTATACCCTCTCTATAGGAAGGCTATACTTAATTTCAAATTTAGTTGGTAGAGCAATAAATACATATGGTAAATACAACACTATTACCTATAATGAAAACGTAGGGTCTTCACACAAACATATTATATTTTGTAAGTTTTTCTTTCAGAATAATAGAGTTTTAAAATGTTTTGAACATATGTTGTTTATTTTAGATGATTTTTAATAGGTGTAATAGTGCAACAAACATTGCCAACCAAAACGGAGAATAGTCACAAAGCTTGGTTCTCTTCCAAGAGTCCTTTTCTGAAAAGAAAAAAAACACAAAATTAGGTTCCTCTTTCCAGGATTCCAAAATAGTTTAAACACTTATGTCACGATCTCCTAGCAGAAATGCTCACAAATTTTTCATAGGTTTCATCAGTAAACACACCTTATCAGGGGCTTCCAGGAAGGAGATGCACTTCTCTAGTCATTCAGACATCATTTAATATCGGTAAATTTTACCATTTTCTATGTTCTAAAGTTTTTGATATGGGAAGAATCATACATGCGATTCCAACCTCTTTCCAAGTGATTTTATTTTAAAATAAATTTTTTTAAATATTCTAACTGAAAAAAAAGCTAAAAAGATATTTGTAAATTTAATCTATTTTATTATTTCTAGGCACAACAGTTCTTGGTGCATTTGATCCTATCCCGCAGATTGCGGACATCTGTGAGGCTAATAATTTATGGCTACATGTTGATGCAGCTTGGGGAGGTGGAGCACTGGTATCAAAGAAATATAAACAACTACTTAAAGGAATTGAGAGGTTAGGAGGATTTATTTTAATATCTCTTACAACTAAAAAAGGTAATATTTTTTAGATATTTGTATTTTCTCACTATCAGGACTATATACTAAACAGAGTAACATTATCACCAAATGCCGATAACAGCTGATTAATTATAAATCTTTCAATAATCTTATAAGATGGGTGTTTGGTGGCTACAAAACTATAATTCAGAGTGTTAATATTGATCAAATTGAACTATCTTTTAGTATACAGCATCATTTCGCACGACCTAAGAAGACGCCCAGAGCGTATAGTAAAAATGCACATGTAAATCTATATTTTTTATTACAGGATTCCATAAAAAATCATATTTTAAAATGATGGTACTTTTAAAAAATATACTTATGTTTAAGAGATAGTGTCTCAGAATTTGTTGCCCTATAAACAAAACTAGGCTTCTAATAATAAAATATCAAAGTATAAAATTATATTTTGCAGTTTAAAAAATGTCTATTAAAAGATCTGCTTTCATAAACAAAATGATCATTTTACAAATTTCTAGTCAGATTGGCTGGATTTAATGTTTTAGTGCAACTTTATTCTTTTAATTTTTTGAGTTATAAGCTTAGTGTTTCTAAAGCTGAAAATTGTATGTCCAATATTTATTAAAAACCATTACCACTTAAACGATTAAATATTTAAAAGAAAATATGGTACTAAAAATAAAATCATCTTAAAATGTGATATTACTGTATATGGAAACTGTAACAAAAATGTAGACTTATATTTGAAAATTTTGACTTACTAGCTCTTGGAAGTCCCTTTTTGGGCTTGTGAAATTGGATGGTGTATAAAATGATATACAGTTCATTTTGAACAACAGGTGTTTGAACATAAACATGAACATTACCACTTAAACGATTAAATATTTAAAAGAAAATATGGTACTAAAAATAAAATCATCTTAAAATGTGATATTACTGTATATGGAAACTGTAACAAAAATGTAGACTTATATTTGAAAATTTTGACTTACTAGCTCTTGGAAGTCCCTTTTTGGGCTTGTGAAATTGGATGGTGTATAAAATGATATACAGTTCATTTTGAACAACAGGTGTTTGAACAATTAGTGTTTCTGATATTATTTAATCAAAAATTATAAACCTATTTCCACACTTTTCTAACACCCTGTTTAAAAATGGGTGAAAATCAGTTAAAAATGTCAGATATAAATTTGAAGCTCAATAAATCATAGTATATTCTCAGGGGATAATCATTATAGTTAGTATGAGTGTGGCAATCATGAAGGACCTTAGCGGGAGCTGCACAGTTTTTTATATAGACTTGGGTTAGATCTCTCTTTTTGTATCAGGTCTCTCTTGAGCAACTCTTGTTCTCTTCCGATCCTAATGCTATTGGAGTATTCATGGGCTAGGGGTCTTTAATTTATGACTTTTCCGTCCTTTTTTTTCCATATGGTGATGATGACCGAGAGGAAAATACAAACATATTTTTGGTACCATGGATTTTCCAAATGGTCTAGAATGTAGAGCTTATTATGGAGTCATACTAGCAGTTATATTTGTAATATAACTGCTAGTATAACTATATTTGTAATATAAAAACTGCCTATTAAGAAACACACAATTTATTTTACACATTTCAAGAAAACTACAAATATTACTCCACAACCTTGAGCCCAAGTGAGGACCTTGTTGAGAGCAACTTTCTCTAAATAGGTATTTATTTGTAACTGACTTCTGTAAAACTATGCAATTAAACTTTCACAGGACTCTAATTATCTTAAAATGTCAATTATAATACACATGTAGTAGTCTTAGCACTGAAATATTTGAAAGGCAGGTTTTTGAAGGTTGTTTCTGGTAATAAAAAAATTATATTTCTGCAACGCTTAATTTCACAGTCCAATTCAATTGCACTAATACACTTATTACAACAATAGTAATAATTTAATAACAGTAATTGTCATTTCAATTCAGTACACACTCTTACTCTGTTATTACAAAATAAATTGATCATTTTACTGCACTTTTTACCTTGATGTTAGTATTTTTTGCTGGCTAGGCTAATAATGACTGGAGATATTCATAATAAACAGTGCAAAAATATTACGAAATCTTTCTCACTTGCTCATCCCCATCCCCAAACAATTAAATAAAACTAATAATCACCAAAAATGTTAGTTCGGTGGATGTTACTCATAAAGTAAAAATGAAACATGGGCTGTTTTTGAAAAAAAAAAAAAATAAATAAATAAATAAAAAAATTAAAAAATTAAAAAAGTATATATTAAATAGGGCCTAAATTTGCTTCGTTTGTGTCATAAAGAAATTCTCAACATAAATCATATTTGATTAAAATTGAGATTTGAATGACAGCCTTTAAGGTTTATTTTTACCAATTATTCCTGATTGTACAAAATTTTTATTAGGATTTCACACCGCCTGGGTCATTAATCTTCACATTTTACTATAAGTTTACCAATTTACCAACTTTGAACAGAAATACTAGAGTCTATTTCTCAATGAATTGGGTATTTTTCGAGAGATGGCGACTAATACATGTTTGAGTTCTTAGAGGCTACACTTGATTAAAATCATTAGAGCCAATTTATTTTCTTATGGCAAGTATCCCGAAATATTGACTTATCAAAATAATGAAAACCATCCTGAGATATGACCAAAATAAGTTCAATTATCACATTTGACTAAAATTGGTCTATGTGTTTGGGCCGTAGAACACTACACATAATACATTTTTGGACTTGAACGGGAAATATGTGCAAAAACTTGACATAATTTTTTGACTAACCACATTACTTTCTCTATACTACGTATATGTGAGAAAGTAAAAGAGCTAAATAATTACAGTACGTTAGTGCATTTGTCATAAAATTGTTTTCTTTATCTTTTAAATTATATGTTATTACATTCTGGATTTATCATTATCATATTCTTTAATTATGATTTTTTATATTTTACTCTACAAATAGTACAGAGAACATATTGAAATGATGAAAAGGAATACATTTTCTCTTACTTTAAACTTTTTTGGAATCGTGTGTACAAAATATACAGGGCGAGGCAGGGAAACGGCACGATTTTGAAAAATCACAAATAATTTATTTAGAAAAAAAGGATAATTGTTTTAACATAAATCTTAAGTATATGAGTGGAAATTAATGTTTTACCTTAAAAACAATTATTTTTTTAATACAGTGTCAGTAAGGTGGCGTCCTTGGTTTGCACACAATGTTGAAGTCTG
Organism: Aphrophora alni; assembly: GCA_963513935.1. Taxonomy (NCBI): domain Eukaryota; kingdom Metazoa; phylum Arthropoda; class Insecta; order Hemiptera; family Aphrophoridae; genus Aphrophora; species Aphrophora alni. The sequence goes on from OY740773.1 coordinate 85,137,721, forward strand.
CGATGAAATCCACCCATGACGTTTTGTAGCATCTGCAACGGAAAGTTGTTAATTTCTTGCCGAATTCGCTCCTTCAGGTCTTCTTTTGTTCTTGGTGGATTTTCCTAGAAGACTTTGCACTTAAGATAGCCCCAAAGAAAGAAGTCTGGAGCTGTCAAATCTGGTGAATGGACAGGCCAAGGGATATCACCATTCCTGCTGATAACACATTCTGGAAATGCGAGTTTAAGCAAATCCATTGAAACATTAGCAGTATGGCTTGTTGCACCATCTTGCTGGAAGAGTGTTTCTTTATTTGGATCATACTGATCCATTTCAGGCAGACCAAAAGTTACCAACATGTCAGCATAATGTTGAGAGTTTACCGTCACCGTGTTACCATGTTCATCTTCAAAAAAATAGGGTCCCACGATTGCACGAGATGACATTGCACACCAAACTGTTACTTTTTCAGAATGGAGAGGTTTTCCATGAAATTCATTTGGGTTATTTTCGGACCAATATCAGAAGTTCTGATTGTTCACGTAGCCACTAAGGTGAAAGTGGGCTTCATCACTCATCCATAAGTTGCGCACTCTTTCTTCATTTCTTCCGAAAACATTAAACATTTTGTTGGCAAAAGCGTATGCGATTATTGTAATCATTAGGTTTTAGGGCTGGCACTATCTGTATTTTGTATGGATGATAGTGTAGGTCGTTCTTCAAAATCCGTTTCACCAATCGATTGCTGAGACCAAGTTCTGCGCTCTGCTGCCTCGCTGATTTTCGTAGAATTCGTCCTAATGCTTCGATCAATGTTCTCTGGAGTCCGGATTTTTTTTTCACTACCACCTCTTTTCTTTGTCGTGCTAGCAGTGGCTTCAAAGTTATTCACCCAAAGGAGGATAGCTTTTCTTGATGGCACGGGAGCCCGTGGCGGTAGACTGAACTCTTGACGGAAAGCGCTCTGAGTACAAACCACACTATCGGCGTTTTTGTAATATGCCTTTACAGCAAACGCACGTTGTGCACTCCTCCAATGCTATATGGCTACTGAAATTTCCACTTGTCTAGACACTCAAGGTCATTTCCCCCTACTCTCATAACCCCCTACCCCCTTTAGCTGGAGTCGGAATCGTGCCGTTTCACTGCCTCACCCTGTATTTATGTGAATATTATCATTGGTCAAAAAAGAGGAAAATCTTCTGTAGGGACCAAAATATTAAACAATTGTTTTCCAAAACTGAGTATAATGATTTTGTCAATCAATATTTTAAAATCAATAAAGATTGATTTTATTTTAAACTACAACTAACTATAAAAATAATATTATTAAAAAATTTAAGAAACTGATATTTAAAAATTAAAAAAACCTTTTTCCAAAATGGCGACCAAAAGTGCTTTCGCGATTAACAGAACCATAACCAATTTACCATAACCAATATTATTGCTTACATTTTTTATTAATATAGAAAAAAGAATAATTAATTTTGTTTACCTTTAAATACAAAAAAAAATAAATAAATAAAAAAAAAAAAATATATATTACTTAGACGTAAAAGCTTTATGTTAACCAAATAAAATTGCATTAAGGAAAACAAGGATTCCCCAAACCACAAAAACAAGAAACAAAACTAAGACTGTAATAAATCAATGACATGTCAAAAATATGTACATAAGAGTAATATAATACACAGCTGAATTTATACAGTCTTGGTTTTGTTTCTTGTTTTTGTGGTTTGGGGAACCCTTGTTTTCCTTATTGTGAATATCACTTCGATGCTCCTAGTAAATTTGAAATAAAATTGCATTTAAAAAAATTCAGAACTTTATTTATATTTATACAATTTTTCTAGTGCAATTTTTTTTTATTAGTGTTCACATAATTTAGGGCTTCTGTACAAAGATTTTCCTGGCTACAATCCTATTACCTCCAGCTAAATCAACTTTTACAATATTCAAATTTTGCTGTTGCGCAATTAGCTAATCTAAAATGCACAATTTTAAATATTATCTTACAAAATAATATTCAAATCATATTAACCTCAATTTACTGTTTTCCAGAGCTGACTCTGTAACATGGAACCCACATAAGCTGCTAACTGCACCTCAGCAGTGTTCAACCTTCCTAACACGTCATCCTGATATACTCAGTTCCTGTCACTCAGCAAATGCAACATACCTCTTTCAGAAGGATAAATTCTATGACACAAAGTACGATACTGGAGATAAGCACATACAATGTGGTCGACGTGCTGATGTCCTTAAATTCTGGTTCATGTGGAAAGCTAAGGTAAATATGTGTAATATGCAAATATGTTTGATAAAAATATATAACTAATATTCTAATTAGCTTACATCAAAATCATTACATCTTACTAATAAATACAAGTAATAAAAATCCTCTCAAAAATAGTTTTATCACTCAAATAATTTAAAAAAAATTAATACAGAAGGATATCTAACACATCTTTTGTACAAAGACTAGGGAAATGGCACCCAATACAAGCACTCCCTACAATATCTAACTTATATTATGTTCCACAACCCAAACAATTTCTTTTTTATTGTTTTGTCAGATATATAATTATGTAAACACTATACTTTATTAAGAAATTGTAAAAAGAAAATAACTGTTATGAGTTGTAAATCATTAAGCCAAAATTTGAAGGTTGGAATTTTAAATCAAAAAATTTAAAGTTATGTTTTATAAAATACACAATCTATATAGAGAATGATTTTTAATCATAAGAAAGTAAAATTTTAAATTCATTTATTTATTCAAGACAGCTCTCTTGACAGTATACATGCGTGACTTAATGCAAATACAAATAACTATGAAAATTCAAAACTTCTCTATGAAGAAAGTATTAATTGTTTATTTTTATACTTTGCCTAATTTACTGTAAAATTTTACTTACTTCTTAGTATGACCTCCAGCGTCAGGTTATTCCAACAATATTGTGTCTTATATAAATATCCGCTGCAATAGGGCATAATGATTTTAAGGTGTAAAACTGATGTATGTCTGTAAAACTGAGAACAGGCAGAAAAAATATTGTCTTTTTATATTTGTTCTTGGAGTAATACATTTTTTTTAATGTTTTATATTTTTTTCTACAGACATTTGTTGGCATCATATGATGTTGCCTTCCAAATTAGCAATATATGTATAATGTGCATCAAATGATTCAACATAATTTTTAAACTTCTTGTAAGAAAAAGGATAAAATGAAATGATATTTTTTTAAATCAAGAATTTTTTTCCCCTTCATTTAAAAAGAATTACATATGAAGTAAAATATTACTTTTTCTAAAATAACTATATTACACTAGAAAATTTTTATAAAAATCAAAAGAGATAACAACTTAAATATTAATAACTTAATCTGATTTTATACGAAAATATCACTTAATGCACAAATTTCAATCAAAGTTGTTAAAATGTTAATGAAATATTATAAACTAAACTAATATACTAAACCAGAAGTAAAAGGAATTGTAATTTGTGACTAAAATTTGATAACATTGCTAGTCTTAGATATCTGACTTTCACAGATGGCAGTAGGAATTTTTTTTTTTTTTATGATAGACAACTCCAAATTTCAGTTACCGGTACCTAAAAAAAATATGGTTTTTGTAATGTATAGTGTATACATATCAAATTTGAGCCAAATCACTAAAACAGTTTAGGCTGTAGCCCAATGGACAGATTGAGACAGACTGATTCATTCAAAAACTATATCTCAAACTTAATTTTGATAAAATCTAGAAATATATTTTTAAAATACAAATCTCTCTCTCTCTCTCTCTCTCTCTCTCTCTCTCTCTCTCTCTCTCTCTCTCACACATAATCTATATGTGAGAAAGTAAAAATTAGCTCTAACTAATAAAAAGATTACAAATTATAAAATTAACCCTATTATATATTGCTGTTTTAACAGGGAACAAATGGCCTGGAGGCACATGTTGACAGAGTATTTGACACAGCAGAGTATTTCACAAAGCAGATCTCCTATAGGTCAGACTTTAAGATGGTACTTGAGACTCCTGAATGTACCAACATTTGCTTCTGGTACATCCCTCCAAGTCTTCAAGGGCAGGAACATACATCTGATTACAACCAGAGGTTACATAAGGTATGTTGTTTTTCAGTGTCATATTGTTCCAAAACAATTTATACATTTACAAGAACCCAGTTTAAATAGTTTTATTCAAATAAATATAATCTAAACTTATTCATTTTGAGTAAAACATGGGAAAAGTTTACAGATAATACATAAACGATATGCACTTATTTCCACAAATAATGGTCTTTTCAGAATCTCATTTTCTTTGTGCTTACAAAATTGAAAACAACAACTGATTATCAATATTGTCTTGTTAATATAATTTAGTTTGGAAATAAAGACTAAAGTTTTCTATAGATACTAAGGACTTTCTTTTACATGTTAATTTTTTATGTTTACGGTACCATCATTTAGATCTCAAGTTTTTTTTTAGGGGGGAAGGAGATATTTTAATTGGCCAAAATAGTAATATTTCTAAAAACATATGACTCTGACTACATTTACATCGCTAAAAGCTGTAAGCAGAGGTATAAGACTTAATTTTATTTATGGTTTAACAAATACCCAAAGTCATTGTCCTAAACAACTTTTTACTGGCATTCTTGTGATATTTGGAAAGCTCATGTCTACATATTATTATGTCGAATGTTAAATTTGTAAGTTATTTCCTTACAAGATTGAGGAAAAACTATTTTGCTGTAATTAAGAATATTTGTTGAATTTGTAAAATTATTTTCAGTATTTATTTGTATTTGTTATAAAAATACAATTAACATGAATTCATTGAATTATTATTAATTTCATATCATTCTAACATTGAGTTGCCCGATGATGCCGCAAGGCGAAACAATTGTAGCTCATTTATATTATTAAAATATTTTGAAACTTTAAGCTTTATTTAATCCTTGAATATGGAGTGTCAATAAGAAATATCTGCTGTTACATTAAAATTTAAAAAACAACAAATTTTGTTTATTGTTACAATTTTTTTTGCTTACTGTACTATTATTTAAATTATTTTTTAAATGACGGTTATTTAATTTGTTAATTTCTCATGACGTGTATAAAGTATGTTTTCTTTTGATGATAATTATTATATTTAAAAAATTCTTGATGAACCTACACTTTATTTGATTTTAAATTTTCATTGCTTAATATTTTTTCCTCCCCAATTCTAAGATATCAAAATTTTAGTTCAGATTAACACGGTTCTACTATATGCTTTAATTTAATCTCATTGTATACTGTACAATCATAAGAACCAATCTATAAAAACCATAATTATGAAATACTAATACAAAAGTTATTATTCATATTATTTGTAAAATAATTACTCTTTGTTTCCAAACAGGTTGCACCAAAAATCAAAGAAAGAATGATGAGAGATGGAACAATGATGATCACCTACCAGCCTCTCAATGATTTACCAAATTTCTTCCGATTAGTGATACAGAACTCCGGTCTCGATCACAGAGATATGGATTTTATTATCAAAGAACTTGAAAGATTAGGCAGTGATTTATGAACAAAATTGAGTCACACCTTGTACATATCCTAATTTATTCAAATTGTTTAGACTGTTTATTATTTTTTTCACTGTGATAAGATTAAAATGAGTTTAGATTTAATTGTAGTATTTAATTAGGCCTTGAACTATGTAAATGTATTCTACACATTCTGTAAAATGATATATTATTAATAAATATTGTGGGTCTGTATTTTGTAGACAAGCATGATAATTATATATGGTGTCTACGTAAATTGAAAATAAAATACCACATAACCATGATTTGTGTTTATTTAATAAAATGTCCTTATTGTAACACAAGTAAGAGAGATCATTGCTGGCATAAACTATTTTATAAATGTTGGGCTGTACATTATTAGTTATATTATATATGTGAATCAATCGTATCTGTCACATAAATATAAAAGACTTATATTTCGGGTCCTAAATTTGGAGTGTCCAGAATTTGAGGCCTAGGAGTCTTTATTTTAAGCTCTTTTTCTTCATTTTTTATATGGCTATGATGACAGAGTTTTTTCTTGTTTAAACAGCAAAGGGAAAAAATTAATAAGTTTATTCTAACGATAATTATTTTATTAGTGTTGTTTAACTTAATTGGTAATACGATGCCTTGAGATATTTTAGCAAATTTCAAACTTAAAAAACAGATCAATCTTCATCTAGTGATAAAGAAACAATAGGAATTATAATCAGTCCAAGAATATTTTAAATGATTACAATATTGAACTAACTTTTTCACACACACACACAACTAAAGGTATTGAAAATATTTTGGTGAAATTTCAAAGTTTATGATTTAAACCAATGTGTCACACTACATGTTAAAAAAGTTTAGGCCATGAGTAAATAGAAAAAAAAAACACAAAAAAAATCCAACATCTTTTGTCAAAATAGCTTTGGTTAAATTTGAGATATAAAACCTTCAAAATGATGTCATGATTCATTTTCACTTTTTGGAAGTGGTGGTAAATTCAAGATAAATCAAGTTGAGTGATATGTTTATGAAAAAGTGTGGTTTGGTGGTGGAAAAAATGGACATTTGAATTTTGATTTGTACCTAGGGAACAACATTTGAAAGAGGAATTTAATTTAAAGAATTTTTGTTAATGTTTTTGATTATAAGCGATTAACTATGACTAAACAAACAAAGAAATAACAACCGAATTTGTATTTACAGTTTGCATGTTGGATTGAAACTAGTTTTTTATCTTATCAAGATAAGTAAACTTCTGTTGACTATTAGTTTAGGAAACATTACTGTAACTTTTGTTTTTAACAAATTATTTATGAAATGCAAATATTAGTTTTTATTGCTGTCTGAAATGGAACATGATGAGAGTTTAAATAAATAAAAATAGCTTAAATACAAACTTAGTTCATCTTTTCCAAAAATCAAGCTTAACTTGGATGACCATGATGGAGATGGAGATCTCTTGCAGAGCGAACACAGTCGATTTCACTATAACGATCTGGAGACGACGGACGCTTTCAGTTAGCCATGCATTAACTTTGAAAAGCATTTTTTAAATTACCAATTGGAGTCAAAGGATCTTGTCTTTTCTCCCAATATTTCTGTGTTATTTAATAAGGATGATTTTGATGTAAGAAGTTGGCCAGTAAAACAATAATCATTTGCAACTTAAATGAACAAATAATCTAAATTGTCTTGGTTTAATATTGCATTATTTCTTGACTTTGCAACTAATTCCTGAACCACTGAACCATCCTGACAAAAAAATTGTCCTTACGTTAAATTCTGATAATATTAACAGAAAAAATTATTTTAGCAAAAATTTATTAGTTAACAGAATGACCATATGGGTTTCAAGAACTTAATGAACTCAAAAAGGGTTTTGAAAGTTATGTTTCAGAATAGTTGTGAGATAACCAATATCAATGTAATCTGCAAGGAATGCAATGTTATGACACATGGAATTTAATAAGGTTTTTAAACAGTTATTGACGAAAAAAATCAAAAATAAGAGCAGTGCATTCTTCAAAGAAGTTTTTTATAAAGATACTAGAGGGCAGGATTTAGTACTTACAGAGTTCCCATACCAGTTACTGTGGTAATAAGGATAATGACAAGCCTAATCTTTCTGTAAAGAAGTACTAATATAAGGATAAAATAAAGCAATAAAGCTTAAAGTTACAAAATATTAAAATATTGAATATGGAGTTTCAACAAAAAAAAATCTGCTGTTACATTAAAACTGAAGTACTAATAGATGGGCATTATGGCATAACATTTAGGGATATTGAAGCTCCAATTAATAAAAAGACACTTTTCATTTTTTAGATAGAGTCCAGATCTAACTTCCGAAATATCAAAGTAGATAAAAAATATCTAATGTTACTAAAGGAATGTCTACAAAAACATAATAAACTAGGCAAGAGTAATAAAATAGACTTCCTCTTGCTTAATATATCAGGACACATGGGAATAGGGGGAATGAAAATGTAAAGATGATTTTGCAAAGAAGGGACATCCACTCCATTCGTAGGATCAGATCCACTCTATAAACATGAGACTCAAAAGAGGTGAAGAAGCCAGTAGATCAAAACTCTGGAAAGAAACAAAAAGACTGAGGCAAGCTAAGGAGATTCTCAGGAATTATGATCATAAAAGATCCAGGGCTTCCATTAGTCTATGCAACAATAGACTAAGACTACTAACAGGCTTCCTTACGGGGCATGGTACATTCAGAGGACATCTCGGGAAACTATGCCTAATATATGATATGACTTTTAGGTACTGTATGGTTAGAAAATCTCCCATCACCTACTAATAGACTGTGAGGTCATAGCTATTAAAAGAGCAAGAACTTTGGAATGATACCAATTAGAAGTGGAAAATCTACCCTCTCTACATCCTCTTCAAAACGTACATTTATGGTAGCTACAGGATTGGAAAGGATATTGTAACTGAGTACCTCGGAATAATTAAAGGGGGGTACAATAAATTAATAAAAGTCGCAGTGCAGTAGTAAACCCTAATATACAATATGATAAAATGAAATGACCCCTATCTTTTTCTGCCACCATAGTTTAGAGTATAATTGTATATTAGAAAAGGAATTGTGTAAGGTTTGTAAGAACTGTTACAACAGTTTTCCTTTATGAAGCACAATTTTCTGCATTTATACAAATATAGCCCTCAGAGGCTCATCTGTATTGAGAATGGACCTAGTAATACTAAGAAACCCTAGCTGAATCTAAACTTATGTAGTCTTGGGATAGATCCTTCTCTTTCATCTTTCCTATCAGGTCTCTTTTGACCAACTTCAGTTCTTTTCCAACCCTGATGTTATTAGAGTATTCAAGGGCTAGGAGGTCTTTATTTTATGTTCTTTTCTTTTTCTACAAAGCAATGATGATCAAGAGGTTTTTCGCTTTTAAACAACAAGGGAAAAAAATATATTTTATACGCTTAATAATATTAGAAGTTTTATGAAACAATCTTTAATGAGAGGGCTTCCTATACTATCACATAATATTAACAATTCAAACAACTCATTTAAAGTAAATTCTACCACATTTTAAACAGTTTGAGTGAAACAGGAAAATTAAAATCGAAACATATTGTAACAATTTTTATTTTTAATTACCAGTACATAAACAGTAGGCACTATACATATATACACTATTTAAAATCATTTAATTATAGAGAGTATAACTTAAAGTATAAACAAAAATGCACTTTGAAAATAACTAAAGTACTTTATTTTTAAAAAAATATATGAATTAAAAATGAAATCAATAAAATTTAAAATTGGAGTGAAATAATTTTAACTATAGCATTAATTTTTTAAATCATTCATATCTCTATGTAAATTATCAAATACATTTTTTTAAAGGCTTGGAATACCTATATAATGTTTGAATAAATACAGATAGAAAATCAAGTCACAACATGTTCTTCATGGTGCTAATGTGTAAAGCTTTAAATTTTTTTTAAATATGCCAGTATTTAGGTGCAAATTGACAAATTTCTTATAACTGTAAAGAATAGTAAGTTCATTAGTAAACATTTTTTAACCTCGGTGGTGCGATTGTATACCTAAAGACCTACCAATAGATTCCTCTTTGGCTGATACATGTATCCTAAGTCTTGTTTTTATTTTTTAATCCATTTGAAAATGATTTAATGTGATATGGATCTTTTTATGGATCTTTTTCACACTCTGCATAACATACTTTCTTAATTATATTTATAGTATGCCCCAATTATTTCATATTAAAAGCATTATTACCATCTTTATTTGATTAGTATAATAAAATCTTACATCTGTCAACATTGTAAGTCTTTAGTATCATCCCTTGGAATGCATATGTTTTGGCTCATACCAAATGAATTAGAAGGGAGAGAGGTAGGTACGGTTGAAAGGGAATGTACGGTTGGAGTCATAGAAGACAAGAGCTATAAAACGATAACTTTTTTTCACACATTTTGTTTACAACAGATGAAGTCATACTTCCTATTTTTAACAGAATATAATCAATATTCTTAATCTTGAAAAAAAAGTAATGATTTTAAAAGGGAACACTCAATAGAGACATAAAATAATAGAGTACTTCCTTACAAACACACTCTCCTGAATCCCACAATATAAGTTTTCAAAATGTTGAGTTTTGTTTTTATTTTTGTGGATCTTTTGACCCGGTTTGAATAAGTTGAAATCAAATTAAAATTCATCAATCCAACATTTATTTGTATGTTGCTATGTCTGCTAGAAGAAAATCATGACACAACTAACAATTATGAAAGATCCGTTACACCTCCATTGCATATTATATATATATATATATATATATATATATATATATATATATATATACGGTATATATATATTTCCGAAATTGTAAAATAATGTTATAAATGTAAATGTAAAATTAGATGCAAACCATTTTTATTAATATTTTATAATCATTGATAAGCTTTCAAACAACTTATAAATAATATATTACATACCTAAATAAACAGTAAATAGGAGTTCCTTTCAATCTCATTTTTAGTAACATGTTTCACTGCCATGGGGATGTCATCAGGCCAGCTATTAACACTCATACTTTATTTAACACAGAGGTGGTTATATCATGCAATTTTCATTTAAGAGTAATACTGTCTCAATATCACGTTAATCTGTCATAGAATGTGGTAGGATCTTCCTCCACTCGAAAACCCTGTAATCCCAAGTAAGTATCCCTTATATTGATATTGTAAAATATTTAACAAGAAAAACTTATCAAAATAATATTTTGTTCTAGCCCGCCCAAAAACTCTGAATTGCCATGTGACACTTATAATATGTTACTGCATTAAAATTTTGACATTCTATGATTTTAACAATATAATTCAGCCAATTTCTCATTTCCCGACTACCATAATTTATTTACAGTAGAAGCATATTTTCTTTGTATTACAGTATCCTGACAGTAGGAATGTGTCTGGCGTGGAGAGGAAAAGAGGGGCCCCCACACTTAGTTTGTTGCGTTTGCTTTCAGCAGTAACACCTCAATAAAAAAATATAGACCTCAAATGCTTCTGTGTAAACCTACTTTTGTTTCTTTTATCGGTGTAAATAAGAATAAAATGTTTACAAAAGTGCACAAAGTTGCATATTAAAAAGATGGACACATTTTTGTTAATGAACAGAACGTGTAAAAATTAGTTGTTTTATTTATAAATATATATGTTAATCGTTATTTTAAAACTTTTAATAGTAAAACATTTACTAAATAAACAAAAAATGTAATATTTGTTTTTTTAAAAACTATCTCATTCATTCAAGGTCTAAGCTTGATTATTCGTTATAGAATGTTCAGAAAATGTCGTGCCAAACTTTGTATTGGTTACATGGGTCAAAATAAAGAAAAAAGTTCTTGTAAGCATATGTCCGGGAAAAGCTTCGTTATTCATCTTTCACCCACTTTGAGTTTTTTTGAAAAATAATTGTGTTATAAAATGTTTAACATTTTTAGTCGAAATTTGGTAGGCTATACAAATTTTGTATGTTTGTTTTTACCAGTATACCAAAAACTAATACTTTATCATGTAAATTTTTTAAATGACTGTCATTTAAAATGTTTAATGTTAAATTTCACGAAAATCGTTTGTTTTAAGAGAAATGTACTAAAGACAAATAATTCCTCTTTTAATGCCAAATTCTATTTATTATTATTATTTTTTTTTTTTTACTAGGTCAATTGATAACCTGAGTTATGGACAGAAAACTCAAAACATAATTCTTGATAATTATCTACAACATCCAAATTTATCCTAAACCAAAATAATATTGAATTATGTTAATTTATGAAAAACAAAATCTTTTTTTAATATAAAAAATGCAAATGGACAATTTAATTTATGTTAAATAAGTTGAAAGTGGGTAACATAATATGGTTTATGTAACCACTACCTAAAGTTTGGCACAACATTTTCTGACACTGTGTATAGCTATAAAGTGAAAATATTTAGACAGTTTAGACCATACAGTAAATTTATTTACTGTTTTTAATAACTACCGATAGTAAAAATATTAAATTTTTATTATATAAAACATACAAATAAATGATAGTTTATTCCAACTCGTCTATCACAAAGTGTCCGTGTTCAGCTTCTTTCTTCATAAATTGCATAACGTTGTAAATAATTTCACGACTTTGGCTCTTTAAAACTTTACTATTACTCATCATCACACTTAGCACAACACCTATTAGCCGACCAAGTTAACATTTTATGCGGGAAATAGCCTATGTGAAAGACGGATTGACAGATATTTTGCGTGTGACTTACAGTTATTACGTGATTGCATTTTTAGAATCAACGAACAAAGGCATCAGGAAGGCGGGAAGTATTTCCTGGGATCCCCTTATCTTCCTGTTTACCTTTCCCACAATAATATAGTAAATTCCCAGTATGCATTTGAATACTTCTAGAATGTGCCTAATCTAATTGTAAAAAAATAATCTATCAACAAAATAATATCTACAACTTTCTTGCAGGAAGTTATCATTTAGCAGAGAAATGTAAATTTTCCTCGTTATGAATATTTTTGTCATTACTTTTATTATGTAAAAACTTTTTACAGTTTATCATTACATACACTTACTTTTTTACACGACTTTATACTGTGTTGGTTTTTAGTTTTTATAAATAAATATTGTGTGCAAGTAGGCAAAATCATAAGATAAGTGAGATGCAGTCTATCACGAAGTTGTAACTTTAGGAATTAAATGTAGCTAAGCAGTAATTTGTGTACCCAGTTTTCTTGGAATGGATTTTACCGTCACATCAGGCTAGGGAAGCAAGTAGAAGGGAGGACACGCCCCTTACACCAGACAAACTCCTCGTCTGAGGTTACTGTAGATAAACTGTTGGTTTATTTTTTGTAATAGTATCACATTAGGTTGAGTTAATGTCATTGCAAGATCACAACAAAACTTTATCCAGATTAAAAAAAAAAGTTCCTAGCAAAAATCTTATTTTTTTAGTAATTAATTGAAACCGCCAAAAAAAATTCTTTTGTTCGATACCATTAAGGTTTCTTTCTACAATAAAAACAATATACAGATTCATAAGGTGAGGTCAACAGTTATCTTTCATAAATACCCATGATGTCATTGGACTACCACCAATATTGGCTAATACAAATCCACAATAGCTTGGACGAGTTTTAGTGCTGTAACAGCACTTCTAAGAAAAAGTGGAAAGCTACAATTGGTAATGAATCCTGGTCTCAAAAGCTACAATTACAGTGAGGAGAACTCAATGGGCTGACCACACATCATCTGATAGAAAGCTGTCTGAGAAACCCAAGCCCATAATGGACTGTTATGCTAAACATTTATTTGATTTATTTAAGCTTTTCTTCACTTTCCACTTTTTCCCTTCCTTCTTAGTGTTCCATGTACAGCCACATATTCAACCAATCAACAGACCTCTTCATTATTAATTTACTTTATAAGTTTTCTTATAAACCATATAATTAATTAGACATGATAAAAAACAGCTTCCTGAATTCTATTGGTTTTTCAGCCGACAATTTAGTTATATATATATATACATACATACACACATTTACAAATATACACACATAACTACAATTCTATTATAGGTTTAAAAGTATTATTTCACTGTACGTTCTTTTTAAAAAAATCCAAGAATCACAAGATCTATCAGTATTCAATGATGTATGATCACTGTGTAAAAATTAAAACAAAATAAAAACTCTATTATTTTCCATATATCCAAAAAAAGTCTTAATCTATAAAGCATAATGACTACGATATAAACAACGATATTTATTTTTATTAGACTATATATAACTATTATCTATTGATTAAACTTACAACTATTGGAATAATAACACCTAGAATAGTCGCAGCTACAATTACAATTTTGGTTTCATACCTTTGTTGTTGTAGAAATGCTTCTAATTCTTCTAATTTAGAATATAACTCAGAACTATTTAATGAATGAATTAACTGGCCTACTTGATTGTTACTTGGGTTGGGTGATGATTTCATGTTATTCACAATAGCAGATAATTGTTTTTCGAGTTTACTAAGCTTTGATGATGTTTCATTGTCAAAATCTGAAGATGGAGTTGCGCTTGCAGCTGTTTCTTTTATCTAAAAAGAAAATAAATATATTTGTAAATAGAAATCATAAGTACTGTACAATGTGGTTATACACATTTATTATTTACATATAAATAATAAATGTATTATTTATTATATAATAATTTCTAATTTATATATTGTATAATAATATTCCGTAATTTAGAGAGCAAGTACACAACCAAAGTCAAATTTAAACTGAGTGCTTTAAAAATCATTTATAATATTAATTTTATTGATCAATTCACAACATCAAGTGTTCTTGTCAAAGTGACGTTCATCAAGTACTAAAGATGCAATCACTTTTTATCAACCATCTAATTGTTGTCAATCTTTCATTTTAACAAATTTCCATAAGTATAGTATTATAAGAAATATTGCAACATATTTTACAATAAGACATCAGATTGTGAAATACGATACACTAGAATTAATTATTTTGAAAAAATTCAGATATACATATTAAGACGGTTTGGGATAATACCCAAACTGCTCAAGTCTCAAATATATCCAGAAAAATAAAAAATTGGAAGATTTTATGATGCGTTTTTTGCTAAGTTAAAATAACCTATCGACAGGTTGACCAAGCCTATACAATTCTATTCAAGAGTGAGAGTATTCAAGGATGAGTCATCTGCAAGCACCTGCAGGAACTTATTAATTAACTGACCTGTTCGAATAGGAGAGATGAATAATTCGACTAAATAAGATAACACAGTAAAATTATTTTTTCGTACAAATTTTAAATTATTTTGGATTATAAATTTTAAGAGTACTTAAATATAGTTAACCATATTAAAAAAAATTTAGTATCATTGTTAGTTTAAAAGTTAAAAAACCAAAAACCAAAAAGTAGAAATTCCAAAAAACCAAGCATGGTATACTGAAACTTGGGATACATTCATTTTGCAAAATAAAAATTTTGAATGCATAAAGAGAGAAACGCTGTCAAGGATCATTCTTGAGACGTTTTTCTCAAATATAAAATATAAGAAAATGTACAAAAGTTTCGAAGATAGTAAAAATAACAATTAATTAAAGGGATAAAGGGAAACCGTTTTGGTAAGTTTGGTCAAAATCGGCCGAACCGGTGATGAGAAATATAATAAAAATGGGTTAATTTGGTTAAATCAAAAGTTAGCATTTAAAAGTTTAAAAAAGATAAATTTCATAATACAGTTAGATTAACAAGAGGTAATATTGTACAATTGAATCATGAGAAGCATGTATTTGTTAAAATGGGGGGGGGGGTTCTAACACCAAGGAAGCATACACCAAAAGACAAAACTTGCAGGTAGCATAACGTCTTAGATAAAAGAACTACAAAGATAAACCAAGAGGATTCTTTCGTTTCAGGACAAGGACAACAAGGAACTAAAGAAAAATCGTCGAAATCTCGAAAGGATCAAAAGTTGGTCATCTGAAAATTACGAAAACATTGAAACTCGAATAACTCGAAAAGCCATGTTTCGATAAACACTGTTCGAGTTTTAATGTAACCTACAAGGCAAGAAGAAGAAAAGGATAGTTTCAGAAATTCCAAATTCGCAACCAAAAAAGAATTAGAAGAAAATTGTTTAAAAAGTTGAGCGACAGGTACGAACATGAAACAAGGTTGATCACGCATCCCCACTACACAGTTAGGATGGGGAAGTTCCACCAACAGCTTACAAGGCAGACTAAAATAATAAACAAATCAAAAGGGGTAATTATGAAATAGTTTGAAGAAAATAGATCAATAAATAGATGAAGGAAGCTTAGTACATCATCCTACTGTAAAGAAAAGGTTGAAAACGAATCAAAACAACGGGGAAAAACATTAAAAGCAAAAAGGGAAGAAAAAGGGAAAATTAGAGGGAAAGTGATAATGTTGGAGAACCGAGGTTACTTCGTTGAGATTGGGGGAAATTAAAGTATTCTGACTCAATCATTAGACCTAGTAGGTCAAATTCGGACTTCATCATTGGACCTAGTAGGTCAAATTCTGATTTCATCATCGGACCTAGTGGGTCAAATTCTAACTTCAACATCAGACTTACTAGGTCAATCTCTGACTTCATCAAAGGATAGGTCAATTTCTGGATTCTACAGCAAACCAAATTGGATATACTCAACTAAGCTCAAGATATAAGCACTTAGAAAATTTTCGTCAAACAAATATTGAACCTAGAAGATTAAAAAATTTTTTTTGACTTTATAAGAAGATATGTTATAGCATCGTGAAAAAATATACAGTCTTAGTGTTGAAGAACATGAGCTACTAATAGAAAAGGGCATTTGAAACTTTGCATTGAACTATCGCTGATTTGATTCAATAAACTTCGAAAGGCACAAAATTCATCACAAGATACCACTTCAGACAGAGTTGGGAGTACCTACGCTAGAAGAACGAGAGAATGAGGCATCGGGAGAGAATATTCAACCGACACTACTCCAACTGTCGGGATCGTCTACCCGCCTTGACCAACTTGAAATCATTGAGGTACAAGACTAACGCAGCCTTACTAACTGAACACAATTCAGGAACTGAAGCCATCTTTAAACGTACCAAGGTACCCTATTCGAATAAACAAATAATCGCCAAATCGTTAAATAAAATTTAAAAGACAAATAAAATAAATTGGGAAAAGTTTTAAAATATTTTAAATTAAATTTTATTTTCTTAAATATCTGCTACTCATGGTCAATTGAATAGAATGTTAAGTTAATATTGAAATAATACATAAAACTTAGAATTTTAGTTTTAATTTGTACTAGTTTATTAGTAGACCATAAGAAAGAGTAAACAATAATTGATAAAGCATTAAATAAATTTCCACCTAATATATCTATTCTATTTTTTAATTGAAATAAATAAAATAAACTTGCTATTTGTGTTATATACATGTTTATTTTGTCTTTGATTGAATTTATATTTGTGTATGAATAATTGAATATCTTGTGTGTTTTATTTCAACGTAGTTTTAAGTATATTTTAAAAGATTAATAATAATAGTGTTTTGTAATTGTTCTATTTTCAATTATACTTGATTAATATTGTTTTAATATTAGTTTGATTGATAGTATATACAATAAAGATTTAAATTTAAATAACATTAGATATTATTTAATTTGAACTTTTAAAAAGATTTAATTGAAACAAAAATATTTTTAAATTTTAATGAATTAAATTTTAATATATTTTAATTTCTGTGTAAGTTTTTTATTATAATAACATATAAATCCTATGTGCTTTTCAGGTTGTGTAATTAATATTGTATAGAAAGTGATCATATTTCACAAGGTTCATATAGATTTTGAAAAACAGCTTTTTCAAATAGACACACCTCGAGAAAGAGGTCTAATAGGAAAGAGAAAGTAAAGCTAGACAAAAATTAAATAAAAGGAAGTTAAACTTAACTTAAATTCAGAATAAATCTTGCTCCAAACAAACGTGTGAGATTCATTCTTGCAATCGGGCCATAATCTCATAATCAAAAATAAGAGGAAGAGTAAGTGAGTTAGGAGGGGAACTCGTTGCAACATTTAAGTTTTAAAACGTAATATGTTGGCTCCTCTAGAGATAGCAATTTTTGACTGATTTAGTTCAAATTTGGACACAAATTGTAATAAGCATTAAATTGTAAAAGTTGAAACTAATAAGCAAAATAATTAAAACAGTTTTAAAATGGTGGCAGTTTATTAGTGGTTTTTTCTACTAGTGGTAATTTTTCAAATTGGGATAATGTCTATTAACATAAATTACAAAATGTAAATAACTTTTTTTGTCCCAAACCTTCAACTACATTCCTTAAAAAACTACTCTTTACTGGCACGAAAACTATTCAATAATCTTCCAGAATCTGCAAAGAAATATAAAAAGGTGAAGAAATTTCAAAATCACAAGAAAATGTTTAATGTAGAAAACCTAATGAATGTTGTTCAATAATTTTATTTAAATGTTCTAAATTGTTTATTGCTTTTTATTTATTTGAAATTAATAAAAACGAGACTGATATAATTGCTTAACCCTTACCGCGCGGCAAGCGCCTACAGATGCGGCACTGCCCACGGCCACTATGCGGCTAGCGCCTATAAGCGTGATCGCTCAATCGTCTGCCAATACTGCGCTGTATTTCGTAAAATATCCGATAGAGTGCATAGTAATGTCGCTTTTGTCTATTTGGACCCTCTAAACCAATATGGCGACTATTTAGAAATATTTTGTTATCGTTAATGGTTGCCTAGCAAAAAAGACTAGTATTCGTTCACTCCTGTACTGCTTTTTGCGCCTATAAACGCGGGCTACTACGGTCAGTTGTTTTAGTGTTTTCACTCTCGCTTGCATTTGTTGTTGACGTCTATTGAGTGTGTTGAGTGTTGTGTGTTTATTTACGTCGAGTTTTGACGGTAAATAAATATAAATATTTTGTTAGTTTTGTCTTTTCTGGGACTCTTGAACCGCGCTATTGAATTCAATTGAGGGGGGATTTGCGATTTAGCGGAGATTTTTTAGATTGGGGGAGGAATTTAAAAAATTCAACTTTTCATCAACAAATAAATATTTTAAAGAATGTATGGACATTTAAGAGACAATGTATTATAATAAGTTCGTCTTAGTTCAAGAACAGTATAATGTTGATATCACTGACAATACACATCCTGTTGAGCGTGATATCTCTCGAACTAATTTTCAAAGTTTGGAAGATTTTTCAGTTCCTGCAGATTTTGCTAATAAAAAGTTGTCAACTGAAGAAATTAATTTAGCCCTCAAACTTGAAAAGCAAAATCTGATTAACTTAACATTTCCTTCAACGGCTGATGGAAGAAAGTTCAATCCAGAAAGTAGGAAAACCACATTGCCAAATGGTAGCACTCAACAGAGGAACTGGCTTGTTTACAGAGTAAAAAAAGATGCCATATTTTGCTTACACTGCACTATATTTGCTCTACTCTACCTGCTGAAAGAAGTGTTTGGTCAACAACTGGGCACAAGGGGATGGATAGACCATAGAGAAGACAAGTACATTGACCTATATGAAAAATCCAAACAACACTTGTCTGCTCAGATCACACGACTGCAATGGATGACCAAAAAACGAATTGACAAGGACCTGGCGCAGCAAACCGACAAAGTCATTGAACACTATAGAGAAGTTTTCTCAGTGGTCATTGATTGCTGTCGGTTTTTATCAACAGAAATGTTGGTATTCAGAAAAGGGGAGTCCTTAGATGGTAAACTCCAGAATTTATTTTGCTTGATAGCCAAATATAATCCAGATGCCAAGGTTTATTTGGACAAATTGGATAAAGCAAAACAGGATAAGGCCAAGCTAGCTTCAAACTTTATGAGCTATCGAAATGTATTTGACCTAATAAATGTTATGAGTGATATTGTAGTGTTGAAAATAGTGGAGAATATCAACGAAACAAATACGTATGCTATCATTCTGGACTCAACTCAAGATGTAAGTAAGAAAGAATGCACAGCAGTTCTAGTTCGCTGATGTGGATCACAGAGATACGGAAGGAATATCTAAAGTCAAACCACAGGAGCGTCTAATTACAGTATTTACCTGCGGTGATACGACCGGAGAAAACTTATCTAAAGAGCTTTTACAAACTTTGAAAGAAGTTGGAATGGATTTAAATGGAATGGTAGGCCAAAGTATGGACGGTGCGGGAAACATGCGTGGCAAGTACAGTGGTGTAAAGTCCTTTGACTGAAAGCGTGTCCTAAAGCGCTTTATATATGGTGCTGTTCCCACAGATTTGCTCTTGTCGTGGAGAAATCTATGGACATTTGTCCCGAAATGAGGAATGTGTTTTCGCTTTTACAAGAGCTCTACGTATTTATGTCTGGACACAAACGGCACCACAGATTCATAGAAAACTTGCAAACAGGGGTGAGAAAGAATAGAGGAAAGAGTTTAAAGAGGGTCCAGAATACAAGATGGTCCAGTAAAAGTGAAGCACTTATCACTGTCATTAGTTGCTATGATATAATTAAAGAAACGTTAGATGACATTAGTGAAGACTGTAAATCAGACACTGAGACAAAGTCATCAGCCAAAGAGCTGCTTAAAATTCTATGTGATGTTGACAAGATTTCGGCAATGCATATAGCTTCAGAAATCTTTAAAATCCTCTCCCCAGTAACAGTTTGTCTACAGTCTAAAAATATTTATTACGGCACCATTCCATCGGTTGTGAAAAACACTACTATGAAACTAAACAAACTGAGGTCAGACGAAGAGTGGCAAGGTGTGGTCAGTAAAATCACTAAGTTCACAACTGACCATAGTATTGAAAAACAGCCACAACGCAGAAATCGAAAAAGAAAAAGATTTATGGATAATTAACAATTGACGAAACTTCTTCGGACCATCTAGAAAGGATGAAAGTAAATGTTTACTTCAGAATACTCGATTCCTTAAAAGTTCAGCTTCAAGATAGATTCACCGAGCACTCTGAATGTGGTAATGCAAATGACACATTTTTCACATGAGGGACTGTTGAACTTAGCTAAAAATAAGGAACTGCTTAACCGTATCATGATAGCTGATCTTTGAATGCAGTACAACCATGAAGATGAAGCCACAGCTGAAGAACTGTGGACGTTCACTGAGTTGTATAAAGATGTTTATCAAAGTGTTGATATATCAGAATTATTGACTTCAGGTTCAACAGAAGATGAAGACGAGTTGAAGAACGATGACCTGACTCAGGACGACAATGTAAATGAAGATAATGTTTCTCAGAAAGAACTCGACCAATGGATAAGTAGAGGATTCATCCGGCCATACAGATTTCTTGTAATTATTTCTGGCTTTCCTCACCTGACGACTATTTACAGGATTCTGCTTTCCCTCCTGCCACAAGTTGCTCCGCAGAAAGAACGATGAGCAGGCTTAAAATTGTCAAATACCAGTATGGGAGATTCCTGGCTGTCAAGTCTTTTGGTTCTGTCTTCAGAAAAGGATATATTGCAAACCATAAGCAATAACGAAATTATTGATAAGTTTGCTACCACCACCCAACAGAGAGAAAAACTTCTTCTTTTTAAGAGCTACCAATATGACACATAGTATGCCTGACCCTTTTCATAACTTATTTTAAAATTGATAAAATAACCTATCCTAAGGGAGTAATCAAACCATTGACACTCTCAAGGGTGGCAGCCCGAGCCTTTATTCCGGAAAATAACTTATTTTTTAATTAATAACCAAAGTCATATTCTAACCAGCAATATTCTAGCAATGGTGTTAGACTATTGCTGATGAAAAAATTTTAGTTTTAAATTAGTGAAATCTAGGAGCATTATTAAACCAGCGGTGCTCTAGTAAGTTCGGCAGCCCGAGCCTTTATTCCGAAAAATAACTTTTTTTTATTAGTAAAATCAAAGTCATAATCAAACCAGTGACATTCTAGAGAGTTCGCTACCCTGAATCTCTTCTCGATAAAATAATTTATTTTAAAATTAATGTTAAAGGGCATCACCAAATCAACAACTTTCTAGCGAGGGAGTTAACCTCAGGAGTTTCCTGATAAATTATTTATTTTTAAATTAGAGAAACCTAACAGCAATAAAAAAATCCGTATAAATTTGCAACTAGAAAAATGGGTTAACAATAATTACTGTTTAACACGTTAGCTGCCGAGGTTTAATACGATACTCTTGCCTGGAGTGCCACGATTACCAAATTATTTTTCCATTATTGTTTTTACATCTACCTATGTTAAATAATATAAGGCAATAGTATTTATTAATTTTATTTACATTTATGCATATATAGTTTCGAGACCGATCGGACCGAAATGCAATTTTTCGGCTTTAATTTTAATCGTAGTATAACGTTTAGGTCCGACCGGACCTAGGCAATTTTCGTATAAAAAAAAAAAAAATCTAAACGGGCTATTTCATTTCTTTATGTTGGCAACGTTCACTATTTTATTTGTCTAATATTTATTTTATAAATACATATATTCATTTTACAACTGTATTCTTTGTGAATTATTCATTACTAAACCAAAATGTTTTTGTAAAATTTTTATTCGGTCCGATTGTGCCGACAAAAAAGTAAAAATATCCACCGATTTTATTATTAAATTGAGTAACCATGGTAACGGTTATTAAAGCATACAATATACTACGTCTAACACACGTCTTTACCCAATCCAGAGAATACCAAAATTGGCCGATAGGTTGCTGCACTATCGAACTGTGAGCCACAAAACAAAACATTACGTCACTGATTTTATCAGTCCGATCGTGCCGAAACGCTGCATGTACATTCACCTTAGTTTCGGTCCGCTCGGACCGATATGGCAGCTAACGTGTTAAATAAATCTTCTTTGAACACAGTTTAAAATCTCTTTGAGCACTTATTATTATGCAATACTTAAAACTGGCGGCCTGTGTTGAAAACAAAATATTGACACAACTAAATTTTAAGAAATATATTTAACCCCATTCCCTTTTTCATCCCTTTTCATCCTTTTTCATCCCTTCTCATATGTTTTGTCAAAGAATTGTAGATATTAGGTATCACTTCTTTTTGTGTGGGGGAATATGTAAGAGACGAATGCTGGTGAGTGGGTGGGGGATGAAGGGCTAATTGATTTCATGGGGGTGGTTGAATTTGGAGGGGGGCTCGCGCTATTGCCTTTGGGGGGGGGCATCCCTGGTTGATTGAAAAGGTGTTGATACACCCTCAACATCCGACCTGTTTGGCTTTTTTATCCAGCCTGACCAACTAAAAAATTACATTAAGGCATATAATTGAGAATATGGCAATCTAGATCTTGAACAGAAATTTTCTGGAACATACTGTTTGATTAGCAGCAGTATCTTCAAATTCCATTACAATTTTAATAACACCATTACAGTATAAATAATTTTGAAAATTAAAACCTTAAATTATAATTAATTTTTCTAAACTTCAACTCAAAGTTTTTGAAACAAAAAGGACCAACTACTTTATATTTAAAACCATCACTTGTTTTACTGGATAGTTCCTTAAAAATACATAAAATTATGCAGGTTTTTAAAACATTCTTTCTGGAAAATACCTTTTTTAAAGATATAAATATTTTATCTACTTCACATAGCCACCCTGGAACTATCATAATTAACTAAATAGACCAGTTCTGAGCGTTATAGGCTTAACTTTGAGGGAGTGTTTTCTTTTTTGCCCAATTGCTCTTGGAAATATAGGTTTGGCAATGAAATCTTTTGAGTACAGATTAAAATCTTATTTGTTTTTTTAATGAAATCTTGCATATCATGTCAAAATACTACATATAATAAAGTACAAACACACTAGTTGCAGTTCTACCTTATCATCTTGTCATCCCAATAAAAATACAAGCCAGTCATTAAATTTCAATAATAACCAAGATTTCATTAAACCAATTTAACTTAATATAAAAAAAATATATATATGCTGTTTTAAGAATTACTATATTATATTAGATAAAAAGCATTTAATTTAAGAAAGTAAATTTTAATAATTTTCTTACCACCATTACTTCCTTGCAATAAAAACAATTACAATTTCAAAATTCAGTAATGATCTTACCATCTTGCGTAATTCTCTCATTTTGAACTCATTGTTAATCGATGATCCTACCACACCAATCACAGTACCAATGATTGAACCTATAAGAGACCAATACTTTGTCTTCTCCGCCTGTGCTCTTTCTTTTTCATGACTGTCCTTAACTGTTGATGATAAAACGGTAAACGAGTTTCTTTCTTCATGCTCACATAGATTGAATTCTTCAAGAAGTTTCTTTTCTTCTTTTAGTAATTTATGTTCTTTTGTAATTAACTGTAAGTACCTGGAAATTAATACCCAAATTATGCAAACAATCACATATAATACAGGTACTTATAATAAGTCTTTAACAATAAATTTTATAAAGGAAATGATGGGACCATACTTAATATGGTAATTGTTTACTGTAGCGCCACAATTTTAATATCCCCCCGTAACTTTTTTTACTACTTACCTGTCTTCATATGAATAGTAACATTTTTTTATGAGCAAAAAATGTTTTTCATGCAAAAAAACATAATTCAAGTTTTCAAGTGAACTCCATTAAGTGAATTACGTTAAGTTAAAATAGGTTTGTATATATGGCCACCTTACAACCTATATAACCTATATTACATGTTATGGCCACCTACTTGTAAATATCCCTATATAAACCTTAAGCATTCTGTAGCACTTATTTTCTTTTTACAATAGGCCTATTGTGATGAACAAAAAAGTCTTTAATTTGTAAATCATTGCAATTACCGACATCAAACAAACGAGATTAACACATCTCACACTCCACGTTGACTGTTCAATAGTTATGTTTGAACAACACTAATAATCCCATACACACATGGTAGAAAAACTATCACACATCCAAGTAATAACCATGCTCAATGTTGCTTGACTTCGGTGATCATTTGAAACATTCAGTTTGCCATGTAAACATAACCTACAAATATGTCTTTGAAATATGTCAATTTGAAAGTGAAAAACAATTTTGCTCACCAAAAAATGTTACTATTCTTATAGAAAGAGGTATGTAGTAGCAAAATAGAAAAAAAAATTAAAATTAGAACATTGTAAATAAATTTTGAGCTTGACTTGTGAGATAATATTACATAGAATAAAACTCGAACACAAGGTCTCACAAAAATTATGTTTACTTAATCAAATGTGTTTCGACAACAAAGTCGCGATATTCCTCAGTGATACATGAGCTACAATAACTAACTTATATAGTTTATAATGATTTTTATTAAGTAAGCGTAATTTTTGTGAGATATTTTGTTCGAGTTTTATTCTAATTGGGACAATGTGCTTACCATGTAAACTTAATCTAAAAATAGGCAAATCTCTTTGAAATATGTCAATTTCGAAGTGAAAAACATTTTTTCTCACCAAAAAATATTACTATTCTTATAAAGAGAGGTATGTACTACAAATATAATGAAAAAAAAAAAATTAGGGCTCTACAGTAAACAATTACTATGTAGCACCCCAATTTTATTTTATTTTTTTCTCTCGTTATTTTTGTACTACATACCTTGTTAAATATACTCTAAACATTTGAAATTATTACAAAAATACACAAAATATAAACTGATTTTTGAAGAGTGAAGGGGAAATAACTTACAGTAATTATTTTAGTCAAGTTTGAGGTTGATGTCAGAAAATAGAATCCTTCATATTTAAAAAGAATAAGATAAACATACAGAAAGCTTACAAAGAAATACAACAGCCTAGTTATTTTGAATAAGAATATTCTTATACAATATAAACATTATAGATTTTATAAACATCAGCAGATACCAAAAAGTGTAAAATTCTATTTTTATAAAAATATTAGAAAACTTGCCTTCTAATGATAATAGTAGACAAATAATGTAATTGAACTTATCTTTCTACAAACTCTAGGTTAAATACAACATTCAAACATCTAGTTTGGCTAATTTCATTAGTGTAATATTAAAGTCAGTTAAAAATGTTAGTTTATACTGATATGCAGAATACCTTACCTTGAATGTCCTAAATAAAGCTTGACTGGACCTAAATTAAAATTGTGTTAGATATACTTAAAAGCTTTAAGAATACCCACCTCTCTTCTCCTCTTGTTGTTGTATCTAGATCAGAATAAACTTCTTTTAACTTGTTATGTAAAAGAGCAATTTGTTTACTTGCTTCTCGTCTCTGTTCTTGAGCCGAAATTAGTCTATCTTGAGCATCAATAACTCTTTTCTGAGCTATTCTTACTTCATCCATTCCTGACAATTGTTCATACCAAACTACTAACTCATCAAATTTAGATTTTAAATAATGATTACTTTTAGGTTCACTAGTCACATTGTCGACAATTACTTTGTGTGTTTGAAATTTGACTAAATTATTTAAATTAAATTTTGGTTTATATACAATCAATTTGGAATGTATCACATGGTTTGTTGTTTTAGCCCATTTTGTGAAATTACTCATGATTTGTAATAATCTAGAATGGTTCATTTGGCACTTTATCCTAGTACGTGTCCACCGTATTTAAAAAATAATAATAACTAACCACACATTCCAAAAAAAATAACAAAATACATGCATAAACATAACCTAACCTATAATTTTTAAATCCAAATTTACATTTACTAGGCCCATTAAACTTTAAAATTATTACAGGCTAGTGGCAAACAATAGGGAAAAAAATTATTTAACTTAATAAAAGAAAGATATTGTGGATAGTTACAATACAAAATTAAATTATGAAAAAAAAAACGACGAATATCACCTATTAACTTCAAACTAAAATCGGCTCTTGAGTCTTGATGACTTGATGTCAGATTCCAGTCCAGACACCTTGATATGTTACTTCTGCTTCAGTCAGTGACTTTACAAGTAATATCTAGGCACTGAGAATCAACTATGGAAATTCAGTGGTTCTAAATGTTGTTTTGGTTATAAATAACCATTTATGTTTGTAATAAAACAAGTAAGTCAGGTTAGCTTAGTTTTAAATTCATATTAAAAGCAATATGTTGTCAAATTATTGCATTTTAATGAAATTTTAAATAATAAAAATTATTCTAATAGAGCAATAGTGTTTAATATTAGTCTTTTACTAAAGAGTTTGAATAACTATACTCCCAGAGTTACTTATGGTATAGTATAGTTTCCTGGTCAACAATGCGATGCTGATCTATTGAATTTCATAGGATATTGGGTAAACTTTACACACATTTGACTGAAATCACAGTTATTTTTCATTAATTGAAGTGCAATTATTAATAGATTTTGACTTAAAAAGCAATCAACTATTTATTTTGTATGTGTATGTGTGTGTGTGGTGTATGTATTTTTGTTGTTTATAGGAGAAAAATCTCGTAGTCATTATCGCCTTAAAATTCTTAAAAAAACAACAAATAGAGCACCCAGTGGCTCAAGAAATATTGTTGAATAATGTAATATCATATGTTTTGGAAAATGTCAAGTTCCTCTTCTATGGCATGTACATTTTATGTTATATTTTTCATTATATTGTATTCAAATTAATGAAACTAATATTTTTTTAAACTAGTTTTTAATTGAAGAATATAACTTCACAGATATATGTATATTTTTAATGACTACTTTATTCTGGTTTAATACTATATAAAAACTGTAAAAAAAAAACATTACCAAAGCCACCCCGTTTCCCGCGCAGTTAAAGAGAAAACTCTCTTGGAAGCAAGCAAAGCATGGCCGGCTTCCTTGTGGTAGGTAGTCGTTTGTGGTTTAAGTTGTAAGTTGTAGTTTGTGTTTCTGTTTGTATCGTAGATAAAGGATTTTGAGTGTTGAAACCATTTTGTTGGTTACTGACGTTATTGTTGCTGTCGCCATTATGAGGTATTGGAGAGTTTGAATTTGGAAGTAGTGTTTATTTGTTTATATTTGCCTCACTAATTGTAGTTTGCAGTTAAAAGAATATAGTGTACACTTTATTTGTTGAACTGTGAAAATGGAAGGCCATAGTCCGTACGAGGTGTTAAGATTAAAAAGCTTAGAAGAAAATCGGAAGGTGTTACGAGAACTTGGATTATTAGAAAGAGTAAGTGGTTGTCTATGTTTTGAAAACAAATAGACCAATTGGCAATATTAGTTCATTTTACACCAATTGTATTATTTTTATGCTTTTTTAAATTATAGAAATACAAAATGCGATCATAATTTTCTCTAAACAATGTGTAGCAGGATTTTATTTTAATTTAATCAGCCAATGTTCACTTTAATTTTTGTAGTTAATAATAGGACAGTCAATCAAACTTTCACTCTTATTAAATAAGTCTTTTAACTTATTTCCATTTTGATTAAGTTCTCTAAGTTATGTTTGGCTGTTATTATGTAGAAAACTAACATTTTTATGTAGGCTACTAGCCTAGTTTATTTTCAAGTGTTGCTGCTGCCAGCCTGAAAAATTCAGACTTGTTTATGGAAATTCATATATAATTTTTACAATGAAACTACCGGTATTTTTGGCGATTTAAAAAAACAAATTCTACATAGGCCTACCTTATTTCTTAATAATAAATTAACTTTTCAACGCAGAGCTAGCTTTTTCACCGAAAAAATGGCAATTTCAAAACTACAGAATTCAATGGATTTATAGATCACAGAAGTCAACATTGAGCGTGGTAAGTACTTGGATGGCTGACTGCTTGGAAAATAATGCACAATTTCATTTTTTTAAACAAATTTACGCGTAGGCCAGGTAAGGTGGCTATATATATATGAGTTACTTTACTTGACTTTGTAAGGTAAAAATTCGTGTACAAACCTATTTTGACACGTAATTCACTTAATAGATCTTAACCTAGAAAAGTTAAAAAAAAAAAAAAATTTCTGTGAAAAAGTTAGCTCCTCTTTGAAAACTTATTTTATTATGTATTAAGAAATGAGGTAGCCTATGTAGAATATGATTTTCTTTCTTAAATCTACAAAAATATCTTGGTAACTTTCTTTGTAAACAATTACCAATCCAGTATTTTGTTATTATTTAAATAATAGCTAGGCCTAGCGACAAGTGGAAAAAAAAATGTTTAACATGTTTCCTACTTTTTATATTAAACATTAATCTCATAGTTCTCTTGTGTATTAAAAATAACTTTGGTATGATTACGTTACCCCAAATAAGAATGTACAATAGACAAGATATCAGGTGGATATGTGCTAAATACATAGTTTTTAAGTCACAATCACCTATTT
This sequence comes from Aphrophora alni, assembly GCA_963513935.1. Classification (NCBI taxonomy): domain Eukaryota; kingdom Metazoa; phylum Arthropoda; class Insecta; order Hemiptera; family Aphrophoridae; genus Aphrophora; species Aphrophora alni. The sequence goes on from OY740773.1 coordinate 85,166,664, forward strand.
ATTTATAGTTAACTTTTGAGTTCTCTAAATCAGACTTATACAAGGCCTTTCCAAAATTCTTTATTTAATTACTATTATAAAGTACGATTGTATGTAGGTAATTTAACACATTTTACAAATACTTGAGATCATTTAAAGGGTCTGGCATTGATAATTAAATTGGAAGCTGGTTGTAGAATCTAATTCATTTCAGATCACTTTTGTACTTTCTAAACAAAAGTTGAGTTATTCACAGTGGGTATAATATTGACTTTTTACAGGATAAGCCACCTATTATCAGAAGAAATACCGTAATACCGGCAGTACGAAAGAACAGGTCTAGTGTACCAACTAATGGGATTACATCTGTAACGAGTAATGAGTATCTTAAACCTCACAAGTCAATAAGGACAAGATCAAGATCAAGATTGAGTTTATTGGTAAGTTCCTGATTTGTAATTGAATATACATTTAGACCTTACAAAGTCTTGTTTAAGCAGTAAATTTAAGGAAAACTAAGAAATTTAGAATTCAAGCACGTTTCAATGACAAAGTTGCCATGTTTAGAAATGCTTGAACTACAAAAATAAAATTGTGTATATTAATATTAGTGGTAAATGTTTAGTGTATATCTCGTTGCGATTTAATATTGAAATTTAATGAAATCGGGCTATATAGTGCATACACCATTTTGAAACAATTGGATCATTCTTTAGCTGGGATTACCCATTTTAAGTAGGCCTATATAAATCCCATATTTCTGTCAAAAATAAGCAATTTTAAAGTACGAAATCCTAGGCTTATGAGGTTATTATCGTGTCTACACTAATTCGTATGGTAACGATGGTGAATATATTGAGTGTCTTATCGGTCAATGTTTATGTTCATCCGTGCAAATAGGTCTGGTTAGGTAAATATATAGACCTAGTAATGGAACTATAGTTCTGGGAAGGTTAATATATATTGTTAACTTACCAGATCTTTAGTTCCTTTACTAGGTCTGGCTAGGTCAATATATATCATGCAGACATCTAGTTCATATGATTCTGAAATCTTGCAGCGTAGTAATATTAACCTGTTAGAAGACAGTAAATGCGCATACATCTAAAGACATGCTATTCTATTAGCTATGCATAACTTACGAAACCTAGAGGCATAGGCTCATTGTGTATTCTGAACATCAAATGGGAACTTGTAAATTGCTACTTTTTACAGAAATATTAGATTTTTATTCTTAAAAAGGGTCCTCCCATCTAAAGGATGATCCAATTGTTTCAAAATGAGGTACCTATTTAAAACACAACTTCATTAAATTTCAATATTAAATTGCAACAGTATGTACACGTGACATTTACCATATTAGTTTGGTATTTGGGTTACATAAAATGATTTAGGATATTTGTTAACCTCTTTCCATTTAGAAAGTTCCCCTCTCTCACCCTCTGTATAAATATGTGGGACGTGGTACAGTAGCCTACTAGGTTCATTATAATTTGAGTATTATGGCTCTTTTTGCTGGGTATCTGGACATTGTAGAATAACTAGAAATACAAAAATAGATGTAGCAGCAAATGTCATGCAACGTATTTAATAACATCTGACTTTTTATCACCAGTTAAGGCATATTACATGGTCAGTGGGGGGACAGTGGAAAAATTTAGCATCTAATAAATTGAGTTAATTAAAAGATTGAGTACATCTATGCATACGAGTCGTCGAGAGGAAATAGTGATTCACTACAACACTACAACTATGCCTTCACACAGTTGTCAAGGTTAGGTGGTGATTACCCTTATTTGCATTGGTTATTCATGTATTTTTGATGAAACACAGGAATCTGCTGCAATGCCCATTCTGTTGAGATATTATAACTATTAGGCAAATCCCCATATATTGTGTGTTATACTTAGAAGTATGTGTAGGACATTTGTTTTAAACAATTCATTTCAGGCGATTTTGGGGACAATGCTGAGATCTTTGATCGGGTGTTGTCCTTTTTACATTGCTTTGAACAGTTTTGATATAATTTAATAATTAAACAAGGCGTCATGAAATCGAGGCCCCAAATAATATAATATTTGTATCTTAAAATAATTGTATTGTATTAATAAATAACTGTCATATTTATATTTCATCCATTTCTTTTATTTATAACACAACTAGAAGTTTCTAATGGAATAAAACCTGCTGACGAGGCTGCTGCGAATGAGTACAAAATAACGTTTCAAAACCTTATCGATGAACATAACATATTCCCATTCCAGGTTTACAATGAGACAGGTTTGTTATGGTGGTGTTTTACCAAACTAAACATTAGTCGGAGCTGAAAACTTCCAGTACAAAGAGGTTTAAAACAAAGACAGGCTTCAGTTTAGTGTGGCAATGCTTCAGGTGAGCCACAAAAAATTAACTCTGTTATCGAAAAATATAAAAAGCTTAGGTCTATAAAAAATGTACAAAAGCCATGAATTTTAAGTAGTTGGGAAAACTCAGGGGAAAAGGTCGGAACTTCATTAATAATCAAGGAAAACCAATTTTTTTAGACAATATCAGAGCAAAACACACCTTAGGGAGAGTGTTGTACCTTTGGACAGTTGTACCTCTGGACAGTTGCAATATCACTCAATGTGAGAGGGAAATTTTTTTTTTTTTTTATTCCCACATAGAAAGGCAAGCTTGTTACTAACTTGTTGGAGGGAATTCTCTTTGTGATGAATATTGATGCGGTTGTTTACTGAAACGTTTTTTCTTCATAAAAAGTAAGTATTTAGACATACTTTTGAATAATTTTAGTAACCTTTTATTTTAAGTAAATGAGAATTAAAAAATAGTGATGTAATAGTGTAAAACATGCTCTTTTTCATACACATATGGAAAACCAATAAACATAACCTATAGCATGGATATGGAAATTTTTATTAAAAACTAATCCTTGTTGTACCTATGGACAAAACCCTTGTTGTACCTCTGGACATGTCCAAAGGTACAACAATATAAATACTAATCAAACTTGTGAGAAATATATATTTTTAAGAATAAAAGAACACAATTTCTGACAAAAGTAAATACATTCTTAAAATAATATCAATATTATTACAATAAATATACATATAAATATTATTTGTAATATATTTTTCTGAGAATTTGTTTCCATTTTATTATTCATAGAAACTTCAAACATTTAATTTGGTAATTTTAATTTATTAATTTTGAATTTTGATTTATCTTCCTTTAATTAATTTCTTGTATTTTGTAATGCCTGCAAAAATATTACTGCTAATTGTATTATATGTTGTTTTCCTTCTGTTATAGTGCCGAGGAGCAAGACTGGTGTCAAACGTGTAAAATTTTCAAAAGATATTTTAGAAGAGGAAGTTAAAGCTGTTTTAGAATGCAAGTCAGTCAGAGGCAGCAAGGGAGTATTCAATTACTAAGTCCACATTATGGAACTATGTCAAAGTACACCAAGCTAGTGGAAGTGAAACGGAAATTTGAAAAGGTGGCAGGGAAAGAATGGCTTAGAGGATTTTTAAAAAGGTGGAATAAATTCAGTCTTAGAAAACCTGAAGCTACCAGTTTGGCTCAGTCAATAAGTTTTAATAAAGCTAAAGTAAAGAAATTTTTTGAAATTATAAAAATGTGTTAAATAGGTATAAGTTTACTCCGAATAATATTTACAATCTAGATGAAACTGGGAACTCTACAGTTCATGTTCCGCCAAAAATAATAGCTACAAAAGGTATTAAACAAGTAGAGAGCATGACTTCTGGTGAGTGTGGTGTTAATGTAACTATGTTAGCATGCATCAATGCTACAGGCAACCATGTGCCTCCAATGTTAATATTTCCAAGAGTTCATTTTAAAGAACACATGTTAAATGGGGCTCCACCTGGATCTATTGGCGGAGCTAATACACCTGGCTGGTCAAACGAACAGTTGTTTGTAAAATATTTAGACCACTTTATTAAATTTGGGAAACCATCTAAAAACAATCCAGTACTTTTAATACTAGACAATCATCATAGCCACACATCTATAGATGGGATTAATAAAGCTAAGGAGGCCGGTGTGATTATGCTAACATTTCCTCCTTATACATCGCATAAGCTGCAACCCTTAGATAGGACTGTATTTGGTCCTTATAAAACATTCTACAACACTGCAGTTTCTGAATGGATGCTCTCAAATCCCGGAAAACCATTAAGCATCTATGAAATAGGTCAAATGTGTGGCAAAGCTTACTTACAATCCTTTATTGCTAGAAATATTATAAGTGGTTTTGAAGTAACAGGAATATATCCATTAAATGAAAACATCTTTCATGAAGAAGAATTTTTGTCTTCATATGTTACTGACAGACCTAATCCAGAAAGTCCTAATTCCCGAGAACAACTAACTGATTCAAGATATCCTTTATCTCTTCCAATCGGATTCCAACCTGATTTAAACACAATTCCTGCAATAATTTCACCACAGATTATAAGACCTTTTCCTAAAGTTGCAGAACGTAAAGTTACAAGAAGTAGAATGTAAGGGAAATCCATGATCATGACCGATACTCCAGAAAAAGAAGGTATTGAAAGAGAAAAATCTAAGAAGAAGATTATGAATCAACATATTCCAGTTCCTAAAAAAGTACGCAAAGTGTTATATTACACTAGTTCGGATGATGAAGCTGAGGAATTTTTATCAGAAAAAGGAGAAGAAACGTTAGAAACATTGGTAGGACATATTTATTCAAGAGAAGCAGAAAGTGCTGAAGAACAATCATTTTTGGAAGGAACAATCAAAGAGGGGAGTTTTGTTTTAGTGAGACTAGTGGGAAAGAAGAGCATAGTTTTCTATGTTGCTGAAGTAACTGTTGTGAACAATTAAGTTAAGTATTTAAAAAGGGTTGGGGAAACAAACAAATTTGTGCGAGAACCAAGACATATATGATATATCAGTGCGTGATGTTGAAATGGTACTTCCTCTTCCTACATCTGTGGGAGGATCAGAAAGACAAGTGTCTCCGCTGTTATTTCCTATAGATTTTTCATCATACAATGTTAAATAAACTGTTTAGCCTACTATTAATTATTACTTTATTTTCTAAATACTTCATTTTACTTTTTGCTTAAGAAATGTTTTAAATACAGTTGGCCTAAAGTCCCGCAAACTCAGCGTAATGTGGACCGGAAGTGTGCTGAGTTTTTGGAATGCCGGGTTATCGGGAATAAGGGCAAAAAATAAATTTTAATTGAAACACCAAAGCGGCGGCGATATCAAACGACTTTGTCGATAGCAGTATCCCATTGTCGGCAGTGTAAAAACACTGCGGCACCAAAGCGGCGGCGATATCAAATGACTGTCGATAGCGGTATCCCATTGTCGGCGACGTAAAAACACCGCGGCACCAAAGCGGCGGCGATATCAAACGACTTTGTCGATAGCGGTATCCCATTGTCGGCGGCATAATAACACCGCGGCATTGGCACCCGTCGATATAGCAGACATACACCTGCAAAAATGTTTGATGGGCCGCTTTTTTCCACGAATCAATCTAGTATACATTATGGAAAATATAACATTTCTTTTCAGTTTTCTTTGACAAGTACGCACAGTATATACAGTAAATAAAAATGAGCGAGTTACGAAAACGGAAGCGTGTGTTGGTTTTGTTTGAGACGCGGTTAAATGTGTTAAAAAGACTTGACAGAGGGGAATCTAAAAAAGCTTTGTGACGAGTTTAACTTGGGAAAAGTACCATCAACGATTCGAGCGATCGAAGTTAATGCCCGCTTTGGGATCTGCCGAACTTTTATGAACATCGCTGTTTTTAGAAATATATTTTTTTACCCGTCGTAATCGCCGAGTAATCTGGACTGCCGGGTTATCGAGTGCCGAGTTTGCGATACTCTACTGTATTATGTTATCAAAGCTTTTTTGAATAATAAAGTTATTTATTGAAATACATACATAATCTGTAAACAAAAATAATTTATATGTTTGAAAATAAATTTGTAAAACCAAAACCTAGTATTTGTCCAAAGGTACAAATTGAGTGTCCAAAGGTACGTGTTACATCTTTGGAAACTATGCAGTCCAATTTATTTAAGCAAGTCTTTAATCATTTATAAAAATTCTGTAAAGGAACAGAATTTTGATTTTGATTTTAGTCCAAAAAGAAAGGAAATTGATCAAATGGTTATGAAGATAATAATTATTTAGTAAAATTTGTCCAGAGGTACTTCACTCTCCCCAATTTTTATTGTTTAAATAACTATTTAATCTTAATAAAATAAAAGAATATTCGAAAACTTCCGGTCATTATTAAACTAAAGTTTAGCCCAATTTATCTCGACATACAGTTTCTGCGATGTTGTTGTAGGGGGGAGAATAATATGCTGGACTTGAATTCTGCTTGATGCACAATTGTTTTATTACATATTATACATAAATAATTAAATTATTATAGGCAGGAATGATCAGTGATTATAATAATTATGTGCTTTAAATAAATTCTCAGAAAATGCAGACAAATAATTTTCATCAAGTAATGATTTATTTTAATTGTTCAAAAACATTTTGTTTGTTGATGATTAGTAGAAAATCGAACAAATATATATTTTATAAATTTAAAAACTATTTTGTGGCTGAAAATCTGTCTAAAATAGGCTTTGTTTCGATGCCTTGTTCTTCATACATCTTTGTTTTGAAACTCGTAATGTTAAAAATAAAAATTTAGTGTTGAAATAATAATTGTAAACTAATAACTCAAGTGAATTGTGTATCTATGATTTGAGTGAATCTGTGCTTGCATTGAGCTTGACGGGTCGTAACTGTGGTATGTATGGGAATGGCAACAACTCCAAACTCTGATTGCAATACACAATGTTTAATATTTAGTCAACTAGGGGGAGAGGGGGTAACTAGCCTATATGGAAATTAATAACCAACAGTTAATGAGGGATGGAATGGAACCATACTGAATGACGCACACATAGCAAGTGTAGTCTTTTCTTCTTTTTCTTTTTTTTTTACTTTCTAACATATACATAGTATAGAAAAAGTTATGTGATAGGTAAAAGAAATCTATATTAAATTTTTGCTAATACATTAGTTTTCAGGTCCCTGAGTAAAAAAAAAAGTGGTTTTTGTGCAATTACATTTGTGTGTCATCTATGCATTTCTCTGGAACCCACATATGTAGACCAATTTTAGTCAATTTTGACATGTGAGCATATTTTAGCCATAACTTGGGTGTTTTTATTTTTCGATAACTCAAAATTTGGGGTGGCTTATGGATTTTGATAAAATTTTACTCAAGGGTGCTAAGGACCCAAACAAAACATTTTAGTCACCATCTTTCCAGTATTGCCTGTTTATGCGTTATCGGTAAAAAAAACCCATAAATCTGAATAGGGGCTGTTGTTAAAGGTGTAATTTACTAAAACAACTCTACCAATTTCGTTCAAATGCTATGTGAATAATTAATGACCCGTTGTGAAAATTTGCAATAAATAAATAAATATATACATATATAGTTCAGGAATACTTGGGCAAAAAACAAAAATGGAGCTTGACAGTTGTCATAAAAAGCTCAAAAATCTAATATGATTTAGACTGATATGGCTGAGGCGAAGCAAGGTATTGAATCTAAATATTTTTCAACAATGGTATCAATGATTCATTATCACTTTTTGGAGCACTTTTGTTCGGTTTAAAAACATATTTACAAAATTACTGTTCACAAGCTATATACTAAACTACTTGTCAATCAGTAAAATAGTTAAAACTGTAGTGTTCACAAAGCTATACACAAAACTATTTGTCTATCAGTAAAATGTACTGTGACTGACACAAAGGTAGCAGACAAAGTGAGTGGTACGGTGTCACAGCCAGGGCCATAGTAGCGCCAAATGGTTCCTATTTCTCCCGAATGCTTCTGACTCTACTGCCTGCTGTCGAGTGCTAAATTCTGTGAATACGGAAACAGGATTTAATCGATTTTAGACAGTTTTTTTTTCCAGAAATGATTTCTGATGTGTGCTGGACTATCAGGTTTCGTATTAACAAGGTCTTACTGTATATATTTATTCAGAATAAAAATGAGTATTACCAATATTAATGGAAGAACCACTTCCCATATCCGATTTAAAATATGAAAAAAGAAACAAAGAAGAAAGGAGTCTCTTTGTGTATTATTTTCTTTAAAAATATTATTTTTACACAAAACCTAACTTATAAGACATCATTTTTCTCAGAAAGATGCATAGAATTCATCTATGTAATAAAAAAAAAAAAATTTTTTTGAAACGGTTTTGGAGTAAGTATGTTAGATGTCAAAAATGAAGTTATCATTTTTCAGAAAAACCTCTATCGTCCAAAATCAATAGCTTACCACATTTTTCTAAGATATACAAAAGTTTTGTGTAATATTTGTGTATGTGTTAAAAAAAAAAAAAATTTGTTACATTTTCAAAATTAAAAAAAAAAAATTATGAAAAAAGGTAAAATGATCATTTTTTTTTTCAAAAATTCACAACAATAAGTAAAATATATTTTATACACAACTTCTATAAATCATTATATTCAGAAAGGTGCATAGAAATTAGGTGTTTAGTGGGAAAAAAAAGTTAGATATAAAACATTTGGAGTTTTTTTGTCGAATACCAAAAAATCGGAAGTTAACGGAGGGAAGAATTTCACAGAAATGGTAATGTACACCATACAAATAGATTTTTTTTTGGAATCTTTTCAACTATTATAAGAGATTTGTAATATATTTGTGATATATTTAAAAAAAAAAAAAAAAAATTTACATTTCAAAAAATAGTAATATTTATGGAAAACCAACTTCTATATATCATTATATTCAGAAAGGTTCATAGAATTTAGTAGTGTAATGAAACAAAAATTTGAAAAATAATTTTGGAGTCAGTATGGCAAAGAACAAAAAACACACAAAAATCGAAGGCTAACTTTTGGACATAGAAGTCCAATTGAGCATAGAAATAATTGTTTTACATTTTTTTTTTTCAAGATAAAAAACATTTTCTAGTATAAATGTGAATAACTATTGGTAAAAAAAAATCAAATTCTAAAATTTTCAAAATAAAAACGTTTCCCCCTAAAAAGTGGTACTTGAGAAGTGAGGTTAGGTTTGAAACCTCGACAATATAGGCGTAATTAGTAACTTACTAAAGCTAGGCCTAAGACAAAATCACTAGATTTCACTAAAACAATAAATTTTACAAAGAATAACACACATATACACTTGTATAATCAAATAAAACACTCAATATAAGAAAATTTGCTTTTAGGCCTAGGTTTACAACTTACCTCTTGGTTAGTCCAAATATAAACCATTCAAAACCTAAACTTCACTCAAAAAAATTAACTTTAGAAATAAAAACACATATATTGTAACTTGTATACACAAACTTCAGAATAACAGAAATATATAATCCCAAAACATAGCGCCACGCCTTTTATATTTCAATTATGTCACACAGTTGCGTATGTTCCGAGTTCAAAACAAAAACCTGTAAGTATCTGTTGCCTATATCAAGTACTACCAACTTGTAGAATGAAATCTCCTCTACAACATACTATAAAGATCGATTACAAAATATCGATTATCTTATTTAGTAAACTGCACCGAATGCCAATTGAATTTCGTTCCGTTAGGTTTCTACTATGGTCAAGTAGAAATATCTTGCGATCTATGACACATAGAACAATTTGTAAACCACGGAGAGAAACCGAAAGATGTGATCTACAGAACAGTGTATTTGTCGACCTGTTTGACAGAAAAATAGATTTGTGAACATATGGGGAAAAATGGTGTCGCTTTTACTAAAAACAGCACAGTTCAAATCTTTGATTTTACGCATAAAAACTATGCGAACTTCAGCAATTTTTAGAATTATATTTATAACTTTTGTGGTTTTTTTTATGCATAATTATGTATCTACGGAACATTAGCTTTCCAACAGTTTTTTTTTTATTGCGATAGGACGATTCTAAGTGGGCGAAATGTTGAATTGCAAAATATGTGTTTTATAGCCAACTTGTCCGGGAGAATGGGTATGATTTCGGGTCTTTAACAGTTGGAAGGTTAGCCTACATGTTTTTTTTTCTTCTTGTTAAAACCTCTTGGCCATAAAAAGAAGATAAATAATGAATCTTGAAATATTCTAAGAGAGACTGAATAGGAAAGGTGAAAGAAGGGATCTAACCCAAGACTACACAAAAAATGATGTAAATCTAGCTAGGTCCTCTTGGGATTGTCAAACCCATGCTCGATAAAGTAAGCTCCTGAAGATATGATTATAGGTCATCAGTTATTATAATGCCAATCTTTCCAAACTACTTTTAACTTAGGTAAACCTATTTTCGTGTGGGAGTGAGGATCCATTCCATGGCCTTATTTTACTTGTTAATTGTATACAATTTTTCATTTTAATCTTTAAAAACAACATTCATGGTTTATTTGAACATTTTGCTTGGTTATTCTTTAACCGTAATTTATTTCGACGTCCAAGATGTTTTGTTTGCACTTTTAGGATTTAAAATGGATTTTGATTAAAAAAAATATTTTCATGTTTTGTGGCAGCTAAATTACCATAAATCTAAAAGAAGTATTTTTTGGAAAATCACATTTTATTGCCAAACTATGTTCTAAGTAAATTTGAATAAATCATTCAGTTTTTGTAGTGAATCATAAATGGACAGTTAAAATTTTTTTATATAGTGTTTCTGTACTTCAAAACAGATATCTTCATAAAAGTCTAACATAGAATTTTTTGACAGTACAGTACTCCCACTATGTTCTGCCTGTACTCTTCATTTAGAAGATAGGAAGAACATGTGTTCACAAGATTTACATCATGGAAATGCAATTGCCACCATTGAAACTGAATGGAGAAAACTTGGGAGGAAATAAACTAATTTGATACCAGGGGGAGGGGGGTTACGCTAACCTAAGATAAGGTTAGCTAAGGAAAACTTAGTTGCCCATACCCAATGAGGTCTTAATTCCTTACTCCTATCAGACTCAACACCACTCTGGATAATCAGCTTTTAATGAGTTATTATAATAATTAATTTAGAGGGGTTAACATTCTAATTATAATAGTAACTGCACACAACACCTAGTGTAATATGGGTGGTCGAGACATGCCAAATCGACACACCATACTAAGTATATGTATATATGTATCTCGGCCCAGTGTGTATCATCACCTTCCTGAGAATCTCGTGAACTCCATTTTCTGAAACAGCCCAACATGCTAATTTTGAAAAGTCACTAAAATATTAAACCTAATAAATTGGGGGATTTGTTATGAGTCCTGTCAAGCTCCGGACACTGCATTTCACACTCTGCTATGTAACATCACAGAGGCTTTCTGTCTCATCAGGAGATCATAGTTGTGCACTGCCTTCTAAATGCTGTGCAGTTAGCCACAACCAATATTGCACTGGAAATCCAAAGCGCAACTGAAGACTCAGCCTTAACACAACCTAGATCCTAATCATGGTGAACCGGGGTAACTGTTCATCACAACATAACACACCATGTGATACTCTTTTAAAAAATCTGTCTATTCGAATACCAAAGCAATCCTATGGTAAAAAAAGGTACACATAAAGAGGAAACTACAATATGTATCTAAAAAAAATTGTTTTTAGATTATCAGTTAATCACAATGGAATTAAAAAGTAGTTGGAGTAAGCAATTGCCAGAATCTGTTTAAAACACAGATTTAAATAAGAAAATAATCCGCTTAGTTTAATGAGTAAAACAAAATTTCATAGAGTTGAGTCTTAGATAAATGTTGCAACAATTATTCTTAATGCTTTTAAGAATAATTAATAAACGTATAAGCTCCAACTCTCTATTATATTCCAAAGACAATGTGAAATACTTCAAAATGACCAACCCCAAAGCACTGGTATTTCGAGATCTACCGAAAATATATAAAACCGATACTCTAATTAGACTTCTAGTAAATTTCACTACTGCGCCCACTTATAAAATTATCTAAATTACAGGACAGATTAATTAGGAAAGAGTTATAATTAACTGATAATCATAGCATGGAAAACAGTTGCGAAATAATTGGTAATACAGTAAAACCTGCCTAAAACGGACCCTTTCTAAAACGGAAACCTGGATAAATGGAAAATAAATTGCGTACACCAATGTAATTTAATACAAAACTGTTTAACGTGGAAACGGAAATTTTGTTGGATACAGATAGTCCCCTTTATAAGCGGTAGATGCATTGTGGGAAAGTGCCCGTAAAGCGAAACCACGTATAACCATGTCATTACTTATGTACAGATCAAACAATCACGGCTTTGGCGCAACTCAGCTCAAATACAAAACTTTCAAAGACGTTTTTCATCTTTTATGCACTGAAATTGAAAAGAGAGTCAGATGTCAAAGAGCACCACCGCTACTCATTACTTCTGTATACTTCAAACAATCACCGATTTGGCGAAACTCAGCAGCTACATGCACTAATGAGGCAGTTTCTAGGATTCATAACCCCTCGCCCCATTATTTTTTACATTACTGTACTTTCTGCCGCTATAAGTCCCGTTTGTTCTGAGAATTAGGGTACTGCATAACAGAATTGTTTTGTACTGTACACATGTATACATTAGTCTACACTACACTGTACATTAGTCTCACTATTCTCAGTTGTGTCTACTGCCCAACATACAACAAGTGATATTGTTCGAAAGTGTGAACTAAATTACAGTCATTAAAAAATAGTTTTTATACTGTAGCCTACATACAGTACTTATTGTAATTTAGTTACTTTTTTAAATTAGTTTTTTATGTATTTTTGTGATACTGTGTACATACACAGTACAGTGATTTGTTATGTCATCGAAGCATAAAATGCTTATGCTGGAAGAAAAATTAAAAGTTATTGAAGAACATGAAGAAAAAAGAAGGGAAAAGAAAGAAAGGGGGGAAAAAATTCAGGTAAAGAATTATCTGTGTTATTTAAAGTGGGCAAAACTCAAATTTATAACATTTAAAAAAATAGAGTTAAAATTAAAGATCGGTGGTTAAAACGAACAACCGGACATGTGAAAGCGTATTGCCAATTCTGCTGAAAATGGCGAATTAAATCGTGCTATGTTTGAGTGGTTTGTCAGTGCTCGTGCTAAAGGAGTGCCAATTTCAGGATCATTGATACAAACTAAGCTTTAGAGACGGCAAAAAAGTTAAGTAAAGTCAATTTTAAGGCATCTAATGGTTGGCTCGAGAGTTTTAAACATCGTCATAACATTGTTTTCTATTCTGTATGTGTTGAAGCTAATGATGTTGATATGCAGACTGTAACAGACTGGAAAACAAAAATTAAAGACTTAGTTGCGGGATATGAACATAAAAATGTTTATAATGGTGACGAAGCGGGCCTATTTTTTAGAGTGTTACCTTCATTGACTGTAAGTGGAGAGAAATGTTCAGGCGGTAAGATGTCTAAGGAAAGACTTACTGTGTTTATTTGTGCGAACATGACTGGTGAAATTGAAAAACCAATAGTGATAGGAAAAGCAGCATGTCCCAGAGCTTTTCGACACTTAGACCGCAATTCCCTCCCAGTACTTTGGCGATTTAATAAAAAAACTTGGATGACCAGTTTTATAATGGAAGAGTTGCTTCATTCTTTTAATGAACGAATGAAATTTAAAAACCGTAAGGTCATATTGTTTTTAGATAATGCTACGTGTCATCCAAAAATTAATTTGTCTAATGTGAATCTAGCCTTTTTTCCTCCTAACACAACTTCAGTTACACAACCAGGGTGTAATTTACACACTGAAATCCTTTTATAGGAAGTTCGTGCTACAATCATTGTTACTAAAATTTCCACCTGTTCCAATGTTTCAGAACTAGTTAAGCAAGTTAATGTTCTTGATGCGGTTAACTGGATACACCAGGCCACAAAAAGAGTTCTTCCAGAAACTGTGAAAAGGTTTTTTTTTTTAAAGCTGGTTTCCCTGCTCAAGTATCACTGGCTAATTCTGACATTGAAGTGGATAATTTAAGGGACATTTCCGATCTCTGTGTACAAGGAATGCTTCTTGTTCAACCTGAAGTCATCGTAATTTTGACAACAAACTTTCGACATCAGAAGACATCTAAAGTGCATCCAATATTGCTCTCGAAAATAGCACAAAGGAAGTGACAGAAGAAACGGACGACGACGACAAAGATGAAAGGGAATAGCAAATTCACGCTTTTGGAGAAGCGCTAACTTGGCATGAATGGCCTTCAGGAATTTGCGGCTCTTAATAATGTACCAATCAAGAATTAGAAACAAATTATAAGTTCAAAATAATCGAAATACAATTGTCTGATAAGAGCACAAGTGAAAAATTATATTGTCTTTAAATTTTTTTTTTTTTTTTATATATATATAACAATCTCAGGGTAGGTTAACGTGCCGACCATATCCAGTCTCCTGATCGTATTTATTGAAATTCTCAACCAATATTAGATTAAATTTTAATGATGGGGGAAAAAAAAAATTGAAAATTTTGTTTTGGAATTTAGGAAGTTCGAAATATTTTGGGTAGATCTCACCATTTTGTTGAATTATAGTTCTGGTATTCTTATCACTTATATATTCTCTCGTCAAGCACACACAAACAAAAACTGTACTTTTCTTCAATTCAAATTTTGTAGTCCGTCGCTGTACGTGTCTGTCGTCTTCGATGTTCAAAACTGGACTGTTCAAAGGACGCTTTCTTCTTGCTTAGCTTCTGTTCAAAAATTTTATAAGATGGCGTATGGGGATTCACTTATCTTAATACACGGTATGAAACAAATTCGTTTTCATAATTTTATAGGTTTTTTTATTTAATCCAAAAGATATGTAAAGATATATTATAATAATATTTATTTTGTACGATCTCGTAATATAATTATTGCTCTATATTCCTTATAACTAAAATCTTATTTCTAAAATTTTTACATTAAATACTTTAAATGCGTTTGAAAAATCGACATCTTTTGTCCTAGCCATTGAGATCACGTTATCTTCCGTGATGTCATTTGCTCCGCCTCGGTTGTCTGACATATGAATGGTAGGCGTAGCCTTCCGCCTTCCCGGTCTCTATATCAGCGATGTTATATGTCGTTATGTTTGTAAATATTATTTGATTTTTATAATTTTGTAAAATTATGGAATGTTGCAATATATCATTCAGAGGTCTGTTGTTAAAACATCGCGACAGTGTACTTTAAAAGAAATGTTTGGATAAGAAAAAGTAGAAAAGAGAATGGATTACGTGTAAGTTGATTTAAAAAATAAATCTAGTTTTCATGTACTGTATTAAGTTTATTTTAATTACAGTATGTACATATTACCTTCTTCTTGTTCTTGTGACAAAATAAATACAGTAAGCTAAGTTATACAGTATGTACAGTATTTAAAAAAATAATTAATAACCTCTATAAAACGGAAACCTCCCAAAACGGAAAAAAAATACTGGAACGATCATGTTCCGTTTTAGACAGGTTTTACTGTATAAAACACATCAATGTTAGACCTAACCAAATTTTAGCTTCTTTTGATATCATCTATCTACACCAATATACCAGTAAAAGAAACCATAGCAATTCTAGAATATAACCTCAGAATATATTCCAAACTCTACTTCCAACGCTATCAATGAACTCATTTCATTCCTAAATATTGTCCTGTAACAGAATTACTTTAACTTGTACGAAAGTTACTTCAGCCAAATTGATGGACTTCCCTACATCAAGCATCTTAGCTGAGATTTAAATGAACCATTTCATTACTAAATATTGTCCTGTAACAGAATTATTTTAACTTGTACGAAAGTTACTTCAGCCAAATTGATGGACTTCCCTACATCAAGCATCTTAGCTGAGATTTAAATGAACCATTTCATTACTAAATATTGTCCTGTAACAGAATTACTTTAACTTGTACGAAAGTTACTTCAGCCAAATTGATGGACTTCCCTACATCAAGCATCTTAGCTGAGATTTAAATGAACCATTTCATTACTAAATATTGTCCTGTAACAGAATTACTTTAACTTGTACGAAAGTTACTATAGCCAAATTGATGGACTTCCCTACATCAAGCATCTTAGCTGAGATTTACATGAACCATTTCATTACTAAATATTGTCCTGTAACAGAATTACTTTAACTTCTACGAAAGTTACTACAGCCAAATTGATGGACTTCCCTACATCAAGCATCTTAGCTGAGATTTACATGAACCATTTCATTACTAAATATTGTCCTGTAACAGAATTACTTTAACTTGTACGAAAGTTACTTCAGCCAAATTGATGGACTTCCCTACATCAAGCATCTTAGCTGAGATTTAAATGAACCATTTCATTACTAAATATTGTCCTGTAACAGAATTACTTTAACTTGTACGAAAGTTACTATAGCCAAATTGATGGACTTCCCTACATCAAGCATCTTAGCTGAGATTTACATGAACCATTTCATTACTAAATATTGTCCTGTAACAGAATTACTTTAACTTCTACGAAAGTTACTACAGCCAAATTGATGGACTTCCCTACATCAAGCATCTTAGCTGAGATTTACATGAACCATTTCATTACTAAATATTGTCCTGTAACAGAATTACTTTAACTTCTACGAAAGTTACTACAGCCAAATTGATGGACTTCCCTACATCAAGCATCTTAGCTGAGATTTACATGAACCATTTCGAGGAAACTTATTTTCTAAAAAAACAAACATAGAAACAAAATTGCATATTATTTTAGATGACACTCTATGTTTGTTTAACGGTACCGCAAGACAATTAGATGTTATGAGCAATTACCTTAACAATGTCACACACAACATTCGAAAATGAAATAAACAACTCAAAATAAGTTTCTTAGATATAACCATCTTTCAAGACAACGGAAATCACAAGTTCAACATATACAGAAAATCTACAACAACTGACCAGACTATTCATGCTTCCTCTAACCATCCACATTCACAAAAAAGTTTGTTTACAATTCCCTGATTCATAGACTGTTAAATTTCCCTTTAACTCCAGAAAATTATAATAAGAGAATATAATCAAACACATCGCAATAGCCAATGGTTATAAAATTGAATTCATTGATAAACTAATATCGAAGAAAAAAAGAAATCAGACAGAGAAGAAGAAGAAATATGTTTCAATTGAATACAGACATAAGCTCGAGCTACATCTAAAAAGAAAATTAAGCAAACAGCATATTACCTCAACATATTGAACTTTCAATAAACTCATAAGATTTCTGAAACCTGAAAATACCACTCCAATAGAAAAAATGAACTTGTCAGGTGTTTATGAGTTAACTTCGACAGATTGTGTTAAATATCGGCCAGACAGGACGGCAATTTGCTATACGTTCAAGGAACACTTACCCAAACCTAATTTTGTGTAACACCTTATAGATTGTGACCATTCTTATACACATATAAAAAAAAAGAATTTAAATATCCTTCACATTTGTAAGAAGGGTACTTTACTCTCATCTCTGGAAGAATATGAAATGCCGCCACTAAACATGACCCAAATAATCTACTCAATAACAAATTAAATTTCTCATCGAACGAATTCTACAACAAGATAATACGAATGAGAAAAATCAATACTGCTTGATAACAACCAGGAACATCAGTTATCAACTACAAAGAAAGCAACAACTATGAACTATAAACTATACAACAAAGTGTTTATTTGTTCATGTGGAGTTGAAAAGGGCGTCTGTACTGCATGGACAACAGACTATGATTTATTTATATTTATTTATTTGAGAACAACCTTCAGGGGCTCACTGACAGTGAGTGCGGTGTATGGCACCCGAAGACCCTACACTTTTTTCTATTAGAATATTTGAGAGCTAGGGGGGGGTCTTAATTTTGTTATTTTCTTCTTTATTTATTTATTTTTTTTTTTAAGCCGATGATGACTGAAAGGTTTTTTGCCTTCAAACAACAAACATTTTAGGGAGAGGGGCTACACACAGATGGCACAGATCGATTGATATTAAAAAATAAATCTTAACGTAGACAATACTACACCAAATGTATTTTACAGTTGTTTTTCATTTCCTTGCTCAATTTTACTAAACGGCCGAACACCGAAGTGTCTGTTGTCAGTGTTACCCATGTATTACAGTCGCCTTTATAAGAAATTATACTACGAAAATTTTTATGCTTTACAGTCAATAAATGTATTGAAATTCAACTTAAAGTATAAATTATGAAAAGTTTTTTACATTGTTGTCATTTTAACTTGGTGTATTTTAATTTCATGACCCGGTCTTTTTGTAAATGACTGCGGAATATTTTTAGTAATTTGTAATCGATAGTATCACTCCGTTGATATATTTTGTTTGGTCAGACATTATATTTATAAAACCTATATATGTTTTCTACTTTCCCGGACTCGCTATATATACTCTAGGGAAAAAACGTCGAGAAGTTAGGTTAGTAGATGATACCATGTTAGATTGTATTATTGCAGGGGCCTTTTACAGCCCAGTAATATTCTATTTTGTTGGCTGTTAATTATTATTGTTAATTTGTTACAGGACCCCTTTACAGTCCTGTAAGTTAGAAGTTGTTTATTGAATTTTATCAAAGTTTACCATTATTAACTAGTTTTAGTATTGTTGTTAAACTTTTTATGTTATTTTTAATAGTTTTTTAATGAGTAATTTGTTAAGGAATATCTTATGCTCGTTGTTTATTAAAGTGGAGATAACAGCAGTGGTTTTTTGCCTTGTATTAAAAATGTAGCTCGTTCATTACTGAAGATGGTGACAGTTTGGTTGAAATGTGTTAGAATTAATAAACATATTGTTTGTGAGAATAATGTGTTCTAATGTTATAGCATGTCACAAATCAAGCTCAATGTTTATTTATAAAAAATTTAGAATTAAGTAGATGTATAAATATTTTCAAGACGATAAATGACATCAAAAATTGTGTGAAAATATGTTTTTAAAAAAATACTTTGAGAAATTGAAATATGTCCATTATTAATTTGTCTTTTCTTTTTTTTTAGTGAATGTTTTTACTAAGGTTGTATAATTTAAATTTTTGAAAAAAAATATGGTTTTTTGGAGAATTATTTTGTAATAAAATGATAATTATTTTAGGCAGGAGAAGATACAGAATCTGAAAATGGCAGCATATCTAATTTGGAATTTTCTGAAGATGAAACCACCTCTACCCCTTCTAGGTGTTATAAGCTACAACGGCCAAATTTGTATGGTGCCATTGAAGGTAAATTTGTATACATTGCCTTTTTTTAAAGTTCTTTTAATTTACAGTATAATTATATATACCAACTGTGCCTACAGCAGATTTGCCATTTTACGTATTTTGTGGTACCTAAAATTGTAATTTTTAACTTGGACAACCAAGAAATGGTTATATTAAGATTTTGAAACATGAAAATAAACCGGGAGATTTGTAATTGGACTAGAGAGAATACCACGTGAGTCAAATGAATGACTGAGAATAAATATTAAAGCAAGGGTGAATAAAATTTAATATAGATTTCCAAAATATTAATTTGGTGTATAAAATGTTAGTTATAAGTTGTAATAAATATTTAAATGATAACTGTGTTGTGATAACAGACAGAACAGGTTGTGACATAAATGATTTAAGTAGTGTCCGTGGAGCAAGGCATGTGAACGTTTGGGAATTGAGCTGACTTTGTATATTGAAAATAAGACGCTTATGTTGAACCTAGAAATTCAGACATGCGGTTTGCTCAGTTGAAAGGTGGCATCGGACATAGTTAGACATGTTTTCTGTTCAAAGAAACTTTTACAAAATGTAGTGAAAATGTTAATCCGAGTCTTGAGGTGAGATCTGACAGTCAGACATATTACTTTTTGTTGAAAGAAAATTTTAAGAAAAAGTGTTAACTATTAAAGTAGAGTCTTACTGTGACATCTGAGTTAGTTAGATATGTTATTGTCTAAAAGAAATTTTAGAACATTGAGTGTTAATAATCTAACAAGTTTAGAGACGGATTTTGACGTTGTAAGATGTATTTTTATTCGAGGAGATTTTTAGACAATAGTTTTCAGTAGAACGATGAACTTTGTGCGTAATACTGTGAACTTAAAAAGACAATTAATCGTCGGTGTGCTAACTGTGTCTACAAGGAGATTGCAGTTCAAGATGAGGGGAGTTCACCACAAAAGAACTCTCACCCTGCAGAAGCCCATATGCGGTAACAAAGAATGATAGACAGTTTCATAATAATTTTGTCTAAAAAAGAACTTTTGGTATGAATATCTTAAAATTTGTGTTAATGAATAATAATTGTATAGTAACTAGTAAATTTAAAGAACTTAATTTCACTTTTAAATAAAAATAATATAATCTTTGCTACATGAGAATATAAAAACTCACTATTAGAATATTTCTTTAAAGTTGCAACTATTAACGTAGAGTCATAAAAAAGGATTTAAGCCTCTTCAAGGCAAAATAATTTTAAATTCATGATATAGAGATATTAGATAATATTAAGAAATGTATCATGAACATATAACCTTAATAAATATTCATGTTCGGTTTCAGCACAACAAATAAGGTTTCTTTATTTACCAAAAACCACTGAAAGTACACTTTTAAAAGTATCTACGACCCTGAGTGACTTATGCAATAATAATTAACTTTTTCTTTTTTTAAAATTGGTAAGCTAACACTTCCTGGTGCCCATAAGTCGAGCAAACTATTTTTTTTTTTCTTTTAAAAAATAAATTAATGTTAAATAACAAAGCCTTTATTTTTATATATTTACAATTGTCGCATTAACGTGTGGCAATTATGTTACAAAAGCAGTTCAGTTTTAAGCCCCGTTTATTTTTATAAATTCTATCAATTGTCGAACCAACGTGTGGCTGTTTGCTTATTATTGAAAAATATAAGCAAATAAGTCGAAGAAACAGTTGTTTTTTTGCTAAATTAGAAATTCTTATCAAAAAGGTAAGAATGTTCATAGTTAACGTAAAAATAAGAATGTTTCTCTCTAGAATTTTTAAATATGTAAAAAAGTAATTTTAAAATAATTAATTTTAAATTTAAAGTAAAATAAATATTCAAAATGGAAGGTACAATTAACAATAACTTAATAAGTGAAAAAGATAGGGTAATGACAAAGTTTAAAGTAATGAAACAAGAAGATTTGAAAATAGATGAAATGGGTAATAGAACTGAACAATGGTGTATAGAGATAAGTAGGGATGAATTGGATGAACGTTGGCATGTAGGGTTAGGAAGGGATGAGATAAATAGGGAAATAGAGTCAAAAGAAATAACAAAGATGTTACATGCTGTATTTAAAGTGAGAAATGAAATTTATGCAAAAATGATAAGTAGATTAGCAGTAAAGGAAAAAATTAATTTTCAATTAAAGGTATTTTTCAAAAATGATCAAACTGAAATAATAGAGAACATTTTTGTGAATGATTGTGTTGTAAAAGATGATAATAAAGTAAACAATAGGTCGAGTAATAATAAAGAAAATGTAGAAATTAACTAAATTGGTGGGGTGAATGATAAAGTAAACAATGGGTTATGTAATAATAAAGAGAATGTAGAACTTAGGAGAACTGATGGGGTTAATAATAGTCAAATAAATGAGGATTCTTTAGGGAAAATGCAAAGTATAAAAAATAATAATCTGATAAATGAAGGTGAGAGTGTAATGGTGCAAATATTAAGAGAAATGAGACAAAATAGTTTAGAATTAAATGATAAATTTGAACAGAATAGAATAGATATGGATGAAAAATTTGAGCAGCAGAGATTAGAAATAAAAAAAATTGAATAAAAAGTTAGATCAAAGTATTGTAAAATTAGATAACTGGAATGCAGAATTAAAACAATAGAGATTACAAAATAAGATAATACCTAATGTGTGTGAGAATGAATGTGCCATAAGCAATAGTAATCTTGTAAACAAAGAAAATATAAATCACAACAATGGTATGAATGAGAGGGTAGTTAAAATAAATAATGTTGTAAACAAAGGGTCAGATAACGTAAAAATAGAATCAGTTGTAAATGTAAAGAAACAAAGCCGTTGTAAAGTAATAAGTTTTGAACAAAATTAGATGAAAAAGTTTAGAAATGAATTTAGAATACTTGACCAAGTCAATAAGAGTTTTTATGAAAAAGGTAGCTTTGAATATGAGTATGAAAGGGTATTTGTAAAAACAGTCTATGAAAATGTAAACAGATTTGATGGGGTTAAGAATCTAGAAGTGTCAGATGACAAAAGTAGGTCAGTAATAGTAGGAATGTTTGAGAGAGGGGGAAGTAACCAAAGCAGAGTGCTAACAGAGAATCTGTTAGAACGAAGGGACGATTTCAAAAGGAAATCTATGGTTAGGATGGTGTCTTACACAAAAGAAAATTGTAAGAAGGAAAAGTTTATGTTAGGGAAGATAGTTAGGTTAAGAATCACTTTAAAAAAGAGAAACATGTATTCCAAAATGTTTCATCGAAGCGGGAATCACCGTGTAAAAAAAGGTAATCTGTATTTGGGTCATATGGAATAACATTTTGGAAATACAATAACAATGTATAAAGTTTTTTAAGCAAACGGACATGAATGAAGAAATTAATATTAGATAAGAGTTTTGTTAAGTGTTAAAGTTAAAATGATTGGAAATTAAGATTTAAGGATAATATAGGTTGTTTTTAGTAAAATTGTGTAAAGTTGAGACGATGTCAGAAAAGAATAAATATTGAAAGAACGTTTTGTATTTGTTAGATTAGAGAATGAATGTGCAGTAATAATTAACTTTTTCTTTTTTTAAAATTGGTAAGCTAACGCTACCTGCCGCCCATAAGTCGAGCAAACTATATTTTTTTCCTTTTAAAAAATAAATTAATGTTAAATAACAAAGCCTTTATTTTTATATATTTACAATTGTCGCATCAACGTGTGGCAATTATGTTACAAAAGCAGTTTAACTTAAACCGTTGTTTATTTAAATTCTTTCAATTTTAAAAGCAATATCCGACGTACCTTATTTGCAATAAGTTTCTCCGTATTTTAACACAATTTGACTTTTAACAATAAACATCAGTTGGAAAAAAGTAAAAGCATTCTTAGTTTTATACATTTAGTAAATTGTTTAATTTGAATTCCTTTGTGGTAGCCCACAGATTAGTGAAATTAAATTGTTTAATTACTTAAGTAAACACTTTGTGTATATTTTTCATATTGTTGACCTAGTTGTTGTACACAAGAAGTTGAGTAGACTTTAGGTCATCTATACTGTTGTATGGATTCGTTCAATAGGCTATTTTTAACATCTAAACTTTGAACTGCGCACAAAAGAAAATAAAGGAAACCTGCTATAATCTCAATTAAAAATATGTTTTCTGGTTTTAGTTTTAGTGTAATTATTAGTAGGATTTTAAACATGTTAGGATTATCATGGCTAAAAAAAAAAAATACAGTTATCTTTAAAAAAAAAAATCTTTTGTAGAAGAATTTTCGTCAATGTTATTGACAAGATGAGGCAATATTTAAAACTAAGTTATATAGAATTATATTATGTACTTTTCACATGTTTAATTAACTGTGTAACCCACTTCGTTGAAAGGAATTATTAGAATTCAATATAACTGAAAATAAGTTGGATCGCTAAAATCTCTGTATTTTCTGACATCTCTGAAGCTTAAAGCAGATGTCAATAAAGCAAGTCATTTCTTAAAGGAAAGGATAAATGGAGTTTCAAACTCCTTGTTCCTTTATCCCAACACTCCTTCTGAAATTTACAAAATTATTATGAATTTAAAAAACAAGAAGTCGGTAGGCTGGGATGCAATCCCAACATCCGTGTTAAAGGCTAGTGCACATTTAATTTCAAAACTGCTTTCCTGTCTCGTAAACAATTCATATGAAAAAGGTATATTCCCAGATAGTTTGAAACTTTCTATTATAAGACCACTTTTTAAAAAGCATGATAATAAAGATATTGCAAACTGCCATCCTATAGCACTGTTATCAGTTTAAAAAAAAATCAATGATGACTTTTGGTAATTAAACTTTTGACCAATGGCATTATAGCGTCATATATCATGTGGGCGGTAAAAGAGCATTCTGGTCTTGTTGACAATTAACCTCCCTTTTTCAGAGGAAGGACTCGCAGTGTTTTTGCGCGAGAATAAAGCAGGGCATTTTATTATATGTGAGGAGAGCGGAAGTTTGACTGAGTGCTTTATGCACTTAACACATGGTTTTGCTCTAATTTGGTAAAAAGGTTTACCATCAATAAACTAAACACATTTTAGAGGAAAATGTTGAATGGTTTATACTGTATTGAAGTGTTAAGCATAAACATAAAATTAAAAAATTGATATTTTCTCAATAGGTATTGCAGTAGGCACAACTTGGGAAACACGACTACAGTGTGCGGCAGATGGTGTCCATAGACCACCTGTTGCAGGCATACATGGTGGTGTAGATGGAGCATACTCAATAGCTCTATCAGGAGGTTATGAAGATGATGTAGATTTTGGTGAAGGATTCACTTATACTGGTTAGTTGGAATTATTTTATTCATTGTAACCATAAGATCTTTTCAATTATTATTACCCTGCTTGGAAGGTATAGCAGACTAGGTGCACCGATTAAGAGGTAGTGACTGTCCCTTGCTGTCTCCAGTCAACAATTCACATAACTCTAATTTCATGATTTTGGTATACAATTCACTTTCTTATATTTTTAAATATGATATAAAGGAAAATAAAAAATTTGTATTTGTTACCTTATTTTTATCAATCGTGTGACTGTATTTGTCATATGTTACAACTGACAACTTTGAAGATGGTATTACAGTCCCGAAATGCGTTATAACATACGACAAATATGAAGTCACAAGACTGATTAAAACAGGTATATAACTATATTGAATTTCAGCTATGTAAATAGATATATAAAAATCACTTCACGACTCATATAATAAATTTGATATCATAAACACTGATCTAGACCCTAATTATAGTCATAATCAAAAGAAATCCGTTACATAGCCATTTTAATCATTTTGTAAATAATTAAATAAAAGTTAAGTGAAAGTGAAGTTAAAATTAAAAGAAGAAGAAAGGAGTAAGAGAACTTAAGCAAGCAGAGAAGACAACAGTAAGAATCATCACTTGGACTCGGGTGATAACCATAAAACACAGTTTGATAAAATTTGTGCTCAAGCTATTTGAATTAGTATATTAAATAAACCAAGAACCCGAGATTAAGAGACAGAAAAAGTAAAAAAACCTCATTAAATGGTAATTACGAAATGCAAGAAATTAATGGTGAGTAGCTACTTAAAGACAAATTTATCATCACATCATTTTGGAAAGCTTAAGACATCATTCTAAATTTAGTATTACTGACCCATTTAGTCAGGTCAGTATAATAACTAATTTTGTTTTTTGTTTAATTGTATCCAAGAACTTTTTTCTCTTTTAACTGAATATATACATTGTTAATTTGAAAGAACTGATTTTTAAACAGATAATAAATCCGAATTTGTACTCAATATGCATGCCTATTTTCGTATTGTCTAAAGTATATAGCACAGTATATTTTATTTTATTTGTCGCACCAACGATAGGGCACGAATTAAAGCACCACGATAATCATTTAAATAATCAAAATTTTCATTTAGCCTTTGTATTTTAAAAGAAAGATGCCCGAACAGAGATACAACTTACGTTCACACCCGAAATCAAACGCTTGATATGTTGACAATGTCATGGAGATGGAATCAACAAGTGGGACATAGATCCCACAGAACAAATTTATCACAGCGTACCTGTTTTAATGGAGCCGATACCAAACACACTTCCAACAAACATCGAATTGAAATAAATACAGACATTGAATACAACAAGATAAATACAATATTGTTACCTAATTATGACACACAAATTCTTTATGTTAATACACTATGCGATAGCACAGACAATACAATCGCAGAATTAGAACTATTATATGCTAGTGATACAAACCTCAGCTTAGATACAGAAGCCGAAGGTATTCGATCACAGACGAAGGTCGCTGAATAGAATTGAATAATGATCCGACCCATCAACTTTTGCATTTATTGTTAAATAAAGTAAACCGGAGATAAAAAATCAAAATTCACAATTAAAACATAATCTGAATGAAATAAAATCAGAAGTAAATAATAAGATAGAAACATAAAGTACTCAGATGATCTCCATGTAATTAGAACATTAAAAAATTATCCATCAGGCCGTGGCAGAAATTGACAGCTATACCAAACAGTTGGTTATTAAATAAAACAATTTAAAATACAAGTGCAAAATAACACGGAGGCCCAACAAAATTTACAAATCCATTTAAATAAGATATAAAATAAATACAACGAAGAGACACAGACAAATAAAAATAGATTGATTGAGATAGAGAAAAAAATTAATACACAAAAGGGAGAGCTACAAAACACAAACATCACTTATGAATAATTTACTTACACACATTGAATCACAGAATGACATAAACGCACAACACGATTTAAGACTACAAGGTGTAGAAAAGTAACTTTTTTAAATATCTGTCCTTACAAAACTACATCTAACCTACCCAAATATACAACACATTCATGTTACATGCATAGGAAATAATACACCTACATTACAATCTCCAAAATTTCATGGGCACATCACTGAAGCTGTAGGATACATAGATAAGATCAGAAATTATACCATAAAACTATTAGGCTTATCTCAAACTCAGTTACCTACACAACAAGACCTATCGTTATATGACATTTTGGAAACAAGTTTACAAGATTCTGCTCTACAATGGTACCAAATGATGTGAGAACAAATCACACATTTTGCTAGCTATTTTGAGAAAAATATGGAACAACACTATTTGTTCGCACATAAAACAACAAATACAAAATGGAAATTATAACAGACAGGAGATTGAACTGATGTGAATATTTTATAGAAAAAGTCACTAACACAAAACATAAGTAAGAAAGAATACACATTCTAAACAGACATTATGATGAAACAATTTGACAAGCTCAATGTGTCCTAGAAATAAAAACAATCAACGACATGCATTACATGTTAACTGAAATAGACAATGAGGAAAGATTCAGTAGTAGCCTACAACGTACACTGAATCGATTTTATCCCACAACTAACTACAAACCTAACCTCCACCAACAAACACAAAGAATTATTCCATACACTAACCAATGCCAATAACGTTACACTCATAATAATCAACCTATACAACCTAAACATGGATTGAATGTATACCGACGGACACTACTAGAAACACAAAATATAACACACCATCCACACCAATAAAACAAACATCATATTTGCATGCATCAAGCCAGTTATTTCCAAAGACAACAACCGATCTCACAAAACCAACCTCACAACAGACCTAACCTCAACCAAATACAAGGACACAGAAAGACACCAGCTTCACAAGAATACCAGTGTAGATCAATTACAAATCAAAATCATACACCACACTTACAAAACTATACAAATCCTACAAGAAACACAGAATATTTAAACTAATAGACACTGGGAAATGTAATTATATATAGCCTACCATGGTAACTCAAACAAAACACCCATACATTTCTTGGTGAAAACAATATCAGAAGATAGACAAAGGTCTAGCAAAGAACTACCATGTAATCAAATAAGGAGGACAATTATATCACTTGCATCCATACTGAAATACACCACAATACTCAACACAAGCTACATCAAAACAATATCTACAATTTACTCTGCGATAATTTTTCTTTAACAAATGACGACAATAATAATGAAATGAAGACACAACAGCACAATATATATAATTGTCCCGAATTAAATGTGGACATTGGATGAATTATAACTTATAGACACTGGCTGTGAAGTTTCATGTCTTTCAAGATGAATGGTACAAAGCAAAATTAGACACATTTCCTACACTACCTGACACTAATTTATTACTAATTACAGCAAACGGACAAAGAACACAAAAAATCACATGCATTATATACTTACCAATTACATTTAACAAAATCACTTTATACATTCAATTTCTCATCATACCTAAACTATCTTAGCCAGTAATCTTAGGCATCACACATGAAAATGGATTTTTCACAACACACAATGTCCATTCAATACAATGATATACAAGATATAATATCCTTTTCAGACACAGAAATGAATATCAAAGCAGACACTAAACACAACGCCTTACAAAAATACAGTATAAAAACTGATGATCGACTACAATTTTCAAACACACATGATGGAAAACATACTTAATACCAACACTACTGAACACTAGACAAAAAGTACAACTAACGAAACTTAAGCTGGGAATATAAGCACATATTTTCAGAACTACCAGGCCTAAACAATAAATACACTCACAAGATCAAACTTAAGACTAATACACCATACATTAAGCAAAATTACCCCATTCCCATACAATACCTACGAACAGTCGACAAAAAGTACAATGACACACACACACACACACACACACAAGTTAATAAAATTCAAATTGGAGATTTAATGTTACTTAAGGTACACAAGGCATCCAACACTGCAACAGAGGTCACGAACAAATTGTTAGAATTGTATGACTGAAAAAATTGGTAAAGCTATGTACAAATTGTGAAACAAAGAGGGAAAAACAATGGAAGGGATACATCATACCATAATGCACAAAAAGTACAATACACTACAAACTTAAAGCTTCATAACAACACATAAATGAAAAATATTTTTGTTAATAAAAGAGGGGATCAAAATTCCGAAAGTAACTTCATTGAAATATTGAATAATGTTTCCCATACTGTCAACCCATAAAACTCTGTTGAGCGTTTTAAAGGTGTTGTGGAGAGATGGCTAAAAGTGAAGTCATTCTATATAATGTTAAAAAATGTAGCTTGGCTGATATGAGCAGTCTGGAATTTTAATTGTTTATGGTATTGTACTGTATTATGTTTAATCTTTGACACTGTCTATTCTAATGTGTAAATTGTTTAATGATGGTAAAACAAAATAAAAAATTAACATGTATTTCGGTCACTCCTCAATTTTGAACTTGCTTTAGTTCGAGTTGCCTGGATTTGACTGTCTCTGGAGAGAAGGTGCAGACTAGCTGCACCTATTAAGAGGGTGTTCTAGTACCTCATGGTCCTTAGTCAAAACAATTACATAACATTCACAACAAATAAACTATCATTTACATACAGTTCACATTCCTTACACAATTAACTACACTTTCGATCTAACTTAGTGTCCCTATTTGTTGCGTACATCTTGTTTCCTCTTTTGGAAACCGTGTGATGTGACTGTCATTATTCCAGATTTTAAAACCATTCATGGGTATGATAGATAGATAGATAGATATATCACCTTTATTTGGCCTTAGTTGAGGCTATGAATCTCATCCTTTTACTGTAACAAGTAACAATATTTACATGTCAATTACAACATCCACAAACCTCGGTCCCTTCAATGAAAATATAAATCGGGCAAAAACAATGAAATAGACTACAATCAAATGCACACTCTACCTCTTCGGCCAATGGGTGTCCCCTAACAATCCATTTGAATTTTGACAAACCAGAAACTTCCCCTATGAGAAAGGAAGAATAATGTTGTGCTTGTGATTTTTTTTTTTTTTTACGTGTGGGATGCTTATTCTGATTGCCTTGATGGTATACTTTGCACTGTCGAGGATCTTACAGTTTGAGTTCAGGGATCAGCAACCTTATTCTACTTTGCAAGCAAGTTAATGTTGGGTTAATGGAGGGGGGGGGGGTCAGAGCTCATAACTGCTGAAGTCAGACTTGGTCGATAATATTTCATGAATACATCTGTGGCTAGTGTTACAAATCAGTATTTTATTCTCATTTGGGTTCTTTCTTTGAAATAAATCAACACAATATTTGAACTTATTGTTATTACACAAATGTTTATTAATATCTCAAATACAAATCCTTTAGGCTAGATACAATATATTTCCTCTACTATTGTGATTTTATTGTTTGACTCTACGTTATTTGACTCTTTTGAATAATTACAAATTCTTTATACATTTTGGGTTTGCTCAGCTCTGCAATGTTTCGATCCGGCTCCCTGGTCGGATTTTCAACGTTTCGGAAGTTCTTTCACGCCTCACGTGTCTCAGCTACCTTCTAGTTGGTCCCCTACTCAATGATTACCTCTCTTCCCACCTAAGATTTTATATACCTCTCTTGATTCATGATATTCAACACACTTGCAAGGCAAACTATTTATCAGTTTTTCAGTTGTCACAATAGTTTTTTTACCATTCGGGCTTCTCAAACGAACTTATACTACTAATCATAACGTGGTACTGGAAAGCACCTCTATGTTTGGGAGGGGGGGGGGGTAAAGACATGTATTTCGGCTCTCCTTAAATTTGGAACTCGCTTTAGTTCAAGTTGCCTAGGCAATTGATTACACTGGGTGTGCACCTAATATAGACTGTGCATTTCTTCATGCAAGAAGCGCCGGACGATGAAAAAACATGAATATTCAAAATTCAAATGTCAAAACAGAGATTAATAATAGTGCAGGTTAAACAATTGTGTGATATTAAAACTAAGGTGACAGCTTCACAACCACTTGAGATGCCAAGTATTAAATATATAATCTTCAACAATACGAAAGAAGGAGGTCCAATACCTTTAATTGTAGGTCCATCCTCTTAAATACTCTGTTTTGCTTACATGAATTTAGAGTCTGTCTGTTGTAAGGAAGGGATTCTGCTCTAGGCCTTGACAACATAGTTTACTTTATAATTAAACACCTCCCAGCTACGGAGTAGCTACCTTGGTTGGAGGCTATAGTAATTTATCTTCTAGAACCAGGTTTGTTTCTAAAATCAAACCAGGCAATTACTATCTTCTTTCTCTTACTAATGTGCTTTGCAAACTGGTAGGAAAATAGTCAATTAGTGTCTTGTTTTGTTCCTTGAAAGTAACTGGTTGCATTGTAGTGAACAACGTAGCTTTCGACAGGATCGTTCATCTAATGATCAGCTGGTTTTATTAGATTGCTGGTCTCCCACACAAAATGCAACTTCCTTGTGTTACACTGGTTGCACTGTTTTTTAATCTTAAAATGACCTATTATAATATGGCTTGGCGAAAAGGAATTCTGAGTACTTAAAATCATACAGTATAAACATTCTTGTATTTATTCAAAACTTCCTGAGGAACAATTATTTCAGAGACCATGTTGAAACTAATTTATCAAATCTTTTTTATGTAAAAAATAGGGCCACTTCGAGTAGAGTGCTGAGCGTGACCCTGTTTGCTGTGGCAATCAACAGCATTACTGCTAATGTGTAGTGTCCTGTTCAGTGTTCTCTAATTTTTGACGACTTTGCTATTAATATAGCTACAATTGCTGAAAGAGCCCTCTCGTTATAAATAGACTCCAATCATGATCAAGGTTGACAGAATTTAAGTTATTTCTTCAATGACAGTATATTGCCTTTAGTCTCTGAAAACTGAGCCATTAACTTTTATTATACCTACATGAACACAACTACAATCTTTTGCAACTATTAAATTATTAGGCCTATTATTTTATCAAAAACTTTCTTGAATTCCTCATTTATCTGATCTGAAAATACTGTAATAAAACCCTTGACATGTTCAGTTAGAAGGCGATAAACTTGTGTTATGATTTTATCGTACTCTTGTTCGATCGTGGATTGATTATGGCTATATAGATGACTCATCCGTAAGATCATTGTCAGTTAAGAAGATTGATCGGTTCATAACTTTGCCCTTTGTCTTGTTTTTGGAGCATTTCGCTCGAGCCTAGTTCCTAGCTTATTTATTGAGATTCGAGAACTATCACTTTCTCGGCGAAGAGAGCGATGGTTTTAATAATCCTGTGTTTGATCCTGCACCATTTGGCATTATAACCCTACAGATCCTCGACAATTTCGAACTTCTATTTGCTCTAATGTATGAGTATTATCCATGTTCTATTCCTCCGTGTCATATTGAAATGCCTCATTTTGATTTTTTATTGTCCAGATTTAAATCTACTGTCCAGTACTGACGGGCTCTAAAGTTGGATTGAAAGTCATAAGTGCAGCCTAAGCCTAAGGATTATGGACACCAAATCAGTGAGTTGAGAATCTTACTGAAGTGTCTGGATTTTATAGACAAACAAGTGGTGTTCTAATGATGTCAGATATCAAAATTGCCATTGCAATTGTTACCAGACAAACTACACTTTATTCCTTGGCCCAGTGCACGTATTTAGAAACAGAAGAATTTAAAAAATCTGGACAGAGGCCTAGCTGAAGGCAATTATACCAAATTTAATTAATTAACCAGCAAATCCTGTCATGTATCACAGTGTCACATGTTTGCTATTTGTCATCGTAGAGATGTGGAGTTGGTACCATTGCATGTAGATTTGAAATGGATGAATTTCTAACATAGTGTGTTGTAAGTTGAATAACATATGAGATATGAACAAAAATATTTTTTAAATGGCCACCATTTTAACATTTTCAGTATGATTTTTTTCTGAATTTAAATAGGTTCTGTATGAGCACACTATAGTTACGTATACCAAATTTCATGCTCTTCTATTTGTAGTTGCTGTCGTGCTTGAAGTATAGACAACAATAACGATGGACGGACGGCATATCGAAAATAACCTTTTCAATTTTCTGAAGTTATGAAAAGTAAAAATCAATCAAAACATCACTGTGTCTTATATTAAAACAGCCTTTTTTATGACAAGATCAATAGATAGGTTTATTTTAACACAGATTATTTTGCTTCAATCTCATCAATTTCTCTCTGCCTAGAATAACCGAATATTTTTATGATATCGTGGAATATCCGAATGTTAATGAGTTTAGTGTGTCAGTTAAGTAGATTTGTAACTTTATAATATAAAAGGTTTGAAACAGAATTGTTATTGTGTATAGAGAGGAAGCTGAAAATTAGTTGGCTGTTGTAGTAAATATGGTTTTTGTGACTATTTCAAGGCTGGATATTTAGTTTATTCCCTGAAAATTGCAGTTTAAGTTGTTAAAAATTTAAGTTAACTTTTTGTTTTGTTACTTTTTAATTAAATTATTTTTACAAGTCGTACTAATTCATAATTTGTAATTGTTTTCTTTTAATAGTATTTTATTAATAATAATATTTATTTTGTACAGGATCTGGCGGCAGGGACCTTAAAGGCACAGTTTCCAAACCAAAAAACCTTCGTACAGCTCCACAGTCCAAGGATCAGACATTGCATGGTGTGAATGCTTCGCTAGCAGCAAGTGTGAAGTCGAAACTTCCTATCCGTGTTATTCGTGGATACAAATTGCCAAGTGTTTATGCTCCTGAGGAAGGATATAGATATGATGGTAGGTATACTTTCTCAATTACCTTTTTGTGATTTTCTCAAATAAACTTATTCACAGATGTTTATAGAATAATTATAATTTTAGGGTAACAGGACTAAAAAAAGTGTTTTTATTAAGTTTGAATCAAATTATAATAAGAAATAATCTTTAATCATAAGAAATATATCAAGTACAAGAAAAATAATTATTGCAACAATCATAATGAGTATTTTAATTATATGTTATTAATTTGAATTGTGTTTGGATGGCACAGACATAAGTAAGAGATAATCTGAGAGTGGATGGATGTGAATGTAGTGCTCCTGGAAAAGTAACGTTTTGCTGGGGAAAAAGTGGATTGTTTGGCAGGGGTTTGTCCCTAATCAAATGGTTTATTCGGAGGAATGTGATAATTGGATTAAAAATTTATTATTATTATACTCAAAAATCACTGAATTAATTGATGCATTGTTGACTTAGGCATGTCAGATAAGACCTGTATTAGACTTGAGTCTATTTTTGATTTAATTATTATTAACTAAACAGGTAAGAAATTTATGTTTACTTAGTGGATAATATTATGAAAATCTTGCATAACCATTGGAAGTTCTATTTATTTTAACTTTCATTTGTCTTGATTCCATTTCAGCATTTCACTGTATGATTTTACAATGTGCAGTACTGATAATATGAACTCTTCTGGTTTTCAAGGGTTTAAGAATCCACAGGTGGATAGTGCCCAACTGGATCAAGTAAAATTGTTAGTTTTGAACTTTATAAAGTAAACGATCTACTGGTAAAAAGAGTTGGACTCACTTAACAAAACACTTATCTAAAACTTAAGGTTCTTGAAGTTGAAGAGCATGAAAAAAATGAATTACTTCCGAGAGACCTTAAAAATGCTCAAATTGGAAGTGAATTTGCCCAAACAAACGATGCAATGTAAATACCATAATGCAATGAGAGAAGAGTTAGATGTTCAAAATTAATTTTTGCCGCTTGCCGATCTTAAATTATTTCCACCACTACAACTTCCTAAAAGTGGCTTAAGGCCTACATAAAACAAAGTTTATTGTTGAGGTGATAGTCTTGCTAGAAACATCTCAAAAATTCTCTCAGAACGTTTAGAGGATGAGTATTAGGTTACCGGAATTATACATTCAGGTTCTTCCATAAGAAAGATAGCCAAATCGTTAAACAGGTTTAATGCAGCAAGAAGGCCACTTCATAATATTTTGTGGTTCCAATGACATCTCTCCAGGCAAGAACTTCTGTAATACCACAAAAGAATCAGTCTGTGAAATTGTCCCAATTTCGCAGAAAACTAATGTTATTATAAATACTATTCCTGCTTACGAAAATACTTTATTGAAAAAATATATCTAGTGGACTCTGCTAATAAATGTATACATTCAAAAATTAATGAGGGAAAAAATAAAAATCCAAGCATAATCTCTATTAACTTATTGCATGAAAGACTCTCTTCTAACCATTTCACAAATAGTGATCATATAAATTTAAAGGGGGAAAATATAGTCACAAATAGGCTCATACAGAATTGATTTTAAATTCAAGCAAGGCATTAGGGAAACTTAAGAAAACATACATTATTAGAGAAGTGGTTGATAGCCAAACCAAAAGCTACTGTGCAGCATACAACTAAGATGACTTCTGACTGGCAGGACTTCTTCAGGAGTGTTAGTGAATGAAAAAGTGATGGAAGTAAACTCAGTAGACAGATGTTGTTTTTATAAAAAACAGGATGTTCTGTGAGAGTAACAGTATCTAATCTTAAATTTAAATGTTGTTAAGATTAAGGTTCCTAAACAGGGGTTTAGGTGGGGAATCACATCTAAGAGTTGCCAAAAGGAATTAAACTTGTTTTGTTCTGAAACTATGCCAGACATTTTTGTGGTCACTTAGCATTGATTCAATTAAGGTAATATTATTAGCTTTCTATTGGATCAGTATATTTTAGTAAATTCATTTTCCATGTCACATTTCAAATGTGGAGGTGTAGCAATATTTGCTCGTAAAGATTTCAGTTTTGCCACTTCTATACCCATTGGAAAATTTTGTATTGAAAAGAACTTTGAAATAACTAGTTTTAAATGTTGTGGTATGAGTAATGAATGACTATAATATGAATATATTGGGCTCCAAGTGGGGATATAGACTTGTTTTTTGATTACTTGGACTTACTTTTACTATTATTACTATATATAACGTGATTCAAACAGTATAGAATATCCATTCTGTTCTAATATAAATTGTGTTATGTACTTATTAAGAACAAAAATGAGTACAACCAATAAAAACATAAATGGAAGAACTACTTCCTGTGTAGAGCGAGAGAAAAAAATGAAGAGAGAAAGGAGTATCACTTGAGTTGTAATTTGTATCAGACTGCTATTTATTGTACAGTCTGATTCTCATGTAAAATGAACCAGCCTTGTAGATAGATAGGCGATGCCTGAGATACTGAAGGACATTTTTGCCTCTGTTTTCATGTTTTGCTATAAATTTTATCTTGAAATATAATATGTTTAGGTGAACAAAATTTAATAATTCATATATATAAATTCAAGGCATAGGCATAATGCACATTTCTTTAAAGATAGGCTTACACGACTCCTTGTGCCCTGCTCCCGGCGTAAATAAGATTCAAGATATTATTAAAAGGTGTGTGTATGCCAAATGCATATGGTATAAACCAAAATTGAAAATATATGAGCACATATTTACTTTATACAAAAAAGTATATTGCGTGCGAACCTTATTGAAATTTTTATTCAGTTCATATCCACATTGATACCAAATTTCAAACCAAAAGGTTTTAAATAGTAGGTTTCTAAAAAAACTGTTTTTGTTCTTGGTCATGAGCTTCTAGATTGGTTGACTTGTCAGTTAAACTTCTAATGGGGGCCTCTTTCCTTCAAAATTAGATAATCCTCTACAACAAATTTGCTCTCACAGCAATACACATCCACATCGTAGAGAGTATTGAATAAAGCCTTCTTCTTCATTTCACACCTTACAAATTGGGGAATCTGTAGCATTGAATCTAAAAACATAATTTTCTTGACTAGATTTAAGCTCTTACTACAAATGTTTACTCTGATCTAGTGATGTTTTTGTAGACAGTTAGGTCATTGGCAGATTTTGAGATTTAAAAAAGAGATGACTCGTGTTCATAGTTTTCTATCCCGAAGTGAGCATGACTGCTGGAGATGGAACTTTGGAAGGATTGCATTAGGAAGTTCTTCTAGCACCTCTGGCAATTTCTCTGTAATAAGAAATCCAATATTGAATCAATGTTTACAAAGTAGAACTGGAGTCATTGAGAATGCATATTTTCTTAGCTATAGTCTTTGTAATGTGCTAACATTGCAGGCATAGTGAGGACAGGTTTTTACCATGTCTGTGAAAGCCTAAAAAGATGCCGAGACATAATACTGATATTTGATTTTAGGTATGTAAACCAGCACCTGCGATATCTTCATGCTGGTTCCCCTTGGTGTTGAAAATTGCTGTTTGTAAAATTTCTACTCCAAAATGTTGTTTTCTCTTGATCAAATATAAGAATCTAAAAATAATTAACAATTATAATTAAATAAGTGTAAAGTATATATTCTTAGAATTTCTATATTTTATTCAATTAAATGTGTTATTTTGTTTCATTGTACCGTAGAAAACAAAAAAAAAAACTTTAAACAATTTATTATAAAAAATATAATTGGAAACTTTTTTTTTTTTGTTATACAAAAATGGATAAAGGAAATATAGTGATTATTATAAAGAAATGGTAATTTGGGGAGGGGGGATTTTGCTTTTTTAACATATTTTTAATTTTGACTTGTGGTATTGTATCATTTGTTGCAGGTTTATACACAGCAGAGAAGTTCTGGTTTGCTACTGGGATGTCAGGCTTCAAAGTAATCAAATATGCATTAAAGCGTTTGAATAATCAAGATCCACCACCTTGGAATGAACAACAACTCGATGTACTTGAGACACAGCCAAGAAATGTTTCACCAGTTGAAGATATGAATATTACAAAAGAAAGTCCTTCGCCTAAGAAAGTTATAAACACTCCCAAAGAAAAGAAAACTCCTAGTAAATCACATGAGTTAAAGCAAAATAATTCAGCTAAAAGTTCTTTGAAAATTATTGGTGCTAATTGTGATGACAGAAGCGATACTAACTTGCACAAAAATGAAATAAGCCTACCAGATAAAAAAACACCTGGGTTAGAGCGAAATCTTCAGGATAAGAAAATGTTTAAAACTCCTATTAAAACACAGGGATTAGAGAAAAATCTTTCTTCTGGAAATTCTTCAGTGAAGAAAGTTGTTAATTCTTACAATGAAAGTTTTAAAAACCCACAAGAAAATGAAGTAGATCTACATAACACGAGAACTTCCAGAACTTCTCTTAAACTACTAGAGCTAGAGAGTAATTTTTCATCTAGAAATTCTTCAGCAAAGAAAATAAAATATTCTCTTCGAGAAAATAAAATAAATGCACAGGATAAAAAAAAAACCATCAAAACACCTGAGTTAGCACAAGATATTTCTCCTGGAAGTTCTGCGATTGTAGCTGTTAGTTCTGTACACAAAAATGAAATAAGCCTACCAGATAAAAAAACACCTGGGTTAGAGCGAAATCTTCAGGATAAGGAAATGTTTAAAACTCCTATTAAAACACAGGGATTAGAGAAAAATCTTTCTTCTGGAAATTCTTCAGTGAAGAAAGTTGTTAATTCGTACAATGAAAGTTTTAAAAACCCACAAGAAAATGAAGTAGATCTACATAACACGAGAACTTCCAGAACTTCTCTTAAACTACTAGAGCTAGAGAGTAATTTTTCATCTAGAAATTCTTCAGCAAAAAAAAATATAAATTCTCTTCGAGAAAATAAAATAAATGCACAGGATAAAAAAACCATCAAAACACCTGAGTTAGCACAAGATATTTCTCCTGGAAGTTCTGCGATTGTAGCTGTTAGTTCTGTACACACAAATGAAATAAGTCCAAATGATAAGAAAACACCTGGTTTAGAGCGAAATCTGTTATCTAGAAATTCTTCACGAAAGAAAGTTGTGAATTCTCACTTGGAAAATAGTATTAAACCACAAGAAAATGAATTAGGCCTACATGATATGGACACTTTCGAAACTCCTCTTAAAACACCAACCAATAAACTAGAGAGTGAGTTTCCATCAAGAAATTCTTCAGTGAAGAAAGTTGTAAATTCTCTTCACGAAAATGGTTTTAAACCACAAGTAAAGAAAATAAGTTCACATGATAAGAAAACATCCAAAACTTCTCTTACAACTCCTGGGTTAGAACGAGATAATTCTAGAAGGTCTTCAATTAAGAACATTGAGATAACTCTTCGTGAAAATGCTCCTAACTCACAAAACAGTAAAATAAATCTACCCTTAGGAAAACCATCTCAAATTTTTTCTCAAACCCCTAAACTAGAGCAAAATCTTCCGCCTAGAAGTTCTTCAAGGAAAAAAATTGTTTTCCCACCCAGAGAAAATGGATCAAATGATAAGGATGATAAAGTAGAACAATTGGATAAGAAATCCAAAATTCCGAGTAAAGCACACGAGTGCTTTTTTCAAAATCGTTCTCTAAAATGGTCGAAGAAAGTTGGGAAGACATATCATAAAAATGATCCTAATGTACATTTTATATCTGATTTGGAAAATAAAAATAATTTTCGGAAGCTTGATGAAAAATTGACTATGAGGAATTACGAAAATCCAATAGCCAGAAAAGTAATAAATATGTCCCCCAAAATTGATGACAAACAGAGATATAATTCTTGTTCTGAAACTTCTAGTAAGTTTGGAAATAAATTGAATCCGATGACTAATAATAGTCCAGAAATTACACCTGAAAAACCAGATAAAATAAATTACAAAGGTTTATGCGAACACGGTTTGAAAGTTCCAAGTCTTGAATCTGAAAACAAAGACCGAGATAATATTTCAGATACTAGTCTTAATGAATATAAACCATTCCTTAAGCTTCCTGGTCAGACGACAATATTAAAATATTTCAAACCAAACGCAAGTATTGATATCCTTAGAAATAATAAACATGATGTACTTTCTGAAGAACTTTACAATTTTAAAACCAATGAACCAAAAGTTAAAAATAAAGGTACTGAATCTCCAAAAAAGAAGATATTAAACAATAAAGAAGTAGTTGTTGCAAAGTCGTTGAGAGGTAATAGGCGCCCTTCATTGTACGTGGATAATAATTTCAACTTTAGTCCTGATTCTCCTGAATGTGTAGCATCTGAAAATTCTCCCAACATATCTGTCATAACGACAGCTAATGGTGGTGAACGTAGCTTAAATGAGCATGAAATTGAGAACATGCATAGCAGTAAAAGAACTTCAAAGACAAAAGAAGGTGATAAATTAGTGTCTACATCTAAAAAGAGAAAAAGTACATTTCTTGTAGACTTTGAAACGCAAGAGAGTATTTTAAGTGTTCAACCTCCAAAAAATATACAAAACATTGAGTCATCTGTAATTACACCACCTAAACAGAAGACAAATAAGGTTAAAAATAAACGATTACATTCTCCAGATGGAATGAGCCCGGATCTGTCACTGAAGATCCGAAGATGTTATGTAAAATTGACGAAGTTGCCAGAATCAGAATTCTGTTATTTTTCAGGTTGGGATGATGATTCAGACACATATTTTGCTGGGTTTAGAGATACTGATGGTAAAAATGCTAAACTTAAACAAAGACAGTTTGGAAATGTTTTTACAAGTTTGATCCATACATGTAATAAAACTCTGTCTCCAAAATATATGAAAAATAAATCTCCAAATCCATGGCTTGGTTGGGATGTGGTACCAAGTCGTTCTATTGTTGTTAATGGCTTACTTATTGATAAATATTCTAATAAATCATAAATTGATAAAATAAATAGTTCAACTTTGTTACCGTTAAATTTTTGTTCACTTTTTTATTTAAATATAAGCACTTGTAAATATTTGTTTATCATGTTCCTAGTTAAATGTTCAATTTTATATATATATTGTGCCATTGTTTTTTTTTTAACATGTCTTTTTTTGTTTTTATAAGTAAAATCAAGTTCAATTATATACAGGATGAACTAAAAGTCTGGAGACACCCCTGTAATTAAGTGAGCAATTGGGAAAAAACCAAACTCAAGTAATGTTTACTAGGTATAAACATGTACTTTTTTTAAGCATAAGACAACATTGTTACCATATCCAAAATAGGAAATTTTGGAGGCAGCTCAAACATTTTAAATGCAAACACCTGTCTTGTGACCCCGCATTTTAAAGGTATTGGTAGAAGAATGTAAATGGCGAAAGCTGGAGGTCTCTATCTTATTCCTCTCTAAAGTTATGTACGGTTAAAGACGAGAATGATTCAAATTCTTCTAACTTCTAGTTAGACTAAAATCTAGTTGAAACATGTGGGTTTTCGACAACAGACTCCAAAACTTCCGTACATTGATCTTCGGTTGTTTCTGTTCTTGGTCTTCCTGATTTAGGGCGATTCTTCACAGAGTCTGTTTCTTCAAAACATTTGATGGTTTTTTCAATAGTAGATCTTGATATAGGCTGTCGATCAGGAAATAAATCATTAAATAAATGTCTCACTTCACTGTAAGATCGAATCCGATCACCATAACAATGCATCATTAATACTGTAATACATTCTCGCTCAATTAACTCCATGATAAAGTACAAGAAAGAAGTTTCCCAGGACAAAACTGGCAAGAGACTAATAAAAGACTGGAAAATACTCAAGTACTGATAAGACTTGGGTAACAATAGCTCAGACTAGCCAAAGTCCACTTGTGGAATGAAATCACCCTTTTGGTTTTCCCAAAAATAGAATATCTTTTACTGTTGTAATTTGTAGTAGGGTTGAGATAGAGGCCTCAAATTTTCACTGCTAGTTTTCTTTTGTTATACAGTACCTTTAAAATGAATGGTCACATGAGAGGGCTTTGTGTATAAAAATTTTGAGCTACCCCCAATTTTTGAAATGGGGGCAAAGTTTCCCCATACATAAAAAAGTACATTCTAATATCTAATAAACATTCCTTGGATTTGGCTCTGCGCCAATCACTCACTAAAAAATTAGAAGAACTTAAATCATTCTCGTCTTTAACCGAAAATAACTTTAGATAGGAATAAAATAGAGACCTCTAGTTTTCGTTATTTACATTCTTGTACCAATACCTTTAAAATGAGGGGTCACAAGACAGGGGTTTGCATTTAAAAAATTTTGAGCTGCCCCCAAAATTTCCTATTTTGGAAATGGTAACAATGTTGTCTTATGCTTAAAAAGGTACATGTTTATACTTAGTAAACATTACTTCAGTTTGGTTTTTACCCAATTGCTCACTTAATTACAGGGGTGTCTCCAGACTTTTTTAGTTCATATTTTAGATTTTTCCTAATTCCTGAAATTGTAAATATCTTGTGAAATTGACATGTTTGGCATCATTTTATTGTATCATGTCAAACTAAAAATAAAATGTTTTTAAATAAAATAATTATTTTTCATTGTGAATTCCTGTTCTTATTTTCTTATGTTAAAGTAGTAGACATATTAATTGAATAAAGTTTTTGACATAAGTTTCTGTATGTGTTTTATGGGTATTATACCAAATAGAGTAACCAATTTTATATAACTAGTATCAAAGGAGTTTGGGGTTTTTGGTTTTGTCATCTAAAAAATGTATACAGGGTGATTTTTTTAAGTATGGAAACACCTTTATAATGCAAAACTGAGAGATACTTGGAGGCAGAGACATGCAGATCTACGTAGTTTTAAAAAATCATATTTTTTTTTTTTTTTTTTTTAAATTTTTTTCTGCCATGTTGAATCAACATTTTTGTAAATAGGAAAATGGACATGTGATACATGATTTTCATGTAAATTATAACAAAAAAAGATGGTGAAAACCGTTTTAGATAAATATTTTTGTTTTTTTAAGTTATAAACATTCAAAATTGCAATGACAGAAAAATCACGTTATTAATAAAACGGGGTAAAATGCACCATCGAAACTTTGCTATTGTGTTTTTCCTGTAGAATACTCCCATAACGAACCAGAAAATAATTTTGAACTA
The DNA here is from genome assembly GCA_963513935.1 of Aphrophora alni. Classification (NCBI taxonomy): domain Eukaryota; kingdom Metazoa; phylum Arthropoda; class Insecta; order Hemiptera; family Aphrophoridae; genus Aphrophora; species Aphrophora alni. The sequence continues at coordinate 85,209,271 of OY740773.1, forward strand.
CTACAACTTAATTTTACAGGTGTAATGAGTAGGTTAATAAGCTGCATTATTGTAAGACAATGCAAACACCTCATGTAAACTAACAGCTGATTTAAACTAGGCCTACTTTCATAAATGGATATTAGTTAAGGTTAGCACATTGCCAATCTGTAGAGGGGAGACACTTTGAACATTTATTGTAGAATGGTATGCTTTCAAAATTTATTGTTTTGGTAATGTATGATCGAAAACATTTATTCAAATTATACAATTAAATATTGTAATATTTAAAGTGAATAATAACAGTTGACATTTAATTTGTAGTGGTGTTGTTAATTATTAGTTTTAAGTTCATTATTTTCTTTATTGGATGTATTCTACATGAAAAATCTAATAGTAAAGTTTCAAATCCGCATTTTTTACGAATTTTCTGTCGGAACATTGAATTCCTATAACTCAAAAACGAAGACATCTATCGAAAAAGCTTTCACCATAGTTTTTCTTGTCAAATTTTACATGAAAATCATGTATCACATGTCCACCTTCCTATTTAAAAAATTAATTGTTTCAAGATTTCAAACATACAAAAAAGTATAATTTTTTAGCTATGTAGATCCGCATTTGTTTCTCCTTTGAAAAGTACCTATCAGTTATGCAGTGTAAAGACATTTCCATACCTAAAAAATCACCCTGTATATTTTAATATTTAACTGTGTACAAAAAAATTAGTCTTTGTATAACAAAATGTTAGTTTCCTTTGTGATAACCAATGCTATCAAATAAAAACACTTTAAACATTTTGAATATAAAATTATATCAGGAGGAGTGAATATTTTGTTGTTATTATCAAACGGCTCCAGTTGGCTCACGCCATCCTCTGTCGTGCCTCCCAGTACGGACCAGGCAAATCCTTTCTCCTCTGCTTGTCCATGTCCAGCTTCCTGCAGACCAGAAGATGATCCTTGTTCATGATGGAGTTCGGGCATTCACATAATGTGCATTTGTCTTGGTTTAGTATTTTTATTCTTTTCAGGTGTTCAGCCAGGCAGTCATGTCCGGTTGTTAGACGAAACAGTGCAACTGATTCTCCTCTCTGCAGGTCATTGACTTCTTCGTACAGGTTAATTATGTCTTCATACGGCTTGTTCTTGATATCCTCCTTGACTCTGCTGGTAGATTCCATTTGTGATTTACTTTCGAGGGTGTTGATCCTTGAGGGTGATTTAAGTGTGGGCACTCTTCTTGGTTTCTGCACTATGTGAGTTCCCCGTCTGGCCAACTTGTCCGCCAGCTCGTTGCCCTTTATGCCTGTATGTGATGGAATCCACTGCATTACTATTTCCTTGGTAAGATTTTTTACCACCTTGTAATTTCTCTGGATGGATTCAATTAACACGTTAAGTGCCATGGGGGCCGATCGGTATGACAGCAAGCTCATAGTTAAAGTGACGTGTCGGCTGATCGGTATGACACTGCCATCAATGCAAGATTTTATTTTAGAGTATTTTATCAGTAAGTGTTGCAACCTAGCGGAAAACACATACACGTAGTGAAATGTAGAAGATTGTAGCTAATAGCCGTAGATGTTTCATTTTATTATCTTTAAATAGTGTTGCGTAACAACCAAATAAAATACCTCAACAATATGTTAATTTCGTCGTACCGATCGGTATGGCAACGAAATTTTCAGTTGGAATTATGGATTAATGCATTAAAACAAGTAATATACAGTTTGAACATGCTACAGTTGTTATATTTTAAAAAAATAAACGTATAAAAGTTAACTATTACTGTAAGCAAAGCAATAATTTTTGTATAAAACATTGAACAATTACAAAGTTGGAAAGCTATTTTTAAAATTGTTTAACAATGTTATTTATTTACAATTAGGTTTTTAAAAATTATTTATTTATATTATTACTGTCTAAACTGTAAGATGAAAGCATTTAAAATCTGTTATTGACAAGTATTGGTGTTGAGGTCGTGGTCCTACATTGCTTTTGTAAGCAAGCTAAGCATTTACAATGCAGGTGCCAAATAGTAAATGTACTGCAACTTTATGATACCATCTTAGTGTCTTTCGTACTGCCGAGTTGTACGACGACATTTGATCAGCAACATCGATGCCGGATTTTTGCTCATTGTACTCTGTTATTGCAAGAGGCATGAAAATGACATTTCCCCTTCGATCCCACTTTCCTGTTTGAACCATGTCGACTTGATGTTTACATGCAGTTACTCAACGTGTTTCCCACCACTGAGTCATGTGTTACTAACATCACAGACCAAAATTATCCTAGGAAATCAATCAAAAGTGCGGTTGGCCGACACGTCAAATTCCAAACAAAATATGGTATTCAAAATGACATGCCGGGCTTGATCGGCCGATCATTTTTTTTAATGTTTTGTAAAACAATTTCTCAAAAAATCAGTTCTCCATATAACCATAAGACCACATATATACAGGTTATGTTATTAAAATTGTTTATTTAAGTTGGCAATAATAAATACGATGTTGGCATTATTAATGTAATATACTTAAAAGGGTATGATAAAAGTGGCACTTAACGTGTTAAAGAGCTTGTGTGTGTGTCATTGTTAGCTATTGCTTGCAATGCAGACTTGGAATCTACGAGGATCACTGTGTTTTTCATCCTGGGTCTCATTATTATTTGTCTAAGTGCTTCATTGATTGCAAACAACTCTGCCTCAAATGCAGTAGCGACTGAACTTAATGCAAAATAGTGGGAGAAGTGCTCACAATGTATTCCTACTCCCGTTTTCCCCTCCAATCTGGATCCATCTGTATATATTCGCAACCGCTGGTCTGATGGGTACCAAGTGCTGATAGTCTCCAAAGAGATATTGGTTCTGTGAGTTGTGTGTGGATCTTGTATCTCATGTAGTCTAGTGGATTCTTCAACTGTGCCAGTTGTTCAACCGCTGAACTGTCTGGTCTCCATTCAAGTGCAAGGTGTTTGAAGCTCCTTTGCGTCTGCTCCACTAGTGGTTCCACAATCCAAGGGTTGTTTTCTGTGCAGAATTTTTTCGTAAGTTATGATTGCTTGGCATTTGTATTCATCAGACAGTGGTTTGGTGTTTGTAAAAGCATGAAGAGCTGAAATTGGTGTAGATTTTACTGCTCCTGTTACTATTCGCAGGCAGTTCTGGCTTGTTTCAAATTTCCTCATAGTATCATTGCCAGCTGAGACAAGGACCTCCCCACCATATAAGAAGTTTGGTCTAATGTATGTCTTGTAGGTTTGGTTAAGTAAGTCCAGTGTTCCTCCCCACTTTTTTCTTGCAAGTCTTTTCAGTATATTACTCTTGGAGGAGATTTTTGATATGATGTATTTTATATGTTTGTAACGATAGCGAGAATAGTGCTATAGCCGGGGGTACCATTTGGATGGTACGTGGATCTACTTTGGTAATGTATTACCGGGTCCCGATCGCGTGGTAAAATCAATATAAGTACACTGGGGGAATCTCAACTTAGGCTAGCCATTTTTGACGAGTATTACCACAAACTAAAAATAAGAGAATAACACTAATACCAATATTAATATTAAGTACACTGTATTGCAACAACATGTCGGTCTATACCAGGGCCTAACGTAGCCGCGTTTAGTTCGACTAATAATTTTACGATAACCCAAAAACGCGATGCGCCCAGATATAAACCCTAGGGCCGTACCGGCCCTATTCCTTTGGGTTTAGCATTAGCAAGGCATGATAATAATTTATGGCACTATAATAAATTTTAGAAGAACGCTGTGAGACGTCTTGAGTCACCGCTGTGTCAAGCACTATTCTGCTTATCAGCTAGCCGGGCGGATATATCCAGATTCACGAAGGGGGGGGGGAGTGGTGATTAATCACCACATGTTCTTTTAGGTTCAGTTTCGTGTCCAAGATGGGAGGAGTGAATATAATGTTGTTGTTTTTTACTAATAATCTACCTTCACTTTGTAGTTTGATAACTAATTAAATAAGTGACTCAACTTTAGTTGAAAAGGAAGATCTTTCACCAAAGTAAAAAAGGTACAGCATATGGCTCTGAGATAACAGAACACTAAACTTCTAAACCATTCTTTATATTATGTTATACTAAACATTAAAACTTCTTTATTTTTAACCCTTTGTGTTTTTGAAGGCCAATACTAGTGGCCAGACTCCACTCCCAGACAATGTGTATTATTTTCCGCTTGCATAGTCAACTCATGTCGATAGGCCAGTATTATTGGTCTGCCGCTGCTTAGTCACTATTAACACCTGTTCTGAATTATTTTATTCACTTTAACCTGAAATGGAAGTATTTAAAGAAAAAACACAATAGATTTGTTCAATCAATTTTTTATTGACAAACTAAAAATATAGATAATGCATTTGCCTAGTTTTACAATGTTTATTATATTGATTTTAAAAAAAGCAAAGAAGTATTTGTTTGGTTTTTTGGGCCTTGAGACTTTTGTCAGTGTGATATTTTTCATGACATTGTCCAATACACAAACCCGGTTATTTAGTGTATGTTTTGCAGAAATATTCACTTTTTTGTACCACCAGCACTAAAATCACTGCATACACAACAATCCTTTTTGTTGATCAGTTTCCATTGGTGGGAACTTACGTTGATCAGTTTCCATTAACCTTACGTGTCTCCCTCTTAAGTAAGCGTTCACAATTCCAGTTTCAAGTAACCAAGAAAAACTTTCTGCCACCATTTGAGCGATTTTCTAGTATAGCAGTGTAAAGATGTATACTAGTCCTCCCATTGACTAGTTGTACTTACATACAATAGGTTTTTTTAGTTTTGTAACTTCTTTTTCTCATATACTTCACAGTTTGGTTGAGGTTCATGATGGAGTTGTGTGGTTTGTAAAGTGTAGAATACCACAGACTTCTTTGTTAAGACATTTTCTCTTTCTGGTGTTTATCAATGATTTCCCTTATAATTTATCATCTACTATAATTTCCTTTGCTTATGACACTACAATTCTAAATAGTCATAATGATTTGGAGTAATTAAATCATAATTCAAAGGAAGCAAAGTTGTGGTTCAATACAAATAAAATGTTTTTAAATGAACAAAAAACAATTAATTACTTTCCCTACAAAATTTAATCCTAAATATAAAGTTAAGCTCTTGAGTATTAAAATAGATTGTAGTATTTCATGTCAGTATCATGTTACAGATACAGTAAAAAAACTGGTAAGGATTGTGTTCTAAGACATCACCTACTACAAATAATAATAGGAATACAGTAGAACCTTGATATAACGAATGTCAGGGGGATTTGTAAAAAATTGTTATATCGAGGAATTTGCTTAATCAAGGTTATGCCAGCCAATATTTCGTTATATAGAGGTTCAGAAAATCTCAGTTGTAAACCTCTATATAACGAAATCTGCCAACACTAACCTTGATATAACATTCATTATACTGTATGTACAGTATACTGCAATGTTGTAGTAAACCTACTGTGCATACTTGGGTTTGAAATAAATCAATTTATTTAACAACCCAACAATCTATTTTTACATTTTATTTAAAACATAATATTGTTTTAAAGGTGAGTGTAAATGAAAATTAATGTAAATCAAAATGTAATTTCAAAGTGAAAAAATTAATCGTTCTGTACATTTCTGCGTTTTTGTTCTGATTGTCCTTATTAAAAAAATCGAGAATCGTGGTTTGTTTACCTGTTATCTGAACAATATCCAAAGTGCAGTCAAGTTTGTTAAAGGAATTGACAACACTCACTTAAATAGCCCTTTTTTCCAAACACATCTTTAAAAACTTTGAGGGCCGCACCGGCGTCCTTGACTGTCGAGTCAGGTTGAACACTTTCACTAACTTCCTCTTCATCTTCGTTAGGGACCAAAGTTGGAACCACAGAAGAAACGATGTCATCGTCAGTGAGTTCTCCACTTACAGCTACGTCATTGTCAAATGTAACAAACTTGTTAAAATCCATGTCTTGTACGTTTTCCCAATTCACTGGAGCCTCAGCGACATCTGAGGGCGACTGATTTGAGCTATCGTCTTCGTCTTCATTTGGAACTTTGAACCCAGCCTTTCCGAAACAATTTGAAATTGTTCTTGGAGTTATTTTATTCCATGCTTTAGATGGCATCCAATACATTTATCTTGGTTGGAGTTTTCTGCTCGATGTTGCGCTACTTCTTTCTTGTAATTGGCTTTAAATGTTCTGATGATACCCTGGCCGAGTGGTTACAGTTTTGAAGTTGTCTTCGGAGGAAAAAAATAACCTTTACATTGTCCAGCTTTGGAAGGTCACCGTGTGCAGTACAGTTATCTATGAAGATGAGAATTTTTTTCTTTATCTTTTTAATATCGTTATCCATTTTCTTAAGCCATGCACTGAACGCATCACAATTCATCCACGCTTTGGTGTTGGCCATATAGTCTGTAGGGAAATTATTTACATTTTTAAAACATCTTGGCTTCTGCGCTTTGCTTATGACCAGGGGTTTAAGTTTGTGATTTCCTGTGCTGTTTGCACAGAGCAAAACAGTAACACGATCTTTGATGCCTTTTCCTCTGTAACATTTATCACCCTTAAACGTAATGGTTTGATCCGGCAAACATTTGTAAAAAAGACCAGTTTCATCGGCATTGTACACGTCATCCGGTGGGTATCCCTTGACCAACTCCATAATTATGTCCTTCCATTCCGTACAAACCCTTTCACTTTCTCCACAAACTTTTCGAAAAATTAGTTCATGCCGTTTTTTAAAGTTTTGCAGCCATCCATTACTTGCCTGGAACTTGTCATGTCCCAACTGTGCTGCAAACTACAGCGCCTTCTGCATAATAGGCCCCCCTATAGGCACATTTTTGTCTCTACACTGTTTTAGCCACTTCAAAATGCAGTCTTTCAACTCACACGCTTTGAACCGTTTAACTTTTGAAGAAAGTTTGCTTTCGTCTTCAATTTTTTTTTTTTTTTTAATTGTAGACAACGTGCTGGGAGGAATGTTAAATTCTGACGCGATTTCCAATCTCTTCTTTGTTGGATTTTCTTCCACACATTTTATAATCTTGCGTTTTACTTCGAGTGTCACCACACACCTCTTCTTTTTGTCGGTCATCCCTACACCACAGAACAACACTAACATGAGAAACAATGCACGCACCCTCTCCAGTAGAAAGAAAAGCTGTCACTAACTGGCACCACTGCAAAAACCCCACCAAAACAATAGAGGAGGGAGGGGCCGCCATTATAGGCTCATGTCTGGACACGTCGTCTTATGTAGAGGTTTTTAATTGTATTTCCCCGAGGTTAAAAAATTCGTTATATTGAGCTTTTCATAGTATTTTCTTCGTTGTATAGAGGTATAATTTGCATTGAGTGTTATGGAAAGTTGAAGGGGATTTTTAAAAAATCGTTATATCAAGGAATTCGTTATATCAAGGTTCCACTGTACATATTTTTCTTTCTTTCAAAGTGTGTACAGATATGAAGGAACAGTAACAATATTAGCATTTTATTAAAACTTAAAAAAACAAGATTAGATTAATAAGTTACACTGGTAGAAAGTTGTAGGCCTATATTTATTTTAGAATTTTGACTGTGATAAATTTATATATATTTTTAACAATTAATTATAGGTACAGTACCTAATTTACCTTATATCCAATACAATGTATCACTAAGTGATTACAGCGGTTTCAGGTATCTAAGTAGCCATCTTCAGATCGTGTGGGAATATCCTTACATAAGGTCACCAAAACATTTAAAAGTCACAACACAAAACACATTTGCTAGGGTTAAGCTGGTCGCGAACTGACCGGTCAAGGCAAAACATTTGTCAGACCAACTTGCGATCAGCTTAACCCTAGCAAATGTGTTTCGTGTTGTGAAACATTGAATTGAGACAAGACAAATCGGGTACTATACCTATAACTAATAATTGTTATATATAATTGATTTGCTCACTTAAATTAAAAATTAATGTTATATTAAATACAGTTCACAAGTTCATACATCCAACACTATAAAAGTCACATTATAGTATATTAAGTGACAAAAAAATTAATGTTTTAGATTTGTCTTTTTAATAAATTACCTTTGGAATTAGAAAAATCCCTATGAAGTTATTTAAAATTAAACTATAAATTTCTATTGGCACATCTGATGTATTGAAACTTTACCGCACTTTGTGGAACCCTTGTACTTTTATTAATTTATTTGAAATTATTGACGTTAGGTTTATAGTGCCCTATAATGCTTCGTTAATTGAAACTTTATTTCCCTCAACCTTCTTTTTGCTCTTTTCAACTAAGTCCCAGCACAGTAATGAATCAAGAATAAGATATTCACTTATTTTTGTAAAATATGTATTCTTCAATATTTTATTAAAAATTGCTCTTTCAATTTTATTGATTGTTTCTAATGTAATGAGTTTAACTAGCTCTTTTATTTTTATTTATGGAGTGTCATTTGAAAGAGTATTTGCAGAATTTTCATGTACTATTTAATGAATGATGTAACTAATCTAAATTTGGGAATAATTGATCTTTACTGAATTTACTTTTTTTGAATTAATTATTTTATCGGGTGCCATTCTGTCAGTAGGCACAGACACTTAGACTAATTTTCAGGATCATGGTTCCTAGGAAAATGTACTTAAATCATAGTTTTAGAAAGACACAAATTCATATTTTTTAGGTATTCCTCCATCTTTCCTGAAATTACATACATTGTTTGATAGTTATTTATCATTTAACATAATAGAAAACGACTAATTGGAGGCGCTCCTGAAATAACAAACATATAATATAATACACTTACATCATAGTCATACTTTAATACACTTAATTCGAGCAAATAGTCAATGTTTATTAATACAATATTTAACACAATCCATCTGATTTTACGGGGAACTCACAAAAGTTCTCCAATGACATAGATAAATTAAATTTCTCAATATTATGTATTTTGATAATAAATTGAAATATTTATTTATTAAGTTCTATCAATTAGTATATTCGAAATTGATTTCAAATAATTTGTCTTTGAGATACTTTAGGTTTTAAAAGTTTTAACGTAGGAATTAATCACCTTACCACAGATGCTAATCATTGGCTTTAATAATAATTCAGGGTAAAAATTATTTTATTTGAAATGGCTCTTTGATCAATGCTGTGCTCTCTCAAAGCGAAGTAAAGTATGAGGCAATCAGCCTAGTGAGAAGTTAAGTGTTGACAGAGAAAAAGTCAAATACGACTTCCCTTGTCGATAGTAGAAGAGCTTGTGTTCCTCCCCAAAAACTGGACTAATCCTAATCCCAGCACATCAAAAACCGATAAAAAAAGTAAAAGAAATGATTATGAACGATGGCCCAACTATTGTGAAAAAAATGAAAAAGTGTTGAAATGCTTGTCTTGCATCAGGAGTAGAACACCATGGGCAATGGAAGTTATATATGCAGTCTGCACAAAGGAGAAGGGGGTCTTTTCATGTTAGAGGAGACCGGCTGTGTTTAGGCGTGGTGGAAGAAGACAGCCCAGGCAGTTTGAAACCAAGCGGAAGGACACGAAAGAGACTGGCCGATTTTGAGACTCTAAAAGGTGAGCAAGCATTACAATATAAAAACACTTGTATTCTCAGTTATTTCAATTGAATCAAAAAGTAATAATAGTTGGAATCATTCTGGGTTTTGTGTGATGAATATTCAGTTTTGAATATTGTTTAAATAATTGTTGCTATGATATTTTTTAAAAGATAATAATGTGTTTTGTCTTTATACTATTCCCATTGTTTTGCTATTGTGTATTCTTTTTGGATTGTCTAAAAGATAGATTGAGTTTGCTTTGTGAATAAATGAAGATTTGTGCAAAAATTAAACCACTTTTTATGTAACATTTAAAGAACCCAGGCCTAGTAAAGATAAATTCCTAACAGTAATATGATGTCAACAATGAAATACAAACAGCCAGGTGATCACCCTACCTTTTACAGTAAAACAATTGTCTGTTTTGACTAAACAAATACAAAATACTTAGTGTCAAATTAGAATAATTAATAGTGGCCACACGCCGTCTGTAATTCCTCTTACCAATTTAATACTATATTAGATGAACAACTTCTGTGATGCTTACAGATCTAATCTCAATTTAATCAAATAGGAACAATTCACTGTACCTGTTTAAGATTAGCCGCATTTGAAACAATACCAAGACTACTTGCATAACAGAAGTGGTACAGACATAAACTTTACCATCTCCTCCCTCATCAAGCATGAAGTAGACTTTTTAGCCATACTTGTCACACTTCAACATTGTACAGAGCTCACTACAGAAAGTGAATGTATTCTCATAAACTCAAATAGATATCTCTGGATAATGCAGCTTATACTACTACCACTACAAAATATCATCCATATGTTACTTCAGATTTTGGAGAAAACAAAAATTATACAACTAAAGTTATGTAACTATTATAAATTAATTACCGTATTTTCTCTGCCTAAACAATCCTTACTATTAGACTATTATATTATTAAATAGACTACCGGTTTCGGAAAATTAAACCACCATCATCAGATCATCACAAAAATCCTTGTAAACTTTTCACATTCCTATCTTGTGGAATTCCTACTTTTCACATTCCATAAAAATGTTTTACTTGTCAAGACGTAAAACAACAAACAGAACACGTTATTAAAACTTTACACTTCATACACACGGGTACGTGTTAAATGTTGAAACAAATAAATTAAAATATCAAAATTGGCTTTTTCATTTTTTCCTTGGTCTTTCATCCATATAATCTGAATCACTACCCTGACATACCAGGTATTTGTAAGGGCAAGAGTGGCAATTCACTTCATCCCAAACTCAGTTTGCTACGAAGAAGCAAGAAGAAAAATGGATTGACAGAAAGGAGAACTCTGTTTCAGACTTAAAAAAACAATAAATAACCACATATGAATGGGAAGATAAAACGAAAACTTCAAATTATTATACTCTCTTGCTCCTGAAAAAAATATATACATTGTTTCAACATGTTAGACTCACAAAAATGAATTAGTTGACGACCTGAAACACATTATCCTAAAGTGTCCTATGGATAATAACCATCTAATAGAGAAACTGCTAAAAAAGAATTTTAGTCATTGAACAATGCCCAACCCCCCACCAATGCTGACTATCCTAACTTTCGATCCTGTTTACTCATGATGCACAGTTGTATAGATATGATGTGTGTCATCACACACATCATATGCAGCTGGTCGCTTAGACTATGATGTAAGTAAAAAACTATATACATGCCAAGTTTGGTCGAACACCAAACACATGCACCTCACCTTGCTCTTTCTAGGTGAAGGGAACTGAAAAAGTGGTCGCTGCAATTTCCACCTACCTACTTACTATGGCTGTACATAACTGCTGTTTCTTTATATTTGATATATTTTTTAAAATGTGTTTTTTATAGATACTGAAGTAGACATTTTAGTTTTTCCAACTTCATCAACTCGACCACTACCAACTTTAATTCAAATGTTTGCAGCTAAGATCCTCTGTTCTTACACAACTGCGAAGATTTAATTTACCTTTTATCATTGTTGATTTATTTAAGCTAATCTTGGTGCAGATATAAAATCAGAACAGATTTAAAATACATATTTCCGGAAAATACAATATAGTTGCCTTATCAAGAGTTGACACTCAGTATACCACTGGTTATAGATCATTCATCATTGCTATTCAAGGAGTCTGATGAAAAACTGATTTATAGTTCCTCACTTAAATTATTCATATTGGTACAGAAGCAAACTATTATATGCTCTAACATATTTTAGTTGGATTTGTTTTTCTAATATTCTACGAATTTCAAAATAACCATATCATTGTGTACAGAGTACCTGTAAGATAATTCGCCACAGTAAATATTGCATATATAGCCATATATCAGTAAATATTGCAGAGACTGAGTTAAATCTTTTCACAGTATACCTAAGCTCCACTATCAAAAAATTCACAGTCTGATTTTAGTTTTAAATTTGTTTGTTCAGTTATACCGATCACTTCCAACATTAGAACGTTTCTGTTACTGTTTAACTGACAGACCGATTTTGTTGATGGTCAAAAGGCTAGGTAAAACTGTGCCAATAACTATCTATAATTGGCAAGGGTCGAAATGCAGAAACAGGTAAAAATTAACTGTTTTCTTTCTTTTCCAGGTTGTAGGTAACTCTAAACTATGAACTACACCATACTGCCCAGCTGTAAATGAGATATGGCATCATAGTTTGAAAATCATTATTGAAAGATTTGTCTTCAATATAAACTAACTAGTCTTCTTACTGTTTTGTTTGAATTATGAAGCCTTTATAGAAGATTTATAATGCTCATTTGCTGAAGTGGTATATTTGAAAGAACTTTTATTTCTTTCTGGAGTATTGTTCTTACTTTATTTTCAAAAGCTATTTGATTTAAACATCTTTTGTTGAATGTCTTTATCAGACCATGCCTGAAATTAAACCTTTGAATATGAATCATCATGGAAGAAACAAATTTTTGTGCACAAAAGAGTTATCTTTTGATGGGCTGGCCAAACTTATAAGTGGAACTGATAAAGTTTTTAATATTTTGATTAATGGTCAAAATAAAAATATAAGGAAGTAGTGACCGTTAAAACAATCCATTTTTATTAATTAAGGGTAATAGAGAATTATTACCTCTTTCTACAAAAGGAAATGTACACAAATAAAATAATATAACAATAACTATAAATGCATATACTACTAGGACTAGAGGAATAGTAAACCATTGAAAGGTAAAAATACAGATTTAACATTGTTACTGGGAAAGGAGTTATGTAACAGCATTAAACATGTAATAAAAAAAGAAAAGAAATCATTTGTTTTTAACAATGTAGTGTTTCAATTAATAAATAATAATATTATTTGTGTTTTTAAATGAAATTTATATTTAACTCCAATAAGTTGAAATGATTCCTACAATTTCTTGAAGACTTAAGGACTTCTTATTTAACACAAAATCAAATCAAACTGATAGTTGATGCTATAACTATACCTTAATGGTTTTTAGCACAGTAATAAATTCATAGATCCAAACCCACAGCAGAAATTAAAATTATTAAATAATATTAGTTTTTTGTAAGCTCCCTAATAAAATATCACTGCGTCAAAAAATATGTTTAAAATTTTTATTTCTGATTTTGTTGACTGTAAAAACCTTATTCAAGTAATGTATGTTGAATTTGGACAAAATCTTTTTAGACAAATCTGCGTATGTGGTCATTATTGATTTCCAGCAACAGGTATTAATTTTTTTTTCTTTCTTTTTTAAACAAATTATTGATTTAATTTGCTGTAGTAAGCGATATCCTATCATACAGGACTCCTTTCTATAAGAGTAAGACTGTATATTGAGTAGGAAAAAACTATCCTTATATCTTCTGTTATATTGTGTTGTATGCAAGAATCAAGAAATAGATTCTTGTGTAAAATGAGAGACATAAAATCTCAAAGAAATACCTGAAGGTATAGTTAATAACAAGTTTTTAATGATTTACATAAACAACATTTTATTTTGACACTCGGGATATTAGAAATGTATTTGACTTTTTTTGAGTTTTCCCAAAGCAATATAATATCACGTTTTATTATTATATAAAAATAACCAAAATAAACAATGATCCTAGTCATCATATTTATTTTATTTGTAAAACAATATCAATTTGGAAACAAGCTGTATTTAAATTACTTAATTTGAATTTGTACATGGTACAGTATGTGTTTTCCAATTTACGTGACTGTCAATTATTGTTAAACCTATAAACCTAGTTACAGTGATTTTTTATTTTGTAAATATATATTTAATAAGTCGATCTTGATGATGTTTTAAATTTACAATGTTGGTTTTTCTTATACTGTATGTTGGTTTTGTATTACATTTTCAATCATTTACTGAAAACTAATCATCTAATTCACTTGACAACAATTAAATGTTTGATATACAAGTCTGCAAATTGATATGAATACCTCATCTTCATTCTGAATTTTAATTTTATTGCGTTTGTTCATTTAAGACCTAAATCAATATAAATTATTTCACTTGTAATTCCTATAATATCCATCTTTTTTAATTAATATTACATGTTGGAAACAGTCAAAAGCTTTCGTCAGCTCATTCACCTGTGTCCTGAGGTCTATCAGTATAGTATATCTCCATTTCAATTATGGAATTTTATTCTGGTGAAATTTAATTATTTCATAAAGACATGCTACAAAATAAACTATTAATTTAATGATGTTACATGATTGTTCTTTATTTATTATTCATCTATATATTTTTATTAAACTTAAACTTCCTATTTCTTTGAGTAATTATTTATTATTATGTATTTATTGTAGTTATTTATTTCGATTATATTTGATTTTACTTTAAATAGGTATATGTAAAATTGACTAGTTCTATTCCACTGGTCTTATGTCGTATGAAATGTGTTTACTTTTTATAGTCTGTGGTCAACTTTAGTCGCAACACAATTGCAATAGTTAATTCATAATACTATGTAAATTAATTTAAAACCAAGTATCATAGTGGGGAAAGTAGACCTCCGAAGAAACATATATATATTATGAAAACAGCAACAAATTCAGTTAAGCAGTTTAGGTTTTAGAGTCGATAATACGGACGTTCGACCTCCAAACACCCTCCAGTCTTTATTCGGTTTACTCTTATATAGATCAAAATAGTTTATTATTCAAATTTATAAATTGTGAACTTTTTGGAAAAATTATTGTGATATTAAAAATTTTCATACGTTGGAAAAATTTGATTCGTAAAAGCCGCATCAACAAGAAAAGCCGATAATTGTGTACATTTTTGTAACATTGGTAGACCTGATGTTTACAGTTGTGTCATGACCTTGTTTATTTTTTTAGGGCGTAATGTTACAGATTGGAACAGCAAAAACAAGCTATGAGCTAAATTTGTAGGGAGTGGTTGTAGTCGTCTAAACAGCAGTTAAAGTTTGTCCAATCATAGACTACAACTTGACGTCATTCATTAATGGGGATGAGTAGGGTTTGAAAACAAGTCGTATCCGAGTTCAGTGTGTGCTGACAACATTTCAAGTGTTAATAAATAATAAAGTATTTAAAATGGACTCTTTACGTGAACAAGTTATGATTAATCAGTTTGTGTTAGCTGCCGGATGTGCAAGAGAACAAGCAAAGCAATTGCTCCAAGCAGCCCATTGGCAATTCGAAGTGAGTGAAATTTGTAAACAAACCTCTTTGTGAAAATGGCTGGTAGTTAGGCCTATGATAATCAAATAATATCACTCCCAACACTCGTGTTTTTGAAGGTCATGTTTGGTTAGTGTTTAAACATTAACAGGTATCCGGTTTTTAGGTGTTTATAATATTGATCATATTAATTTAGTCTAGGTGTCCTTTGTGATATCTTTTTTAGTAAATACAATACTTGATAAAATAATAAAACTGGATCATTATTGTGTTAGATACTATGAACTTTCCTTATTTTAAGTCCACTATTTTGTAGAGAAAGCTGTTTTGGGACAACATAATGCTGTATATAGATGTTCTAATGTTTTTTAAATTTATTGCCAGGATCATTATTATTACTAGTAAATTTATTAGGAATTATCATTAACTTATGTTTATTTGTTTACATTTTACTTTACTGTTCACAGTTAAAAAACAGATTAGCAACATTTTTTTATTTGTTTATGTTTACATCTGATAATAGACCTAAGCCTTAAATATCTAAGCTAGCATATCTATCCTAAAACAATATTATTTACCATACATATTGGTGGATATTGTGTAGATAAAAAAGGATTTCAACTAGGCCCTAAGATATAGCTTAAGATAAAAAAGGACAAAACATATTGGCCCACTTAGTAGGCCTAGTTACATTAAAAGTAAGTTCCAATCAAGTAGTAACTTTAATATAATTTGATAATCTGACATGTTTACTATTCCTCAATTTTTCAATATATTTGTATTAGAATTTGTAAAAATATCAAAAATGAGAAAGGAAAAAAGTGAAATTCCATTCTGCATAACATTTTGTAACCTAACATTATCAAAGTTAATGATTACACATAATTTTGTCACAAACCATAACTACCGTCCACTGTACCATCACAAAGGAGAAGAAAAGGTAGATTTTTGAAAGAATAGAAATATTGGTAAATACGCATGAGAGTTGTCCGATCGATCTAAGTGCGAAATCTTGGCAATTCGTCTTCAAAATAGCGTTTTTTCCATCAATTTGATACTCCTTTTCAACACAAATGGTTGTTTATATCTCACAATTCATTATTAACTTAATAATTTTTGAAATTGACAAATTTGTAACATTTAATTGTATAGCCATATTGAAACCACTCGTGGGGCGCATGCGCATTTCATTCACTTATACAGTGAATCATATATTATTACGCTTCTATGATATAAGATTCATGATGACTAGGTCTCTGAAACTCAGATCTAGTAAAAGAACTATAGGTCAAGTAAGGTATATATATATAATCGATATACATCGATAGATTTTACTTAAAATTGATGAAATATTGGTAAAAACAAACCTCAAAATGCCATAAAACAGTCATTTTAAATTGCTGTTTTGGGACAGAAATAATGAATTGTGAAATATAAATAAAAAGTAAAATGTGTCGTTAAGAAGTATTGAAATGATGGATAAAATGCTATTTTGAAGAGGAATGGCCGAGATTTCACCCTTAAGTCGATGAGGCAACCATATTAACCAAAATACTTGCTTACTGATTTTATCACTATCAACTTATGTTGTTATATTTCAATAGGCCTGATATAATTAAGTGCAGCCTCGTTAAGTCGGATCTCCGGGTAACTCGGACTGGTTTGCAATAAATAAACATTAATATAAAATATGCATTTTGGTAGTGTTATTGCTTTATACGAGCGTATAATCGTAGTGTATTGCACAATGATCGTGTTTCTGCCGAGATCACGCAACCGAGTTTGTTTGCTGTGACTGATGCTGTTCAAACAAAGACAACATAGATGATACAGATGAGAATAATGCTGAAGAACCAGAAGTCATCAGTCAAGCAGAAGCATCATCTCACGTAGATGAATTGATGTTGTATTTTAAGCATCAGAGCGAGATTACACTGGTTGAGCTTCTCATGTTGAAACGGATGCGTGACCATGCGGCAAGTAAACGTTAAACAGAAACTTACAAGCCTATTCTCCAAAAAGTAGACATACCTATACAGTCCACAGATGTGTTTATTGTGATGAGTACATATTTTTTAAGTGTTTTTCTCCGTAATAAAGGAAATTATTGTAAGTACAGTATGTATATTTTCATTTTTTGTGTGTTTTCTGTTCTTTCTACGGCTAACATGGATTTTTGTTGTCGGATCGGCTGCGGTCCTGGCTGGTCCGACTTAACGAGGTTGTACCGTACTGGTAGCCTAACTATAATATAAAGTTATAATGATTGGTTGAAACACTGTTTATAGGCTTATTTTATACTTTAATTTCTACTCATTGATTAATTTAATTACTTATTCATTCATAATCATTCTTCACTCAACTTGATAGAAAGTGTTTTTGCAAATTTCCTTCCTTGAGGAAGATTTTAGTTTGAACCAAAATGTGTTTCATAAAAGTTTCTAGTTCTCAAACTGAAGTTGCATGACGGTAATTATTTACAAAGAAAGTTACCGGTATTTTTGGCGAATTTTTTAAATCATGTTCTAAATACATTTAATACCTGCATGACTTTAGATAAATATTTATTACTTCACAATATTTTTAATGTAAGTAGCCTAATATTTACTGTGGAAGTTTTCTCCATACTGTTTATTGTGTACAACTATTATTGAAAGTTATATCAATAATATTTTTATAACAATTTCTTTAATCATAATTTTATACCAAGGATGATTTTGTATAAAGTAATTTGCTTTTCTATGAAAAATCTATTAAATTATTATTAATTAGCATTTTACCTCACTTTACCGTAAATATATTCTCAAGTATTATATAGGCCTAGTTAGTCCTATTTAGACATGGCCTATATGAAAAATCATTATTGTTTGAACTATGATTAGTGCGGAGTAGGAATAGGTCAGGTGTAAGAGAAATTTATATTATTTGATTTAAAAAATCAATATTTTTTCCTTTATTTATTATACAAATATGCTACACTAAATTAAGCTATGTAGACTAGACCTATTCTATTTTATAAGAAACAATTTTTATATATAATCTAAACTAAAGACAACATTTTTGTAGGTAATTAAATTTGTGGACTATTTATACAAAATTTCAATTTTACCAATTTATTTTAGAAGTAAGTTCAATAGGATAGAAATCTAATTTTTAACAAATTGCCACTTTATATGAAAAATATAATGTCTTGAATATCAAATGTCAACACATTGTAAATTTCAATTTCAAAGTTTGATAAACTGAACATTGGCCAGTTAATTTATGATTTATAATAATTTTATGATTTTTAATTTAATCTACATTAAATTTCAAATCATATAATTAATAAGTCAGTCACATATTTAAAACTAAAAATGGTGGTATTTGTATTTATTTGTTTCTAGATTACTAATTTATGATCCAGTATCTAATTGTTAAAAAGAAAAATATTTGTGAGTCCTGTTCGAAGGAGGTATTTTTATGCCAAAACATTACTTCTCATGCTCGTCGTCTGCACCTACTATAGGCTACTGCGTCTACTATACCTAACTGACCCTCATGAATCTTTTTTTAACATGTCCTGTAAAATATTTGGAACAACAATCTTATCATTCTTAAAAACAATACCAATCATCATGAAAATGCCAGAATTTTTTTACACTTCGTCTACTTCAATTTTAGATTTCGGCCATCCATGTTACGAATACATAATTAATTTACCTAAAATCACATCTTTATCGGTTTCAGTCATAAATTTATGTAATTGATTATCCGAAATAGGTATATTTAATAGATATATAAGACACTTATGTTCATCATTCTGTGCATTTATTGTTGATATAGAAAGTGTGTCAGTCTTATTGGATTTTATATAAAGGTTTTTATATGCTTTTCTTTAACTCACTATGGTTGATATGGGATACAGTCCAGGGAATGTCTTTTGGTTTATGCAGGTTGCATTCTGAAACATTGCTAATCTGTGAAGGGGCTCAGTATAGTAAGTTAGAATCTATCTTGGACTTTTAATTACATTTGTAGATTATATTTGCTATTTTTGCTATGTGTGCGTGCTAGTAAGCATAATGTGAAAAATAAAACTTTGAATATAAGTGCATAATACGTTTAATTTAAAATGTTATTGATTTTGATGTAATTCATATAGGGGCTACAATTAAAATCAGATTTATTTAATAAATTTAGATACAAATACAGTCCTACTTTTTAATAAAGTTATTTTAGCGAAATTTCAGAACTCTGGTTATGACCTGGGACTAAAACCGAAATTTGAATTATATGTCCTCAGAGAGAGAGGATATAGAATTATATTATTTATACAGAGGATATTATTTGAATTATATAGAGGATATTTGAATTATATGGAGAGAGAGAGAGAGAGAGAGAGAGAGAGAGAGAGAGAGTGAGAGTGTGTGTGTTATGTGTATGTGAGTGTCTGATAGTATAATAACTTTGAGTGAGTTGCCCAGTGTGAATAAAACTCTGTCTAGACCCTCACTCCTAAAGTGAGACCGCTAAACTATTAAACCAGCTTGGGGTCTTCAGGAAGACCTATACCTGATAATATAATATTTCTTCAAAAATGACAAAATAATTTGGTTTTCTATCACAAAGTAGCCTACTCATTTTCTTTATTTATGGTGAGAGTAATTTTTGTGTGTTTAACTTGTAATTTTTGTATATATCTAGTTTATATTCGCTCATATATAACCATGTTTTTATCATATAAGCTTTGTTTACTACAATGTTTTTCTGTTCATTACCAAACACTTTATTGATTGTAACTTAATATTGATTATTTACATGTATATCAGAGGAATACGTTAAAAAAATATTCTGATGTAGTTCATACAACTATGTAACATGCAGTACAGTATAAAACAAAATATGTTTTTAGGCCTTTTAAAATATCTAAAATTGGAACCATATCATATTTTAAGTATTATCATTTTGGATCTGAAAAGTCATTCAGTATTATTGCTATTGTGTTACTAATGTCTGTATATTGGAAGTTCTTTTAGGTTTTAAAAACAAAATATAATTAAATAATTTTTGAATTTAACTTTTTTAACTGTGGCAGTCAAATATATGAGAGAAAAATAATCTTAAGAACTATTTGAAGAGTATTTAAAGATCTATAAATGATTTTATATCACTTCCTGTTTCGACAGGAAATAAGCATGCTAAACTCAAGTACATTGGATAATTTTCATATTTTATGGATGAAAACCGAAAAAACAAAAACACAATTTAACCACTTATAAAACAACAAGATGTGTAGAGGTTTTTAAAAATAATATGCGTGGATTTGAAATGGTTGTTTTCAAAAAGATTTTTTTTAATCATTAACATATTTTAAAGTGCTATATTTATGTCAATTTACATTTATAGAAAATGTAATATAGATCATTAAATGTAATTAAAAACCTTACAATTTAAAAGGAAAAAGTTTGAATTACTCATTAATAGTTGAAAATAATAAAATGAAAATTGTTTGTTATTCTTCGAACAAACATGCTCTTTAATAGATGGTTTTCATTGTATACAAAGCCATTTAAATAAAAAATGAATGTTTTTATTAAAAAAAAAAAAAAAAAAAGATTGAGTTACATCAAAATGTGCATAAGTCAGTCCCAGTGGACTGAGACAAATCCCTGTACTCCTGTGTTCCTCCATTCTGGAATCCAGTACATAGATCATTTTCACAAGCTTGGTGCATCTTTTTAAACAGAAAAATTGTTTATTTAATTTGGCTGATGAAAAGAAAAGTGTGTATTGATTTTCACATCCTCAAAAGTTAATGAAAATATTATCTTTTTAAGAAAACTATTTAATTAGCAATCTTCCAACATTTTTTTAGATTTTTTTTTTTTCTGATTA
The DNA here is from genome assembly GCA_963513935.1 of Aphrophora alni. Taxonomy (NCBI): domain Eukaryota; kingdom Metazoa; phylum Arthropoda; class Insecta; order Hemiptera; family Aphrophoridae; genus Aphrophora; species Aphrophora alni. The sequence goes on from OY740773.1 coordinate 85,230,379, forward strand.
ACCTAGCCATTGGAAAATTATATAACTAGTCTAGATTTGTAGGAAATTTAATCACAAATAGACAATTGATTTTTCATTTACAATTTAATCATTAAAAGCTGAAATAGTTATGACAAAAGAGTAAAAACGTGGTGAGCAACTACAAAATGTAGGCTACACTGTCTCATAAAGCATGCTTCTGAGAATTGTAGACTTATTTCTGTGTATGTAATATGTGCACAGTTCTAAGTACATTAAACAAAAATTTACTCTTTCTGTTTATTACATAATGTCTACTCTATTATATTATAATAATTCTTAAAATTATCATATTTAAAGGAAATTTGTGTTTCTAATTGTGGTGTTTTACTGTTTATTAATTTTATACACATAATTACTTAAAAAGAAAATTGTAATAGAAAAAATTAATTTCAAATTTTTGACCATTGCCAAGCCCAAATTAATGTCTTTCATTGAATCGAACATTGGAATCTAAAATGAAAAAAATAATTTAGATACATTTCGTTTGTAGGATATTGTTTTGTATTATATTTGTAACTGGGATTATGCACTAAAAATGTTTTGTAAATTCATACTACTTTCCATTACAAAAATTTTAATTTTTTTAAAGACTATTAAGCAGAAATTAGGTACCCCTAAAAACGAATAATAAAACAAAATATAGGTAACTATGTTTCCCCGAAAATATTCATAATAAATATATATATATATATATATATATATATATACATTCCGGTTTAAAAAGTTGTACATCTTAAAATTTGATTATGTTATTTCGATAAAATTAGATTAAAATGTAATAAACTATCATAGTAAACAACAAATAGAGTACACACCCAGTGAAAATTTAATTATTCAAACATTTTAATGAATCTTGATTAGGCTATCATTGTTTGAAACATATTGCAGGAAATTATTTTTTATGTTTGAGTGCTTCGTTTGTACACTATATTCTTTATGCAGTATCTTGGGAACCTTTTATATTGGTTTTGCACAATTTATGGAGCTGCTTACTACTAGCATTGTTTCAAATGATAAGTACAAACAAGCTAACCTATCTAACCTTTATATAATGGCCTGTTGTAAGTCATTACTACAAAATAATCTGAAGGCCAAATATCTTGTCATATAACTGCTCTCACATTACTGTTGCTAGACTTATATTAAATGTCAAAATATTTAATCGCATAAATTAAAACTTGTGTTAATTATCCTTTGTTTTCAAGATATTTGTACATATGACTTACAGTAATTTCAGCAGTTTTATGTAAAACATAATTGATTTAAACAATATTTACAGTTATTTCACTTGTAGACTATAATTACTATGCTAGTTGTATGACATAAATATTTAGGCAGTTGTAGTCTAACAGGAAATTTACAATAATAGTCACCAATTTACTTTGTTAACAACTTGTAAACATAGTTTAAAATGGTTGGCCCTATTATGAACTCTCTATTGTTATTTTTTAATTAAAGGTGGATTGTAAAATCATTTTTCTGTATTTGCTACGTCTTACATCTCATCAAAATAATACAGATTCAATTTTACAAAAAAATTAAAAACAGCTTTTGTGTTTAAAATATCTGATTCTGTAATTATTTCATTATGTATAGAATAATGGTTAAAATATTTTAATTAATTGTCACTATTAAAAATATGTTTAAAATTTTCATATGTTGAAAAACCACTGTCGAATACTGCTTGATTTTAAATCATGATTGTCTATAAAGACATACTTGATATGATTTTCTTCAAAATGGATAAATTTATAAATAACAGTTTTAAAATAGAGTTAATTTTTATTTTAAAGGATCTAGGGGTCCAATCACTTACAAAGGTTAAATTTGAAACTCAGTTTTTACAAATGTGGAAATACTACATTTTTCATCAAAAGGGGAGATTAATACAAATTTTCATAAGCGTCCATTGACATTATAACTGTTATTTTGATAAAAAGCTAATAATTTCATATGATACCTACTATGCATCAAACTAAAAAACTTGATATAATTTGGATAACTCATTCTTGAGATAATAAGTCTCATCACTTTTAATCATCTCTCAAATGCTTTAGTAATTTTGACAAAATATAATTTCTTGCTACTCTGACCCTAGATCAAAGTTTAAAATGTTGGATCAGTCGAACCCAAGTTCTTGAATTAATTTTGAACAAAACTGTAACAGACAGACATTCTAGAGATTTTTCGTGGGAGGTCAAAACACTCAAATTACAGAAAATATAACTAAAAATTTTCATTTTATTTCAGTATTTTCTTTACTGTCTAATTTAGTATTAGAAACTTCACAAGACATGAAGGCTCTTAGATGCTGAAAACATATTGTCCATAAGCTCTATCCTGACACTTAGTTTTCCAGATTTTAATAAATTAATATATTTAAATTTTCTTGTATTTTGTCCATTTAGCAGAAATGTTTACAACTTGGAAGTGTTTTTTCTATTTTACTTCCTGCACAATCACTTTAACTATCCTTGAAATTTGTGTTCTTTGCTTATACCCAATCCATCTAAGTCTTTTAGCTTTTATATGATATTTTTATATGGTTTCCGAATTTACAATATAACTGTCCATTGATTATTCATTGGATCTAATGTTGCTTTGATTAAGTCGAGTAATGGGTTCGATTATCATTCTTATTACTGAAATTAATAGGTATATCATATTAATTTATAATGACCCATCACTATTCCATTTATAATTATATGTAACATGATACAATCAAATATTTTTATTAATTTGTATTAAACTATTTTTGTACAACTTGTTTGCTAGAATCAATTTTCACATTGTCTATTTGTCATTGCGTTAAGATTAGTAATAATAAGATTTATATTGTAACTTAGAAAATCTTAAGAAACAATTATGATAAGGAAAAAGGAAATCCCAAATTGAACTTCTATCAGAAGACAGAAATGAAAATTTCTTAGTAAACTATTAACTATGTGTAATCAATATTAGCTGAAATAGTCTTTAATTATTTACATTTGTTGTTTTATTTAGAAAGTACAAACAGGTTTGTCTAAATTGGACAACCTGTCATGCAAATAAGTAGCCTAGTTCAAGGTAGTGTTGTGAAATGACTGTACAAGTTGCAATAGCAGAATTTATTTCATTTATATATTCAGGTACTTTGGTAAAACCAGTATTCTTACTTTCCTATACATTAATTACTCTACTAGTAAAACCTCACCTTTTCCAACTGATTGGTGGAAGAACAAACTTTATTATTATTTTTCAATATACATTTGGTATACTTTTTTTTGTGGTTAAGATTTTATTTTCCGATCCTGCAATAGAAAATAGTTGTTTACTGAATTGTTTTACTTTTTTTTTGCACTACTCGTTTTATATTTTAGTACACAATTAATTGGTTATAATTTTTTATGTTATCTCCTGCATTGGAAAATAGTAGTTTCCCCAAATTTTACACGCTGAAATACTAATTTTTTTCTTTCAGTCTACCATTATGTAGTAATTTGCTTCAATTTGCACTTGGCAAGTTTACATTTTCTATAAATTTTACAAGTTTATGATGTTATTCAGAGTTTATTAGAAAGTTTATAAAATTAAAATGAGTTGTTTTAGTTTAGAATAACTAAACTGGTAACCCTAAGAAATGAACGCTGGGCTAAAACTAGGCCTGAGTGTTTAAAATAATCAAGGCTGTATAAAAACATGATTAGGAAAAACCACAACAGAACTACACAAAAACATAAGAAATAACTAACGCCAAGTTGAATGAAGACACTGGTCAATTAAACAAAAAAGAGTTTACTACCAAGAGGGTAGTTACTATATAGGTTGTAATAGGGTGAAAAACCTTTTGTTTTCTCTCATGAGTTTTGCTTTGGAACCTTGCAAATTAATAGAAAATAATTAATTTATAAAGTAATATTTTTCCCGTTAATTCACTACAAGTTGTGACTATAAAGTTGTGCATTAAACTCTTGAGACAAGGAGAAAATGGTTGTTTACTCCAATATGGAGTAACCTCCTTAGGTAACCTAAAACTACCTTATCAGTGAACTCCTTTTTGTTTAGTTGACCAATGTATTTAGTTTTGTTTAGTGTTTTATCTTGATTCGGTAATTCTGAGCAATTACTTGGTCAACCCCAAACTTTTTCATATTTTACTACGATAATGTAGAGATGTATGTGAAACTAAAAAAACATAATTTAGGCCCCGGAAAGTTAATATATGCTATATACAAATAGAAATTACCTCAGTAATTGCCGGGTTCAACATCCTCATCCGAGTCAGCGGCAACTGGATCAGTGTTCTGTTGCGATGGTTCCCCGTTGTAAACTTCACGTATTTCTATAAACTTCAGTTGTAAATATGTAGGGCTGTATTATTATATGTCACGAAAGGTTTGGCCAGGTTGTTATATATATATATATATATATATATATATATATATATATATATATATATATAAAACCACCTGGCCAAACCTTCCGTACGTTTATTGAAGTGACTTTGAACCTTCTTATCGCTCGGCAACCTGTACGATGGCCTTGCGGGCCTTGAATTATATGTTTCTTGCTTTCTGAGAACATCCTTATGACCGTAGTAAAATATGAAAAAGTTTGGGGTTGACCAAGTAATTGCTCAGAATTACCCTTGATTCAACTTGGTGTTTGGTATTTCTTGTGTTGGTATGTAGTTTTGTTAACTTGTGGTTTTTCCTAATCATGTTTTTATATAGTCTTACCGGTAATTATTTTGACCACTCAGGCCAAGTTTTAGTCCTGGGTTCCTTTTTTGGATTACTAGTTTTAATTTTTTGTTTCAAATATAGTTCTCGGCTTATAGTCTCAAAAGGTGTATTAATTTTTATATACACAGCTCAAATAAACTATATCAATAATAGGAATCACAACTATCCAATAACTTGACGATCGGAATAAATGTTGTATTCAAGCCTAGTATTTGTGTGCAAATTTAAAGTGTGTGTTTATTTATGTATAATTTAAATACACGTGTAATATAAAATAAATACTTTCTTGCCTATTCTGATAGGTATCTATGCTATTGATTACTATGTAGTAACAACCCTGGGAAATGAAACATCTGAGTTGCATTTGTATTAAATGTATGGACAACATGATTCATGAAAACTTTGCTACTAAAGCGAAAACTTAGTTATTGTTTGTGCAGTTATGACATTTTTGAATTTAATAATAAGTGGATCACTTGTGTGTTTTGAAAGTTAAACATAATATTGCATCTTGTTATTTCAGGTTCAAGTTATTTGCTTTATGTTAAGAAGAAGAGTTTTTGTTTTGCTTTATTTTAAAATTGGTTTATAGTCTAATTGCTAATTTTTGGGGGTTTGTGACGAAAATCCTATGAAAACTTATGATTTTTCTTTTCTTAAAAAAAGTAAAATACACCATAATTGTTACCAGAGTTGGTAAAAAGCAATAATCAAATAATTTTTTGAAGGTATAGACTGAGGAGTTTAATTTTGTGGATAATATAGTACCGGTAATATGATTTTTCCAATTTAATTTTGAATCTATATTGTTAAATTTAGAAATTTTGTACTCTCTTTTTTTTAACAATTGATAATTGTTTACAAAGAACTCTATTTGATTCCAATGTGTTCTATTCATTGCTGATAATATATATATATATATATATATATATATATATATATATATATATATATATATTATTATTTTTTTTAATGCAGCTTTGTTGACATACTTGTGTTAATATTTTTAATAGGAAATGATAGATGTTGGACTGATGTAAAAAGTTAATATTTTTAATAGGAAATGATAGATGTTCGACTGATGTAAAAAAAAAAAAAATACTCTTGCTATACATTATTGTATCAATGACACAGCAATTAAGATTATTAGAATTGAATTGTGCTATGTGTTACATGTTGTTATGGTTATATGTATTGTTCTTAATCACTTTTATTTAGATAGTATTGACTTGTCTTATGCAGAACAGTGTATTGTCTAAAGGAATAAATAAATAAATGAAATGAAAATAAATATTGACACAGGTTAGTTACTGAAGATGGTGACTTTGTTGTTGAAACACATTTGAATAAATAAATATATTATTTGTGATAATCGCTGTTCAAGTTTTATTTTATCGAGACATACTTGTGTATTTAAATTTAGATTCTGTAGAACAGGTTATTCTAAATAAGCCACGGTAGTATGCATTAACTTATATATATATCCATACCACCATAGGAATATATCTAAAATAATTAAATAAACGAGGTAGATACAGTAGCACAACATTCAGTGTAACAAAATATGTACCCCATCCATAAACCAAAATAATAGAATGACATAATATTTAAAATTAAAGGATCAAGATAAATATAAATAATGGAATTCCACCAAGTACCTACGATATAGTATAAGTTAAATATAAATGAATTATAATTTTGAATATAATAAAATAAATTATCTACAAAATGAAGATTTTGGCTTTATATGTTAATTTTTGTTGTTGTGAAATATATCCATAATGCTGGGCAATGTGTTATAATATTGCATCATAGTACATATTTGAAAACCAGTATGTGATGAATGTCCTGAATAGGTAAAGAGAACAACTGATTGCTATCTATCTATTAACATACAAATTGAATGTTGATATTGTGCATGAATCACTTCCTCTGTGACAATCTTGTGTTAAAGCTGGTCTTTGTATACATTCTTTGTTAGACGATTGCGATTCATTTTAAACATAACAAAGAACATAAGTGTAAGAAACTATATTATAATGTCCAGTTGTTTAATAATAAAGAATGTGAAGTAACATTTCAAACCTTTTCGGTTGATTTTGTTCAATTAGATAAATATGAATGACATTTAATATTTGGAAATTCAAGATTAGATTAAGTAAAGTTGGAAGTATAATTATATAAACTATACTGAAGTTGTCATGTTTATTGAAGAAATCTAAATTTTTGTAAATCTTATTTAGTATTTAGAAAAAAAAGTGTTCAAATATTAATTCCAAGTTATTATTATTTATTTGTGTGTGTGTGTGTGTGTTTTTAGAATGAAGAATTATATATACAGTATATTTTTATATTGGATTTTGTTCTATTGAAAAATTACAATAATAAAATAAATAAACTTTGTTCGTGGGATTAACAATTTATTGTTAAATCTTTGTAGTAATATTTTCAAACTTTGTATTCAACTCGTAATGTCATCGGTCAGTAATTAAATTAACATAGAGCCTTGGAGTACACCCAGTATAACTGTAAACATTTGGATTACAACTTTAAATAATAGCTCTATATTTCTCTATAAAAGGAGAAAAAAAGTGTTAAAAAAAATTATGAGAAGTTTTTAAAACACTTCATTTAAGAAATCCTGAGTCCTCAGTCATTCATTGAGTCCTGAGTTTTCTCAAGTCATTTTTTTAAGGGAGGGGTGAAAGGGATAAATTGTTTTTGCATTAATCACTGCCACATTATGAAATGATTTTTTATTTTTCAAGCAGATAAATATAACAAAAATATGCAGTTTCATTGTAAAATAGCCAGTTTGGTAAAATAAAAACAATAGTGTTTTTTGTACTATATTTACATATATAAAAAATGTAGACATATCAAATATAAAATAACAAGAAACATACAAATTTGTAGTAAATCCAAATGAATTGGGATTAATAATATTGTTCATTTGGGCCAAATAATATTGTTATTCATGACATGTTTGAATTTTAATTATTAGTTGAATGTGAATGTATTTTTTATTTCGATCATAACTCAGCAAATTTTTATCATAGAGAAAAATGTTAGGAGTCAAAATAATGGTAATTAAATTAGATAGTTTTTGAATTTTTGATGTCTTGAATTATAAACAATTAAACCCTTGTAAAAGTTGTGCATGTGACATGGGGTATTTCAGAGCCATCTTTAAAAAGTCATAACTCAGTCAATTTTAATTCCATCGAAAGAATTAGACCAACTAAATATAGAGAATTTTATGATCTTTAAAAGTAATATGAAACACATTTTGGTAAATTCGTACTCTACTAGAAAATTACAAAAAAAACTATTTTTCTCTCTTTCATCTACGCTCCGTAATATGCAACTCTTCCCAGAAAGTTAACACTTTTTTTCCTTTTTAGAGAAATATAGAGCTATTTTTTAAGTTACTAAAAAGGGTACCTTGATCCAAAAGTTGTGATCCAAAAGTCTACATAGTTACATTGGGTGTACCTCATGGCTATAATTTAGTACCATGTTCATTTATTTACTGACAGGTGACATTGCGAGTTGAATACAAAGTTTGAAAATATTACTACAATGATTTATTAAGAAACTCTTATTGCCAAGTACAAAGTTTCTTTATGTATTTTATTATTGATGTTATAAAACTGTAATTTTTCAATAAAACAAAATCCAATATAATTTTTTTTTTCCTTTTCAAATCTAGTCTTACCATTTGGTATACAACTTTTTGTTGTTGAGAAATAATCAAAAAAGAAGAAAAGCTTTAAAGTTTTAAGAGATGTGCTCAAATTTTGGAAAGACTATAAAGATCTTATTTTATCCAAGAGTAAAAATATTCAACTTTATCAAAGGTTATATCTTTATATTTACTATCAACTTTACTGACTTTGTGTATTGCAGATAACACAAACAGCTCAATTAATCAGATTAGATATGATTGATCTTTCGAGGATAAAATGATGTCATTTCTTTACCAACACTTGGGAAATATGAACGCAATTTGCTTATAAATTATAATTTAAATAATGCAGAGAGAATCGTAATTTATCTACTTTTTTTCCTTTTTTTTTTCTTTTCCTTTTTTTTCTATTGTCTTGGTAGTATTTTAGTGTATAGTATAGTACTTCTTTAAATATTGGAATACGGTAACTCTTAATATGTTCAAAAATGTATTTAATTTTTAAAATAAATTAATAGTTGTTAAAGGGTTATTAAATATTTGGTAGGTTTTATAAAAGATATATCTGGGCCCATGCTGGTTTCAGGGCCGGATTTCCCAATAGGCCCTGAAGGCCCGGGCCTGTGGACGCAAGCTTCCAGGGGGGCACGGTCGAGAGGGAAAAAATATTTAAAAAAATATCTAGAAATAAAAATAAATAGCCATAACTTAACATATTTTTTGAATTGATTACAAAAAAATCATTCTGATTTTGAAGTTCATTGGAACAAATAATTGTTGGTATAGTTAAACTATTTTTCAACATTATGCATCAACTTTGTTACAACATAGGCTTGATATAATTTCTTAATAAAGGTTTTTGGGGAAGTAACTTTAACCAGACTAGGGGGCGGAAAAAATTATTGGGTCTAGGGGCGCCAAAATTCTAAATCCGGCTCTGGCTGGTTTTAGTTGTTTGATAGCTAAAATAGTGTCAGTTTCTTTTACATAAAAATGCAAGCAATGATGATGTGCACAACACATTCATAACCTCCTGTGACCTAGAGTGGACAAATGTTGACCTAAAGTAATTCGAAAACACATTCCATCCTAAGTTATCAATCCTAGTTGATTAAAGTTCTAAAACTCTTGACTACCTTTGTTTAGAAACTGGTTATTTTATGCTTTCAATCAAAAATAATTATTTTGTATAAGTCAAAACAATAAATTTTTTCTCAATATTTACCTTTATTAAGTTAGGTTAGGTTACTTAACCTATATACCTTACATTCCTGTATATATTTTTAAATAGACCTATTTCTTAAAAAAAATAAAAATCTCCCCTCATAGTGTGGCAAACCCTATGAATCTAACTAGATCTGCAGTCTTGGGTTAAATCTATCTCTTCTAACTTTCCTGTCAGGTCTCTCTTCATCAAATCTTGTTCTCTTCAGTTCAGACCCAAGGTGTTCTTGAATATTTGAAGTGTCTTTATTTTTACTTTTTTCCCTTTTTTTTTGTAAGGTGATTATGACCGAGATGTTTTTTCACCATGTAAAAAAAAAAAAAAATTGTAATAAATATTTCAAAATCTATTTTTGATTTTTAGATTGTAACATAGATGCATTACTAACAAAACAAATGGTTATTATTTATTGTGAAATAAATTTTCTAGTATTTCCTGTGCATTCTACTATAGGGATAAAACAACAGAAAGATATTGTTTAATTGGACATTTCCAATCATTTGTGTATAGAAAATTGATACTCAACATTTCAAGAGTATAAGTCAACTTTTGTTATCAAGTGAGAAACTAGGCATAAAAGAGAGAAAAAATGGGAAAAAAAACATAAAAGATAAAAACACAAACAAAGCTAATAGCCTAGGGCCATGTTGAAAACTAAATCTATAATCTGAAAAAAAAAAAAAAAAAAAAAAAAAAAAAAAAAAAAAACTACTCGAGCCTAAAACTAGGTTTGAGCACTCAAAGCTAATAAGGAAAAACAAGGATTCTCTGAACCACAAAAACTTTTTGAAATTAAACCAGTATGGTGAAGCATCTTGCGGAAGAGTCAGACGCTACACTAAGGTCCAACTTAGCCATATCTTGGCCCAGCAATGTGCATGAGGTGTAAGACTAAATCAAAGCTAAGACTAAATACAAACATGATCAGATAAAACCACAACACACAGGCCTACACTAAATAAAACAAGTTTCGTGGTTCTGGGAATCCTCATTTTTCCTTATCAGCTTTGATTGCTCAGGTCTAGTTTTAGGCTTGAGTTCTTTTCTTATATCTTAGAATCTTAGATTATAGATTTAGTTTTAGTTAATAACATGGCCCTAGACAACTAGACCTTGTTTGTGTTCTCTTTTGTGTTCTAGTTTTACAGTTGATAATGAAAGTTAATTTATACTCTCAAAACGTCATTTATTAAGTTTCTATAAACAAATGTCCTCTTAAATCATATTAATAATATGAACAATCCATAAGAATCAAATAACTTTAAAACCAGACTAGAAAGATATAGGTGCTTATCGTGTCTAGAAAATTGTGTACATGTCTTAAGATCTTATTTATGGCAATTTGACTTTTAATTTCGATATATCCATTCAACAGAATATTTGAAGAGGGGAAAAAATCCAATTTATAATCTGTAGAAATCAGAAAATAATTATAATGATTGGGTGTTTTAAATAAGCTGAAAGTAGTATTTTTTCTCATATTTTATGTAAAAATATCATTATGTAATATATACAATATAAAATTGATGTTTTCTACAAATTATAATTTTGATGTTTATGAACGGATGACATATTATATCAGTTTATCTTTACATTTTTTAAATGGTAAGATTTTATGTCTGCATAAATAATCTTTATCCTGACATTGTTCACCCTTAGTGGAGATGTAATGCAGCAAATAAAAGAAGAAGAAAAATCCTAACAAGTTTAAATTAAATCACAAAAACAAGATCAAACAAACTCACAAAAATGAACAACCCCTCTTCTTTCCTTAGGTTTTAAAGAATCCATGTGAAAACAATTTTTTTCTTCATACTGTATTTTTTATCAACTTTGGTTTTAATTTATAAACAAACAATACAAATATTGTTTTGTTATTTAAGATATCTACTTTTTGTTAGGTAGGTTAATTGAAGACATACAACTGTTTTATTGAAAGAAAGGTAAGCTAATAGGGTTACTAGTCTAAAGAGATCAATAAATGTAGAATAAGTTAGTTGGAACTTTCATTGTCAGTAGTACCTAGATTTTATTTGTCGATTCCTATAAGAAATTGCTAGTGTCCTCTGTTCTTTCCTTTTAAAGTTTGAATGTCACTTTCAAAAAGAAAAATCATTTTTAAGATCACATTTTCTAGTAAACAATATGTATTAATAAATAATGCAGAGTTCAAATGATGGAACCAATTTCCATACTCTTTCCTCATGATTTCAATCCTTAAGTTCAATTTACAAAACTACAATTTTGTTTTATTTCTTTCTTACACAAAATGAAAATGTTCAACAAAACATGGTAAATGTTTAGGAGACCATAACTTTACTCAACACATCCAACAAATAATTTGGAGAAAACGTCAAATTTTGTTTTTGCAGTGTGAAATTGTGTTTAATTGTTCCTATAAAAATGTGATTTTAGGATTTAGGCCCGAATGTGTAATTAATTGTTGGTAAAACTACCCTGTCTATTTTTTATTGTTAAAAGTTTGTTACCTACACCTTGTGCAGGTGAAATAATTTTCAATATTTTATTTCTTAAGTAGAGTAGTCATGAAAATATGAAGACCAAATTTTGAATTTGTATTTTATTTGGTTTAAAAAAAGTATTAATAATTTGTTATATTTCTACTGAGACTAGCATAATTATATTAAGTATATTCTGCTGCTATTCCTGGTTTAATCTTAATTATTGTTCTTCTTAGTTGATACTTTTAGGAATAATTCCATTATCAAACTTCCTCTTTACTGTAAATAGGAAATTTTGGTAATGAAACTCTTTCGAAATGGGTCAACTGATGAAGATGAAACTAATAATGGCAGACAATTGTACTGTTTTCAATATCAGGAGCATTTAGCATAAATTAAGATTGGTTTAAACAGAATTTATATATTTGTCATCCTTTAAAATACCTTAAACATAACAGTTGCAAGTATAATATAACTTAAATAAAAATAATTTAGAACTACATAATCTCCAATTTGTAACTACTAAAACTTAAATATGGAAACTACTGGGCATTTTAAAATTTTGGTTTTTTAAAAGGTTTTGTGGAAGTTTAGGCAAAAGGTTTTTTGGGGTGTTGAATGCATATGAATATGTTACTAATTTCTGTTTAACTTGAGTTAAAAATAAAATTTTCAAAAATCCTGTTCCTAATATTTTTGAATAAAAATAGTCATCTCAGTAAATCTTAAATTATTATACCTCTAGACTTGTTAACATTTTATTAGTGTGAGTCTAAAACCAAACCTGATACTATTTATTTACTATATAAAATAAATTATGTAAAAACATTGCACCAATTTTTTCTCCCACCCATCAACATAAAACAAGTATTAACAAAAAATAATGTTCATCACATAATTTCAAAAAAATACATCTAATACTTATACACAAGAAATAAATAACATAATCTTCTTTGATACAGAATTTTCCCCATGTTTCTTATCGGAGATAAGTTTAACTAGAAGAGTATCCTTTTACCAATGTTTTATAAATTTCTAAAAAATATATTTTTCTAGGTATTTATATATTTAAATACACCTTAACTTTGGTTGTGCTATAAACTTGTTATAAATATAAATTGTATTTAATTGTAATAGCGTTTTTAGTAAGAAAAAAATCAAAGTTAATTTTGGTTTTATGCCAATTATTTTTGAACCATCTTTTTTTTTTCCCCCCCCCCTTTTTTTTAAGTTAATTCCTGTATTTTTGAGGTGATGGTGACCAATAAATACATTGTGTGTGAGTCCTTAGGTATTATATTTTAGTTAAAACTTGATCAAAATCGTTAGTTAAAATCTTTAGGTCAAGGGGAAAAAAAACCTAAATACCTAAAAAAAATAGGTCGGATAAAAATACTTTGGCCAAAATATGCTCACATACGAAATTTGATAAAATTCGGTGCATTTGTTTAAATCACCGAGATTTAAAAATTTTCATTCAATGATAAATTATTAGGATCTTTTATTAGTATCTAATGAATTTCTTTTTATCGATGTTGTATTTGACTCGTGTTATCAAAAGCGGTCCAAGCTGTTTAACATTTCAGAAATAACTTTTTTAGGCTTAAAGCATATATTTTATCGCAAAATGGATATATCTGTGGGATTTTTACTCTATATAGATTTTTTGACAAGTCACGTGATTTTGTCCATATTAAGTATATGTGAAAATGTAATAGACGGCAATGAGATTATTTGCTAGGCCTTGTCGATAGAGATGAGAGGAAAGAACCCATTAACATAACACAAACACAGGATAACATTCATCATACTGACTAGCCTACATGCAGTTGTCACATTATACAACAACTTCATTTTGTTTGCCAAACGTTTTAGAAATAAACTGTGCAAAATCATTCATATAAAAATACAGTTCAAAATAACACATGTACTCACATGCAGGTGTTCTTCGAAGGTTAAAAATAAATTATTTATTTTAGGAAATAATTTTTTTATTTAAAAAAAATAATTTCTTTGTTTTACCTAATAATTCCTGAACATTAAGTTTCTGCAGTAAATTGGTTAATGTTATTTCCTACACAGTAGGTTTAAACCAATATTAACATTCTTATTTTATTAGACTTATAGCCTACTCATAGTGGTTTATTAGGTATGGTAGTGTTGAAGGTTTTTTTATTGTTGTTGTTTGATCACTCCCAATGCAGAATTTTTTCCTCTCTCTGTTCTTTAATTTAAATCTTTGTTCAATTTATTTATAACTTACAAAAATGGAGCCAATATTTTGAAAAATTATGTTTAGATAGTAGAGTGTGCTGCACTTTGGCACAAAAATGGTGGGGGTACCCCCACCCCTCCCCCACCCCCTTTGCCCCTCCCCCTTTGCCCCCACCCCTCCCCCCTCCCCCTTGGCCCCTCCCCCTTTGCCCCACCCCTCCCCCCTCCCCCTTGGCCCCTCCCCTCCCCTCCCCTCCCCCTCGGCCCCTCCCCCTTGGCCCCTCCACTTTTACCCCTCCCCCTTTCCCCCTCCCCTTTAGGCCCTTCCCCCATTGGTCCCCCCACCCCTCCCCCCTTTGCCCCTTCCCTGTAGGCCCCTCCCCCTTGCCCCTCCCCTTTAGGCCCCTTCCCCCATTGGTCCCCCCACCCCTCCCCCCTTTGCCCCTTCCCTGTAGGCCCCTCCCCCTTGCCCCTCCCCTTTAGGCCCTTTCCCCCATTGGTCCCCCACCCCTCCTCCTGCCCCTCCCCTGTAGGCCCCTCCCCCTTAGGCCCCTTCCCTTCCCCCATCGGTCCCCCCACCCCTCCCCCTGCCCCTCCCCTGTAGGCCCCTCCCCCTTAGGCCCCTTCCCTTCCCCCATTGGTCCCCCCACCTCCTCCCACCCCTCCCCATGCCCCTCCCCTGTACGCCCCTCCCCTTTAGGCCCCTTCCCTTCCCCCATTGGTCCCCCCACCTGTGACGTATTGTTGTCGAGACACTCACACACACATGACGCCATACACACATGACGTCACACACTTAACTTTTTTAATACCGGTGGGATTCGAACCTGTGAAGTTTGGATTTGAAGGCGGACACGCTACCGACTGAGCTATCGTGCATAGTATTACAAGTCGGATAATTAACGCAGTATATAAGCCGCCATGCTGTAACCGCAATAATGTGTTATATATATATAATGTGTTAAGATAGTTAACCTAACCTATAAGTGTCCTACTTTTGCCCATCCACAGCCTATCAGCTGTTACAATAATGTGTTATATATATATAATGTGTTATATATTTATATAATGTGTTATATAACGTGTTAAGATAGTTAACCTATTAGAGTTTCCTACTTTTGCCCACCACGACCTAGGTACATTTAATGTGTTAAACATAGTTTCCTCCGTTGTCTACCAGGGTGTAGCACATGTGTTTATGTATCGTGTTAAGACATTGTTAACCTAGACTTAATTCCTGCCTAAACCTATGCTTACCACAGTCCAAACGGGTGTTAGTCTGGCCACTATTTAACCGAACCGAAATTACCAACCGATTTACCAACCGACCGATTTACCAACCGAAACCAACCGATTTACCAACCAAAATATACTTTTACCAACCGAAATATACTTTTACCAACCGATCTACTAACCGACATACACTTTAGCAACCCAAACATCCAACCGATATACCTCGACCCGCGGACTTTGCTCCCCCCTGCGGGAACCCCCCACCGGCTGCGGGAACCCCCCACCGGCTGCGGGAACCCCCCACCGGCTGCGGGAACCCCCCACTGGCTGCGGGAACCCCCACCACCACCTCCCAGCGTGTGTGGAAGTGACAGCATATCGGTCTCAGGCCAAATCCCTCTACTCCCCTCCAACGATATTCATATAGGTAAGAAAGGGGGGTCGCGTCGACTACCTCGTTTCGGCTACCATTCCAAGGTGTGTAGGTCAGGTTCTGACCGGTCCTGCCGGATTGTACAACAGTGCGTAACAGTGCGCATGCGTACTACTCGCTGAAAGGAGAGTGTCCACAGGTTTACTCCATCTACACTACCAGAGTGTAGCACCGGTCAAACAAGTTAAAACAAGGTGACTCACACGGTTAGAGTTACTTGAAAAGAACTATGGAGCCAATTTACATTGTTTCCTCGCAAAGTAGGGTGACGAAAAAATTTCGTACTCTAAGGACTAAAATTCAGTTTAAATTTCATCCACCACCCGAGAATGTTACGGAAATTGATTGGATAAAAAGAGGCTTTGAATGTTTGGTGGACAAAATGAAAAATGGAACAGCTGATGGTGATCTGTTGGGCTTTACTTTTACTAGTCTCAATTTTAAAACAAAGACGCCTGGATACGTTGCTTTTCGTAAAGCTTCCGACATCTCTGTCGATCTCTTATGGACAATTTTTGGCGGACTAATCCAAAGCAACGGTGAGGCGGGAACAAGCAGCGATAATTTCGAGATTACCTGCACCAGAGTATCTCCACGAAATAAATAGTGCCACCAATCTGTAAACACACTCATTTACCTAATGGATGTAAGGCGAGCCATTGCGGCGGAGCTCCACAAGCCCGCTCGAAGAAATTTCAAAACACGTAGTGTGACACTGAAAGGAGTTAACGACCTTTATCAAGCCGATCTAGTGGAAATGATTCCATATGCTAAGGAAAACCGAGGCTACAAATATATACTGACAATGATAAATTGTCTGACAAAATTTGCGTTTGCAGAACCGTTAAAGACAAAGTCGGCTCTAGACGTATCTATAGCGTTAGAACCGATACTGAAAAAACATCCTATGAATAACTTTCAGACCGATCAGGGGAAGGAGTTTTTCAATATCCACGTAAAGAGATTAATGAAAAAATACAATATAAATCACTACGCCACTTTTTCAGACAAGAAAGCGTCTATGGTTGAGCGTCTGAACCGTACTTTGAAAAATATAATGTGGCGTGAATTTACGGCACGCGGTAGTTACGAGTGGGTGGAGCTGTTGAAAAACGTAGTAAAGACCTACAATAACACTGTGCACAGTACTATAGGCATGAAACCCGCTCAAGTGTTGAAAAAGCACGAGAAAATGTTACTGGACAAAACAGCACGCAAGAGTACAAAAGCACTGGCGCGATTTAAAGTGGACGACAAAGTTAGAATATCGAAATTTAAAAAGACTTTTGCCAAAGGATATTTACCCAACTGGACAAACGAAGTGTTTACCGTGTACGCTGTTGTACCGACCAATCCTGTAACGTACATTCTACAAGACTCGAAAGGTGACATTCTGAAAGGGGGATTCTATGCCGAAGAATTAAGCAGGTCAAGGATCGGCAACGTATATCTTGTTGAAAAAGTATTACGCAAAAAGGGTAACAAAGTACTGGTGCGGTGGTTAGGGTTTGACAAGGAACACGACAGTTGGATTGATAAAACCAAGCTTGTTGTTTAGGTATTTAATGGGATAGCACTGTTAGTTTTCCACAGTATTTAGACAAACGTTGCGTAATGCGTTTAAAAAACACAGCGGATAAACTACGTGTAAGAAACTTTGACGTTGTTGCAGGAGGCGGCGGGTCAACAATGCACCGTCACAGTTCTTTATTACCAAACACAGTTCGATCTATAGTGTGCGGCCCATCAAACAGTGGCAAGACTAATGTGCTATTTAATCTGCTCTTCAATCCAAATGGCCTGAAATTTGCCAACGTCTATGTATTTTCTAAATCACTCCAACAGCCAAAGTACAAGTTTTTGGAAACTATACTGGGAAATACCAAAGAAATTGGTTATTACACATACACGGACAACGAAAATGTCATCCATCCTAGTGAAGCGGAGCCAAATTCGATAATAATATTTGACGACATAGCTTGCGAGAAACACGACAATATACGTAACTATTTCACCATGGGACGTCACAATAATATAGATTCCTTCTACTTAGGACAGACGTACAGCAGGATTCCCAAACAATTAATTCGAGACAATGCCAATCTCTTGGTCCTTTTCAAGCAGGACGATCTCAATTTACGACACATTTACAATGATCACGTAAACACTGATATGGTGTTTAGTGCATTTAAAAACATTTGTGCAGCCGCGTGGAAAGATAAACATGGATTCGTTGTAATAGATAAGGACAGTGATCCAGAGAATGGAAGATTTAGAATTGGTTTTGATCGAATTGTAACAGATTTTTAAGGTACAAAAGGCTTGATACTTGCAACAAACGTCATTCTACAAGATGTCTGGGAAGAGAGAGCATCTAACGCTGGAGATAGCCAGATTGCGCAAGGCTATAAAGAAAAAGTACAGACAGTTGAGGTACGGAGAGGTCGAAGAGGAACGAATGTATACTAAGAAATACACACCGATAATTAAAGAGTTGCAGAAGAGTGGAGTGTTTTTGCCGAAACAAGAAATTAAACCCGAAGAAGAAGAAGAGTTGGATAAAAAGACGGAAATAGCGGATGAGTGGAGCAGCGAGAGTGAGGAAGAGAAAAATGAAGAGTTGGGGGAAGTACCGGCTACTCCCAGTGTTGATTTTATGGATACCGAAGTAATTGCAGAGACTCCGGACCGACCGCAGCCCAGTGTAAGGGAACTATTGTCCACACCTGTAGGGCAAAGTGAATCTGAACAATGGGTAAACAGTACTTTCGCACATCCGCTGGCACGAAAATATATGCTCAAAATGATTAAAGATACCGCCGGTAGTCAGAATATAGATCACAGTTACGGACCGAAAATCGGAGCCGACTCTATGATGATCGGTAACAAGACTCTTCAGTTGTCGGACGACGGTGAGATTATAATTGACGGAGTTCACTATAAAGGGACGCCAGGATTGTACGAGTTGGTGTTTAAGCGTATACCCGATGATGATATATATACCGAGGCCGATTTACGAGCGTATAGAGATATCTGTGTGAGATCCAGTGCACACAAAAGATTATACGATCCGAACGGACAAGTTAATCGTAACAAATCTATGAAATATAGAAACATTATAGAGCAGTTATTTCCACCTAAAAAAGTTAGCGGTAGAGGTTATTCATACTGGGACGATCCGAATGAGTTGTGTGACAGACTGAGACATTTGTTGGCATCTCACGATGCAGGACACACGGGACATGCAAATGAGATAGCTTCTATTATAGAAGAACTAAAAGAAGCTGGAATTATAAAAGGCGCGGGAATTGCAAAAATAAGAACATTAATACGATGAGTGTCGACAAGTTTGGACGTTATTCGGTGAGAAAGGCTTTATCCTCCTCCACCCAACCGATAGTTAGAGGGTACGACCTTACCCCTGAGGGTAATTACGATATAAAGGGTAAACTCTTGCGTAATGTAGGCGCTCCTCTAACGGAAAAAGATGCTGTAAATCTAGACACTGTGGATAAGACGTGTATAACCTTTGATAAAGTCGCACAAAAATATCACACAAAGGGCATACCCTTGGGCGGTCTGGGTCCGACTAAAGATACCGATGACGCTGTAACTAGAGGATATCTCGAATCTCTAATACCGATTAAACTTATGACCGACTATTCCGTTAGACAGAGTCGAATACAAGATGTAGGTGAACCTATAGACGACGGTGATGCCGTCAACATAGCATACGCCAGGAAAAATTTTCTCGTGAAAAATGTGGAGGGGAGCGATGAGATGGAAGCGGGAGCCTTTGATGCTCGTAACGCTAGTATCTGTAATTTAAAGTATCCCTCTAGTAAGACGGACGCCGCCAATAAGATGTACGTTGACAATAAAAGTATTGTATCCGACCATATGGGGTATTATTTTCTTCATCGTCGAATTGCAAGTGTCGGTTCTCCCGTCTACGCCGATGATGCTGTCACTTTGATTTTCCTCATGGAAAATACCGTACATCTACACCAATCACCGACATCCGGTGAATCGGTTTTCAATGCTGAAAATAAGAGGATAACCAGTGTAGCCGATGCCGTCGACGATATGGATGTAGTGACTTTAAGACAGTTGAAAAAATACATTCGAGAATTGGAGACGTGGATAAGGAACAATGTGTTGTTGTTGAAAAATGGCGATTGTTTTAACGCCGAGGGGAAACGTATCTGTAATGTCGCCAAAGGCGATGTCGATACGGATGCAATTACAGTGGCACAATTGGCCGGCTCTATAAAGGCGTTGGAAAATGGTTTTAAGGCGTACAGTAAATCGGAACTTATCGCTTTCGCTCGTGTTATTAAGAGAGAATACAGTAAAGTGGATGTTTCCAAAGACCGAGTAACGAACTGGAGATCACTATGGGGTTCGAGCGATAAGTTATAACCAATTTTTTAGCGACGACACCATAAATACGTTGCACCCTTGAGTATTGATTCAGTATAGAAATGGCAAAGGGACGAACAACAAGGGTCAAAAAGGGCCGTGGTCTCGTTTCTGGAATTTTAAGCGTTGGTGATAGGGTTTTAAACAAGGCTATAGATCTATTGCCTGTAGAACTCCATTTACCCTCTTACAACTATTGCGGTCCGGGTACAAAGCTGGCCGAGAGATTAGCCCGAGGTGATAAAGGAGTCAATCCGCTGGACGAAGCGTGTAAAGAGCACGATATAGCGTACAGCAAATACAGTGATTCGGAGCATCGTAGAGAAGCGGATAAAATTTTAGCAGAACGGGCTTGGAGTCGAGTCAAATCGGGTAACGCGTCTATGGGTGAACGGGCAGCAGCGTGGGCTGTAACAACGGCCATGAAAGCGAAATCCAAATTGGGAGGTGGAGGGAAACGTCTCTTGTTGGGTGGGGGTTTGTATCTCAAACCGTATCAAAAAGGCAGCGGTCTGTATCTCAAACCATATGCTAAAGGCACTGGTCTGTATCTCAAACCGTATCCAAAAGGCAGGGGACCGAAAGGCAAATCCAAGAAGAAGAAGAAGATCAATAAAAAAAAAGTTTGATTGATTCATTACCAAACAGACCGTTAACAAATATTGATTTAGAGAAATATGCCGTGAGGATACCGTATTTCAGAGGTGTTTTTATGAGGGATAATCTACCCCCGACGGGGCCGTTGAAAAACGAATCCGCCATTGTCAACCTCGATAGTAGCACGGGTGAAGGTACACATTGGGTGTGTTATAAAAAGCGCGGTGTAAATGTAGAATACTATGACAGTTTTGGAAATCTTAGACCTCCACTCGAACTGACTAGATATTTTGGTTCCAACGCTAATATTCACTATAATTACAAGCGACATCAAAGTGACACTTCAGTCGTCTGTGGACATTTGTGCTTAAAGTTTCTACTACCATGAGTATTGTTTTAAACGGAAATAGTTCTACACTTTGGTGTGATTTCTTTCCACCGATTGATCTATCCAATGGAGAGTGGGAAATCGGTCTCATCGATCTTGCTGTGTACAATTCCATTCCCAATATCGAAGAGGGAATTAATAATAAATTGTATCTCGGTGGAGATCAAAACGATAATTATGAAGTGACCGTTAACATACCGACAGGTTCGTACGAAATTGAGGATATTGAAAAATATATCAAAACCCAACTGCCGTCGGGGGTGACATTTTCACTCAAGCCGAACAATAACACACTTAAAACGGAACTTAAGTGTTCAAAGACTATTCATTTTAAAGACGGATCTATAGGAAAATTACTCGGTTTCAATAATGGGAATTTATCAGCCGACCAAAGACACGAATCTGAGCTGCCCGTCGATATTATAAGAGTGAATGTTATTAGGGTTGCGTGTAATATTGTAACTGGGTCATTTCAAAATGGAAAAGAATCACACAATATACACGAGTTTTACCCACAAGTGGCTCCGGGGTACAAGATTGTCGAAATACCGACGACTGTAATATATTTACCAGTCAACGTGAAAACCATTCATAACATCACCGTAAGCCTTAGAGATCAGAACGGAGTACCTATAAATTTCAGAGAAGAATCAGTTTCTGTCCGATTGCATTTACGTAGAAATGGGTCTCGTATTTAATGGACAACGTTATAAGAACAGTATCAGTGTACGTTCAAACTCGACAGAGTTAACAGCTAGAAATATACGTTTTCTCTCGGCTTTGGGATTTAAAGTGAAAAATGGATCTACTGGCAATAGATAGTGCAGCAGAGTACAATGACGTCATCAGTGGTCTGGAATACCATTCGCACAGACCTTATGCGTCATCAACGTACGGTAATAACGATGAAATTCGTATTCCCATAAATCAACAGGACGTGATCACAGCACCGTTTGGTAGTATATTGCATATAAAAGGAACACTGAGCGGTACGAAAGCGGACGGCACTGCTGCAACGGTGAAATTGGTCAACAATGCCGTAGCCTTTCTATTTGACGATATTAGATACGAATTTGCCGGTAGCGAAGTGGACCGTACGAGAAATGTAGGCATCACGAGTACCATTAAAAATCTATTGTCGTTGCGAGAGAGTGAGAAGAATAAATTCAGCAACGCAGGATGGTTGGGAGCCGGTGGGATGGCTACCTCTTCAAACTTTTCCCTCTCTGTACCATTGAAGCTGTTGATGGGGTTTTTCGAAGACTACCAACGGATTGTAATGAACGTAAAACAGGAACTAGTGCTCTTACGTTCGGCCTCCGATTTGAACGCTGTATACAGTGATGATGCTACAACCGTTAATCTAAAGATAACTAGTATACACTGGAGAGTGCCTTATGTGACGGTTTCAGATTCACTCCGATTGAATCTTTTGAAAATGATCGAAAGAGACGAACCTGTCCATGTTCCGTTTCGTAGTTGGGAGTTACACGAGTATCCAATAGTGCCGCAAACAAATCAGATTTCGTGGACAATTAAAACCGCTAATCAGTTGGAAAAACCACGCTATGTTATTCTAGCCTTCCAAACAGATAGAAAAAATCAGATCAAAAAGGATGCCTCTGTGTTTGACAAGTGCGGCCTTTCAAATTTAAAACTCTATCTAAATTCACAGTATTTTCCTTACGATAATATTAACGGCGATATTTCCACATTGTACGAAATGTACCATAGATTCCAAGAATCGTACTATACGCACGAGTCCTTGCCCAGTCTAGATTTACAATCTTTTACAGATTGTCCTCTCTTTGTAATCGATTGTTCAAAACAGAACGATTCTATTAAATCTGGTCCCGTGGATGTCAGACTAGAAATAGAAACTTCCGCCAATATACCTGCAACTACTACAGCCTATTGTCTGATTTTACACGACTCGCATATTGTGTACAATCTCCTTACGGGCACGGTTAGAAAGGTAGTGGAATAGATGCGCATGCGCACAGTCCCTCTCTTATAATACGATACAATTAGCGATCCAGTCATTCACGGTCGAGACATCATGTGCACCACATACCCAGGAGTCGTTCATGCCTTCCTCAGGCTCGTGCCTAAGGATAGATTATCGGATTTACAGGACTTTTTTAGCGAAAGCAAACTATATTATTTATTCAACCCTAGTGAAATAGACAATCAGTTGACCTTGACATTCACAGAGTATATCTACGATGGCGACGATGACGACAAATATCATGTCGATAAGTCGCAAGTATCGGAACATGTCTATACAGGTTTAAAGAGTCGGCTATCTTCGGGTAACATCGGCCCGTCTTCGGATTCGGTTTACGTTTTAGTGGGTGGGGTGGGGATGGTTTATCGCAACCATTATTGTGTCAGTTGTGGGGAGGATGATATAAGCGGCGAAAAATACTATCAATTCGATTTCGATGATGCTCGTCTACACGAGTTCCCATTGGTTCTAATCGAACCGGAACTTGAGACAGGTTATTTGCACAATCTTTCGTCGTTTTATCAAAGAAGTCAGTTGTAACCGTCGTCAGTCGGTCAGTCAAGACCATGGATCCGAGCAAGATGGACGTGGAGCGAGCTCCTACCAAACGTCAGGTACCACCTAACCTCCCTTTGGGAATTTTTCTTAAATCCGTTCATTTCTTAAACAAAGAGTGCACTAAATTCATAGCAACCGGTTTGTTCCAGCATACGGGTTTCACTCTCGGACTTTTAGTACAGGGTGGTAGAAAATTTGTTTACTTCAATCATAATCTGCTCGACGAATTGTCGATTCATTTAAAATTTATAACGGCAGCTCTCGGCAGCAAGAGTACGTTAAAATTCGCCATGAGTATCGGTGACGTAATAGTACGGACTACTTTCGGTAAACGATACGTTCAATTGTACGATGGGCAACATTGTATGACCTTGAACGCTGACGAATGGAAGCTATTCGAGGAGAGTATGCCGCTCGTGTCCAGACGTGTCGCCGAATTGTTTTATATCGAGGAAGAGTTACGCTCCTACATCATTGAGATCTTGGCAAGCGACGAGCTCGTATCTAGCACACTCCCCGAAGCGGACAAACTGTACGACGAAGTCAAGTTGTTTAAGAAACATGCAGGCGGCGATAGTTGAATTTCACGCGTTTCACGATAACGACAACAAGTATATAGTCAAAGAATTGGCCATTGTCGGTGATCAATTTCAAAGTGTTACGGTCTTTAAACCGCCCTACAGATTTTCTCTCCTTAACGAAAAATCTCAAAAATCGGCTCGTTGGCTACAATCACGTTTTCACTATATCAGATGGGATGAAGGCGGTGTACCTTACAACGAGGACACGATACGCACTTTGTGTAAGCCTTTTGCAACACTTTTCACAAAAGGATTGGAAAAGGCACTATTTTTGAGACAATTCCATCCTCACGTCATGGAATTGCCTCAAGAAGAGAAATTCACCTATAACAATAACATTAACTGTATATTACCTCAGCATAATAGTAACGTAGATAGTAAATGTGCATTAAAAAGTGCTAAAAGTTATTACGATTTACTCCTTGCCTAAAAAGTCGCTGGGACGGTATGAAGATACCTGACCAGCATCTGTGTATGTGTGTAACCCTCTGGTGTGGAACTAAAAAGCCCGCAAGGTTGTATGGAGGTCCCTGGAGCGGAGTTGATTCTCCCGTAAACCTGTTTGAAGGTCACTGGCACAGTCGAAAGACTTGATAAACTTTGAATGAGGTACAATTTGGGCACGGAGTCAAAGCGTAAACAAAAAAAAATACAAAAAAATTTAAAAAATCAAAAAAAAATTTGGAGGCCACAATTTTGTAATGGAGTGGTGGTCACAGGAAATAGCGATGGATTTGGGGCTATTTCCACAAGGGGTAAAGCCTTCTGCTTGCCCCGGCTTGTAATGTGGGCTCTGTTATGGCTTCACTGTACCGGATGACGGTTCCAACCCCGTAAAACACAGAGGACAAGCTTATTTTAACGAATTATTTTCTGCTTTTTCAGGAATTGTGTAAGACGCTGGAATCCTACGTGTGCTGTGGTAACGCATGTAAGAAAATCAAATTAAAAGATCTGGTGTTTTGTACAAAACCAGATTGTTACGGAAACCTGTGCACTTGTTTGCTTGCCGACTGCCGCTCAAGGAAGTCGTACAGTGTTCCAGTAATAGTACGGCCTCCACATTTGACCGGGTACTGTTGTGCTAACAAATGTTTTAAAGCACCCGAATGTCAAGTTGACGGCCTGGCATGTACAAAGTGCCAGGCATTCAGCTTTTGTCATTGTAGGTGCAGGTATTGGAACGTACCGGTAATGGATCTGTACAGCTTATTTACGACAACCACTGTTGGCACAGGAACTGTATCGGACCAGTGTTATAGTTGTTGTGTACTGAACTGTCAAAAGTTTTATATTAAAGACTTATTATTTTGTAAACAGTCGGACTGTCATGGTGACTTGTGCAGGTGTATGTTTCGGAGATGTAAATATAGGAATGTAATGTTGTAAGTTTGTGTGTGTGTGACTCAAAAAATAATCTGGGGACCATGGATTGGTTGGGTAGTTGACTCAACTCTGTGTTTATTCTCGTTATTATTATAGTACTCTGTAATGTAACTTTTTTAAACTGAGAGAATACATTATTAAAGCATCTACACGTTTTCATATTATTTACCAACCGTGTGAGTCACCTTGTTTTAACTTGTTTGACCGGTGCTACACTCTGGTAGTGTAGATGGAGTAAACCTGTGGACACTCTCCTTTCAGCGAGTAGTACGCATGCGCACTGTTACGCACTGTTGTACAATCCGGCTAGACCGGTCAGAACCTGACCTACACACCTTGGAATGGTAGCCGAAACGAGGTAGTCGACGCGACCCCCCTTTCTTACCTATATGAATATTGTTGGAGGGGAGTAGAGGGATTTGGCCTGAGACCGATATGCTGTCACTTCCACACACGCTGGGAGGTGGTGGTGGGGGTTTCCGCAGCCAGTGGGGGGTTCCCGCAGCCGGTGGGGGGTTCCCGCAGCCGGTGGGGGGTTCCCGCAGCCGGTGGGGGGTTCCCGCAGGGGGGAGCAAAGTCCGCGGGTCGAGGTATATCGGTTGGATGTTTGGGTTGCTAAAAGTGTATTTCGGTTGGAAAATCGGTTGCTAAAAGTATATTTCGGTTGGTAAAAGTATATTTTGGTTGGTAAATCGGTTGGTTTCGGTTGGTAAATCGGTCGGTTGGTAAATCGGTTGGTAATTTCGGTTCGGTTAAATAGTGGCCAGACTAACACCCGTTTGGACTGTGGTAAGCATAGGTTTAGGCAGGAATTAAGTCTAGGTTAACAATGTCTTAACACGATACATAAACACATGTGCTACACCCTGGTAGACAACGGAGGAAACTATGTTTAACACATTAAATGTACCTAGGTCGTGGTGGGCAAAAGTAGGAAACTCTAATAGGTTAACTATCTTAACACGTTATATAACACATTATATAAATATATAACACATTATATATATATATAACACATTATTGTAACAGCTGATAGGCTGTGGATGGGCAAAAGTAGGACACTTATAGGTTAGGTTAACTATCTTAACACATTATATATATATAACACATTATTGCGGTTACAGCATGGCGGCTTATATACTGCGTTAATTATCCGACTTGTAATACTATGCACGATAGCTCAGTCGGTAGCGTGTCCGCCTTCAAATCCAAACTTCACAGGTTCGAATCCCACCGGTATTAAAAAAGTTAAGTGTGTGACGTCATGTGTGTATGGCGTCATGTGTGTGTGAGTGTCTCGACAACAATACGTCACAGGTGGGGGGACCAATGGGGGAAGGGAAGGGGCCTAAAGGGGAGGGGCGTACAGGGGAGGGGCATGGGGAGGGGTGGGAGGAGGTGGGGGGACCAATGGGGGAAGGGAAGGGGCCTAAGGGGGAGGGGCCTACAGGGGAGGGGTGGGGGGACCGATGGGGGAAGGGAAGGGGCCTAAGGGGGAGGGGCCTACAGGGGAGGGGCAGGAGGAGGGGTGGGGGGACCAATGGGGGAAAGGGCCTAAAGGGGAGGGGCAAGGGGGAGGGGCCTACAGGGAAGGGGCAAAGGGGGGAGGGGTGGGGGGACCAATGGGGGAAGGGGCCTAAAGGGGAGGGGCAAGGGGGAGGGGCCTACAGGGAAGGGGCAAAGGGGGGAGGGGTGGGGGGACCAATGGGGGAAGGGCCTAAAGGGGAGGGGGAAAGGGGGAGGGGTAAAAGGGGAGGGGCCAAGGTGGAGGGGCCGAGGGGGAGGGGGAGGGGAGGGGCCAAGGGGGAGGGGCCGAGGGGGAGGGGAGGGGCCAAGGGGGAGGGGGGAGGGGTGGGGCAAAGGGGGAGGGGCCAAGGGGGAGGGGGGAGGGGTGGGGCAAAGGGGGAGGGGCCAAGGGGGAGGGGGGAGGGGTGGGGGCAAAGGGGGAGGGGCAAAGGGGGTGGGGAGGGGTGGGGGAGGGGTGGGGGTACCCCCACCATTTTTGTGCCAAAGTGCAGCACACTCTACTTTAGATGTTTAAGTATCCTCAAATTAAAAAAAAAAAAGTTATTTTATCCCATAAAAAGTTTATATTTCATCCTGTGTATGAACTATAAACTCATTTATGCTTTAATTGGTTCATGAACAAACAAACTGATTGACTAGTAAAACTACTTTTTTCCAGTTAGGGACCTCAGAATAAATATGTTTTGTAAAATTCCATATTAAACCTTCAGACTTTTGTAGTACCATAGGTAGGTGTTGAAAATGAGATAAAAATTAGTTCAGCTGTTATAAGATGAGAACAGATTTGTAACATTTATACTATCTCATAACCATAGGTTTATTTTAAGAATGGCCTAAAATAAAACAAAATTTTTATCATTTAACACATTTCTAGAAAACAAAAACTTAAGGTGATCATGCTAGATATTTAAAAATAACAGTAGATAAAAAAATATCTTGAAAAATAAAATTTTCACATTGTACAATTACACAGTATATTAATGTTGAATATAATAATTATTAATTTATGTTCTTTGTAATGTTATACATCTGTAATATCCATTGTATGATAATTGCTGGTCTTTTAAAACAAATAATCAGTTTTTTTTGTATTATAGCCTCTATATGAAAATAATTATGTTCTAAGCTAAAATAGTTTGCTTCTTATTGAAATGTTCCATTAATCTACAACTGAATATTTACAAAATGTTGAGACTAAATAATTAACAAAATATTCTTGATTATTTATGAGAAGGAATAATTCCAAAGAGTTCAGAAAGAAATTAACAATAATCAAGTTTTTTTTTTTTTTTTTTTTTAATATGAAAGTGGGATAAGGGATACAATTAAATATGTTTTGAGTAAAGGTGGGAGGTTTTTGATTAATGTTATTGGTATTTAGGGTTTTAAGAAAAATTTTGTTTTTCCAAGGATTCAAGGTTTTTAAATTTCAGAAGGATGAATTTAAGTTCAAACTATAATCTGTATACAGTAACTTGGCATCTGGACCCTTGGCTACCTGTGAGAGGCCAGAACCGCCCCCTCTGTCCCTCCCTTCCTCACCCAGCTGTTTCACAGTGATGAGTCACCTACTAGCATTAACACTGCACTGTTTAACTTTTTTTTATGGGAGACACAATTTTAAATTTTTTTCAGCATAGTTAAAATGTTTAGGAAAATATAAGCAAATTGATACCAAACACGACATTATTCCGTTTGTAAAAGCCGCCAGTAGAAAGCTCTTCTGCCTGATTGAAAATAGCTGTTGTACACAGAAATATAAGCTAACTAGTAAATTATAGTATGCGAATATTTAGTATGTAAGTAAGTTGACAACTTTAGTGTGAAATCGTGTAATTATTGGTGCAGTTTTATTTTCGTGTTTTATTTTTATTTTACCGAATTAATAAATTGTAATTGTATTATCTTTAATTTTCTTTTGATTGAATTTAATTTCTCATGAAGAAAATACTTTATTATTTAGATTCAAACCAATATTGATTCAATACAATTTTATAACAATGTTAATACATGATTGAAGTATTTTAATTAAAATTGGATACATAGAATTATAACCTACCTTGAATAACTAATTTATGTAAATAGTACGTAAACATGTAAATAATAAGTATGTGATTATGCAAATAGTAGCTGTGTAAAGAGCTTTCTACTGGCGGCTTTGGAATAGTGTTGTGTTTGGTATCAGTTTGTTTATATTTTCCTAAACATTTTAACTATGCTGAAAAAAATTAAAAATTGTGTCTCCCATAAAAAAGTTAAACAGTGCAGTGTTAACTAGTAGGTGACTCATCACTGAAACAGCTGGGGGCTCGCAGGTAGCCAAGGATTCAGACGCCAAGTTCCTGTATACAGATAATAGTAGCTTGATAAAACTTATAAAGATTAGAAAAATATTTTTACTTCAAATAAGTACTAGATTGAAAAAATATAATTAGTTATTCAATAAATACTAAAATAATAAATTAGATACCGATATTTATATATGAATAGATTTATTGGTCTATAGCAAACTTTGTTGATTTCTTATACTAAGTCTCCATTCGCCCCTGCCCCCCCCCATTTGATCCCCCTCAATCCTCTCTCTTCCATTATTGTAACAGTAATGGGTATGAATGAATCTAGTGAAAACTATTTTTATGAGCTTTTAACACAAGTTTAACAAAAATATTTAGTCATTCTAAATGTTTAGAATGTAAGGCTCTCAATTGTCACACTTATTTCTACAATAACACCTTTTCTTAAACACAAGGAAAGGATAAGATTTCACACAGAGTGGGTTAAAAACTCTTAAGAGAAACAAAAATACACAACCAAATACAAAAATATTCAAAATACTATGTCAAGAGGTATTACTTATATTCAGCCTTGACAGATCTATGCCTTGGGTTAGATCTCTCTATTTGATCTTTCTTATCAGGTCTCCCTTGACCAATTCTTGTTGTCTTTTGACCCTGATGCTAATAAAGTATTCGAGGACTGTGAATCTTTATTTTATGTTCTCTTCTTCCTCTTTTTACAAGGCGATCATGACTGAGAGTTTTCATGTTTAAACAAGAAGAAAAGAGAGAAAAAAAATACTTAAGTTAACATGTATAACCTACTTCCAAAGAATGACTAAAACTATAACTATTCTAAATTAAATATGTTAAATATAGATATTTAATATTACAGGCTGTTATAGTTTGAGAAAGTCCATTTCTTTACTATAATTTTTGAACCCTGATTTGTTTATATAATTATTGTAAAATCACTTGCCATAATTCTTGTATAATTCTTGCCATAATCACTTGTATGTAGTTCTTAAATTTATTTATTATTGTGAAATTCATTATTGTTTTCCTTAGTTTATGAGAGTGCTTATATCCACAGATTTTTTTTGTATTGAAGTTGCTTAAAATACTTCATATTGAATAAATACATCATTTGGTACATAAGTGGTATATGTCATTTAAAAGATAAGCTAACTCATAACAATTTGTACTCTGTTCATGTCGGTCTTTTGAAAGTTTAATAGCTAACACTTAATAGTTAAATCGACATTATGTTATGACATCACAGATTAAGCTAAAACATATTTATTTTATTTGATTTTTTATTCCCTTACACCTTTTAATTTGCAATTAACTTGTAAGTTCACCAATCAATACTTTTGTATTTTTGGAAAATTATTATTCATACATTGTTTGGTGTTTGAAACATACACATAAAATTTTAATTTATATACAAACATTTGTCCCTACATTTACCATTAGGGTGGGATAAAAGTAATGGAAAGGTTGTAGGTATATCTCATATCCTATTCGACATAAATATTCGGGAGATCCATCATTGTAAAGGTCTCTACCTAAGCTATCTACAGGCTGTGAAAAAGTGTTTTGAAATATGCAGTGTTCCAAAAATATAAAAAATAATGTTTGTCTGAACATTTTCAAATGTTAATGTATGTTTATTATGTGTAATATTCTGATTCTCCAAATAAGAATACATCTATAAGGACATAAATAACCTGTTTAGTTTGATCCTGATTAGTATCATCAATAATAAAAAAAGTTATAAAAGTTTAAAGTTTTATTCAAATATTCACATTTATTTCAGCTTAAAATACTAATGTATTTTGATTAAGGCCTTTTGAAATTATATTTTTGTCAGTATTACGAAATATAGTAGTGTGATTTAATTGTAATCTAGATTATCTAAACCTTAGCCTTTTAGTTGGTCAATGATGTTGCCATCTAAGATTTCTAAGCAACTTGGATCACTTCTAGTAATTTTCAAAATAGTTTTCAATATATTGAACTTTTTTAAAAAAATTCAAATTTATATGATTTTAGTATTATTGTATTTGTTTATACTGAATCCATAATTGATAACAAAATTCTATTTTAAGGCATTCAGAGTTAAATTTGAACATATATTTGGTGAGCATTAGTAGAAAAATTGTTAAGCCAATCCTCTTTGCTGAGACTATGGAATATATTAAGTGTGACTACAATCGGTACTCGGTGAAATTCCATAACAAGGCAAAACAAAATTGCCCTACCTCTGCTTTCATCCCCACCTTCATTCCTAGATGTTAGTGTTAAGTTGACCTGTATTTTAGTTTTTAGTTCTTAGTTGTCTGACGATGCCTAACGGCGAAACAACTGTAACAATAAATTGTTGTTGTTTGTGAAATTATAAGTGCCTTTCTATTTGTTTTGCCTTACCATGGAATATGATGAGTTGAGTCATAAAGGAAGTTTAAATCCTTAAGAAGTAGTAAACAAATGTAGATTATATTTTTGCGTTGAAATATAAATGTATTTGCCATAATAATTGGTGTGGTAAAACTATTTGAGTAAACGTAACATCATAAATGTAAGTTTTAAGACAGTTGTAGAATATCCAAAGATATAATTTATCCGGTTTTCCTAATCTGGAGTTTTGGATTAATAGATATAAGATTTGATTTAGTGGTACCATGTGGCTAAATAGGTTCTATCGATATATTGAATTATTGATTTATTTTGTTGTTGTAATTTCAGACGGCGTTGAGTATATTCTTTCAAGAAGCCACTTTGCCAACATATTCCCAAACAGCAGCATCACATTTCGGACAAGTAAGTGAAGAATTGAGGCTAGTAATGATTTGTGTTATAATTTTCCACTTTTCCCTGAGAATTGATTTTGTTTTTATTGCATCAAATTTGTTTTTAACCAATATACTAATATTATCCTTTAGTACAGTTTAATGCAAAATATCTAGAAAGGAAAATATTTACATTTGTTTTGGGGTAGGGATGGAGGTCGGAATAGTTATTTGCATTCGTATTTATTCATTAATTCGGCCTTAATAAGTCTTTAGTCAATTCCTAGTTACGAAAAACATACAGGAAGGAAAAAACTGAGAAAGTAGCCATAATTCAGAATAAGTCATTGTTAGTAATACACAAAGAGTGACTAGATTGAATTGCTTCTTCTGAGTGTTGATTTAAGACTTAACCCAACTTTCCAAAAAGTACACCTAGATTCTATACAATTTAAACAATCCATGCTTTGACCCCACTTGTTGAAATACTCACCTACATCACAGATCCCTCCATTAAAACACCCCATCAGGGATAACCTGGAAGAAAGAATTTGTATAGAATCATCTAGTATTTATAACTGCAGTAACCTCACTGCTGAGCTCATAAAAGTACATTGACACTTTTAATATTTCCAATATTTTTGGGATGCTGTAAATGATAATGTGTAGTTAAAAAATTTAATTGGACTTAAAATTATTCAAAAATATTCATTTAAAATTTGGTTAATATTTTTATTTTAGGACTTTATTTATTTAACCAAAATAGAACTTTCATTTCATCACTATGCATCTATGTTAATTCCTTTATTTCAAACTGTGCTTAGTCTTCTTGTTGTAAACTTTACTGATCGAGTAAGGGAAAATTAAAGCATGAAATTTTAATATCTGCTGTTTAAGTTCTCTTTTATGTTGTAGCTATTGACTATACAGAAAATAATCTCATATAATTGTAGTTTTCATCATATCTTTATTTTAGTTTGTAAATGTATGACATCATTATTTTTTTACTATTACTCCATAAAGTGTAGTCTAGCAGTATAGGCTAACTCCATTTTTGTTAATTCATTATAACATATTTTTGATATTTCTTGTACTCAACCTTGTTTTTGTAATTATTACTTTTTTAATAATTTATTATTATCATTCACAATCTACCATTTACATTAAAAAATTATTAAATCAAAATTTTCCCATTTAATTTAAAAATCTTTATACTTTAAGTCTAATACTTGCAGATATAAAATTTACATAAAAAAAAAATTTAAACAAGAAGTTCGAAGGTTGATGCACATGATAATGTATTTTTCAAACTAGCTGAGCTTTGATCTATTAAATTATATTGTTACAACATTTGAGTTTTGATACTTGTATATTTGCTGTTAGATTAATCTAAACTAGTTAGTTATGTAATAATTTTCTGGGGTTACTTTAAAAGCTTTTTAAAAGCTATGTCCACATACATCTGCCTTTTTTTACATACATGTAGGATTACTAAATTGATGTCAAAATTCGTATAACTGTGATTATTTAATAATGTTCTGTAAACTTTTATTTAACCCTACTTATGATAATTGAATACAGGTAGTAAATTTCTGTATGTAGTGTGCTACAAACTCTCTCTCTCTCCCCTCCCCTCCATTCTCTCTCTCTCTCTCTCTCTCTCTCTCTCTCTCTCTCTCTCTCTCTCTCTCTCTCTCTCCTCTCTCTCTCTCTCTCTCTCTCTCTCTCTCTCTCTCCTCTCTCTCTCTCTCTCTCTCTCTCTCTCTCTCTCTCTCTCTCTCTCTCTCTCTCTCACACACACACACACACACACACCATCATCATCATTTCAGCATGTATACACTCCTGATTCCTTTTATTTGGTATGTTTTTCTTGTGTCTTAATATTGTTTGGATGCCCCTGTTATTGGTGCCAAAAGTTATATTGATATTGTATCTAGCGAATACATTAACAAATTTTTCGTTCCATTTTGAGATATTCTACACAGACATAACTTTCTTTGTCTCTGTTAGCATAGGTTTTTTCTTGTTTTACTCTTCATTGTTGAACAACAATTGAGTAACTTCTAACAAATATAAAAGAAGTTGCAAGCAGAACTAATATACGTGTAGGCAGTATCAAGTAAAAGGTTGTTTCAATTATTTAAAATTTGTATATTAGAAAGTTGAAGTTTTTATGTTACATATAGGAAAAGTCATCTTTTTGTTAACATGTATTACCTTTTTTAAAACCTATCCTCAATGGATGTAAAATTCTGAAATATTTAGACCTGGAGACAATACAGTAATAACATTGTAAACACCTGTTAATACAAAATTGTAGACTGCCAACTATTTGTGTACCTTGGATCAATGATTAGACATAGGTTTGTCATTGTTACCTTGATCAAAATAAACTTATCTCTAAATTGTAAAGTCTGGATGATTTGCTGTTTAGATAGTCTGATCTTCTACATGTAAGACAAATAATGTATTTATTTGAAATATCCAGCAATTAATAAAAGAGGGTATTTGGGTTCTTTGGTTAAAAAAGGGTCAGGAAAATTTTGTTAATGTTAGATCTGTAAGCTGGGAAAGACCATTTTAGGAGTCAACATTTAAATGAAATGTCCGAGATGCACATGAGTTTGATATTTTTGATTTTGGTAGTCATTGGATAAATCATTAAACTACCGGATATATGCAGTTTAGAGTAATTTATTTTTTTCAATTGTTCTTTTCTAAGGCCTTTTTATTCTTGCTTTAATAATGTGGATGATTTCCATAAAATTAGATGTTTCCTTCTTGTTGCGTAAAGGTAAAAAGCTCTCGGTGCGTTATTTAAAAAGCCAGAAAGAACATACAATAAAGACTCATTGCCTTTGAATACTCGAATAGTGTCAAAGTCAGAAGAGAACTCTTGTAGTGTAGAAAGTTATATTGCGATCAAACTCAACATGACATGAAAAATAGTCTTTATCCAGCTAGGTCCTTCGAGAATGCCATGTTCGTGCCCATATGAGCTTCTGAGAATTTGTAAAACTATAAATAAATAAAAACTCAGAAATATTCGAAATTTCACAAAAAATGGGTCAGCCAGAATATTATACAAAACCAAGATTATCCTGATCAATTTTGGACTTGTTGTCACTTTGTTTTAATTGTCCATAGGTAACATCATATCGTTTTCTCATGACACTTTTGTTTGGTATGTAGGTATTTAAAGAAAATATGTACAGACGGAAAAAAGGCCTAATAAAATTTTTAATAAATTGTGTGTTTGAAAAATATATACATGCATGTATATAGTTTAAACAAATGATGTGGGGGTATCAAATGATAACTTTTGGAGTTCTTATCAAAGTCGTTTACAAGGGAAAAACATACCATATGTATGCTCATTAGATCCCAAATATGGTTCATTCCCCTTAATTTCCAACTCAGGACTTTTTGCTTTTATTAAACCTAAGTAGTTTATGTCACTCTGCATACCACATTTCTAATTATGTACATAAAAATGTATGTCAAATTATAAATCAACATCTTTAAAAAAAAAGTTACCGTAAGTTTTATCAAAATAAGTCAATCAATTTTAATAAATTGCAATCTATTGTCAAATTCTAACTCTCTACTTCAAAATAAAATAATAACCAGTTTTTATACATTTTTAGTAGTTTTATTTTAAATCCACTTCCCCCCCCCCCTTATCTTTACATTATTTTATTCAAAATTAATTCGATCCATAAAGCATCAAAATTTTAAGTTTATCAAACTATTTGATCTTGTGATAATACTCAACAAAATGACATTCATGTTGATTTAAAGCATTAAAAACCATGGAAGATATGATTTAAATTATTACAATACTTTAATTGGGAAGTAAAGTGGCTTTAACTTATGTTTGCCAAAATCACCTTTACAAAACTGTTTATTAATTATAATTCAAATTTCGTTAAATGTTTAAGTTAATAATCTAAAATTAAATCAATAAAGCAGTACCATCATGTACAATAGAGAATCTATGGTACAATTATACAGTTTGCGAATTTATGGATAATGTACAACATAATAATATATCTCAATGCTGTAAAAAAGAAGAATTGAAAATCACATGTCAAAGTGTTCTAATTACAGTCAAACTATTATTCCAATTGATATAATTATAAACCATTAACATTTTGCATGGATAATAAAACTCAGTAAATATGTATAAAACAATAATTTGACATTAATTACATCTGAAACATGATTTTGAATTCAACTAATGATAAAAAGAACTGATAGTGAGTAATATATGAGCTAGAGAGAACTAGTTGATCTAATGGAATGTCTACCAATACTTTATTATGACCAATAAACAGGTATATAAAATACCTCTAAATTACTTTTCATTCTCTTATGCAACATAAGGTAAAAAAGATAACGAGGATACATTTAGTAATTAACGTCATAATACATATTATTTTATACCCTAATAATGCAGGAAAATTGTTATAATGACCAAATTTTAGGTGACACCATACAGCTCTGTTTCTTTCTTTTTCCCCCTTCTTAGTTTGAAAAATGAAGTAGTATTTGTTTGGAAATTTTTAGTATTACTTTTAAAATAATGCAAAAAGTATATATCTGAATGCATTTCTATGTTTTCCTTTCTGTATGAATGTTATTAATAACTGTCTATTTGTATCGTCTTTAAAGAATTTTGATTTAATTTTTTTAAAAGTAAGAATCATTTTTACACCGTAACCGCTCAATCTACAAATTAAAGCAGTTTCTTGGTTTACAGAATTGTACAGATCACCAGTGTGTTTCAACTCTGTTGCTTGTGTTAGTTGTTTGTTTTTGTCACATTGTAAAACACTATGTCGATTATCAAACCTGCTGATTGTGAAGTGTGCTTAGATTTTAATACAAAGATATTCCTTCTGCTAAAGTTCATTGCTCTCAATATTTGATAGAAGTTATGAATGAGAGAAATTTGTGTAAATTGTGTAGGTTGTTTAATGTTTATGATGAGGTTTGTCGTCATTCGGGACTTAATAAATTCGATAAGGATATTCATGAAAACAGGCACTTCAATATCAATGAATTGGATTAACGGGATGGGGAGACCTACTCACAAGTGACGTCTCTCTACTTTATTACAAAGCTCAGTTGGGTAATCCCATATTGATGGGGAGACCTACTCACAAGTGACGTCTCTCTGCTTTATTACAATGTTCAGGGTGGGTAATTCCATATTGATGGGGAGACCTACTCACAAGTGACGTCTCTCTGCTTTATTACAATGCTCAGGGTGGGTAATTCCATATTGATGGGGAGATCTACTCACAAGTGACGTCTCTCTGCTTTATTACAAAGCTCAGTTGGGTAATCCCATATTGATGGGGAGACCTACTCACAAGTGACGTCTCTCTGCTTTATTACAATGTTCAGGGTGGGTAATTCCATATTGATGGGGAGACCTACTCACAAGTGACGTCTCTCTGCTTTATTACAATGCTCAGGGTGGGTAATTCCATATTGATGGGGAGACCTACTCACAAGTGACGTCTCTCTGCTTTATTACAATGCTCAGGGTGGGTAATCCAATACTGATGGGGAGACCTACTCACAAGTGACGTCTCTCTGCTTTATTACAATGCTCAGGGTGGGTAATCCAATACTGATGGGGAGACCTACTCACAAGTGACGTCTCTCTGCTTTATTACAATGCTCAGGGTGGGTAATCCAATACTGATGGGGAGACCTACTCACAAGTGACGTCTCTCTGCTTTATTACAATGCTCAGGGTGGGTAATTCCATATTGATGGGGAGACCTACTCACAAGTGACGTCTCTCTGCTTTATTACAATGCTCAGGGTGGGTAATTCCATATTGATGGGGAGACCTACTCACAAGTGACGTCTCTCTGCTTTATTACAATGCTCAGGGTGGGTAATCCAATACTGATGGGGAGACCTACTCACAAGTGACGTCTCTCTGCTTTATTACAATGCTCAGGGTGGGTAATTCCATATTGATGGGGAGACCTACTCACAAGTGACGTCTCTCTGCTTTATTACAATGCTCAGGGTGGGTAATTCCATATTGATGGGGAGACCTACTCACAAGTGACGTCTCTCTACTTTATTACAAAGCTCAGTTGGGTAATCCCATATTGCTGGGGAGATCTACTCACAAGTGACGTCTCTCTGCTTTATTACAATGCTCAGGGTGGGTAATCCAATACTGATGGGGAGACCTACTCACAAGTGACGTCTCTCTACTTTATTACAAAGCTCAGTTGGGTAATCCCATATTGATGGGGAGACCTACTCACAAGTGACGTCTCTCTGCTTTATTACAATGTTCAGGGTGGGTAATCCCATACTGATGGGGAGACCTACTCACAAGTGACGTCTCTCTGCTTTATTACAAAGCTCAGTTGGGTAATCCCATATTGATGGGGAGACCTACTCACAAGTGACGTCTCTCTGCTTTATTACAATGTTCAGGGTGGGTAATTCCATATTGATGGGGAGACCTACTCACAAGTGACGTCTCTCTGCTTTATTACAATGCTCAGGGTGGGTAATTCCATATTGATGGGGAGACCTACTCACAAGTGACGTCTCTCTGCTTTATTACAATGCTCAGGGTGGGTAATCCAATACTGATGGGGAGACCTACTCACAAGTGACGTCTCTCTGCTTTATTACAATGCTCAGGGTGGGTAATTCCATATTGATGGGGAGACCTACTCACAAGTGACGTCTCTCTGCTTTATTACAATGCTCAGGGTGGGTAATTCCATATTGATGGGGAGACCTACTCACAAGTGACGTCTCTCTGCTTTATTACAATGCTCAGGGTGGGTAATCCAATACTGATGGGGAGACCTACTCACAAGTGACGTCTCTCTGCTTTATTACAATGCTCAGGGTGGGTAATTCCATATTGATGGGGAGACCTACTCACAAGTGACGTCTCTCTACTTTATTACAAAGCTCAGTTGGGTAATCCCATATTGCTGGGGAGATCTACTCACAAGTGACGTCTCTCTGCTTTATTACAATGCTCAGGGTGGGTAATTCCATATTGATGGGGAGACCTACTCACAAGTGACGTCTCTCTGCTTTATTACAATGCTCAGGGTGGGTAATTCCATATTGATGGGGAGACCTACTCACAAGTGACGTCTCTCTGCTTTATTACAATGCTCAGGGTGGGTAATCCAATACTGATGGGGAGACCTACTCACAAGTGACGTCTCTCTGCTTTATTACAATGCTCAGGGTGGGTAATTCCATATTGATGGGGAGACCTACTCACAAGTGACGTCTCTCTGCTTTATTACAATGCTCAGGGTGGGTAATTCCATATTGATGGGGAGACCTACTCACAAGTGACGTCTCTCTGCTTTATTACAATGCTCAGGGTGGGTAATCCAATACTGATGGGGAGACCTACTCACAAGTGACGTCTCTCTGCTTTATTACAATGCTCAGGGTGGGTAATTCCATATTGATGGGGAGACCTACTCACAAGTGACGTCTCTCTACTTTATTACAAAGCTCAGTTGGGTAATCCCATATTGCTGGGGAGATCTACTCACAAGTGACGTCTCTCTGCTTTATTACAATGCTCAGGGTGGGTAATTCCATATTGATGGGGAGACCTACTCACAAGTGACGTCTCTCTGCTTTATTACAATGCTCAGGGTGGGTAATCCAATACTGATGGGGAGACCTACTCACAAGTGACGTCTCTCTGCTTTATTACAATGCTCAGGGTGGGTAATTCCATATTGATGGGGAGACCTACTCACAAGTGACGTCTCTCTGCTTTATTACAATGCTCAGGGTGGGTAATCCAATACTGATGGGGAGACCTACTCACAAGTGACGTCTCTCTGCTTTATTACAATGCTCAGGGTGGGTAATCCAATACTGATGGGGAGACCTACTCACAAGTGACGTCTCTCTGCTTTATTACAATGCTCAGGGTGGGTAATTCCATATTGATGGGGAGACCTACTCACAAGTGACGTCTCTCTGCTTTATTACAATGCTCAGGGTGGGTAATCCAATACTGATGGGGAGACCTACTCACAAGTGACGTCTCTCTGCTTTATTACAATGCTCAGGGTGGGTAATCCAATACTGATGGGGAGACCTACTCACAAGTGACGTCTCTCTGCTTTATTACAATGCTCAGGGTGGGTAATTCCATATTGCTGGGGAGATCTACTCACAAGTGACGTCTCTCTGCTTTATTACAATGCTCAGGGTGGGTAATCCAATACTGATGGGGAGACCTACTCACAAGTGAGGTCTCTCTGCTTTATTACAATGCTCAGGGTAGGTAATCCAATATTGATGGGGAGACCTACTCACAAGTGACGTCTCTCTGCTTTATTACAATGCTCAGGGTGGGTAATCCAATACTGATGGGGAGACCTACTCACAAGTGACGTCTCTCTGCTTTATTACAATGCTCAGGGTGGGTAATCCAATATTGATGGGGAGACCAACTCAAAAGTTACGTATCTCTGCTTTATTACAATGCTCAGGGTGGGTAATCCAATATTGCTGGGGAGACCTACTCACAAGTGAGGTCTCTCTGCTTTATTACAATGCTCAGGGTAGGTAATCCAATATTGATGGGGAGACCTACTCACAAGTGACGTCTCTCTGCTTTATTATAATGCTCAGGGTGGGTAATCCAATACTGATGGGGAGACCTACTCACAAGTGACGTCTCTCTGCTTTATTACAATGCTCAGGGTGGGTAATCCAATATTGATGGGGAGACCAACTCACAAGTTACGTATCTCTGCTTTATTACAATGTTCAGATTTCTATTTTTGGGAAGAAAGCGAATGTCATGATAATGCATAAAAAAAATTTAAAAAATCAAATGTGGAGTTATTAAATGGACAGGTGACAGACTTGTATGATGAAACATGCAACAAATTTCTACTTCATCTCAACAAGTGTTCTCCGTGAAGATTACATAGAAAAGATAGAAATGTTGTAGTTTATATTGCCAATTGAAATTTTTGTTATTTATTAAAGTTTCCTGTTTTACGTAAAGAAAGATGTTCATTCGTAAAAAATGGCCCTTGTCATATGTCTTTATTTAAATGTTAAATAAGTCTATTCTAGTAGAGGTTATCTGAAGTAAATTTTTTCAAGTGTGTGTTTTCTTACAATCTACAGTCGTCTGATTTTTTAATTTTAATTTTATCCTGTCCATTGTTATCCCTTGAATCGTAATCATTTTAGTACCATTTAAGAGCTTATGATAACCTTTATAATTATTCAACGTAAAAAAAAAAATCCTCATTTACGATATATCATCAAACAGACTTTCAAGCATTTACATTTCAATAATATTTGTTCTTATTGTGAAATATTTTGCATTAATTTTTATATAGTTAAGTTGAAATATAAAAATACAAAAAGTCTGACCAAATAATCTCTTTTTATATCAACATTAGATATGCGATAAACTATGCAGTACATTTCTATCATATTCAGCTGTTTTTTTATCTACTGAGCGTTATTTCTGGCGAGTTTAATCCAAGTGTATTTAATTGTTGTGAACATTTTTTGTTTCATGTTATTGTTTTTGGTTGACCTATCTAGTAACAGGGATTTAAAGATTATAGAAATTATAGAATTAATGATAGATGTATCTATGACAGAATTTACACATGTATATATATATATATATATATATATATATATATATCAATAAGCGACAGTAACCTCAAAATTGGCCTTGAATAAATGAGACTTATACATTTTTGTTGTATTGTAGAAGTAATTTATTTTTAAATATGAATACTCTTGAAATGTGTATAGTTTTGATTGAATTTGAAGATATTCGTGAATTTATATTGTTTGGTAATGAAAATTTAATATTTTTAGTAGTTAATTTTATTATTATTTATTTACATGTAATTAATTTTTGTAGCTATTTCCAAAGCGTTTCATTATTTTTTATATGCCCAAGTTTTAAATTGGTCATTTGTAAATTTTAGATGTTTAGGAATAGATAAAGAAAGAAAGACAAAAACTAGGTTTAAAAAAACGATATATGCATCTTTAAAAAAGTAAAAGATTTTTTTTTTAAATTATTGAACTCATCGGAATTATCTATTGATAACATGTATACTAAGTTTGATCAAAACTATTC
Source organism: Aphrophora alni (assembly GCA_963513935.1). Lineage (NCBI taxonomy): Eukaryota > Metazoa > Arthropoda > Insecta > Hemiptera > Aphrophoridae > Aphrophora > Aphrophora alni. The sequence goes on from OY740773.1 coordinate 85,273,079, forward strand.
TGTTTTGTATACAGGATATTCAAGATAAGAAAAAAGTAACTATAAAAAGTATGTAAAAATTTCATTGCAATTAATTATTAAGTCTTTTTTAAAAATCAGTTATCTAAAACAGCAATGATATATTTGGACATGACCAGAGAGAGGCACTATTTTTCTGAAAATTATGACATTGTCACTATTTTGGGATACATATAATCATTTTTATGTAGTTCTCAAAGTATTTGTGTGATACAAATGAATTTAAGAAACATTAATCTGGGATTTACAATTTAATTTTTATCAAAAGGACTAAACATAAATATAATTTCAACACTAATATTGTGAGCATTTTTATATTTATTTCATAATTTTTTTAATCCATCCATCCATTTGTAATTTATGGTATAAGATAACAACTAATGAAATGGAAATAGTGCTTTTTATTCATTCCGTTTCTTATTTAGATTAAAAATTTGTTACAAGAGTATTTATTACAAATTTTGGTGTCACCTGTGGGTTTTTCACTTAAAATCCAGTTTCTTAGATTTCAATAAATTCCATTGATGATAAATTATCGTATCAAATATTAATGAATACAAAATGTCAGGTGTATAAAATGAACTATTGCTTCGAGTAAAACCTACAAGAAGTTATTTTATTAAACAATTTTGAACAGGTATCATTTTATAATTTGTTGAATTTTTTCATTTCTCAAACTCATTTGTATATTGATTGTAGGAATGTTTGTATTCCATTACATTGAAATGGAATCAATAATTTCAGAGAAAAATGAACTACAGATAAACAGCCTAATGGTTTTAATCTGAAACACATGTTTTGCCCAGATACTAAAGTTTTCCAAAGTCAGAGTAATCTATTAGAAAACTTCCCCTTTATATGATGTAGAGCACATTATAGCAGTCCCTCTGCATATACTTTAGAACATTCAGAACAAGATAATTGTAGACTTCAAATTCATGTTTATATATTTGTACTTATACATTTTTTTTAAAGCAATATTTATCTGAACCTAACCTTATTCAAAAACCATCCTACCCATCATGTTGAATGAGTTCAGAAACTAGTTAAATCTATTTACAGAAATCATTATTAATGGGTGGGTGACAATTTTCAAAACTCTGTAAATAATGTGATTAATTAAAAACAAAAAATTGTTAAACTGAATTAATTAAGTAGTCGTTAATACACATACTATACAGTATAACAAACACACAGAACACAATTCTCATAAAAAATACGCCTAAGTATTAGATGCGTTTCAACGACAAGGTCGTCCTCTTCAGTGATACACGAGCTACACCAATCAAACTATAACTTAGTTATAGCTGGAGTTATAGTTTGATTGGTGTAGCTCGTGTATCACTGAAGAGGACGACCTTGTCGTTGAAACGCGTCTGATACTTAGGCGTATTTTTTATGAGAATTTTGTTCTGTGTGTATTTGTTATACTGTATAATTTTTCTTATAAGTCAAGCTCAACATTTAATATATACACGTACTGCTTATCTTTTTTGGTAATTGTTATATTTTTTCCCATCATTGAGAACAAATGGCACAATGAAAAAAAAAGAAGTTTTTTAATTGGAAAACTTCTAGGCATGTTATATCTAAACATGACACACCCATGAATAACCCAAGTGTAGATAACATTGTCATATCTGTGTATAAAAGAAACACAATGAATTATTATTATCTAATTCTAATTTTGGACTTTAATGTTTGTTGTTAAATATTAAAGATAATGTGTACAGTATTAACAAAACAAAAATATTATTTCAAAATATTTTTTGGGGAATTCCTTTTACAAACATTTTGTGTTTGAAGTATGGGTTATGAGGCCATTAGAGTAAATATTATTTTATTATTGTTGTACTGGGTCAATCTGATAAGGTGTCCACAATGTATAATGATGAAAGACTGCTTTGAGCTACAACAAGTAAACAAAATGCATACTTCCTAAATTGCATGTAGGGAATTTATTTAAAATAGTTTCATTTAATTTTATTTACAGAATGTGCCAAAACTGGAGTTCCCGGGTTCAAATCTCAAATTTTTCAAATGTAAACATAGGTTGTCTGATACCTTATTTTAAAAGTTTCTAACCCTTCATCATTTTGGCACAAACATTTTACAATAGTGTTATCCGTATGTACAGTGTTCCCCAAAGTGTTTCAAATTTTGGTTTTTACAGTTTATTTTTTTGTAGCTACCCTGTACGTTCGAAAAAAAATAGATTTTTATCTCAAAGGCTAGCTAATAACTTACCCTTGCAGAAAATATGAGCTAAGGACACTTTCCACCCCATTTTCTAAATTTAAAAAAATTTCAAATATTAGAGAATTATAAATAGCTCTAGTCAAAATTGTTAAATAGCACAACCTGTACCATGTTCAAAATCAGTTTAAAGGTCTTTAAAAAATTTTTTGTATAAAGGTTTGTAATATCTCTGACAGTTTCAAAATGGCGAGAGAATAACAGTTTTTTAAAGTTATTTATTTTTTGACAATAACTTTAGAATGTCAGAATATAATGAAAAAGAATTTTCATCAAAAAGTTTCTTTTTACAATACCTTTAAAATGAAGGTATCATACACCATATTCTTACAATCTAAAGTTATTATTAAAAAAAAAAAAAAAAAAAAGCTTTAAATAACTCTTTTTCTCTCGGCATTTTGAAACCGTCAGAGATATTACAAAACTTTCCATTCAAAAAATGTTTGTTTTTAAAAGACCTTTAAACTGATGTGCAACATGGCATACTTGTAGGTTGTCATTTAATAATTTTGACTTAGACCTAATTCTCTAATATTTGAAGATTTTTAAAATTTAGAAAATGGGATGGAATGTGCCCTTAGCTCATATTTTTTGCAAGGGTATGTTATTAGCTAGCCTTTGATAAAAACCTTTTTTTTTTCAGAAGTACAGGATAGCTACAATAAATAAACTCTAAAAACCAAAATTTGAATCATTTTGGGGAACTTTACACATACAGATAACACTATTGATCAAATTTTTTGGCTAAAATAATGAGGGGTTAGAGACCTTTAAAATGAAGTATTAGTAACCTATGTTTACATTTTACATCAGAATTTTAAAATATGTGGTTCTAACTAAGCTCCTTGGTTTTAAAAATAAATAATGATTTAATGGAATTTCCAAGGGATATTTTTCAATTTTGGGAATGTGAATGAGTTTAGTCTAAAGTTTTGAAAACTACATAAGTTTTTTATGTAGTATGGTACATGAAAAATTTTTTTTTTTAATAAAAATAAACATTTTAAATCTTGATTTTGGTAGAGTTAGTGAGTGTTGATGATTTTCTTGATTAGCATTATCATCACTCCAATAGTATAATTAGTGTTAGTATTGAATTACAGTTTAAATAAATATCTCTCTTGATTCTTGAGCTAATAAAATGAGGAAGAAAAATATTTAATTGTATGTGTACATTTAAATTATGTGATAATACAAACTGGTTTGCCCAACCCCTCATTCCTCTCCAAGGAAAAAGTTGCTTTTATTTAAGATTCAATATTCCAGATAGATAAATTACTTTGGGATTAATCTATTTATAGTTCCTTAAAAATTGTGATTGTGTTAGTTTAGTATTTTAAATTTCATAAAGTTGGTATATATGCTAATATTGTTTTGTAAAGCTTTATTTTGCTCGCTTTATTTTAGTTCTTGTCAACTTGTATGTGAAGAACGGTAAGTCATTATCATTTTGTTTTAACAATTATGGACACCATGCTTATATATTTAACTTTATATTGTTATGAAAAATATTGATTTTGAGATTTAAGCAAAATATATTGGCTTAAAAATACCAACCACACAGCAATTATATGAACAAAATATTTGTATTAATATTTATAGATTTCATACTTTACAGATATTGATCTAGGTGTTAATATGTGCAAATGATCAACTTGCACAAAATAGACTAATATTGATTAATACAGGACTAACAATTAAAAAGGATCTCTGGAAAAAAGTTTCCAATTATAGCAATTTTGAAATTATCCATCCTTTATTTTTTTGTATTAAACAAATTCAACTGCTGTAATAGTAAAACCCAGCTTATGTGCAAAATTTAATTGAAATGTATCTCAAAATTAGGCTACTGTATTATAAATTTACTAATCTTAAAATACATATAACAGGAATTTTTTATGTTCATTTTTATTGGGGAGAAGAAATTTGATTTTGTGTTTGATTCTGTATTAAATATCTTTGTATAGGTGGCTCAAGTTTATATTATTAATAAATCATATTCATTTCAATGAATAACAAAAGTAATTTATAATATGTGTAGTAGGATATAAACTAGAAGAATGTAGTTAGTGCACTCTTCTGAATGTAGTTAGTCAAACTGGCCTCTGTATTTTATGGAATCTCCTTCGATCCTTTATAAAATTTTAGTGGGAGATGGGACGAAATTTGCTTGTGTGAAAGTGGTTGTGATCATATTAAAGAAATAAAATATTGACTAATATATTTGACCTCTATTCAAGATAGCATTTGTGAATTTTGTATTTACAACCAAACTGAATTGTGTTTGTTATATATTTTTTTTAAAAATGTTCCATTGTAAATTCATCACTGGAAAACAACAAAATTCATCTTTCATAAGTGGTCATTCATCTGACAATCCACAAATTTGTTATCCATAATTACTGTCTATTTATGTTGTTATTTTGATTACATTTTTGAATGAACAATGAACATTAAATTACATTTTTGTTGTTTCTAGTGGATTCCAGTATCCTTCAATAGAAAAAATTGAAAGAACATTTTGTATATTTTAGAATTAGTATTTGGTTATGTATAGACACTTACACATGCTACACACTTAACACATTTTTACCCATGAAATGAACTTTGTTTATGCCATATTATTGATAGTTTCTTACAGTTTTTAAATAATCATTAGTTCAAAACACTTCTGTGATACTTTATGTTCAATTTTAATTTAGTTTTTAGTTCAATTTATTTTAGTAAAAATGACAGATAAACACTTAGTGTCAAGTGACATATGTGAACTCTTTTTAGATAGTAAACCTTTATCTGAACACTATTTATTTTTGTTATACTAATTTTGTATATCTAATACAATTTTATTATTTTAGATACTATTCTAAATAAAATGATATAATATAGAGTTATTTTTATGTCTTTTCATATTTGGGGGGGGGAAGAAAAGGGGGAAAAAAGAGAAAAAAACTTTTTACATTTTATAGATACTTTCAATATTTCATGAAATAAAAAATCCCCATTAGTAGTCGCCAGATTTAGGACTAACATTGATTTCTTGTAAATATAAATAGCAGACACTATAATATGTTATTTTGAATTTTTGTAATAACTTTTTTGAAATCTAAAAAATAAAAGTCTCCATCAAAAACGTACTCCTATTTTTTCTGATTTGCAACATGTGTAATGATCCATTGGGCACTCATTGCTTTTGGTCCATTGTAAATAAACAAATGGTTATTTCAATCTTATATTAAACATTGTTGTGTTTGAGTGAAAGAGTTATGATATAGATTTAATAGGTTTTGCAAGAGAGCAAGAATGGATCTTGTCAAATTCCATTCTATTTTCATACTGGCGTTTGTTTTGACATTAAGTGAGCAGTGTGCGGGGCAACAGAAATACTCTGGCTTGGTGTCAACTCTGCTAGACTGCTCTTTGCACAATCTTTACACTTCCTATGTGCAACACGTACACATACAGTGTTTATATACAGTTGTATAATACTTGTTAGATACCAGAAGAAAATTTAGTGCATGAAGTTTAAAAAAAAAAAGTTAATAGTTGAAGTAGTTAGCATAAGATGTTCTACTTAGATAAAAATGTTATGTTCAAACTCATCAATAAATATATATTGTAAATTTTCAATAAAATTCTCGATCAATTTTTCGTCTTCAAATTTGTCATTTAATTTGAATTTTTGGGGTATATTGGGTGAGATAGTTACAAAGTCAAATTTGAACTCGGTACTTTCAATATATAAATATATGAATTCCATCAAAACCATACAATACTTCAAAATTGTGGAACACTTTTCATCCTGGTTCAATTTTCACTCTCAACATTGTCTAAAATTTAATCATTCCATGAGACAACCACTCCAAATTAAATTTAAAATTTTTACTCGTTCTTGAAATAAAACATGAGATAAGCAAACAAATAGACATCATTTGGAAAATGGTCCCAATTTCTTTCTAGAAACTCAAATAGTCTAGAATCATCAAAAACATGATTTTTAAACTCTGTATCACAATATTTTTCTTGCTTTGTAATTGGAAAAGAAAAACATTCATCATAGTCAGGGTGTGTTGAAAGTAAAGACAATGGCTTCATAACTTTCAAGCCCTTGAAAGTTAAAGAAGGAACTCGAAAGAAAACTTTTTAGTTAAAGAGTCAATAAATAAATAGCCTTTATCTTGTAGGACTAAGTAAAAAAAACAGTACAAAAACAATGTAAAAACTTTTCACACATGCATCACAAAACCAAATACCAATTAAACAAGATTATTTATTTACCAGCAAAATGTCAGTTTGGTAGTTGGGGGTAAACCATGACAGGTATGTTAAATGTATTTAAATAAAACCTAACCTTGTTTCACTTGTTCTAAGTTTGATTAAATTGGGTTTTATAAATGACAGTGGTCAATTTTTGGAAATTATCAAAAACGATATTAATAATAATACTTTATTTGCACAATTATTACATGTTAAATTTTCAGGAATTATGTGAATTGTCTAGTCACCTGTATCCAGTAGCGATGACTAGGAAAAAAGAACAAAAAACTTACTAAAATTTACAGTTTGCTAAAGATGTTAGATTAAAATTTAATGCTGCATTACCATGACTCTGTGCAATTACAATTAAAAAACACATACGTATATAAATATATCTTATAAATTAACACTTCTACATTTATTATGAAATATTTCCAGAAATATCCAAAATAGAACAATACAAATCCAAATCCATAAACAAATAAGTAAATAGTTGAAAGATAGAAAAACACGTATTATAGTTGTGAAAGTTAACTTTTAATATTGATGATATGATATAAATTTTTTGTTTTCATTAATTTTATTTTACTTTCATCTTTGCATGCACATTTGGGTCATTAATCTTCACAATTTCACAAAAATTTATTGAAATTGTAATGGTCTTTAACTCACAAACTAGAATTTTTAAGGCAACCATTATGTTATGTTTGATTTCTTAGAAGTTAGAGTTGAGCAAATTATGATCAAAATCATATGAAATGATTTTGAGAAAATCAAAATTTTATGTTTGTATGGTAGGTACATCCAAATTATGTGTTCTTCTAAATATCGAAGGGGGGAAAAAAAGAAAGAGGGAAAAAAAAAATTTCGACTCGTAGATGATATAGAGACTACATAGATGACAGACATCATTCCAAAAACTCCTATTTTGGGGCTCAAATAACATTAAATAATTTTCTCTATATAGTACTTGAACATAATGGAAACAAAAATTGGGTATATCACGAAGGTTTAGTTGTATTTCATTTGAAAGTAGCTTAGTTTAAAATTGTCCGTACTATAGAATTTCTTAAAATGGAAAGGTGTTAAAGTGTTTGTCTTAGCTACTATTATGACAGCTATCATAGCTATAACGATCTTCCTCATGAAAATGCCAACATCCGGGACTATGAAATATCTACTGATACGTAAGAATTATTTGTTGTTTGTGAAAGAAGTTTGTTTGGATCAAATTTAACTAAAATTAGATTGTGTTTTGTCAAAAGCTGGATGTAGGAGACCATGGAACACAACTTTGAAAAACAGTGCACGATCTTGTGTAAGATGACTATCTTAACATTTATAAGAATTGACTTTGGAGACCAACAATTTTAAACAAAATAAAAACTGTAATAGGTTCTTAAATCGTTAAGATGAAAATTGTAGGGAAAAGTAGGGATGAGGACACTTTTTAGTACATGTTATATGTATACAGTGTGAGTCAAAAGTATGGATACACCCTGTTAAATTTTAAATGGATAAAGATAGAAAAATGAAACTCAGAACACCTTTCTAGGAAATAAAAGTGAACTTTTTAGTCACTATTACAACTTTGCCCATTTCTCCAAAATGGGATTTTTGGGGGGCAGCTCAAAATTTTTAAATATAAAGACCCATTAAGTGACACCTCATTTTAATGTCCTTCATTAAAGAAGAAGAACAGTGGAAACTAGAGCTTTCTATCTCAACCCAGTACAAAATGGCAGCTCATTGAAATTAAGTAAAACTTCATTGAGGCACCTGAGTCAAAAGTATGGATACACCCTGTTAAATTTTAAATGGATAAAGATAGAAAAATGAAAGTCAGGACACATTTCTAGGAAATAAAAGTGAACGTTTTAGTCACTATTACAACTTTGCTCATTTCCCCAAAATGGGATTTTTGGGGGGCAGCTCAAAATTTTTAAATATAAAGACCCATTAAGTGACGCCTCATTTTAAAGTCCTTGATTAAAGAAGAAGAACAGTGGAAACTAGAGCTTTCTATCTCAACCCAGTACAAAATGGCAGCTCATTGGTTGTCTATTGGGGTTATTTACCACCTGAATGTGGATGTTCATATTTTGCTCAATGAAGTTTTACTTAATTTCAATGAGCTGCCATTTTGTACTGGGTTGAGATAGAAAGCTCTGGTTTCCACTGTTCTTCTTCTTTAATCAAGGACTTTAAAATGAGGCGTCACTTAATGGGTCTTTATATTTAAAAATTTTGAGCTGCCCCCCAAAAATCCCATTTTGGGGAAATGGGCAAAGTTGTAATAGTGACTAAAAAGTTCACTTTTATTTCCTAGAAAGGTGTTCTGAGTTTCATTTTTCTATCTTTATCCATTTAAAATTTAACAGGGTGTATCCATACTTTTGACTCACACTGTATAAATGTGTGTGTTATAAACATAGTAGAGGTCACAAGTTTGTTCTCATTCTACACAATTAGGTAAGCAGCCTCAGTTTTAACAACCATATAACAAGTTGGCTATTTTAAAACAAATTGTTTTAAAAATAATGGCTAATTTTCTAATTTCTAAAACAGATTCTTTCTGCAACACCTTTTTTTGCTTAGGACTTATAAAAAACCTATTTTTTTGCTGTTTGATGATTTATATATTTACAACCAAACTAGACATCGGTAGACATGCAGATATACAAAGAAATTTATGTTCTATCTTGTAAATGTGTCAGATACACACTGATTTATTTTTATTCAGACTACAATATGTTATTTAAGAATCCTTAAAAAACAAACAATGGAAATTTTGTTTAGTTTTATCAAACCTTGCTAATACTTTTACATCAAGTGCATCCCCGACATTGAATAATAATTTGTACATTCCATCCATAGAATATAGTTATGTAATGTATAAATATCAAACTACCAGCTGTTTTCTAAGCAAAATTATGTAATGTAACCTTATAGAAATTTTTGAATTATAATTAAGCGTGTTAAAACTATACAAATTAAATATAAGTTTCGAGGTCAGGGATGAAGAATTAGATATAAGCAACATCAATAGAATGCTACTAAAAACTTAGCAAGCATCAATCAACCTTTTGATGGCATAGCAACTCTATAGAATTCAGAGTCTAATAAATAACATGAACAAATTTTCTCATTCAGTGGTTATTCTAAAAGTCTTTTTAGGTGCGGCTATAATGCAGTTACATTAGTACTTGTGTTCTCTCAAGAGGTTGAAGTGAATGCTTATCATTTAAAAATAAAACTTGTTATTTTTGTATATTTCAAACCTTCCTAAAAAACAGATTCGTACATGTCATGGCATTTGGTTGTATCTTAAATTGTCTCCTGCCTAAAGTGCTCAGCTGATTTTTGTTTTACTTCCCGATTCACTTTTGTGGTCTAGTTTCTATGAAGCCTAATTTCAAATTGTAGCGATAAAAGATTTTTTGGGTTAAAACAATCTGTCCACCCCCTCTGCCCTGGTATCTACATTAATTGGATTTTCAATGTTACTTTTCTTGTAGTTTTAGCTGTATATCATAAAACTTACTTTCAAAATGTTGATTTTTTAAATTAAAAAATTAATGGTAAGATTGTCATTTTTAAATAAATTAACTATGGTTTAAATTGAATTATATGTTTTATTTTTCATCACATTACAGGGTTAACATCCATTAAATTTAACAAGTATGTATATTTTAGTATTGTAGCCTAGAATTTTAGCATTTTCAAGTTACATGTCTTATCAATTCAACTTGGTGGTGTTCATTTAATGTTCATTTTTCTATTTTTTACCTATTTTGATGAAAACTCAATTTTCCCATATAAAGAGTTTTAGAATACTGTATATATAAAGTTTGGTGCATAATTGTTTTTAGTTGAGCCAAATACATGTATTAGTCCTATGGAATGTTGTATAAATGCGGTAGAGATTGAATCAATATTCTTCAACATATTTTAAAATGTTGACGGTTTAAAATGTATTTTATATGAGCAAGTTTTTATTTGTTAGTCCCATGTAATTCTCATTTTACAAAGCTTCACAATCTACACATCCAATGACATGGGCGTCATCGCCGGGGGGGACGCGTCCCCCCCAATATTTGAGATGTAAAATTATTTTTGCTAAAAACGAATGATTTACTTAAAACCTTAAAAGGTAAACATCGGGCTTTGTCTTTACTAGGGTTTTTAACATTACATTTCTGTTACAAACGCATAAACAAATGCATAAAAACAATGTTTTGAGAAGTTTAATTTTAAAAAAATTTCATACCCCCAGACCCCCGGCATATGTTCCCCCCAATAATGAACTGGTGATGACGCCCATGTCCAATGATACAATTTATACCTTCAGGTGCTTATTATAGTGAGTACAGGTGTGGCATTCCTGAGGTATCCTAGCTGGGTTTACACCTTTTTTATGTAATCTTGAGTTAGGTCCCTTTATTCATTCATCTTTCCTATAAAATATCTCTTGACCAATTCTTGTTCTTTTCTGACCCTGACGTTATTAAAGTATTCAAGCGCTAGGTGTCTTTATTTATGTGATTTTCTTCCTTTTTTATGACCAAAAGGTTATTTGTCTTTAATAATAACAAACAAACGAAAAATACAACAATGTCATCTTTGACAATAAATGAGGAAATTATTGTTAAGAAACGAAATATAAAACTTATGACCTACAAATTAAACCAAAGTAAATGGCAAATACTCTAGAAGTTTCAGTTTTATTTAGATTTCATTCAAATATAGCATGTAATTAGGATTATCATATTTCCACATCCTAAAAAGGACATTTTATACTTTGTCATAAATAGAGAACGATATATTATCACAACTATACATATTTTTTTACATTTACAATTGAAAAATGGTTTTAGCATATAGGATCCTTATTTAAACTTCCTTTTTGTTGTTTAAAAATTTATAAATAATTTATCTGGAACAATATATTATATTTAGTGATTATTTTCTATGAAAAACTCTCTTTTTAAACACATTTTGAATAGATTTCAGAATGAATATAAGCGGTTTAGTCATCGGTAGCTTTATTTATTATAGATATGTTTATACCACTTTTACATACCAAATACTCAACTTCAAAATCATCCCTTTGAATGTTTTTCTCATACCTTCATTAAATTGATATTTTCATTTTAGCTTTTTCATGAATTTAATAAAAACAAAACAATAGCAGAAAAAGTAAACTTTCTTATTTTTCATAAGAGTCATTTTAATTTTGTCACAAATTATTCAAATATGAACAGAACATAACAAAATTCATAAAGAGGTTAGACTATGCTGAGTTTTGCGGTCAGTTCTAAACTACTGACACTGAAAATTATAAGTAATGAACAAATGAATCGTTTACAAATAATGTGTTCGAGAAGTAATATGTAATTCACAGTAAATGTAGAACTAAAAAAAATAAAATATTATTTCGCTGCAGATACGAAATATTAAAAATTCATTGACATTGAAAACTCCGGATATATTTTGTTTTTCCAGACAGTAATTCTTTTACAGAAAAAGAGAATGCATGGTAACCCTTATGTTACAAAAATATGATTATAATTGAGGATGTACTAAGTGCGTTTATTTGGCAGCTAAAGTTTAGTTTGTTTAATATCAAAAGATAAACAATATTCTTAGACTTTGAATAAGTTTACAAATAAATGTGTCAGGGGTTTTTCTTCTTTATACTGAAGTAAGTGAAGAGTGAAGTAAAAGCATGGTTGCCAACATGTTGATTGATAGCTTTAGAAATATGATGCTGCAACAAATTTAAACAACACCCTCCATTCCTTTTCTTCCTTCATTCGGTTAGTTTGTTTCTTACAAAAAAGTTGCAGTATGCAGTTTTGCTTCCTTGCTAATTACTGGACTGTAAAACTATATAAATCAAAATGAGTTATTTTAATTGTACCTCAATCAATATCAGTGATAAGACAAAATAAGTATTGGTATGTATGATTTATTTTTTCTGGCATTTTAAGGGGAATTTTAATCTAATTTCACATAAACATTTGTCTAGTTTGAAATGTAATTGAATTTGTTATCTACAAAAAACATACACCAATTTA